>JANAVB010037220.1:626635-1226635 GCA_029216955.1 Iris pallida | reverse complement strand
TGTAAAAGTGTGTGTGTGTGTGTGTGGAGAGTGAGTGAGTGCTAATGTGTGAGGGTGAGTAGTACATGAGGGTGTGTGTTAGAGATACCCATGAGGGCATGTGTGTGCACAGCCATAAGAAATCAGCAAGGGAAAGGAAATTAATCCTCACAAACAAGACTGAAACCATTTCCAGTTTCAAAAATCTGAATTCCCAGTTCAGTTTTCATTCCATCCCCATTTGATTGCAATAAGCCACCAAAACTCACCAAAATCGACACACAGCTAGTTAACCTATAGGAGAACACTAAATGGGACTAAAACCAATATGTTAACAACAATAAATGGGTTAAAACAGTTGCCTAATTTCGATTTCCAAAACTGGAATTTCAAGAAACACACACAATTTCAGAATTTGGGTAATTTGATAAATACCCAATAAAAAATCATTAAAATACACAATAATGAGTTGGTAATTAAAATATATATTATATATGTGTCCTACAATACAATGGTGTCCACCCAAGTGGACACGATGTGTCCAATATGAAACAAGACACGAAACAGTGCACACAGGCACTGTTTCAGTGCACACATCGTGCACGTGTGCACGCGTGTCGTGCACACGACACAGCACGAACTAGACCATGTGCTCGTGCACACGAGTACACCTACACTAGGGCTAAGACACGGGCACCCTGGTTCGTGTCCACAACGTGTCCAGCACGAATACGAGTAGCGTATCAGTGGGGAAAAAAACAGTGCACATTGTCAAGTAAACCCCCGTGCGCGATGAATAACTCCCCAACCAATGCACAAGACCCAATTAAATTTGGGGATCATGGTGACAGAACATGCCCCATTGATCCCACAAAATTTTGTGTCAAACAAGTTCGTGTCGTGTCCTATAGGAAGTCCGAGTGGCAGGGGAGTACTGTAGCTGCGCGCGCGCGTGTCCCAGTGTGTGTGCACGAGAGTCCAAACGACACGACACAAGCACGAATCAAGCTCAGACCTAAAGAAATGGATAAGCGACACAAAAACACATTTTTCTATTCAAAAAGTTCTGCAAAATCAGAACGAAATGTCCATTGAGATATTTCGTCGAACACTTAGGGCTGTCTCTGATACGTGTCCTAAACAGACACGAAACTTATGAAACCCGACACGAAACCAATGCAGACACTTAGGGGACTCCTAGGGCTTCCTAAATATGTAAAGAAATTGAAATTTTATGGAGAAATGGAGAAGTTACCTATAGTTGAACTTTCAAGAAAAACTCCCTTTCTAGAGCTCTTCTCCTTGATGTCCCAATCCAACAAATCAACACCAAACTAAAATGGAACTTCAATAACAGCAAGAATAGGTATATTAAAACCTAATGGAAGAGATTTGAATGAAAAAGGAAATGGAATGAAAATCTAGGGATTAAATGAAATAGAAAATAAACCTTTTCCTAAACTTGAGCTTTCCTAAGAAAGAGGCAACCCTAAAAATTAGGAGAGTATTTATAGGGTGATGTTCCCAATATGGATAGGGGTGGTCGGCCACTTAGTCTAGGGATTAGGGTTTTGCAATTGTCTTGGGCTTTGGGCCAACCTACAAGGCTATGAGTTAAATTGATTTATTAAAGGTGCTAAATCATAAGCCATGACTTATGACTTTCTAATTCCTATTGCTAACTAGAGTCTAATGACCAAACCAAGGATTAGCCTAGGTTAGACTAGAGTCATATAACCTAACCAAGTCCATACTAACTAGGGTTAGCTTCTAGGTTGGTCTACAATGTTTAAAACTAGTCAAAGTCAACCTAGTCCAAACAATTCCAAAATAAATCCTAAAAATTCCCATAAATTCAAATAAATTCTAATAAATTTAAATTACCCCAAAAATATCAAAAATACCCTCACACTAGAAATGTGGTAGTGACATTACGTATTTTGGTATACGTATGCGTATATTTCATGTTTTCTGGCATGGTTTATTCTGGTAATTCCTTGTTTGGTTCGGCCCGGCTTGACTTGGTTGGCTTGATTCGGCTTGGTTTTGTATAGGTTCGGTTTTGCTTGGTTTTGAGTAGACCAAACCACTCCCATCTACCACCCCTTCCTTCTTTAATAGCCGCCCAACACTCTCTCTCATCATTACTTCTTCCCCATTACTCCTTCTTCCTCACCTACCAGAGAGAGGTTTAGGCAAGTACAACTTGCTTCATAAAGAAACTCAAATTTTATTGTTCCATTTTCTTCTCCACAAGATTTTAAGCCACTTTAGTACTTAGCATTTTCAAATTCCATGGCTCCTTTCATGTAGATCTAAGTTTCTAGCATTTTGACCTTCTTGGTTTGGATCTACTAAAATGGCTTGTTTTCAAAAACTAAGAGTTCCTTTGTAGTAGGCATTCTGATTGTATGCAAGATTGGTTTTGGGATGGCCGGATTCCACCAAGTCCTGGTCGAGATGGAGTTCCTCGATTTCCTGAGCTTTTACGCACGTTTGACTTGGCCATGGGAAGAAGACGAAACTTTTACGCCCACGTTTTACGTGTTAGCGTAGTGCTTAGTTTTATGCCCATGTTTTACGTGACAGCGTATTATTCAGCCTTTTACGCACACGCAATCGCGTACCAGCGTACTTCATTTTTTTACGCTGAGTCCCTATAAATTTTACACTCGGGATTCTTCCGCTCGCGTAAAATTTTGTTCGCATAAATCGTGCTCGCGTAAATCCCTGGCCCGAGCAGACTCTCGCGTACGTAAAAGTCTGGCTCGAGTGCTTCACTAGCGTAGAGTTTCGCTCGGGAGTTTGCATGCGTAAAATCTTACGCGCGTATAATCTCGCTTGCGTACAACCCGGCTAGCGTAAAACACCACCCACGTGCACCCTTGCTCGTGCTCGCATAGGGCTGCTTTACGCTTAAGGCCCTTGGCCTAGCGTAAAGGCGCACTCGCGTAGAGCCTTGAGCCCCTTGCGTACTCGGTTGACTTTATGCCTTGCACTTTTCATGAATTGACAAATCACGGATGGATTGATATGACCGGGCTAATAATGGCATGGAATGGCATGGCAAGTACTTGATATGACATGACATGACAAGATATGACAAGTACACACCATGGTGAACATTAAAAGCTGTTGCGACGACTTGCAAGACATGACTATAATGGATGACCTGGACACCGTGGATGATTATGTTTGTACAAATAAATCAGTACTGTCTTGCATCATGTCTATGATGGAGATCCCTGGGTGCCACGGTCAGGGGTACCTACTAAAAATTGGCTAAGTCTAATAACTAGAATAATTCAGTAGTCATGAAAAGATTTTTCCCGCTACAGGCAATCCCGTTATCTGGGCGCTCAAGTGGACTTGTAGCCTGCCGATGAGTAGGGCACATTCCAGCACACTGTCAAGTGTTGCCCCCACCATGGATGGATATTCGACCTGGATAACCTGGATGGTCTGCAAGGCTTGTGGCTGTTGGAATAATCTTATTGTATTTTTGCTAGTAACTAGGCTTGTGCTAACCCTAACTAGTTAAAGTATCAAGCCGTACTCAATGCTTGGCCGAGATTGATTGAATGAAATTTAGCCTAGCTTAGTCTTGTCCTGATCTATATAAGATTGTAACATGACCTGATTTTCTGTGCCTTACTTATCGGTAAATGATGAGATACCAAGTTCTGTTCAGATGAAGAGTTGCAACCCCGGTCCTTGTTTGGTTTAAGGGTTATAACTTGGCTATCTGAATAGTCCTATGGTTATCTTACCATATATCGTCCTGATTATTTATGCTTACCTTGACAATAATGATCAGGGACCAGTTCTGTTCAGGCGAAGGGTTACAACTTCGGTCCTTGTTTGGTTTAAGGGTTGTAACCTGGCTCCCGGAGCAGTTCTGTGTCTTCTCCTCATTTATTGTCCTATTGCATCCCGTGTCATGCTCATCCTGTTTTACAAGAATATGGCATGACATGGTTACCTATTATTGCCTTAACAATAAAGATCAGGGGCAAGGCTCTGTTCAGGGGAAGGGTTACAACTCCGGTCCTTATTTGGTTTAAGGGTTGTAACCTGGCTCCTGGAGCAGTTTCTTATCCTCTTTTCGTTTATTGTCTTATTTCACCCTATGTCAAGACTAATCATGTTTTACTTTACCAGCAGTATTTGGGACAAATTTCTATTCAGGTGAAAGGTTGCAACCCCGGTCTTTGTTTGGTTTAAGGGTTGTGACCTGGCTACTTGAATGGTTTCCTCGTACTCAATCCATTATTGTTGTCCCTGTTATTATCAGTAGCTTTATAATTATCTTTAAAATTCATTTATGAAATGCTGGTTGTAGTTCCTAAGTGAAGCCTCATTTGTGGCACTTGCTCTTTCTAGGGTCTGACCCAGCTGGTTTTGTATGGCCAGATATCGGAGCAGCTTCAGAGGATCTACCTACCTTCCAGCCAGATGGTGACCACCAGACGTAACCCTGGCAACGAGTAGGGTTTCTTTTGTTCTCTCACTCTATTGTAAAATTATCCTTTTGAGGCGTTTAGCCGGCGAGCACGTGTTAGCTCGTATTGCACCCTTATTTACTGTCTGCCTACGGGCTGTAACATGATTGACAAATCCTAGGGTTGATCATGTATGGCTGAAACTCTTGTTAGTCTTGATATTTTATACGGCTAGCTTCATGATCATCCAAATATGTAATATATGGGATGCCTTACTATTGTATATTTGGGGCTCTGATATCTTGTAATTGTTATTACTTGCTCGAGATTGAGACAATAGGCTTGTTCATGACCTTAAGTGATTGATGGCTTGTAGATAAATCCTCATGTATCTAGACAGTCGTGACTGTCACGACCCGCACCCACCGTGAGGGTACAAGAACATAACAACGCCCAGCCTACGCCGCAGCGTCGACGGTAGAATGCTGTTCTAGGTCATGAACTATAACTACATAACATGAAATATACTCTCCAGAAGGAGGCTAACACCGAGGTACAACTCAATCACAATCTAAGGTAGAATGTAGTACGATAGAAATAGATAAGAAATCCTCAACTGAGGTACAGCAGAAATGGAATACAAGTCTCATCATCTCTAAAATATACAACTCTGAAAATAAAGACAACAGCTAAGCATGAAAAGAAGGAACAGTCTAAGCTATATACACTATACAAGGTATCATCCTGAGCAGCTGCCTGAACCTCCCCAGGGGTCCAGGTCGCGAGTGTCAACTAGGCAAACTCCAAGTAAGGGGGGCAGGGTTCCTCATCATCCTCTGTAAAATTTTCAACAGGTCCAGTCAGGACGGAAGCGAGCACAGTACATCTCAACAGTTTATAGCAGGTTAGAAAATATAATCATGCAGTAAAGTAAGATATAGATACTGAAAGAAATACAGTATGTAAACAGAGAGAGAACTGTAATAGAAATATCTACTATAAGTAGAGAGCTACCAGTGACTAGTGATTAAGAGTACAAAGTCGACATGTGAACTGCTTGATTTGTACATGGCTATACTAAAGAGGCGTACATGGCTATTCTACTTTAGAATTGTTCACATGGCTATTTATACTCCCCCGTACCCCCAACTAATACACAAGGATCCAATCAGGTTATGTTATGATTCTATGTAACAGCCCCCGAAGGGTGGTAAGCCCCCAAAGGGAGATATGCCCCCAAAGGGTGATATGCCCCCAAAGGGTGATAAGCCCCCAAAGGGTGATAAACCCCCGAAGGGTGATATGCCCCCAAAGGGTGATAAGCCCCCGAAGGGTGATATGCCCCCAAAGGGTGATAAGCCCCCGAAGGGTGGTACATAGTAGTCCCATAAATGGGGATTCTGATAGATCCAATAAATGGGATAAGGATTCAGAGAAGACTCTGTGATCATATGGGTATATGTCACAAGTGATCAAAGAACCAAAGATGCATATGATACGCCATGTAAGTGAAACGCACAGAACATAGAGTACCCGATGCTCCCTGAAGGGATAACATCTCAAGAAGGGATCCATATAGTACTAATCCGTGTGACCAACGTTACAGTATCAAGTAAAGTAATTTAATGCAGGAAATAATTCTAAGCAGGATATGAAATGATCAGAGAATGTACTCGCCTCGTATCTGAATGTCTGAAATAAATGTACTGTCCGAGATGAGATACATGACTCCTAGTTAGAGCAACACAAGTCAAGATGTATACAAGGGATGATAATAGTAATCTACAATGCATCTGTATGTTGTCTAGGTCAAACTAGACTAAAGTCAACACTTGGTCAACTCTAGTCAACCACACTAGTCAAATTAGGTCAACCTAACCCAGACAAGTCTTACTAAGCCTAACCAAGGCTAGGCTAACAACCAAGTATACTCACAAGTCACAGAGAACACACATACCAATCCAAGGCTATACAAGCCACACAACCACACATCAAGGGCACATCATATTGAGCTATAATCAACATTGTATAATGAGAGAGAGAGGGTTGCATGGCATGGTGGTTTACATATGAAATCTGAATTTAACTAGCATTTCAATTTAAGGGTTATGGGTTGCATTATAAACAGACATTCAATTAGGCACTCTATATTAGGCTTACAATACTAGGCTATATACATTACACTCACATTACATAGGAAATACTATATTGATTTCAATTTACCCTTCCACTTTACTCTATCATTTACACATTCATATTGGTTTAGACATTTAGATATATACATATAGACATGCATACACACATTAGCTATATGTATTGTATGTACATAGAGAGGGGGTGACATCTCAATGCAATGTGCGTGGGTGTATGTGTGTAAGGGAAATGAGTGTAGGCTAGTGTGTTCATGCACAAAACTTGTGTGTGTATGGGGTTAACAGTGTGTCATTTCCATATATGTGTGTGTGATGTTAGGTTATTACAATTTCAGTTAACATATCAACTATAGCTAGCAACAGTTCTCAGATTTTTGTGTGTAATGTCTTAGTGTAGCAGAAATTTCATATGTGTGTGTGTGTGTGTATGTGCTACACATGAGAGTGTGTGCATATGTGATAGGCTAGAGAACAATGAACCATGGAAAATAGTGTATACATATAATGTGAAGCAGGAAAGGGAATTCAGTAAGCTAACAAGGCAATGTGGCATGGCAACTTGTGTGTGTGTGTGTTCAGTTAAAAGGTGTGTGACAATGAAGCATTGGTGTAGCAGGAAAAATTTGTGAAAAGGAAATCTGGAATAGTGTATACATTAGGGTGTGTGTGTGATCATTCTCTTGAAATCCAGTGAGCACACCAAGTTGGAAATCAGTTAACCAATCAATCCAATGAAATCTGGAAAAGGAAAATCAGTGTATACAAAGCAGTGGGGTGTACATGTGTGTTAGCCTTGAGAGTGACAGTCCAATATGAAAGAACAGGAAATCAGTGTATACATTCAAATCAGTTAGAAGAAAAAAAAGGAAACAATCTCAGTTTTAGTTTCACATTTACATATAAACTAAAGTGAGCTATCCCATAAACTGGTGTAACTAACAACATAAAATAAACCATGTTATCTGAAATCTGCCATTAAGCCAACATCCCATATGCATACAGCTCATGCATTGTCTAATACTGAAATTAACTAACATTTCGAATTAAGGGGTTGAAGGTTAACATTACATTCATAGACATTCCACTATATTGAAAACTGAAATTGGCTTGGCAATACGAAAAGGAAGGTATATATGCTTACATATATTACATTAATTGCATTCCTACATGCTTGCATTCAACCATATATATATATACATTAATGTAAAGAGGATATATATATATATATATATATATATATATATATATATATATATATATCATATATATATCATTTCATTCATCTAACATATCATGCATTACATACTCTATATTCATTTAATATCCATACTACATAGGCTCATAGGTTACAAAAAATGCATATATCGTATAGTCACTCTTTTACTTAAAATTAATACTGTACCAATTGGGCATTCACTAAATTCTAGGATTAAAGTATGTTGTAGTACTTCATGTTAGCTTTCCGAAACTTCAAACGGATCGCATTTTCGTGTCCGGAAGCTCCCGGAATCGCAAAAATATCGAAAACGTTCGTCTTTCGTACAGCTGACACTCAAATAATTCTACAGAAAGTTACAGAAAGAATTTGGCTTATTAAAATATATATTTGGAAAGCTAACTTCGATACGGTTCTTTAAAAAAAATGGGAGATAAATCAGAGTTTTAAGCTAAAAGTTATGACATTTCTAAGTTGCTATTGCTACTAAAAACGTGGATAAAAATTATGACGAATTTGGGTAGTTTGAGACAAAAGAACACAAGTATATAACATAATATATCAAGAACTCACTCTCTACACTAATATATATATATGAGACACTATAGAACACATCTCCAATACAAAAATATGAGATTAAACATGTAATAATTCATTCATACATAACAACAACACATAGTGTGTCCAAATTTGGGATTTTCCCACATGGACACAACCACAACACAAAGGACACTCCTATGACCTCCAAATGGACACGAAATGGACACAAATGGAGATACAACCATGGGGGTCATTCCTATGGGTTCAAAATAGACCTATATGCATGAGAAAATAAAAAGGAAAAGGGATTTATACCTCCCGGTAGATCGAATCGAAGAAAAGCCTTCCCGAAGCGATACCGACACGTAGAGATTCCAAAAGGACACGAACGAGCTCCGAATCCTCCCAAACTTGGGTAGCTTCCTCCTTGGCTAGAATGGAGAAGGAAAGAAGAAGATTTGGTGGCGAAATGGAAGGATTTGGTAGAGAAATTGCTAGGTTTTGCTCTCTAGAAATTTGGGGAAGAACAAGAGAGAGAGTGTGGATGAGAATAATGAAATGAACTTGAGCCTATCCTCTCCCAAAGTGGCTGGCCATATGGGGCTATTTGTCCTATTATGGTAATGTCCAAAATGCCCCCACTAACCTATTCTATTAGTATTAGGAAAAGGCTAATTGGTTGGGGCTAAATTAGTCATTCTAAAGTCTCTAATCACACTAACCTTATCCATAATAATTAGTCTAACCTCTAACTAAAATATTTCTATCATGTGGGCCATGACTAACTAATGTGTGGGTCCACTAAAGTCAACACTACTCCCGGGTCCCCGTTTCAAGTCGGATTGAGCTGAAATTCGAACCCGACTCAAATAACCCCAAAACAATATCATAAATAATAAAATAAATTTTAAAAATATTTCAATAATACAAAATGACAAAAATACTCCTGTTTCTGAAAACTGGGGGTGACAAATTCCTCAAAATTAAAACCAAACAATAGTAAAATATCAAAATCACAAGTCATAATTTTAAATAGTTTAAAAATGATTAAAAATCACCAAAATTATAATATAAAATAATTATCAATAAATAATAATTATAATTACAAAATTTTAAAATTAACCTCATCTAGAAAACTGGGTGTTACAGTGACCGTATAGCAAGGTGGGTTGTACTTCAATATACGTAGCTGGCTATGTTCACCCCCGCTCTCCAGTATTCTGGTTCTGGGGCGTTAAAGCAATTACCTTATCTTAAAAATATGGTAAATCCCATTTACCCTAAGATACCATATTGGTATCCTATGATACTACTCAACTCTAGCTCTAATATCTATAGCCATACATTAACCTCATCTACTCTTAACTCAATACCATATCTAACCTATAACTCACTCTCTAACACAACACTAATTTACCTTACCTGCTAACATCCTAATTCCTTATTACTTCTCATAGACCCTCAGATACACACACACACAAACACAAACACCTAAGGGTTTTCTAAGGGGCTGATTTGAGATGGAAATGGGATTGGTGGACTGAATTTAGTATAGGAATTTATGGAATGAATGTTGAATGAATGGATAGGTGAATGAATGTTGAATGAATGGATAGGTGAATGTATGTGGATGGAATATGGATGACTGAATGATGGATGAAATATGGATGAATGCATATATGAATGTGGGGGACTGAATGTAGGGACTGCTATGGATGAATTGATTAATAGCTATGTGTGTGACTGAATATATAATGTATGAATGGCTGAATTACTGGAATGAAGAGGCTGCATACATGAATGAATGGGTGGTCGAATTTGTGGAATGAGAATGGAGGGCTGAATTGAGTGACTGAATGAGTGAATTAATGAATGAATGCATCAATGAATGGATGGAAAATGAATGAATGAAATGATGAAGAGGTGAATTGCTCCCCTTAGATACTATTGCAGCTGCTGCTATGGACTGCAGCAGTTCCTACTGCTACTGCTGCTGTTGAATATGCAGTCCCCTATGGGGACTGCAGCTGTTCACTGCTCACTGCTGCTGCCAATGGGGCAGCAGCTCTCTCTCGACCTGCTGCACTGAACAACAGTCCTTCACACACCCTCACTCTCTCTATTACTCTCTATATCTCGTTCTCTATATCCCTCTCTCACTCTCTATATCACTCAACATCTAACATATATATAAAGACACACACACACACCCCAATATATATATATACATGACACACAATATATATATATATATATATATATATATATATATATATATATATATATATATATATATATATATATATATATATATATAACAATGAAAATATACAGGGCCGGCCCTGAGCAATTGAGGGCCCGAGGCAAATTTTTCTAAATGGGCCCCAAACATAATGTAAAAAAAAGTATAAATAAAATAAAATATTATTGTAGTCAAGATTTGAACCTCTTAAATACAAGTCTAACATTATAACCACAAAACCACAATGCTTTTTGTTAAAAATAGGCACATGATGCATACTAGTTTTATTATAGACAGTTCCATATTGGTGCCCCCTTTCGTTAGGGGGCCCTGGGCCGTCGCACGGCGTGCTCTGGGCCAGGGCCGCCCCTGAATATATATATATATATATATATATATATATATATATATATATATATATATATATATATATATATATATATATATATTACTAGTCTATATGTACGTGCTTTGCACGTATTTTAATTAGAATATCATAATGTCAGTTATTGTCTTTCTGTCTTTTTCAAGTGACTATTCATGTGTGTGCGCTTTCTTTTTACAATGCCAAGATATTAATTTTGTTCTTTTTTTAATTTTTTATTGAGAATAATAACCTTTGAAAAATGGTAAGGACGGAAAAATTTATTACTATTGGAACATGAAGAGTTGTATGAAATTTTTTTTCATAACATGCAAACTTTATTGCTTTGACTTTAAACATAAATGACATACAAGTCTTTATAAGAATACTTAAAGGTATTTTAGGAATTCAAAAATTTCACCACCAAGTTTTTATATTATATAGTAGAATAGATTTAAAATTATTATTATTATTATTATTATTTTATAACCTTGACTTAAGCACTGGATCCGTACTGCGTCATTGTTGGCATGTTATGTTGTCCACATGCACGCTTTCCCACAACCAACTTTTTGATGTGGAAGGGTGACCAAGCAAACTTTTGTTAATTTAAGCCGCATTTCCCTATTTAAAGCTTGTCCAAGCGTTTAACAAGTTCCAACGGTCATTTGAAGGACGATTGATTACTCGTGGAGCTTTCTCGTCCACGGACACCAAAGCCCAACTTATTAGTACACAAATGTGTCACTAAAACCTATAAACAATGACGGAACCAGAAATTCGAACTCAAATAAATTATTGTCTGTTGAATTAGACTATGTGTGAACTGACTCATATGAATTAAAAAATGGAACGAATTGGAGCCCACCTAGCCCATGGTTCGAACATTTGGACCCAAAATATATTCTCCCACGTTCGACTTTGACTTTGGTATAATTTGCTACAAGGAATACAATTTTTTCACAATACAATTTCTATTTACAATAAAATAAATGTCAGAGGTGACATAAGTGTTGTAACAAAAGCTAATATCATTTACACTTTTAAAAAAATTACAGGTAACCAGAACAGTCTATTAATTGTTTTAGTTTGCTTGTTTCATCTCCACCGAACTTTTTCATTCCACAACATGTAACAATTTTGACAAAATCGACGTTTCGTTTCAGGATATAACAAATTGTGCGTAAAAGAGTAATAATTTAATCCACTATGGTAAATTTTTCGAAATGAGGATGATGATAAGTTGTGCATAAAAGAGTAATAATTTAATCCACTATTGTGAATTTTTCGAAAATGAAGATGATGATTGAGGACTATCCTGAGAATTGGAAACAACTCAAAATTAGTCGTCTAAGCTGTTTGTAAATCCTCTGCTATTTATTAAAAATAATAAATTACAGGCAAAAAAAAAAAAAAACTTCCTCCCTTTTTCTTCATGCACAAATATATATTTAAAAACTAATTTAAAACGATTGAAAACTAAATTTATAAATTAATTTAAAGCGGAAAAAGTATATTAGAAATATTATATTATTTCACAAATGTTAATTCAATATATTTAATTATTTTTCAAATCTTAATTTCAATCTTAATTACAAATCTTAAATGGAAAAAATAACTAAAAGTGAAATTTATGTTATATTTAATTTGCCAAGAAAGATTATTCTATACATCCAATTTTGACACGGTCATCATTTTGCATATTATATTTTGTTGGTAATATTTAATGGTAAACATTCTATGCTGCTTTTGCACTTTATACATAATACATGATGGTACATTCATACTATTTGAAGGCCCATTAAGTAATATAATTGATAATTTAATAGTTGATAATACACAATTTTATTTTAATAGTTGACAGAACACAAACTTCTATTATTTCAAAAAAATTACAAAAAATAAAATAAAATATTAATTTTTGTGCCACTTATTAATATAAATTTATACTTATATTCAATTTTTTGTGTTTATTAGAGTTATATTCTATTTTTTATCACAAAAAAATGGTTTTGTAATGAAAATATTTTTCTTAACAAAAAAAATGGTCTGATAAAATAAAAAGGGAATAGAGATGAAAGTCCAAAAAATCTCCAAAATAAAACAAAATGGAGACAGCCTGTGCCCTCCCTGAAACAGGACCAGCTGCCACGTAGGCAGCTCACTCTTCCTTAACTGCTTCCGCCAGATCACCAACCACCTCCGTCCCCATTTGACCATTTACTACTCTTCACCCGGATCCGCTCGCCGCGCTCAAGAACTAGATGCATCAAATTTCCATCCCACCAACCGCCACGTGTCAGAGTCTGACACGCGGCAGCAAGCCACCAGGCTTGCTGTTGGACTTCCTCCTATCCCTTCGCGACGGAATCATATTCCATCGCACGCGGGGGAGTACACCGACACGTGGCGGTGGCTCCTTTCGAAATCGCCGCCAAATCCATCGGTACTCCGCCACCAGGAGAAGCAAGTGAGGGTTTCGCTCCATTCTCCAGCAATTCCCATAAGAAGGGTAAAAAAAAGTAATAAAGAAAAAGTGGGAAAAATTAGAAAAAGAAAAGAGAGAAGAAAAGAAAAAGAAAAAGAAATAAAGAATAAAAAGAAGAAGAGGAGGGAGGAGGGAGGAGGAAGGAGGAGGAAGTGTAGTCTCTCGATTCTTCTCGACGACGATGATTTCTCTGATAGATCTATGAGGTCAGTAGTCGATCGCTTCTTTTGTTCTTCTCATTTTGTTCCGATTTCGATCGGAAAATCTGTGAAATGCGTTCGCTTGGCCGAAATTATGGGTTTTGAGAGGTGCCGATCGATTTCTAGGGTTTCTCGAACAAAATTGGTTGATTCTTGAGGTGATTGTGCGTTTTTTGATTTTTTTTTTTATAGTAGAGTAGCCCATGGGAATGTTTGTTTCTCAATATATGAGCGAATAATCGATTTATAGGGTTTTCTTTTGGAACTATATATATATATATATATATATATATATATATATATATATATATATATATATATATATATATATATATTCTCTGTTATAGAAGTTGCATAAATGTGTTGTTTGGGTTCTCGTACGGGAGTTTATTTAGGTATTAGAATGATCGATTGCTAGGGTTTTCTTTTTAGAACAATCGGTCGATTAATTTGTGAGGTGATTATGTTAGGTTTGAACTCGAGTTTGTGCAATTTTGGGGTAATGTAATCCTTGTAAATGTTTATTTAGCTATAGATGTCAGTATATTTGGATTGTTATTTTTGTTCATGTAGGCACAAGAAATTTCGGTTAGGTGTCTATCTCTGAATTTCTTAGGAGTTGGTTTGTGAAGCTTCATGCTGAATGTTGTTAGCATATTTGGTTTGAAGTAGGCGAGACTTGTTCGAACCTAAAGTGCTTGTGTAACCTTTTCTTTTTCATTTGATGTGCCTTTGGATGTACTCTTCGTTGAGAAATTATTCAATGGGATAGGCTCACCACGTGGTAGTGGTGAATGGTGAGCCCGTCCAATGGTATAATGGCACAGACAATACTATTTGGACCGCGGTCTTGGACCGCCTGCCAGCGCCCCATTGGAAGGTCAATCGGTGGCGAGCCCAAGCAAATAGGGGCCCCAATAGGACGCTGACACGTGGCCTGCGGTCACAGTTTGTGGTCCAAGACCGCGGGCCAAATAGCATTTTCCTAAGCAAATGGTAACATCGAAAGTCAAAAAAGAAACAAATCAAACAATTGCCAAATATCGTTAAGATGGGATTACCAGAAATAGTGCCATGTTTCATTATACCATGGGACGGGCTCACCATTCACCACTACTACGTGGTGAGCCCGTCCCACTGAATATCTCTTGGTATCTAGCGTATCTTCAACATTACGGCTTCTTTTCGCTAGATTCGTGGGTTGGGAGGGACAATAGAATATCATCTAACGGCTCTGTTGAACATATAAATATGATACGATGCGAAATAGACAATGCAACAGAGACTCGTCACCAGTTTTGGTGTATGTTGGTGTAGTTTGTCGTGTCTGGTAATGTTCAACATGATGCAACATTGATGGCACCGGTTTAGGTTGAGGGGAAACTAGGGATAGGCCTGAACAAACTTGGATCGAGTCTGTAAAGAAGGATGCGGTATTTGCTAATGTTTCAAAGGATGGAGCTAAATGAAAGGAAAAGGATTCAAATGTCCGACCCAAAATTATGGGATAAAGGCTTAGTTGTTGTTGGCTGGAAATGTACTCCAATTTCCATCTGTTTCTTCACGTAACACCCCCCCCCCCCCTCCCCCCCACCCCCCCACCACCACCACACACACACACACACAAAACCCACCCACAAAAGAAGAATAACTTTTCAATCTTATATAACAGAAATAACAGCATTCTTTGGAGAATATGATTTCTATCGCCCATGTTGCACGGATATTAATGTGACTGGACATGATATGGACACTGCACCTGCTTTGCTGGGTCCTAGTTTATCTGGGAGGTCCAACCAAGACACTGCACCAATTTTGAAGAGTGTCTTATATATCACCATAGGCCTTGTTTTTAACTTGACATTGAGATTACATAAAAAAAAGCAGAAGCTTCTGTCTTATAAATATCATCTCTCATATTGCCTTACTTGTTGCAGGCTTGGTTCATTATATATATTTTCGGCAACACTTGTCTTGGTTTACGATGAAACCAAAAACAAATGGGAGCACGCAAAGAACTCAACAGCTTAGGCAGGTTCGGGAGGGACCACACTGGGTCCTTATTGCTGGCGGTGCCTTGCTTAGCACACTGTCAATTAGGATTGGATGCCGACTAAAGCAAGCATTTGACGCAAGGAGATCCAATAATGCTCATAACGGAGTGAAAGGTCTGACTACATGCCTTTTTATTAAACCACCTATTATAAAGTGGCCTTAGTCTCTCATATCTCAGTTGTTATGATGCAGAAAATGGAAAGCGTGTACCCCAAAGGAGGTCTGGAGCATGTGAGTTGCACTCGAATCTATTTTTCTTTCCTCCAGATGAAGAGGGATGCTACCATTGCCTCTCAGGTGTAGTGCCTTTAATCCACTGACTTCATTATTGTTTGGATTCAATAAAGTGAGGCCAACTATCTCTGATTGCAAATCACTGATTACTTTCTTTCAACGCCTATTATTATTTTTGCTCATTCAGCTCACATTTGCTGTCTATCGTGTTAGCTCTGCAAGTTTTAAACTTTTGTCATTGCAGCTGTCAAGTGATTCTTGAACAGTTATGTATAATAAATTAATAATATAAATACTATTTGATTAGCCTTTACTGACAAAATCAGTCTTCTCCATCCTTTATTATAGGATATACTTTCAGTACCCTAACAATTCCTACATTCGTGTTAACATATTATTATTCACAACTCTGAAGCTAACAATGTTTGAAACCTGCATTATTCAAATAACTCTGAAAACTAAGTGAGTTCTACCTGTATCATCCACATATGAAACCAATTTATATAAAGAACTAACCTGCTTCGACTTGAAAATCTGTCTATTGGCTACTCTAAAGACGGCGAAACTCTTATCTTTTTAGTCCCTCCTTTCCTCTTCCACCATGTCTAAAACCCTAAATATTTTTATTGAATCTTTTTCCACCGTTTTTAAGCCCCTGAAGATAAGTTCAAAAAATGCTGAAGGATGAAATTTTTTATAGGTAGAAGGTCAACTTTTTAACTATATTACTAACTTAATGTAAAAAGGTATGTTATATAACCACTTCCTATTATGTAACTAGGGCAGCAAGGAAGTCATGAATGGAGGGATCGACTTGGAACACAACTTTCTTATCGTTTTCCTCTTATGTACCTCACCTTATCTTATAAATATGTGCCCATCCTACCCTGATAAAGATCATCCCAGGTAGTTGACTTCTCTCAATATGTATCCCACCAATATTGTTTTCGTTAACTTCAAAAAAAAGTGTTTCCCGACCCTTTCTCCATCATCCTAACCCTAATTCTATCACCTACATCCTCCCTCACTGTCTCAACAGACAACCACTCTTCCTCACCCATCCCCACCCACCCCTTCCCCTACCTCCTCCAACCCGCCCCTCCTTGTCCCTTCCCACCTGCGCCTCATCCTATATATATGCACCCATCCTACCTCAATAAAGACCATTCCATTTCAAGGTAGTCAAAAGCGCTAGACGCTAGTTGGGCGGGCTCCCGCCGCCTAGATTTAGGCGGTTCAAAAATAAATATAAATATCTAAAAAAAAAACTACTGAAAATTGCAGAAAAAGTCCATAAAACCCCAAAACATGCATAGTCGGACGTCAGGTGGTCTAGGCGGGCGCCTGCGGGCACCGGGCTCCTAGCGCCTAGGCACCACCTAGGCGGCCGCCGAGAGCGCCTTTTAGAACAATGTTCCATTTAGTCAACTCTTGTGAACACTTTACAAAATTTAAAAGTTTGGAGTGTCAACTTCAGATAAGAGAAACTTCATCCAATTTGAATGTCAGACTATTCTAAATCTCTTAAAGCTTCCAAAAGCTATACATAATTCACTCTGAGTTAAACGGTTATACTCAATTCTTAGCATAAATTTACTTTTCACAACAGATAAAACATATTTAATACTATGAGCCCATTTTTTTTCACCCACCAAAACTAGTGGGGATGCACCCTTCTACTCAAAGGTTATGTGTCAAACCAGTGGGGATGTTCACCAGACCATGGGAGTGGTTTTAGGTTGGGTAAAAATGACACGTGACAACCTTTGAGTGGAAGGGTGAACATCCCCACTAGCTCTGTTTGGTTAAAAAATGGACTCTAATACTATTGTATTTAGATCATTAGAAACATACATACAGAGTTAGTATACTGTCATTCAAAGCAAGAAGTAAGAATACAAATATATCCTCAATACCCTTTTCTTTGTGCATTTATAATTTAAAGATAGTGTGTGCTTGTGCGCACGTCCTTGCAATTTCTGTTTAAAAGTCGGTGTCTTTTCCTGTGCCAAGATTTGACATTTTGCATCTTAGCCGTACTAGCTCCAGTAACTTTTGGCCAATGACGTTGTGGCAAAAACGATAGATCAAAATTTGAAGTAAATATGGTGGAACTTCTTTGACTGTAGAATCTGAAGAACGAGCAGAAAAATTCAAGAAGATATAGCCTTTTACAAACATTATTCATTAGAATAGAGGGGACTTCAAGGAGGTCCAACTCCTTTCTTTATTGCCACATAGGTCCTTTCTCTCGGAATTGCACTTTGTGAACATCTTTCCTGTGGGTTTGCTTCACATGATCACTGACCACCATTGGGATTATTGTTCATGGGAGCAACAATTTCTGCATGCTTGATATGCATGGTCCATATTGTACTTTACTTTTAATCATTGAGGATTATAAGTTGAGGATGAACTCTGCTTATTGGAAGCTATTGATGATGTTTAATTATCTTGTGAACTGTGGGTATTGATTAGTTTCTACTTTCCTTTAAGATTACAGTCAGTAAAATCCAAGAGTAGTTTTTTGGTTTAGTAACAATTTAGTTCTCACTTTGGAGTCTTCTTGGTGTCCTGACCAAAATAAGATGGCCTCTAAGGTTAGCTCATAATGCTTCATGAGAACTCTAGGTCAATCAGTATTGTTTGTCCTTTTTTTTGTGTGTGTAGATTTCCACCACACTTCTCTATGGTTAGTGATGTCCTATTTCAAGTATAACTAATATTTTTTGTTATATGGATTTATAGAAGAACTAGAAGTATACTACTATACTCATTTTATAGAGTTTTACCTCTTCCCTCTTTCCTACTTTATTTATTTCTCCCATCTCTTTTGAAATCTCTCTTTTGTTGTAAGCGTTAAACTTGTAACCCTGAATATGTTGCATCACTATTAGTTAACCCTTCTCCTGGATGAATAGAAGGCCGACTTTTGTGTAATATAGCAGTTTCATGATGATATATTAATGAAGTGAATTCCTTGAGATGAGCTTATTCTCTTTTGTTCTACTTTAAACGCCAATTTTATTGTTATCCATAAGGCTATTCATCAATAAAAATGAGAATCTACTTCGATCAATATGCACTTAGCCTTGATCATACATAAGATAAAAATGTCACTCGAAAAGGGTGCTAGAGCAGCAGGCATTGCAGTGAAGTTGAGAGATTTTTACTAATGTCTGTGTTTCTCTGATTTATGGGTCATGCTTCCTTTATATTCCACTAGTAGATAACCCGTGCCATAATGGCACGGACACGAACCCGGCCTTCTCGACGTAGGCGTGCAGGCACCGGGCCAGCACCAGGGAGTTCCGGACGGAGACGCGGCCTCCGAACCCAGCCTTCTCGACGTAGGCGTGCAGGCACCGGGCCAGCGCCAGGGACCCAAGCCCGACGGAGGCGGACACGACAAAGACCACGGTGGCGGCGTTCAGGA
Organism: Iris pallida; assembly: GCA_029216955.1. Classification (NCBI taxonomy): domain Eukaryota; kingdom Viridiplantae; phylum Streptophyta; class Magnoliopsida; order Asparagales; family Iridaceae; genus Iris; species Iris pallida. The sequence goes on along the minus strand of JANAVB010037220.1, from coordinate 1,207,286 downwards.
CGGCGTGGGGCCTCATGGAGATGAAGATGCGCATGGCTGTCGCGGGACGTCCGAGGGCGGCGAGGCCTGAGACGGCGGCGGTCCAGGAGACGACGTCCCTGTGCGGCATTCCGTCGAACACCCGCAGGGCGTGGAAGGCGGAGCCGCATCGGGAGTAGGCGGTGAGCAGGACGGTCTGCACGAAGGGGTCGGGCCGGAATCCGAGGAGGAGGGCGTGTGCGTGGAGCGACCTGGTGGCGGCGGAGGCGGCGGTGGTGTTGAGCAAGGAAGAGAAGGTGTGGGAGTCGGGAGGGACGCGACGGCGGAGCATTTGGGAGTAGATGGAGAGTGGGTCGGCGGAGATGGCAATGGCGGTGTTGAAGGAGAAGGGGTTGGGGTTGGTCATGGCGGAGAAGAGGGAGGCGGCGAAGGAAGGGTCGGCGTCGACAGCGCGGTGGAAGAGGCTGCTTGCGACGAAGGGGTTGCGGAAGAGGTCGACGACGACTGCGTGGGCGAGGATGGAGCGGAGGCGGCGGAGGGAGGGGCGGTGCAAGAGAAGCTGGAGGCGGGGGTGCCATTGGAACAACCGGTTGCTCCGCACCCAACATGGGACCTCATCCTCTCTTATAGAGGGGCAATTTAGTCCTTTCATCATCGTTGAACCAAAGCACATGGGTCGGACCAAAAATCCACTGTGCTTTGTATTATAGATATCCATGGACTACATTCGTAGATTAAGGTGAAAGCCAATATAGCATTATTCTTTGGTGCATTTTGGGTAGAGCTGTCAAGTGGGCTGGGCCGGGCCGGGCCAGGCCGGGCTAAGAGCAGAAAAATCTTAGCCCGGCACGTGACCCACGACACGGTGGGCTTCGGGTCGGGCCGGGTCTTGATTTGCACGTGGCAAATTTGGATGGGCCAGAAACTAATGATGGACAGTTGGACATAGAAAGGCTAATAATTATAACTAAATCAGTACAATACTAATAAAAAGCCAGAAACTAACGATGGACAGTTGGACAGAGACATAGAAAGGCTAATAATTGTGGATCTGGATAACACATTTACATGAAAAAGGAACACCCGAAATACTAATACATGTGAATGTTGGCCAAAGATGGCTGTTGTGATATGTATGCCAAGGTGGCCACTAATTAATTATAAACACAATAACATTGTCATTTCATTTTGTGGAGCTTTCTTGTGCTCAGTAGGTGAGAAGCTTATGGTGATGATGAATCTCTCTGCTATCCATAGATGCAAAACTTTACAATTGTTTACCAATAATACAGGAAAAAGGGAGGAGTAAATGACTGCAATATGATTTTGAAATCTCTCTGCAGTCCGTAGATGCAAATCTCATTCTTATCTATTTGGATGGGCCGGGTCGGGCTTGGGCTTCAGGCCGGGCCTATCTAATAGGCCGATATACGTGGCCCGTCACGACCCAATATATGGGGCCGGGCCGGGCCGGGCCGGGCCGGGCCGGCCCACGTTTAATCAGGCCGGGCCGGCACATGGGCCCATTTTTTGGGCCGGGCCCGGCCCAATTGACAGGTCTAATTTTGGGCTTTGTACGGACCACACTACTTCTCACTATAAATGGTACTAATCGTTAATATTGTGGCCAACTTTCGTCTTCTTCATATACCATATAATAAAATAGGTCATTCACTCCACTGAGAAATAAATAACTAGAACAGTGATGAAAAAAAAAAGTAGAGTATTTCAACAAATTATGTGTGCTGCATCATGCGAAGTTTATTAATTGCTTAAAGAAGTTAACATCTTTGCTACAGGGAATTTGAATGGCGCAATGGATACCAAGCATACACCCACCAGCCCAATGTCAAAAGATGGAGCTCCTACTCTTCCCCTAGTAAAAGTCCCAACTGCAGAATCAAATAAAGACAACAACGGCGTGATGTGGGCATCTTCGCCGGATCGCCTTGAGCTACCTCAGAAACCATATCACCGTTCAAACAGCTCAGATTCGCCTCCCTTCTCAGAGTCTGGATCGGACGTTTACTGCAAGCGGGAGGTAATACAAAAGCTCAGGCAGCAACTTAAGAGACGGGATGAAATGATAATGGAGATGCAGGCCCGGATCATGGATTTGCGGAATTCTCTTAGTGCCCAAATGAGCCACTCTGCCCATCTCCAATCTCTGCTGGATTCAACCAACCAAGATTTGCTTGATTCAGAGAGAGAAATCCAAAGGCTGAGAAAGGCCATCGCTGATCATTGTGTGGCAGAGGCAGCCTCTCCCGAAAGACCTGTGACCACCAGAAACTGGCAGCCAGAAGCTTCAAATGGGCACATGAATGGATATTTGCACAGCGTGGGTGATGTGGAGATACATTGTGTTGGTTTGGAGAAAGGTCGACATGGTGAGAAGGTTGAAATGTTGAAACGTGAAGTCGGAGAACTAAAGGAAGTAATTGAAGGGAAGGAGTTCCTACTTCAGAACTACAAAGAACAGAAAGTAGAGCTTAGTGAAAAAGTCAAGGAGTTGCAGCAGAGACTTTCCTCACACGTCCCGAATATATTGTAAGACATTTTGCAGATCGGTAGTGATTCTTGTTTAGGTTCCGCCCCTTCCAAGTTAGTTTTCCTTATTGCCTGGTGCTGCTGCAAGTTTTCATTATGTTTGTACAGTTTTTGGCATGTAGCGTGGCTTTGCTTACATCTCTGTTTGTCAAAATTTTAGCATAAAGGGAAATCTCATTCTGTGTCGAGTTGAACTTGCGGTTAGATGCTTTAGAATTACAAAGGTATGTTTCATTATCGGCTGTTCAAGAGTGAATAGCCTTGATGGGTTCCTTTTTGACACTGGTGCAAAGGTTCTTTCCCGTGACGTATCTATTTGTTTCCGCTTGTTTCCACTCTACATGGCATGGATAATAATGTTGCTGTTGGTTCATAATCTAATGGTTTTCCACTGTATTGCCAATGTGTGCATGAATTAAGTTTTGCACTGAGTTCTGTGGCAGGAAAATTTCCAAGCTCCAGGGACCAAAAGCCGCACAGGATGGTGGACAGCAAATCTGATGCAAACCTATGTTAGGTTCAGAGACTTCCGAGCGCGAAAGTTGAAGATAGGTGCGCAAGTTTTATATTTTGGGTACAAAATGGTAGGTGCAATCTTCAAAAATTCGGTAGGCAGCCTGTAGTCTGGTAAATATTAGTTTCTGAAGATTTTACTTGCGAGATGAACCTCCTCTTAAACTTTGCTCTAGTTGCCTGCAATGTTGTTTCGACAATTGTTCTTTCCGTGCCCAGCTCACCTCTTAAGTATTATGTTTTAGGTAGGATACATTATGGTTTTTTCTAAGGGCACCACAAAATTTGCTTGGGGGCAACCCTTACTTGGGGGCAGCCCAAGAAGGTGGAGAATTTGCTAGGGGGCACCCAAATTTTGCTTGGGGGCAGCCCAACCTCCCAAACCCTTCATTTCTTCTCATTACTCATTCTACACTCTCTCTCCTCAAAAAGAAAAAAAGAGCTCTCTCCCTCTCCCAAAACCCTAATTTCTTCTTCTCCACCACTCCACTCCCAATTACTCCACCAAGATTTCTTCCACAACATTCGTAGATTCGAAGAGATGACACGCAAGTCAAAGCAACCGGAATCTATGTACGTTTTTCCATAATTTCTTCAAGAATTTTGTACATTCTATTCAAAATCCTAGAATACTTTTTAATTCTCTAATTTTTTTTTGATAAATTAGGTTTAGAATCTCTTTATGGTTCATGAAAGAAATTTTCGAAAACAAGAAACTCGCATTTTATCTTGAAATCCTAACCCTAGAACACGACAAACGAGCATGTCGTTTTTGGCCGTACGGGTTGAATACAGTAGGACTGCCATACCTGTGGCAGTCCTAATGTAAATCAGGACTGCCACAGTCCTGGCAGTCCTCCTTCACAAGAGGATTGCCAGGACTGTGGCAGTTCTGATTTATATTAGGACTGCCACAGGCCTGGCAGTCCTACTGTAATGAGATATGGGGGTGGGTAACTGTATGATTCTCATATGCGGGGGGTAACTGCATGTCCTATTTATGTTGGGTTGGTGAGGATGGTGAGTTCCGTATTTGTAATTAGACTGAGATTTCCATGTTTGTAGACTTAATTCACTTATACTTTCATTTACAGTCTCAAGAGGTAAAGGAATTGACCCAGACACTCCGGAGAGGTTGCCAAAGTGACACTAGTGTCGCGGTCGCCAACGAGCTTGATCGCATCGACGACGTGGTCGAGTTCCCCTTCATGAATAATAGCGAGTTTCGTTCAAAGGCCCGGCATGATATGTAGTTGGATGTGGAATGATCATTAGTTGGATGTAATCTGCACTTTTTTGTAAAGATGTTTTTGTTGTTTGAAACTTGAAGGATATATTTGTTGTTTGAAAACTTAAGTTGTTGGGCATACTTTTGAAGGATATGTAGTTGACACTTATGTTATTTTTTTGAAGTTCGATATTTTGTCTGATATGTAGTTGTGATTTATGTTGTTATTTATGTACTTGTTGGATATGTAGTTGTCTGATATGTAGTTGTTATTTACGTTTGGAAATTTAAGTTGTTGGCCAATTCCTGATATTCTTGATTTAGTATCAGGACTGCCAGCACCCTGGCAGTCCTACACTTATGTAGGACTGCTAGGGTCCTAGCAGTCCTAATTGAAACTTGCTCAATCAGGACTGCCAGCACTCTGGCAGTCCTACATAAGTGTAGTCCTATTTGTAAGTCATTGAATTAATATTTGTTTGCGATTCTAAAATTTCGGCAAAAGTGCTAAAATGGAGGTCCAAACATCATTTTTTTGTGATTCTAAAATTTTGGAAGGCCGTCTAACGATGAAACGGTTAATCTCAGTCTCCTCGAAGATACGCTCATTTTGCGACAAACCGGACCTCGTTTCGACATTCCAGTCAAAAGTTATGGCCCTCCAAAGTTTCAACTGACCATAAAATGCATTGGAATGACCATTCTCCGTCTTAATTTACACGGAGAATGGCCATTCTCTGTGTAATTTAGCACGGAGAATGGTCATTCCAGTGTTTTAAACGCAGGAGAATTCATTCTCCGTCTTAATTTACACGGAGAATGGTCATTCTCCGTGTAATTTAGCACGGAGAATGGTCATTCCAGTGTTAAAACGCAGGAGAATGACTATTCTCCGTGTTAATTTACACGGAGAATGACCGTGCTAAATTACAGAGACTTACAAATAGGACTGCCACCCCCTGGCAGTCCTACATTGAATTAGGACTGCCAGGGTGCTGGCAGTCCTAATTCAATGTAGGACTGCCAAGGGGGTGGCAGTCCTGATACTGGATGAGATAGCCATTCTCCGTGCTAAATTACACGGAGAATGGCCATTCTCCGTGCTAAAACACAGGAGAATGGCCATTTATATAACATCAAGTTTCAATTAGGACTGTCAGCACCCTGTCAGTCCTCCTTTTGTGTAGGACTGCCGGGGGGTGGCAATCCTAATTGAAACTCTCTGCGATAGAGAGTTTCAAAACTCTCATCACAGAGACTTACAAATAGGACTGCAACCCCCTGGCAGTCCTACATTCAATTAGGACTGCCAGGTGCTGGCAGTCCTAATTGATACTTGCTGTAACAGCAAGTTTCAATTAGGACTGCCAGCACCCTGTGTCACGCCCCTTTACGATTGTCTTTCTAGTCTTGCCTTATGATCGATTTTAGGACGGAAGTCTTGGTCTATTTTGTGTCTTTTAGACCGTTACCGTGCCTTGCACTAATAGTGTACTCATACTTTACCGCTAGACCTTCTCGTTCCAATAACGTCGACTTATCGCCTCGTGCTTGCCTTTCGTGCCATAATCTGGGACGTAACGACTCGGTCGTGCAATAAACTCGATTCGTGCTTATCTCTGAGGCAGTGCCTCCTCGCTTGCTCTTGCCTATACTTGTGTTGGGACGACGCGACCGTGCCTCACATCTCGAGGTCGTGCCCTGCAACTCAACATGACTTAACCAAACTTGCCCTACTGTCACGCCCCGATTCCGTAGAATCGATAGTCGTCCCCCGGGCGTGATGCCGTGCAAGCCTAAGTTGCGTTCGCACAAGGCATAGTCATAAGGTTATCCGAAACACAACAACAAGAGAATGCGCAGAGTAAATTGAACACACATTATAGAGAAGAAAATTTAAGCTTTATTGATAATGAACATCATTTTACAGACTCGATACAAAGGCGCCGCGCGGGCTTTTTACAAACTGACTCCATTACAAAATGTACGTCGACGAGATAGCCATTCCATACATCCATCCCTTGATTATACAACCAAAATTACAATAAAACACCTGGGATGGTGGGAAGTCGCTCCATCTGTCTTCGATCTTCAACAGCGAAATCTTCAAAGGTTTGATCCAAGCTTCGATGCACGGACGAAGCTTCAAAACACACGAGCGTTGCCTTCCTTCACGTAGCACGCTCTTCCCGATCTATCGCACCTGTAGAGAGAGCGAGGATCAGTACAATCAACATGTACTGGCGAGTGGCTAATTAATTTCCAGGCTCTCATTTGGTTCAAGAATTTAGATAAAATCGTACAACTTGCTGTTAATGGTCTTTCTAGCCATCCTAGATATTTTCATAAGAAGCATTAAGTTACACCAAGATTTCCTCCGGCAAAGCGCGCCGTGCGACATAAAACTTACCATCACTTTCCCTGTTAGTTGATAACAATTTATATCAAGTGTTTGATATGGAGGTCACTGGCATTAACTAGCCATCTTGGACATAGCCTGGTAATGCGGGACCCTTGCAACGCAAGTAGCGAGCTCCGATGCAAGGCCCCGTCTTACCGATTGCCTATTACCCAGCTCGGCTATAACCTGTTTCTTCCTAGGCCGAGTCGGTCCCGTGGCCCCGGGTTGCCGCTCGAAGAAACCATCGTCCTTGTCGACAAGTTGTCCATGACCATGATAGGTTAACATGGTGTATTTTAGGATACCGATGAGGCTTGTTATGTAATCAATTCATTTACTTGGTCATTTTGCAGGCCTAAAATAATTCTATCTCTTTTTAACACAACTCATTTGTTTTTCACTTCTAACATACATGACTTGTATTCTGTAAGCGAATCATTCAATTTTAATATCATTACCCGAGTTCTCATTTTGAAATAGAGGGTCGAGACGAAGGAGGTCAGCCACTCACCTTGAGTTTTTACTTGAGGCGAGAGACTGGTTGGCCGCGCTAGACGTTGCCTACACGATTACCTGAAATCGCACAAGCAACCGATTAGAACACTGTATTATTCAAGGAAATTCGATATGAATGCGAAGTTCGAAACGTAAGCTATGAAAACCATCGAAAATATTCACGAAAACGCATTCAGAAAACAAAGCCAAAACCAACGCAAGCGGCGTGAAAAACAGAGCAACAGGAGGTCTCTCTCGACTCAGCCGCAGAGTCAATCCTTGAGGCGCAGCCCGCTGAATATGGGACTTGGTTCCGAAGAAGCCATTCCATAACGGGGAATATATCTTAATTCAACCGTTCCCGTTCGATCGATTCGATCGATCCCGACCTATCGGTCCCGACCGAGTCGATAGCGACAGTGTTCCTTTCTCGCGCACCCCGTGGACGAACAACGGGGCACGATGTAGGGATGGGGCACTACACCATAACCAACAAAGAAAAAGTTTCGTCCTCGAAACTTAAGAACAGAACCTACCTCTTATAAAAATAATGAAGGAAACTTTTCTTTCATCTCTGACTCGAGTTCCCATGTCGACTCTTCCGCCGCATGGTTCCTCCAGAGTACGCGAACAAGAGGGATCACTCGACTTCGAAGCAGCTTATCCTTGCGTTCTAAAATTTAAAGTGGCTCTTCAACGTAGGATAAGTCGGACTTTAGCTCCAGCTGGCCAAAGTCCACCACATGGCTAGGGTCGTGCACATACTTCCGCAGCTGAGAGACGTGGAAGACATTGTGCACACCTTCAAGCGCCGACGGCAGGGCAATTTTATAGGCTACTGGGGCGACCCACGCGAGTATTTCGAACGGCCCAACGAATCTCGGATTCAGCTTTCCCTTTGCGCCGAACCGAGTAACTCCTCACATAGGCGACACCTTCAGGAACACGTGATCGCCCACCTGGAACTCAAGCGGTCTTCGATGGGTGTCGGCGTAGCTCTTTTGCCGACTCTGTGCAATCTTCAGTCTTTCCCGAATTAGCTTGACCTTTTCCACAGTCTGTTCCACCAGCTCCGGGCCGAGTATCTGCCGTTCCTCGACTTTATCCCAGCAAATGGGCGATCTGCACTTTCGGCCATACAAAGCTTCATACGGCGCCATTTGGATGATGGATTGGTAGCTATTATTGTATGCAAATTCTGCCAGCGGTAGGTGGACGTCCCAGCTTGATTTGAAGTCAATTGCGCAGAGCCGTAGCATGTCTTCGAGAATCTGATTAACGCGCTCCGTTTGGCCGTCGGTCTGAGGATGGTAAGCTGAGCTGAACTGCAACTTGGTACCCAGCGCCGACTGAAGGCTACTCCAGAATCGCGACATGAACCGTGAATCCCGATCAGAGACGATGGATACTGGAACTCCGTGCAGCCGTACTATCTCGTCAAGATAAATCTGCGCCAGGCGATCAACACTCCAAGTAACTTTGATGGCGATAAAGTGCGCTGACTTGGTTAATCGATCGACGATGACCCAGATGGCGTCGTTCCCCCGTGGTGTCTTCGGCAGGCCAACAATAAAATCCATAGTGACGTGATCCCACTTCCACTCGGGAATAGCGAGGTTCTGCATCTCCCCGCCCGGTCGCTGATGCTCAGCTTTCACCTGCTGACAGGCCATGCATTGCGACACGAAGAGCGCCACATCTCTCTTCATCCCGTGCCACCAGAAGGTCGTGCGGAGGTCCTTATACATCTTGGTACTGCCTGGATGCAAGGTATATTTCGCATAATGCGCCTCCGACATTATCTCCTTTCGCAGTTCTGAATCATCCGAAACACATAGTCGGCCATTCAATCTCAGCACGCCGGTCTTATCTTCGGCAAAGTCGGTCGCACTACCTGTCGAAATCCGCTCGTGCAGTTTCTTCAGGTACGGATCATCCTTCTGAGCGGCCATGATCTTTTCCAGCAAACTCGGCTCTAACTGCAGCTGCGCCAACCGTACATCCCTGAATCGAACCCGGAGATCGATGCCCATTTCTTCTAGATCTTGTAGTAGTCTGCGGTTGATGGATAGAGAGGCAAGATATTTTCGACTCAGAGCGTCCGCCACAACATTTTCCTTGTCCGGAGTGTAGTCGATCGTCAAGTCATAGTCTTTGATCAGTTCGAGCCAGCGCCTCTGTCGCAAGTTCAATTCCTTCTGAGTGAAGAGATACTTGAGGCTTTTGTGGTCGGTATAGATCGCGCACGCCACACCATATAGATAGTGACGCCACAATTTCAACGCGAACACAATCGCCGCTAACTCCAAGTCGTACGTAGGATAGTTCTTCTCGTGCGGCTTTAACTGTCTGGAGGCGAAGGATATCACCTTGTTTCGCTGCATGAGCACACATCCCAAGCCCTGGCCTGAAGCATCGCTGAATATCTGAAAACCCTCTAGCCCATCCGGAAGTACGAGTATAGGTGCCGAAATTAGTCGTTGTTTTAGCTCCTGGAATGAAGCTTCACAGTCATCCGACCACTCATACACGACTCCCTTTTGAGTGAGGCGAGTCAGTGGCGATGCAATCTTCGCGAAGTCTTTCACGAATCGTCGATAGTATCCCGCCAAACCAAGAAAGCTTCGAATCTCACTAGCAGACGCAGGCCGCTTCCAATGAGCAACAGCTTTCACTTTCTTCGGGTCGACTGCAATGCCTTCGGACGAAATGATGTGACCAAGAAAGGATACGCTGCTTAGCCAAAATTCGTACTTACTCTGCTTCGCGTACAACTCATGTTCTCGAAGTGTCTGGAGCACGGCCCGTAGATGTTCTGCATGTTGCGCCCTGTCCTTCGAGTAGACGAGAATATCATCAATAAAGACTACCACAAATTTATCAAGGAAGGGTCGAAATACCCGGTTCATTAGATCCATGAAGGCGGCAGGAGCGTTCGTCAGGCCGAATGGCATCACCAGGAACTCGTAGTGGTCGTATCGAGTGCGAAAGACGGACTTTTGCACGTCGTCTGACTTGATCTTGAGTTGATGATAGCCTGAGCGGAGATCAATCTTCGAAAATACCGAGGCGCCTTGCAGTTGATCGAATAAGTCGTCTATGCGGGGCAATGGGTACTTGTTCCGGATGGTGGCCTTGTTCAACTCTCGGTAATCGATGCACAGACGCATGGACCCATCCTTCTTCTTCACGAACAACACGGGTGCTCCCCACGGTGAAACACTAGGCCGAATAAATCCTCTGTCGAGTAACTCTTGTAACTGGACCTTGAGTTCCTTCAGCTCGGCGGGGGCCATTCTGTACGGGGCCTTGGAAATCGGTCGGGTATCGGGGAATGTATCGATGCTGAACTCGATTTCTCTGTCGGAGGGCATGCCGGGTAGCTCGTCCGGGAACACATCGGGGAATTCTGCCACAACGTCGGTCTGATCCGCGTTTGCACCATCCTATCGCATGTCTCGGACGGACGCCAAATAGCCTTCGCACCCAGAATGCAGCATCCTCCGAGCAGAAATTGTCGAGATCAGCATGCAGGTCGACGACGCCTCACCACACGAAAAGCAGAATTCATGCACTCCTGGTATGCGGAAGGTGACCGTCTTTCCGGCACAGTCTATGGTTGCGTTGCACGGCCCGAGCCAATCCATTCCCAGAATGATGTCAAAGTCCTTCATATCTAGAACTATCACATCAAGACCGATCTTTTGACCGCCGATACAGATAATCCCGTCGGCACAGGCTAAGTTTGTGAGTATTGGTGTGCCCAAAGGTGTGCTTACGCTAAGGTCGAGATCTAATGATATTACAGAAAATTTGTGCTCGGCGGCAAAGTCCGCCGATATAAAACCATGTGAAGCACCTGAATCAAATAGTACACGAGCAGGCACATTATTGAAATTTAGTATACCTGTCACGACCGTATCTGATGCATGCACTTCATCTCGAGTCATGGCGTAGACGCGGCCCTGGGCATTGGGGCGACGGTCTTGGCCATTTTGCGGTGCGGGTTGATGGGCTCGAGACGCTGGAACTTGATTCCCTGGACGGTTCTATTGGGGCGCCATTGGACGGTGCTGTTGGGGCGCCGTTGGGTTCGGCCTTCTGGTTGGACACTCAGCACGAGTGTGGCCCCTCTTGCCACAGTTCCAGCATCCACCCTCTGGTACCTGGCAATCGTCGATCGTGTGACCGATATTATGACATCGGTTGCAGTAAGGCCGTAGATTACGCCCTTGATATCCGCCTTGGGGCCCATTGTTCGGACGCTTGGTCACGTTGTTCCCTCCCGCGTGGCTAGGGCGTTTGTGATTGTAGGTATGCACAGAGCCGACAGCACCTGGAGGATATTGGCGTTCAAGGCGGAGGGCGTGGTTGAGAGACTCCCCCATCGTTTTGTATTGCGGAACGGACACGTGGGCGTAGATGGATGGTCGTAGACCCACTTCAAACCGTCGAGCATGACTCGCCAGGGAGGGCAAGAATTCTCCAGCAAACTTGGCTAACTTGTTGAACTCTGCCGCGTACTGTCGCACCGTCATGTTTCCTTGCCTTAGCTGCATGAATTTATTTTCCTTCTCTTGTCGAACGGCTTCGGGGAGGTACTCGATCTCGAACGCCTCGCGGAAGGTGGCCCAAGAAATTGCCGATGTCTCGTCGTCGCGTCTGATCGCTCGCTTTTGCACGGCCCACCAGTAGTGCGCGTTCGACCGGAGTAGAAGTTGAGCGCATGCGACTTTCTTGGACTCTTCGATGCCCAGCAGCTCGAACTTGTCTTCTAGTTCCTCTAACCAGTCGATCGCCAAGGAGGGATCTTCCGTGCCGTTGAAGGAAGTACGGCAGCTCTTCGTGAATTTCGACGCGTCAAAGTTGGAACTTCTTGGCGCTGCATGTGTAGGCTCGGGTGCCTCCGGATCGACTTCACTTTGTCTGGCCGCAGGCTCGGTCACGGCAGGAGTTGTCACGGAGTTGTTGTTGGCCACCACTGTCTGTACAATCTGCTGAAGAGTATCAAGCTGCTTCTGCTACAACTTGAATTGTGCATCGAATCGGCCTCGAACTGGGTCTGACGTGCCTCTACCTCCCGTCGATGTGCCTCCGTCTCCCGTCGATGTTGCTCATTCAGGCGTTGATTCTCCTGAGCTTGTTGTTGTTGCGCTTCCAACATGCGCAACATCCATTCCATGGCATCGTTAGAGGGTCCGGGCCTCGGGCTACTCGAGCCGCTCGAAGCACTTTCCTCGATCGCCGCCACATTCACCGCCGCACCTTCTGGGATTTTGAAGGTAAAAATACATTAGTCACAAAACTTATTACGGACTCCCTCGTATGGAACGACATATCTCATCGACACGAGACCAACGATTTGAGACTGGAAACTCGACACTAGAGGCCAAGGACGTAAAGCCGTGCTCTGATACCAATATGTCATGCCCCGATTCCGTAGAATCGATAGTCGTCCCCCGGGCGTGATGCCGTGCAAGCCTAAGTTGCGCTCGCACAAGGCATAGTCATCAGGTTATCCGAAACACAACAACAAGAGAATGCGCAGAGTAAATTGAACACACATTATCGAGAAGAAAATTTAAGCTTTATTGATAATGAACATCATTTTACAGACTCGATACAAAGGCGCCGCGCGGACTTTTTACAAACTGACTCCATTACAAAATGTACGTCGACGAGATAGCCATTCCATACATCCATCCCTTGATTATACAACCAAAATTACAATAAAACACCTGGGATGGTGGGAAGTCGTTCCATCTGTCTTCGATCTTCAACAGCGAAATCTTCAAAGGTTTGATCCAAGCTTCGATGCACGGACGAAGCTTCAAAACACACGAGCATTGCCTTCCTTCACGTAGCATGCTCTTCCCGATCTATCGCACCTGTAGAGAGAGCGAGGATCAGTACAATCAACATGTACTGGCGAGTGGCTAATTAATTTTCAGGCTCTCATTTGGTTCAAGAATTTAGATAAAATCGTACAACTTGCTGTTAATGGTCTTTTTAGCCATCCTAGATATTTTTGTAAGAAGCATTAAGTTACACCAAGATTTCCTCCGGCAGAGCGCGCCGTGCGACATAAAACTTACCATCACTTTCCCTGTTAGTTGATAACAATTTATATCAAGTGTTTGATATGGAGGTCACTGGCATTAACTAGCCATCTTGGACAAAGCCTGGTAATACGGGACCCTTGCAATGTAAGTAGCGAGCTTCGATGCAAGTCCCCGTCTTACCGATTGCCTATTACCCAGCTCGGCTATAACCTGTTTCTTCCTAGGCCGAGTCGGTCCCGTGGCCCCGGGTTGTCGCTCGAAGAAACCATCGTCCTTGTCGACAAGTTGTCCATGACCATGATAGGTTAACATGGTGTATTTTAGGATACCGATGAGGCTTGTTATGTAATCAATTCATTTACTTGGTCGTTTTGCAGGCCTAAAATAATTCTGTCTCTTTTCAACACAACTCATTTGTTTTTCACTTCTAACATACATGACTTGTATTCTGCAAGCGAATCATTCAATTTTAATATCATTACCCGAGTTCTCATTTTGAAATAGAGGGTCGAGACGAAGGAGGTCAGCCACTCATCTTGAGTTTTTACTTGAGGCGAGAGACTGGTTGGCCGCGCTAGACGTTGCCTACACGATTACCTGAAATCGCACAAGCAACCGATTAGAACACTGTGTTATTCAAGGAAATTCGATATGAATACGAAGTTCGAAACGTAAGCCATGAAAACCATCGAAAACATTCACGAAAATGCATTCAGAAAACAAAGCCAAAACCAACGCAAGCGGCGTAAAAAACAGAGCAACGGGAGGTCTCTCCCGACTTAGCCGCAGAGTCAATCCTTGAGGCGCAGTCCGCTGAATATGGGACTTGGTTCCGAAGAAGCCATTCCATAACGGGGAATGGATCTTAATTCAACCGTTCCCGTTCGATCGATTCGATCGATCCCGACCTATCGGTCCCGACCGAGTCGATAGCGACAGTGTTCCTTTCTCGCACACCCCGTGGACGAACAACGGGGCACGATGTAGGGATGGGGCACTACACCTACGGCCCTTCTCGACTTAACTCGCAACGACTAACCCGACTTGTGGAACCGATGTTGGGAACTCAAGCACGACGTCGTATTTCGTGCCGAAGCACGTGTCTTTACGTATAGCCGAATCGTAGTCTTTATAATACACTGGGGTGCAACCGAGCACACATTTCACCATTCAACGCATACCGTGCTTATACTTTCTTTGTTACGACCGACACCGTGCATGCAGATTCGCCGCTTAGCACGCCAATTATCTATATGAAAGGCCACTGGCATGACAAGCCATCGCGGACATAGCTCGGGTAGGCGGCGGGTCCTTCAGCGCAGGTAGCGAGCCCCGTTGAAAGCTCCCGACTACCCACGCAATAATAGCATACGCTGCTATAACGTCTACCTCCTAGGATGACTAGGCCCGGTGCCCCGACGTATAACCAGTCTAGGCAGAAATCCTTGTCGACAAGATGTCCAATGACCATGCACCTACGAGACATCTAGACTCACGTAAATGCATGGCCTACTTGTTGGTACGACTGGAACTATACTTAGCAACTCGTGTTCTGAACCACACTTTGCATAACGTGCATTGGGACCGAGAGACTCCCAACTGAGGGACCGCCTCATACTCCTTAACGTGGATAGGAATGCGAGACTCCCAACCGAGGGACCGCCTCGAACATCTTAACGCGGATAGGAACGCGAGACTCCCAACCGAGGGACCGCCTCGAACATCTTAACGCGGATAGGAACGCGAGACTCCCAACCGAGGGACCGCCTCGAACTTCTTTGAACTCGAGGGAACGACTACTACATAGCCTTCCAACTTAACTTGAACAAAACGTGTTCCTTAAGTGCCATAGGCCATGGCTAACTTTACATCGTGCCAACCGTGGCTCGTGCCTTTAACTGACTTCCGTCCTACGCGTCGCTATCACCCAAGTCATACGTTATATGACGGCCCTTGAGATCGTGGGACTATTTAACTTGACAACCGCAGAAAAGGGCGGGACAACACTTGGAATGACTTAGGTCGATCGGCATAACTTTGCCTAACTTACTCAAGCCTACAACTTAATCCGAGGGACGAGCCAAGGCTATGCCAAGTCTTGCGCAGTGGAAAACGTGCATGCTTTATCGAGCATTTACGCCGACGACGCCTATGACTTAGGCTAACTCTTCGTTTGTGTCGAATACCAACTTTTCCTTCTCCCAAGCTGCAGGACGAAGGATCGAGTGACATTTTCAAAGCACGCTGAGCACCAACTCTAATCAGACCGTGGGACGTTTTTCATGTTCTAAACTCGATTCGATCCGTCGGGATATTCCCTTTAGCTATGTGGATTCGTCTCTTTTATTATTAAGCCTACTTGTGCAAGTTGAAAACACGCGATTTATTATGTGAAGGCAAAGATAAGGCAAGTTCACCGAAACTACCCCACCTGAGCGATGTCTTCGAGTCGTCGTTGTAAGGCCAAGTCTGAACGCCGTCGGCGTTTCGATTCCTCCGATTGACTTCGCGGGACGGGGCACTACAACATACACCACTCAGAACAAGTCTCGTCCTCGAGACTTTTCTGAAGGCAAACCATCCTACCATTTCTATGGCCAAGACTTAATCGTACACACTCCGCCTACGCATTTCTTCGATTTCGAGCCACGCCCGTGCTTATCGCTAACTTAGTCGTAAGGCACACCAACCGATCAACCAACATTCGAACTCGTCTCAATTCAATGATCGTGTTACTGTCAACATTCCTTTCGAAACTTACGATTTCAAAATCCTCGACACTTTTCCGTTCTTCAAGTCTCATTTGATTCAACGTATCACTTAGTTGGATCGTACACATATTCTAGGCGTCCCCAAAATACATGCATTTCAGCCAAGCCTCGTGATAGAGAATCCGCCATCACCACTCGAGTCGGATCATGCACATATTCGGGCGTCCCTGATATACGTGCATATCAACCGAGCCTCATGAGTGGTGCCTCCATTATTTTCTATCGTTTCGCACTCGGACGTCTTTCGAACCGCTAGGCTATGTCTCTCGTCAGTACTGGAATCATAGTTTCCAAACAACGATATCAACACTGACCCCATCCTAAGGTCGAACCAAATCGATGGTACGGGATTTTCTACCCAAGCTCGCATCACTCCGATTTCTAAACATCGAGCATCGATTCCCTACACATATCCCAATATTCGACGCACGGGGTACGAGTCGTTCGGTAAAGCCATCCTATGATAACTCACGTTTCAACCAATTTTTATGTCATATCAATATCGTTCGTTCATCAAGCCGTTTCGCATAGTTTATCTCTTCGAACACGTTCAACATTAGTTTGCCTATCATTCATTCTCAAATCAGGCACGCTATGACACAATTCATCTCAAAACCGTAATTCACATTTCACGTTTCCGAAATCATCTATTCCAATTCACGTAATCGATCACAAGGTCGTCCGACTTAACAATATATTGTGCTCCGATCTCACGCGAGACAGATTATCTACGGTGGACACGAATCACCGTACACGCTTCCGCGAGATAATCATTCTCATCGGGACGTAACTCTTGTTTTGTGTCTAGACTAATTCATTCTCGATACGCGGATTGGACCTACTCAATCATCAAGTTTTATTCAGTGATCAATCACAAGTCCTAACATTCTCGAGTTCTCCTTCGCATCAAGCCAACAAGTCGAGACAATCAAAGTTGCCGCGTCCTGATTTTCCAAGTTCGATCATTCTCGCGACATGAATCACCATGTCAGCGCTCACGCGAAACGATCGCCCCAAATTCGACGCAATGCATGTGCGAGGCTGGAGTCGCGCTCGCACAAGACAAGAATGTCGACGTTGTGGTTATCCGCGTAATCATCAAGATATGATCACTTTCATCCAACATTCGTCTCAACCAAAGTCCTAAGTATTGCATCCATTTGGAACGAGAACACTTGCACGATCGTCATTCACCGTGTCAGATTACCCCCGAGTTATCGCATATCGTCTTTGATACGCCTCAATATCATCGACGATATACGTAACCTGACGATCTTCGTTTGCAACGAATTCTGAGTCGTGCGAATGATGCTATCGTCCGACTGGATAATCTCTTCGACATTCAAATTCAATTTCGATCATTACCCCTCGAATCGTTCACAACATCAATTTTGACAAACCCAAATTCACGTATCGTTCATCCGCCTATCTTAAGTCATCGACCAACGTATTTTCTCAATTCGTAATATTCCTTGCTAACTCAATCATCGAACGATATCCATTCCAATCGTCAGAGTCATTCGTGTAACTTTAAAATCGAACATTTTATGCACGCTACCTACCAGTCGTGTTAACTTTTCGTATACGACCCGTATCAATTTCCTCGATTCGATTTCACCTACTCAATCGTTTTCGCATTTCATACTCGTGCAATCCTCAATCTTTCGCTCGAATGATTTCCAAGACGGACCATACACCACTCGAAATTCGAGTCATCCAATCTATTCCAAATCACGTTCGCGTTATTCGCTAAGACATGTTTCGGATTCGTTCGACGAATCCCTAGCGTAATCGTTCACGTCGCATCGACGCACTAAGTCGTTCACACTATTCCTCAAAATCCAAAACAATCTTCCGTGTACGCCTAAGCGTTAGTCCAATAGCGCTTCTATTGATATACACTCTAAGTGTATCCCCATTCCCGACCGAACGATACTTAATATTGCTCGTGACTCGTTTGCACCAAAATGTCGAGGTGCGCGATAATCGGCACAACTTAGCCAAAGGCTATGTGCATAACCATCCCGTTCGAACTATACTTCGGTCTCGTGTGCTCGTTCGCTATTGTTAGCATAAGGTCGTTCAAGCACGCAACGCGTTTGCTAACTTTTAGCACGTGTCTTCTATCAACTTAAAGTCGGCACCATTTGGCCCAAAGGCCTACCAACGTATCCGGCGATGGCCTACCGATGCGTTCGATGGAACGCTTGTACGAGCTTTTGAAAATATTAGACTTATTGTATGGACATCCCGTGGGACAATCGAGAGAGAGCGCACCAACGATATCAACTTTGCGGAAGAAACATTCAGAGTTCGCAGAAACATCAGAGTTAAAGAATTCAATCGATAGTCCAAGGACGTAAAGCCGTGCTCTGATACCATTATGTCATGCCCCTTTACGATTGTCTTTCTAGTCTTGCCTTAGGATCGATTTTAGGACGGACGCCTTGGTCTATTTTGTGTCTTTTAGACCGTTACCGTGCCTTGCACTAATAGTGTACTCATACTTTACCGCTAGACCTTCTCGTTCCAATAACGTTGACTTATCGCCTCGTGCTTGCCTTTCGTGCCATAATCTGGGACGTTACGACTCGATCGTGCAATAAACTCGATTTGTGCTTACCTCTGAGGCAGTGCCTCCTCGCTTGCTCTTGCCTATACTTGTGTTGGGACGACGCGGCCGTGCCTCACATCTCGAGGTCGTGCCCTGCAACTCAACATGACTTAACCAAACTTGCCCTACGGCCCTTCTCGACTTAACTCGCAACGACTAATCCGACTTGTGGAACCGATGTTGGAAACTCAAGCACGATGCCGTATTTCGTGCCGAAGTACGTGTCTTTACGTATAGCCGAATCGTAGTCTTTATAATACACTGGGGTGCAACCGAGCACACATTTTACCATTCAGCGCATACCGTGCTTATACTTTCTTTGTTACGACCGACACCGTACATGCGGATTCGCCGCTTAGCACACCAATTATCTATATGAAAGGCCACTGGCATGACAAGCCATCGCGGACATAGCTCGGGTAGGCGGCGGGTCCTTCAGCGCAGGTAGCCCCCCGACTACCCACGCAATAAAAGCATGCGCTGCTATAACGTCTACCTCCTAGGATGACTAGGCCCGGTGCCCCGGCGTATAACCAGTCTAGGCAGAAATCCTTGTTGACAAGGTGTCCAATGACCACGCACCTACGAGACATCTAGACTCACGTAAATGCATGGCCTACTTGTTGGTACGACTGGAACTATACTTAGCAACTCGTGTTCTGAACCACACTTTGCATAACGTGCATTGGGACCGAGAGACTCCCAACCGAGGGACCGCCTCATACTCCTTAACGTGGATAGGAATGCGAGATTCCCAACCGAGGGACCGCCTCGAACATCTTAACGCGGATAGGAACGCGAGACTCCCAACCGAGGGACCGCCTCGAACATCTTAACGCGGATAGGAACGCGAGACTCCCAACCGAGGGACCGCCTCGAACTTCTTTGAACTCGAGGGAACGACTACTACATAGCCTTCCAACTTAACTTGAACAAAACGTGTTCCTTAAGTGCCATAGGCCGTGGCTAACTTTACATCGTGCCAACCGTGGCTCGTGCCTTTAACTGACTTCCGTCCTACGCGTCGCTATCACCCAAGTCATACGTTATATGACGGCCCTTGAGATCGTGGGACTATTTAACTTGACAACCGCAGAAAAGGGCGGGACGACACTTGGAATGACTTAGGTCGATCGGCATAACTTTGCCTAACTTACTCAAGCCTATAACTTAACCCGAGGGACGAGCCAAGTCTATGCCAAGCCTTGCGCAGTGGAAAACGTGCATAATTTATCGAGCATTTACGCGGGCGACGTCTATGACTTAGGCTAACTCTTCGTTTGTGTCGAATACCAACTTTTCCTTCTCCTAAGCCGCGGGACGAAGGATCGAGTGTCATTTTCAAAGCACGCTGAGCACCAACTCTAATCAGACCGTGGGACGTTTTCCATGTTCTAAACTCGATTCGATCCGTCGGGATATTCCCTTTAGCTATGTGGATTCGTCTCTTTTATTATTAAGCCTACTTGTGCAAGTTGAAAACACGCGATTTATTATGTGAAGGCAAAGATGAGGCAAGTTCACCGAAACTACCCCACCTGAGCGATGTCTTCGAGTCGCCGTTGTAAGGCCAAGTCTGAACGCCGTCGGCGTTTCGATTCCTCCGATTGACTTCGCGGGACGGGGCACTACACCCTGGCAGTCCTAATTAAATGTAGGACTGCCAGGAGGGTGGCAGTCATGATACTGGATCGGATACTTTAACAAATTGGTATATTTTGCCACACATACTTGCACACATGTAAACACATATAACACAGATAGCACACATGTAAACACATATAACACAAATAGTACACAGGTAGACACATATAACACAGATAGCACACAGGTAGACACATATAACACAGATAGCACACATGTAAACACATATAACATACTGAACTTCATATTTTACTATATACAAAAGTGGACCTCCATATACAAAATGTCAAACTGTAAATATATCCATACTTAGTCGATTTCGACGTCGTAGTGGTCAGCCACCACAGTTTGTCGTCCCGGACAATTTCGGACCGATCTGGATATCACTAGAACTATGTTGTTTTTTCGTCCAACTTCTCGACACCAATGTACCGTGCCCTCGCTTAATTCAAAATAAAGATCGGTCCAGAATAAATGTGCTATATTGACTGCAATTGGAGCAGGTACCGCAAAATGGAAGATCTCAAGTCCTACAATAGAACTTAAAAGTTAATACAATTAGACAACATCATAAAGCAAATAGGTTTCATAGATTAGGACTGCCAGAAAGGTGGCAGTCCTTCACATATGTAGGACTGTCAGGCCCCTGGCAATCCTACATATGTGAAGGACTGCCACATCTCTGGCAGTCCTAATCTATGATCGGGACTGCCAGAGAGGTGACATTCCTCTGTGTAACAACCCGATTTTTTATCCGATGAAAAGTTAAAATTTAGTTACCAAGAGGGCTTCCGATGCATCAAAGTGTTCTTCGGACGTGGCGGGAAGAGAGTATACAACATTTGATGATCCCGGTTGTTCCATGTTCAATATTTTTCTACATTAAACACTTAATTCAACTTTTTATATGTGAAATTCATGTTTAAAATATTAAACATATATTAATTCGATGACTTACCAATAAATGAGAGAAGTCAATGACCTAGAGTTGAGGAAAAAATTTGGGATAAAATTCAATGACCTAGAGTTGAGAGAAAAATTTAGAAAAAATTTAGGTTGGAAAAAAACTTGGGGTTAAATTATTTGACCTAGAGTTGAGGGAGAGAAGAAAAGAGTTGAGGGAAAAAAGAAAAGAGTAGAGGAGAGAGAAAAAGAAAACAAAAGTTGGTATTTATACCTTTGTTTGGGATAGTCCCAAGTAAAAAAAATTGATGGCAAATTTGTAATATTTTGAAACATTTTTGGGCTAGCCCCTAGCTAAAAGGGTGGTGCCCTTAGAAAAACCCTACATTATCTTGTGCACTGGTAACTTTTTTCTGAAGCCCAGATCTCAGGTTTTTAATTTGGGTAAGATATTTTAATTAAGGAACTATGTACAATGCTGATAAAATGTAATCAACTCTGAGACTAGCTGAGAGACTATTCTTGTTTGTTGAGTTTGAGATCTCAGCTATTTGATACTGATAATGTCTTGTCATGAGAACTCTTTTCCCACGAAGATATCTTCCCATGAGCTTGAAAATAACGCCTCAAAGAAACTTAAAAAAGAAGTGTTGGTGACTTTGGAGCTTGATCTTGATTCTATTTTATGAGCCAAATGTTAATGCCGAAGAATGTCAAGGAAAAAAAAATTGAAGGGAGCCTGCCTATTTCTGAAATAGTAATTGATATTGCTTCTTATTAGTGGCAACACATGCTCATTCCGGTGTGCTGATAAAGCAAGAATTCATTAAAGCAAAGTTCTGGAATCCAAATCTTACTCACACTATTTTCTGTCGAGGGACTGACGGATTCTAGGCCTCGTTTGGTTCGCAGAATCTCTGGGTTGGAAAAGAAAAGTGATTACTTTCTTATGTTTGGATGCCAAAGAAATTGAGGAGGAAAAGAAAGTGATTCCCGGAAGAAAAATTAGAAAAAAAAGTGATTCCATCCATCCAAACAAGGAATCATTTTTCCACATTGAAGTAATTATTTTCCTTTCCAAATTTCTTGGCATTTCCAAACATCGGAAAGAAAAATCAATGAGAAATAAAATTTTCCAAAGGAAAGAAAATGACAAAGAATTGATTTCCTCTTCCTTCCATTCAGCGAACCAAACGAGGCCCTAGTTACTGTCAGAAAATTGGTGGATTCTAGAAACATTTCAAATCTAAAGTTGCTTCTTTCAACGGTCCAGAATATTCGTGGCTTTAAAAAAGTTAAGAGAGACATAAAGGCCTCGTTTGGTTCGCGGAATGGAAGGGAAAGGAAATCAATTCCCTGTCATTTCCTTTCCTTTGGGAAACTTTAATTCCTATTGATTTTTCTTTCCGATGTTTGACAATGCCAAGGAATTTGGAAAGGAAAGTGAATACTTCAATGTGGGAAAGTGATTCCTTCCTTGGATGGATGGAATCACTTTTCCCCCTAATTTTCCTTCCATTGGGAATCACTTTCCTTTCCTCCTCAATTCCTTGGGCACCCAAACATAGGAAAGTAATCACTTTCCTTTTCCAACCGGGAGATTCCGCGAACCAAACGAGGCCAAATATGAATCTTATGTCCTAACTTTGGTGAGCTTGAAGACTAAGGATTATTCCAGAATTCTTGGGCAAGAAAGAACTTATTTTAGGGTTTGCTAAGAAAGTTATTAAAGGAATCCATTAAAGGAATCCCGAGAGAAGAAGAAAGAGAGAGTGTTAAAAATCTAGAAAATAAGAATTTTGCATTACAATATTATTTGTGAGATATTTTCTTATTTGATAATACTTAAAATTATTCTCCCCTTTCCTCGTTGACTGGCCGACTCTAGGGAGAATTAGACATTCTTCATTTCAGATTTGTCATTCTTTCTTCGTGAGACATGGGTCCGTCCTTGTAGCCATCCTTTCATCCAAAGCAATAAATCAAAAAGAAGACACCCGAACAGCCAAATATGGCATGGAGAAAGTGTTCCCAGAAAAGTTGAGAAATAAAAAGTGGAATTGATCCACATATAGAGAAGGCAAGTAGGGCACGTGAAGCCCGACATTTAGGCATAGTGAAAGTCCGCTCGCTACAACAGTACTCGAAAAACTCATATCGTGGTACACTAAAACTCCACCAATGCATGGATGAAAACGGATTTGGAGAAGCGTAAGTGACAGTAAATACCCGATCAATGCTAAGGGATGCTGGCACTAGTCTCACAGCTGGTGATTAGTCTTTAACGGATGCAACTATTGGTGGTTGTTCCCCCTCAACAGTCATTTAACTTCGAGTCGAATAGTAAGTCAATCCGGATGAATAGAGTCTTCATAACCGGGAGGTTGGCCTCGACCTCTTCTTTGAGATCTCCGTGAAGTAACGCGTTCTTGTTGATCTTTGATGCTTCTTTTCCTATAACGAAGGAAGTCTACCTTTGTGCGGGTCAATGTCTAACCGGTTGACTCTACGACTATACTCACTGTTTTTCAAAAATCGGTTGTAAATGAATATTTTTATAAAAAAAATAATGTCTAGAAGGGAATGAACTTGGACCACTTAGGCTAACCCAGTGGTTGAACTACTGGTTGAATTGGTTTGATCCGACCCAGTATTTTGTCTGAGTCGATCTCTCTGGTTCGATTTTTAAAACACTAATTGTACCCTTGTTTGGGTCGATGTTTGGCCGGATCTAATAAACTAAGAATACAACTCAATTCTTTTTTACACACGTGTTATACACATAAATATAGAAACTGGTAGGTAGTAAGAGCATTCACAGTGGGAGTCCTTTCAAGTGCTATATTTTGACTTTAGCCAAATTTTGTAGCACTTGAAGGATGCAGTGGACACTTGGTCCCACTTGAAAAATGGTAGCAAGCCAAGAGACACTCCAAATTTGTAGAGTCTTCTAGCTCCGCTACAGTACTTCCTGGGCCCACAAAAAACAACCGCGCTCCTCTTTTTTTCTCTTCCTCTCCGAATTTTTTTTCGGGACTAGACTTCTTCCGTTCCTTTTTCCCCTTCTCTCTTTCCTTTTTCCATTAAGATCCAAACCCACTCCATCTTTCTTTTTTCCTTTTCCCCTTCTTTCTTTAATCCAATTTTTTTTTTCTTCATATGCTACACATTGAAGATCGGATCTCGCTGCAGACCGGCCGGATCTCGCTGAAGGCCGCCTCCTCTCCAAGGTTTGTGCTACATCTTTTGCTTCTTCTTTCTCTTCTCTTCATGTATTTATCTCCTCCTCTTGTTGAAGACATCGGCATCGAATCGATCTCGAGCCGCTCGAATTTCTCCAACCCGAAAGATTTTTTCGGTTGGCCGATCATGGAATCGAGCATCCACAGTTGAGTTTCTTCTAAGTCGACACGAATTCGGTGGAACAACTCCCTTCGCATTCTAAATCGACGCCGAAACATGCGTGGTGTAAAAATAGCATCCACCGCAAAATACTTTTTAATAAGGTTATAAGGTCGTCGTGTGCTTTTGCACGATCACGATTTATGAACGTACGCCTATTGACTCTGGGTTGCTCGGCCTCTTCTAATTCTTCCAAGACATGTTCCAGCATAAAAATATCTTCCATTTCCTTTTGTTGAAGGGCGGCATATTTTTTCATGTATCGCATTTCAAAAGGCCAAACCGAAATATCTGTTAAGTGTAAAAATTATGCATCAAAAACAAATTTAACTATAATATGAAGTATAAAAATTAGGCAAGGGAAAAGAAGAAAAAAAAAATGAACAAAAAGAGTTGTGAGGATTTTTTGATGTACATTCATATTAATAGTTTGCCAAGCCCTGTTCGTGACTGTTGGTTATTGTAGATAACCAATATTATGAACATAATGAACTTCAGTATTAATAGGTCAGACACATGCAAGTGGGAAATCCGTTCATCATGAAATGCAAATGCAAGATATAAGGTGTTGAGAATAAGAAAATACTTTCTACTACAAGCTATATAAGAATTATTTTTTTAATTACCTGTTTGGAGTGAAACACTTCTCAGGTTCATTCTTTTGCCGATCAGCTTCCTGGAAGAGAATTAATTTTAGAAACTCTTTCTTCTCTCCTGTTAAGTTTGTTGTTTATTTGCTTCCTGGAAGGGAATTAATTCTTTCATGTTAGGAGAAAAAGGGAACAAAAATAAGGAGGGAAAATAGGGAAGGGAAAAACTTACCAGGAAAGAAAAAGGAGGGAAAATAGGGAGGGAAAACTTACCAGGAAAGAAAAAGGAGGGAAAAGAGGAAGAGAAAAATAAGTTAATTTGGAGTTTTTATTTGGAGTATACCATTGTGTGTCAATATCAAATGGACACTCCAAAAGTAGTTTGAAGTACGATTTAGAGTATGGTTTGGAGTATGATTTGGAGTGTTCCCACTGTGGATGCTCTAACAAGAAATAGGAAACGGGAAGTTGGGTCCTTCCATCTCAAAGAAGTGCAAACAAGAAAATCAATACCCAAAATAAATAACGAAAAAAAATATACAAATGTTAAACACACATACACCCAACACCAATCTCTAAAATTTTAAAAGAAAAAAATAATATATAAATAAGAAACGTTTTGATGGTTTCGTGATACTAAGCATTTGGTGTAGTGAGCTTCTAATCTAAACTTAGTAGCAAATGTTGCCATCCAAAGACACATGGGTGGACATAGCCTTGAGTCATTGTTCCTTTATCCAAGTGTACAAATTACTTTCCGTAATTGTGACTGATAATTTTGATACTAATTATTATATAATCATGTAGAAAACAAACAACTACCAACACAAATTTAACCTACCGGAATCAGAGTATTTTATACTCTCATTCAAGTAGAGCAAGATCAATTCTTTGGAACTATTTTACTCAAATAAATGTCACGAATGATAGGGGAGAGAAATTGTTAGATTGTTAGATTATATTTGTAATGTAAATATGGCCCATAATCCATAAGCCCACATGTAGATACTATATATATTGTAACAAATTCTAGCAATGAGAACAAGACATTATTATTTCCTACATGGTATCAGAGCCTCCAGAAAAATCATAGCCGTGATATTCACCATCCTCGATCCGATCTCTACGCGCCCGACGCGCCCGACGTCGGATTGACGGACGCGCTCGATCTCTACGCGCCCGACGCGCCTGACGCGTCCGATCCGGCGCCGCCGATCCCCTACGCGCCCGCCGCGCCGATCCGACGACCCGACACGCCAGCCTTTACTGCTCCCTGTAAAGAATTGGCAACATCCTCGGCTATAGATTCAAGCACATGATATCCCTTTGCAGAAGGCGTATAGAACAATAAAAGCCAAGTCATACCTTGATATTTTATACGTTTGTTGAAAAACTGTGAATTAATATTTTCTATACTCCCTGACGAAGCAGATCTCATATTCTGCCCACCTTAGCCACTGAAGCCACTACGCGATTAAGAACCTCTTTCACGACCCGACACGACGACCCGACGCGTCCCCTACGCGTCCGATCCGGCGCCGCCGACCCCTACGTGTCCGATCCGGCGCACCGGCAGCGGCCGATTCGTCGGCGTTGTACTTTATTTTGTACACCCGACATCCGCACCGCTCGTCCCCACGCGCCAGATCCGACGCCCCTGATCGCGGCAGGTTCGTCGTGAACCTCGTCCAACAGCGGTCGATTCGCCGTCGACCCCGTCCATCAGCGGCTGATTCGTCGGAGTTGTACTTTATTTTGTACACCCGACATCCGCGATGGCTGATGATGCTGCGTCCAGCTACTCCATCGCGACTGGGGATGATGCTGCCCACAACCCCAATTATCCTAATCCGAAGGATTCATATTTTCTGAGTTCTGCTGATCAACCAGGAAATATCATTACTCCTATTATTTTCCGTGGACCGAACTATGTTGAGTGGTCTCGGTCGATACGTCTCTCCCCGATCTCTAGGCGAAAGATCACCTTTCTGGAAGGTACTGAAATCAAACATGTTAATGGTGCTAGTAAATTACTTGATTGGAGATGTGTGCAAGCATTATTGGTTCAATGGGTTCTTAATACCATTGAATCGTCTCTGAAGAAATCATTGCCGTACTTTGAGGAGGTTTATCCATTGTGGAACTTGTTGGAGAAAAGGTTTGTTGTTAGCAATGGCACTTGGAAGCAACAAATTAAGGTGGCTTTGGCCGAGTGCAAACAAACGGCGTCGATGTCTGTGAAAATCTACTTTGACAATTTGCAGTCTCTGTGGGATGAACAAACTGCTTATTTTCCATTGTCTACTTGTACCTGTGGTGAACTTGCTGCAAAGCTACAGGCTATGAGGAATGAAGACCACTTTCAGAACTTTATGTATGGATTGAATGCTGAGTTGTATGGTCATACCCGATCTAATCTTCTGGCTCAGGATCCTCAGCCAAGTTTAGATCGGACATACCAGGCAGTCCGTGAGGAGGAGGATATGCAAAAATCTCAGATCCAATCCTCTACTGAGGAGGTGATGACGCTGGCTATTAAGACTTCACCTCGTATTTCTACTACTTCTAATAGTAAAACCTCAGATTCCAGGGACAAATCAGGTATGATCTGTATTCATTGCAAGAAAACAGGTCATGATGTTGCAACTTGCTTTGCCAATATTGGCTATCCAGAGTGGTGGGAGACTCGTCCTCAGGTGAGGGCAGACGTGGTGCTGGTGGTGGCAGAGGCCCGGCACCACAGCAGAGACGTGATGGGGGACGTGGTGCTGGTGGCGCAGGGGTTGTTCATCATATCGCCGCTGCTGGTCATGGTGTCCCTGCTGGTCTTGCTGGGAGTTCGGCGGATATGATGCATGGAGGGTATCATTTACCACTCTCAGGTGAACAATGGCAGAAACTGATGAGCTTGCTGGGTAACGACAATCCTTCCAACCCTGGTACTTCAAACTCTGATCGCCTGATAGGTAAGAATACTTCTGTCACTTGGATATTCGATACTAGGGATACTCTTCATGCGACAGGTTCTCGTGCTTGTTTAGTTGATTGCTTTGAGGGCCCTGTCTGTCCTGTGACTTTGCCTGATGGGAGCACTATTGAGGCTGTTCTAAGAGGCAAAGTATTTTTGACTGCTTCATTGGTGTTGACGGATGTTCTTTACGTTCCGACATTGACTTGCAACTTGATCTCTGTCTCACAATTGATTGGTGCTAGAAATTATGATATGTTATTTACTCATGATTTGTGTTTTGTTCAGGACCGAAGTACGAGGATCGTGATTGGAGCAGGTGAACAAAGGGGTGGACTTTACTTCTTAGGGGAGGTCCCAGCTTCTTTGGCTTCGGTGATCCTGGCATGCGGAGAGAGTGATTCCGAGGTTTGGCATAATAGACTAGGACATCCTTCAGATAAAGTAATGTAGACTTTACCTTTTCTTTCTGGTAGTAGTGTGTAGTGTCCCGTCCCACTCAGTCAATCGGAGGGATCGAAACGTCGACGACATTCGAACTTAGCCTTGCAACGGCTGCTCGAAGACATCGCTCGGTCGAGACGACCGCTCGCTCAGGTGGGATAGTTTTGGTGAACTTGCCTCATCTTTGCCTTCACATAATAAATCGCATGTGTTCAACTTGCACAAGTAGGCTTGATAATAAAAGACACGAATCCACATAGCAAAAGAGAGTAATCCCGACGGGTCGAATTGAGTTAGAATATGGAAAGGTCCAACGGTCGGCTTAGAGTTGGTGCACGGCGTGCTTTGAAAATGACACTCGATTCTTCGTCCCGTGGCTTGGAAGAAGGAGAGTTGGTATTCGCCGCAAAGCTAAGAGTTAGCCAAATTCATAGGCGTCGCCCGCACAAATGCTTCATAAAGCATGTACGATCTCATCGCCCAAGGCGTAGCATAGTCTCTGCTCGCCCGACGGGTTAAGTTGTACTGCACGGCTTGCGGCATAAGTCTAGGCACCCCAAATAACTTGGTTGCTCAAGTCGATCGCGTGCACGGCACGTTCCCACGATGCAAGGCTTGATGCAGCCTTTACTCGTCAAGTTGTTGCAAAAGTAAGTTAGGCAAGTTACGTTAAGCTATCAGGAGTAGTAGCAAGCACGATCCTACGAGTTCTACGGCTGGATGTATCCACATAGTCTTACAGTCTCAAGGCCCGTCATATAGAGTATGACTTGGGCGGTGGTGTCGCATAGGCGTAAGGCACGATGCACGGACTTAGTGTTTAAGGCATAAACTACGGTTGATTCGATAAGTTTTGGAGAAAGGACTATCAAATAGGCATTGAGTTGAATGAAATGATATGGTAACATAGAAATAACGCTCGTGGCTACAGGTCGGCGAGGCGGTCTAAGAAGAAAGAAGAACGCTCGCGGCTACAGGTCGGCGAGGTGGTCTAAGAAGAAAAGAAGTATGCTCGCGGCTACAGGTCGGCGAGGCCTCGCGGCTATAGGTCGGCGAGGCGGTCTCAGAAGAAAGAAGTAGCATGACTGTGTGAGACGTCAGTTTGAGTCGAGTCTTGCATGGTCATGGACAACTTGTCGACAAGGTGGGTCGTTTCCCCGTACGGCAACCCGGCGGCCACGGGACCGTTGCGACCGTCGATTGGAAACGAGTAATTAGCTGTACTTTGCACGGGTTAGGCGGAGACTTGCAGCGGGACTAGCTACCTTGCGCTGAAAGGGCACCCGTCTAACAAAAGCTAGAGAAGTCCACGATGGCTCTGAGAGTCAGTGACCAAATCATATAGTTGAGTCGGCATGGCGGCAATCCGCGTATGTGCCTTTGGATTGAGTTGAGTTGTTGAATGTGTATGCAGTTAGAATGCAAATATTTGGGCTTAAGAATGGCTACAACATAGGCGACGTACTTCGGCACGAGATGTGGCGTCGAGTCTTGAGCTGTCGGTATATAAGTTGCATAAGTTGGTTGAGTTATTTAAGTTTAAGTCGGGAAACCGTCGCAAGGCAAAGTTGGTTGAGTGACACTAACATTCACAAGTCTTGATTGGGTCAGTTGGTGATCAAAGTAGCAAGGGTCGCGAGGCGGCGATATGGTTTAGTCACCCCGAGTTACGAGGCACGGTACGATGGATTCTTAGCACGATTACATGAAAGTGGAGCCTCATCGCGTAGTTGCGTCTCTGATTAAGTGTCGTAAGGCAAACACGACTTGATAGGTTAGCGTTGTCGCAAGCACGGGATGGTCTAAAAACACAAAACAGGCAAGGCGTCGGTCATAAAACTGATCCTAAGGCAAGACTAGAAAGACAATCGATAAGAAGTGACTATGTTGCACAAAGTAAATCAAACTGTTGGATTTGTATGGGTGGGCGAGGAGCTCATTCCACCAGTACAGTTGAGTACTGACACCCACATAGTTTACATGTGCAGGCACAGGTAGAAGCTCGTGGCGCGGAGCTCGCTTGGATGCGTCGAGGCACGGAGTTCCTTGGCGATTCGAAGCGTGCGGCCGTATGGAGAAAAGACTTATACGGGACATAATGTATGGACATCGCCTTTCGAAGCTTCCGCTGGATCAAGACTTGTATTTGAGAGATGAGAGAGAGCTGAGTGACTTGTAATGTGAGCTTGAGTGAGCTTGAGAGACTTGTAATTTTGGCCTTGCGCCCTATTGTAATCTATGTTTTAATATCAATAAAGAGCTTCTTTTGAATAACTTGTGTTTGTTCTAAATTTTTGCTGCTATTATTCAATGTCTCTGCTTGGGACTTCTATGCGACTACCCCGTCGCAGCCGCTGAAATCGGCCGTTATGGAATCCGCCTTGTACGAGCGCAATCTAGGCTCATGCGGCATCACGCCTTAGCAAGGATGATCGCTCCTACGGGAGCGGGACATGACATAATGGTATCAGAGCACGGCTTTACGTCCTTGGACCGTCGATTGAATTCTTTAACTTCGATGTTTTCGCAAAACTCTGTTACTTCCGCAAGTTATAGTCTTAAATATTTGATAAATTGATTCGAACAACCTAGAATTTATGTGCACGGAACGTGCACGGGATTGAGATTGTACGAGTATGAAACATGAAGATGATCGAGTAGGTGAAATCGAATCGAAGAAAAGTTAAGATGTAGCGAACGGATGACTTGATCGAGAAAATAGATATGGATCATATACGAAAAGTTAGCATGACAGAAAGATAGCGTGCATGAAGGGTTTTATTTTTGAAGTTACGCGAATGACTCTAAGGATTGGATTGAATGTTGTTCGATGATTTGAGTTAGTAAATACGTTGGTCGATGACTTAAGATAAAGGGGTGAACGAATACGCGAATTTGGGTTTGAGTAATTTAATGTTGTGAATGATTCGAGGGATAATAATCGAACTAGAACTTGAATGTCGAGAAGATTATCCAGTCGGACGATAGCATCATTCGTACGACTCAAAATTGTTGCAAAGAAAGATCGTCAGGTTACGCTTATCGTCGATGGTATTGAGGCATATCAAAGATCGATATGCGATAACTCGAGGGTACTCTGACTCGATGGATGACGATCGTGCAAGTATTATTGTTCGATTGGATGCAATACTTAGGATTTTGATTGAGATGAATGTTGGATGAATCTTGAGGGTTACGCGGATAACCACAGTGTCGACATTCTTGTCTTGTGCGAGCGTGACTCCAGCCTCGCACATGCGTCGCGTTAGATTTGGGGCGATCGTTCTGCGTGAGAGCTGACATGGTGATTCATGTCGCGGGAATGATCGAACTCGAAAAATTAGGATGCGGCAACTTTGATTGTCTCGACTTGTTGGCTTGATGCGAAGGTGAACTCGAGGATGTTAGGACTTGGGATTGATGAATGAATGAAACTTGAGGATTGAGTAGGTCCAATCTACGCATCGAAAATGAATATGTCTAGACTCAAACAAGAGCTACGTCCCGATAAGGATGATTATCCCGCGGGAGCGTGCATGGTGATTCGTGCCCACCGTGGATAATCTAACTCACGTGAGATCGGGGCACAACGTATTGTTAAGTCAGATGACCTTGTGATCGATTTCGTGAATTAAGATAAATGACTTAGGAAGTATGGAATGTGAATTATGGTTTAGCGGTGAATTGTGTCGTAGTGTGCTTGACTTGAGAAGGAATGATAGGCAAACTTATGTCGAACATGTTCAAAGAGATAGACTATACGAAATGGCTTGATGAACGAGCGATATGTCTTATCGAGGAAATCGGTTGAAACGTGATTTATCGTAGGATGGACGTATTAAATAACTCGAACCCCGTGCGACGAATATTGGGATGTGCGTAGGAAATCGATGCTCGATGTTTAGAAATCGGAGTGATGCGAGCTTGGGTAGCAAACCCCCGTACTATCAACTTGGTTTGACCTTAGGATGGGGTCAGTGTTGATATTGTTGTTTGGAAACTATAATTCCAATACTGACGGAAAGACAGCCTAGCGGTTAGGCAGACGTCCGAGTATGAAGTGGTAGGATTTGTGGAGGCACCACTCGCGAGTATCGGTTGACATGCATGTATATCAAGGACGCTTGAATACGTGCACGATCCGACTTGAGTGGTGATAGCAGAATTCGCTATCATGAGGCTTGGTTGAAATGTATGTATTTTAGGGACGCCTAGAATATGTGCACGATCCATACTAAGTGATAGTTGAATCAAGTGAGACTTGAGAAATAGAGAAGTGTCGAGAATTTTGAGATCGTAAGTTTTGAAGAAAGGATTGAGGGTAGCACGAGCGTGGCTCGAATTTGAGAAACGCATAGACGTAGTGTGTGCGAGAGTTCTTGAATGTTGAGTAAAGTGATAAGTCAATAAGTAGGTACTCAGTTAGTTTCGAGGACGAAACTTTTTTTTAGTGGTGTATGATGTAGTGTCCTGTCCCGCTCAGTCAATCGGAGGGATCGAAACGCCGACGGCATTCGAACTTAGCCTTGCAACGGCTGCTCGAAGACATCGCTCGGTCGAGACGACCGCTCGCTCAGGTGGGGTAGTTTCGGTGAACTTGCCTCATCTTTGCCTTCACATAATAAATCGCATGTTTTTAACTTGCACAAGTAGGCTTGATAATAAAATAGACCAATCCACATAGCAAAAGGGACTAATCCCGACGGGTCGAATTGAGTTAGAATATGGAAAGGTCCAACGGTCGGCTTAGAGTTAGTGCACGGCGTGCTTTAAAAATGACACTCGATCCTTCGTCCCGTGGCTTGGGAGAAGGAGAGTTGGTATTCGCCGCAAAGCTAAGAGTTAGCCAAATTCATAGGCGTCGCCCGCTGTAATGTTCCAAATTCGTGATACGTATTTAGTGTACGTATACGTGTTTTGGACCCATATTTTATTTAGTCATGATTAGCTATCTTGGTTTATTTTGCATTGGCTTGGTTTTATTGGCATTGATAGTTCAATTGGTTTTAATGGTTCATTAGTTTATTTTTGGATTAGTGAGGCTTGGTTTATTTCATGATTCATTTGGTTTAAATTGCTAGAGAGAGAGTTTATTGGCCTTGACTTGGTTCACCTTGGTTTATCTTGGCTTGGTTTATTTTGGGTTTGACATGGAGAACCACCACCCTACTATAAATATCAATTTCCCTCTCTCTCTCCTCATTTATTTTTCTTCATCTTCTTCCTCATTACTCTTTCCTCTCCACCATTAACACACCACCAACCTAGGCAAGTTGCATCTTTCTATCACTTGAGGGCTACATTTTATTTGTCTAATAGCTTTATTAGCTCATTTTAAGCAACATTAGAACTTGGGTTTTCTCCATTTGGAGCTTAGAATTTTATAGATCTAGGATTGAAGTATTTTTAGATTTTGGTAGTTTTGATCTATAAAACTTGTTCATTTTCATGTTTTGATTGTTCCATGTTGTAGAGAATTTAATTTTACACAACTTAGACCTTTGCAAAGTGGATTTTCATTGAGATTTGACCTAGTTATGGACTTTTGAAGTTTTGAGTTCCATGGCCATTTGCTCTCAGCTTTGGGGAAGAAGATCTCCTGTCCCGGGCGCAACCCAGCTAGCCCAGCACTCTTTAGCGCTGGCACCACTCACCCAGTCTAGTCCAGCGCTCTTTAGCGCTGGCGCTGCCCAGCCCAGCGCCTCTTGGTGCTGGCGCTCTCCATCGCTAGCGCAATCCGCCCTGGCGCAATCCAGCCTGGTGCGGTCCAGCCTGGCACTGACCAGTGCTGGCGCGGTCCAGCTTGCCCCCTCCCAGCGTAATCCGCCCTGGCGCAATCCAGCCTGGCGCGGTCCATCTTGCCCCCTCCCAGCGCAGCTCACCCTGGCGCAACCCAGCCTGGCGCCACCTAATGGCCTGCGCCCCTTGACCTTGGCGCCCCTTGCTCCCTTGTGTTCCAGCGCAACTTGGCACTCCTCGTGCTGGCGCAACCTGACCCTGGCTGCCCAGCGCAGTCTAGTCTTGGCACCTATTTGCATTATATTTTATTTCATCTTCTTTTAGTGCATGGTATTTCCTGTTTATATCCTTACGCCTTTTGACACGACATTGATATGAGCACAATGTGAGCATAGCATGGTTGACGTATTGAATTCTGTGCGCAACTTGATAGTAACCTATGGTGGTGCACTCCAGATAAGTGAATGGCATAGTTTATTTAGCGCCGTTGCGACGGCTCTATTGACATGATAATGTAATATTGACCTGGACGTCGTGGGTGACTTGTGAATGTATTGATAAATGAACCAGTGTGTCTTACATTATGTCTAGGGTAGGGACCCCTGAGTACCACGGTCAGGGGTACCTACTAGAATTAACTAAGGCTAATAACTAGAATAATTCAGTAGTCATGAAGAGATGTTCCCCAGTTACAGGCGATCCCGTTATTCCGGCCGCAAATGTTTGGACTTGTAGCCTGCCGACGAGTAGGGCACATTTCCAGCCCACTGTCATGTGGGGCACCCTCCATTGTCACTATAATGATTGTACTCTATTTTCACTCTAATGTATTGTTCTCTCTCTGATTGTCACTTTAATGATTGAACTCTCTAAATTGTCACTATAAAGTTCGCCTGGATAACCTGGATAGCTGCAGGGCCTGTGACTACTTGGAGCATCTCATTGCATCTTGCTAGTAACTAGGATTGTGATAACCCTAGTTAGTTAATGTAGAAATCCGTAGGCAATGATTGGCCGTGATTGATTAGATGGAGTCTAGTCCAGTATAGTATTCTCTAGAAGTGATTAATTGAAAGATTATACCAGAATGATTGAATGATTGTCACTCCAGATTGTTACTATAATGATTGTACTCTTTATTTTCACTTTTATCATTGTACTCTCTCATTTTCACCTTAATGATTGTCACCTTTAGCAATAAATGATCAGAGACTAAGTTCTGTTCAGGCGAAGGGTTACAATCTCGGTCCTTGTTTGGTTTAAGGATTGTAACCTGGCTTCCGGAATAGTACCTTCGTCTTCTCTTCATATATTGTCCAGCTATATTTTATTTAGCATGATTCTCCAGTTGTATTATGTCAATGATGCTTCACCTAATTATTTTTTCTGATTGGGATAAGTGCATTGGTAGTGCACAAACTCCAATCTGTGTTACTTATTGTTTTCTTACATGTTGAATGCTAAGGATTTGTTGGTTTTAGTCCTTAAGTGAAGCCTCCTTGTGGCACTTGCTCTTTCTGGGGTCTGACCCCGCTGGTTTTGTATGGCCAGATACCGGAGCAGCACCAAAGGATCTCCCTGCTTTCCAGCCCGATGGTGACCACCAGGCGTAACCAGGGCATCGAGTGAATTTCTTTTTGTTCTCCCACTGTAATATTGTAAATTATTCTTTTGAGGCGTTTAGCCGACGAGCAAGTGTTAGCTCGATTGCAGCTTTTACTTATTGTCTGCCTACGGGCTGTAACATGATTGACAAGCCCCGGGGGTTGATCATGTATGACTGAACTCTTGCTAGTCCTCACATTTTGTAACGACTAGCTTCATGATCATTCCGAATATGTAATGTATAGGACGCCTTACTATTGTGTATTTGGTGGTCTGACATCTTGTAACTATTATTAGTTGGTTGAGATTGAGACAATAGGCTATTTTATGACCTTAAGAGACTGTTGGATTGTAGTGAAACCCTCACATATCTAGACAGCGTGGCCGTATAGCGGCATGGATTCCATTCTGTTATACGTAGCTGGCTATGTACGCCCCCGCTCTCCAGTATTCTGGTTCTGGGGCATTATACCCGCACAAATGCTTCATAAAGCATACACGATCTCATCAACCAAGGCGTAGCATAGCCTCTGCTCGCCCAACGGGTTAAGTTGTACTACACGACTTGCGGCATAAGTCTAGGAACCCCAAATAACTTGGTTGTTCAAGTCGATCGTGTAGCCTCCCTTCCCGGAAGTTTTCAAAATATTTTTTTTATTATTTATTTGATTTAAAATGGTGATTTTTAGATTTTTATAAATAATTATTTAGTTAATTGTTACGGTAGATGATTTTAGCCATGGTGGAGTTTTGGAGTACAAAACGACAAGGAATTGTGGCAAGGGAGAGGTAGCAGTGTGCCTTGACTAGTGTACTAGCCATGCCCGGGGAGACCTAGCCATAGGGACGTCCTAACTAGGAAAACCAGGTCAAGTTGCGACTTAACCCGCACCGAAGAGTTATTTATTATTTAATTATATTATTGAGTTTTAGGAATCCGGTTGTACCGAACCTATCCAGATTAGACCCAAGTCAAATCGAAGCCCATGTAGGCGTGTAGAAAGATCAAAGACGGCCATGTAGATATTTTAGGTGTGTGCAAATATTTCTTATCTATTTTTAGGACTTGACAAATATTTTCTAAATAGTTAATAGTTCTGTATTAATATTTAAATGGTGTTTTCGAATAACTGTACGGAATTCTAGGGCCAGATGAGGTATGATATGTTCACCAAGGACTATTAGTGGGCAATTTAGTTGGTTATTATTATTATTATTCATATTATCATTATTGTTATTGTTATTATTATTATTATTCATATTATCATTATCATTTTGTTATTATTATTATTATTCTTATTATCATTATCATTATTGTTATTATTATTATTATTCTTATCATTTTGATATTATTATTATTATTCTTATTATCATTATCATTTTGTTATTATTATTATTATTATTATTATTATTATTATTATTATTATTATTATTATTATTATTATTATTATTATATATTTTGTGTGAATATATATATATATACAATAGTTAAAGAAATAGTAAAAAGAAAAAGGAAAGAAAAAGAAGGTCAGAGGTTCTCATGTTGGTTCCTATCTTCCAAGCTTTGGTGTTTGGCATCATACACAAAGGTTTCTCAGCATAAAGAAAGATGACCCTTCTGTAGTCCAACATATTGAGGTTGATGCTCCAACACGTGAAGAGACTAATTCCCAAAGCCCACATAGTTGAACCCGAGGCTAATAAGCCCCATACCCGAGCTCGAGCACCCAAGCCGAGCAACATTTATAAACCCCCACAACATTAAGTTCTCCCCAACCCGAGAGCTTAAGCTCTCCGCTCCGTTTGTAAACCGACAGTGTTATATTCACGTACCGAACAGAGAGAGAAACCCTAGACTAAACTCGACGCCGCCGACACCTAAACTGGGCGACCCCCTAAGCGCAACCGACACCGCCACCACTCCCTGGCACCGCCCGCCGCCTGGAGCCACCGCGGGACGGCCAGGCGCGGCCGAAAAGCGCGCGGGTGTGCGCGCGCACACGAAACTGAACGCAGAGACAGCAGCTGCGGAGCCGATTTCGCGTGAAGATTTCTCCCTCCTCGGTCGACGAAACGTCGAACCGTTTGCTCAGGTACGACCACAATATAACCAACTTTATTTCCCTTCAAATAAATGGTAACTAGATGCCCTAGGTTGTCGGGAAAACGACGCTCAACTCGACCAAAAATCTGTTCGTAAACAGAGCGTAGGACAGTCCAACCATCCACGTTCGGAGATCGATTTTGATCGATCCCGTACAGTATTTGAAAAACTAATTGAATACATTTTTAGAAAACCTGTAGGACTTCACGACCCTTTTTGTGGATTCGAAAATCATCGACTACGCATCGAGAAATCGAATCCCAAAGTTTCCCAAAAACCTGTTTTAAAAACTAGAAAATTGTTCCACACGACGTGCGTCCCGTCAATCCGGACGACGTGGTCGCGTTCCGAAAGGATCGAAAGCTGCGTAACAGCTTCGTGGTCGTGTGGGCTTTGACGGAATTCAAATTGGTCGCGTGTGCGCGACGAATTTGATGCGTATCCGTCGAAATTCACCGTATCGTGCACGTTGCAAATTTCTCAATTACTTTGTGCACGCTCGTCAGATCGAGACGAAACTTACGCCAACAAAATTGTATCGTTTTTCTGGTTCTGTATGCCAAGTTTGGTCCAATTCTGAGACAGTTGAATCCGACGTCGTTTTGTGGGCCCCACGGTCCCACTCAACGGGCGATTTTGTGCACGGCCCGCCGGAATCCAACTTTGGACATACGGTTGGGTTCGTATCGGAAAACTGGATCCGTAGACATGTAGTTTGATGACTTTAGAGACCATTCACTCTAGCACGCTTTTCGGTGCAAAGCGGGTCCAACGGCGGACATCGTTTTTGCCCGAAATTACCGTTTTGCCCCTGTGTCCAGAATTGGACTTAAGGATAAGCAATCCTAGCTAATTTGACTATTCTGAGAACGTTGGTACTGTTTGTTTCAGCATGCGAAGACTTCTACATGTGTTGATTGATTGTGGCTCATTGAGTGGTATAGTGTTATTGGTTTCTCCAGCTAAGGACCTCAGGCAAGTGCACTTTCTGATTGCTTTCCGATTCATAGTAGTCTTTTCATTTCATGTCTATACATATTCTTGCTGCTTGTTGACACGCTCGTCACACGGAGTAGTCGGGAGGGGAAATATCTTAGTACACATGTGAACTACCCAGAAATATTCCCAAAATGTCTATTATTGCGTGATAGCAGCTGCACACGACACGTGCAGTGAGCCGGATTTACCCCCTAGCCGTTCACATGTAGAAAATGATATTTCACACCACCTAGATAGATGTCTTTTATTAGTTTTTCCTTGTTTAATTCTCTACCGTGCTTTGTCATCAGTTTTCTTACTAGCTTTCATATTCCATATGCTATTTTCATGTCTTGTTAATTCTATTGTGTTTTGTATTGCCGTCGGTTTGTGTACTTGTTCCAATCCTGACTGGATAACCAACATTTTTCAGGTTTAGCCGCGATCTCTCTTTACATTGGGAAGGATTGGGTATGCTGAGGTCAACCTAGAAATAGAAAGCAATTGTATCATTTTCTTTAATTGTAAAACTTTGTATTTCCTTTAAATATAAATGTTGTAAATGTTGTAATAAATTAGAAATGTGAATGAGCAGCAACTGTTTATTTTTGAGCATATTATTTCTTGCGGGCTTGACAGCGTTCTACCGCCGACTCTGCGGCGTAGGCTGGCTTGGACACGTCTCGTATCCGAAAAGCGGGTGCGGGTCGTGACAGATCGCGTGCACGGCACGTTCCCACGATGCAAGGCTTGACGCAGCCTTTACTCGTCAAGTTGTTGCAAAAGTAAGTTAGGCAAGTTACGTTAAGCTATCAGGAGTAGTAGCAAGCACGACCCTACAAGTTCTACGGCTGGGTGTATCCACATAGTCTTACAGTCTCAAGGCCCGTCATATAGAGTATGACTTGGGCGGTGGTGTCGCATAGGCGTAAGGCACGATGCACGGACTTAGTGTTTAAGGCATAAACCACGGTTGATTCGATAAGTTTTGGAGAAAGGACTATCAAATAGGCATTGAGTTGAATGAAATGATATGGTAACATGAAAAGAACGCTTGCGAGTACAGGTCGGCGAGGCGGTCTAAGAAGAAAGAAGAACGCTCGCGAGTACAGGTCGGCGAGGCGGTCTAAGAAGAAAGAAGAACGCTCGCGGCTACAGGTCAGCGAGGCGGTCTAAGAAGAAAAGAAGTATGATCGTGGCTACAGGTCGGCGAGGCCTCGCGGCTATAGGTCGGCGAGGCGGTCTCAGAAGAAAGAAGTAGCATGACTGTGTGAGACGTCAGTTTGAGTCGAGTCTTGCATGGTCATGGACAACTTGTCGACAAGGTGGGTCGTTTCCCCGCATGGCAACCCGGCGGCCACGGGACCGTTGCGGCCGTCTATTGGAAACGAGTAATTAGCTGTACTTTGCACGGGTTAGGCGGGAACTTGCAGCGGGGCTAGCTACCTTGCGCTGAAAGGGCACCCGTCTAACAAAAGCTAGAGGAGTCCACGATGGCTCTGGGAGTCAGTGACCAAATCATATAGTTGAGTCGGCATGGCGGCAATCCGCGTGTGTGCCTTTGGATTGAGTTGAGTTGTTGAATGTGTATGCAATTAGAATACAAATGTTTGGGCTTAAGAATGGCTACAACATAAGCGACGTGCTTCGGCACGAGATGTGGCGTCGAGTCTTGAGCTATCGGCATATAAGTTGCATAAGTTAGTTGAGTTATTTAAGTTTAAGTCGGGAAATCGCCGCAAGGCAAAGTTGGTTGAGTGACACTAACATTCACAAGTCTTGGTTGGGTCAGTTGGTGATCAAAGTAGCAAGGGCCGCGAGGCGGCGATATGGTTTAGTCACCCTGAGTTGCGAGGCACGGCACGATGGATTCTTAGCACGATCACATGAAAGTGGAGCCTCATCGCGTAGTTGCGTCTCTGATTAAGTGCCGTAAGAAAAACACGACTTGATAGGTTAGCGTTGTCGCAAGCACGGGATGGTCTAAAGACACAAAACAGGCAAGGCGTCGGTCATAAAACTGATCCTAAGGCAAGACTAGAAAGACAATCGATAAGAAGTGACTATGTTGCACAAAGTAAATCAAACGTGTTGGGTTTGTATGGGTGGACGAGGAGCTCATTCCACCAGTACAGTTGAGTACTGACACCCACATAGTTTACATGTGCAGGCACAGGTAGAAGCTCGTGGCGCGAAGCTCGCTTGGATGCGTCGAGGCACGGAGTTCCTTGGCGATTCGAAACGTGCGGCCGCATGGAGAAAAGACTTATACGGGACATAATGTATGGACATCGCCTTCCGAAGCTTCCGCTGGATCAAGACTTGTATTTGAGAGATGAGAGAGAGCTGAGTGACTTGTAATGTGAGCTAGTGAGCTTGAGAGACTTGTAATTTTGGCCTTGCGCCCTATTGTAATCTATGTTTCAATATCAATAAAGAGCTTCTTTTGAATAACTTGTGTTTGTTCTAAATTTTTGCTGCTATTATTCAATGTCTCTTCTTGGAACTTCTGTGCGACGACCCCGTCGCAGCCGCTGAAATCGGCCGTTATGGAACCCGCCTTGCACGAGCGCAATCTAGGCTCGTGCTGCATCACGCCTTAGCGAGGACGATCGCTCCTACGGAAGCGGGGCGTGACATAGTGTAAGCCCCTGATTTTCAAAAAATTTTAAACTAGTATTAATTAATTATTAAATGTCATTATTGGTTTTAAAAATATTTTAATATGATTTTAGGAATTTTCTAGAATTTTTAAATGAATTTTAAATGAGTTTTAAATACAAAAATATCATTTTGTAATTTGTTTAAATGTTTTAATAGCATTTTATAATTTTCTGAATTGTTTTAATAGTGTTTTGCAATTTTTAGATTAGTTAGTATATCAGTTTGTAATTTAGGAAATGTTTTAATTTAGGTTATGCAAATTCAATTTTGCATTTAGTCCTAGAAAATCTATTCTGCAAAACCCTATTTCCTGAGGACCTAACTGCTAATTACCCAAAAAACCCCCCTGGCCAGTCACTCTCTCTCTCCTCTGACTCGACGCTGCCCCGACCGACTCACCGACGCTGCCCCCGTCGAACCCGGCTGCCCCCACCGCCCTCTTTTCCTATAAAACACTCCCCCTCTCCCCCTGAACTAAACCCTAACCCTAAATCTCCTCCACGACTAACCGCTGCCCCGCTCTTCCCCGACGAACCCCTAAACCTAACCCTAACTCCGACGACCCCCAGCGCCGCCCCTACGCCGAGCACCACCGCCAACCACCACCACCCTACGTTCGCCTTGACGAGACGCGCCCAGCGCCACCGAAGCGCCGCGACGCCGACGCCTCCACCGCCCGCCAGCTCGTTCGAAACCCCCTCCCCAAATCGGACACGTGAGTAGCATGACTCAAACCGTGTCGTACGTGTCTCGAACCCACGTATGTGGTTCGCCAGGACACGGGGACCCTCGTCCCATACTCGGACTCGTAGATGGACGCTCGTGCATGTCGTGCATAGCACGGACACGCTGACTCTGTGTCCCAAACTGTCCGGACACAGGGTCGAGTTTTATTATTTTTTTTCATGTTAATTAATTCTAACCTAAATAAATGTATTAAAAACCTATTTCTAACAGACGGACCAAAATGGCCCACTGGCCAGCGGCTGCAGTATTAAATCCCCCCCCCCCCCCCGCTGGCTCAGGTTCGAGCCCCCCCCCCCCCCCCCCTTGCTGTTTTTTTCCTTTTCTTTTTCTTTTCTTTTTCCTTTTTCTTTTTTTTTTGTTATTTAGGTATATTTATATATATATGTATATACATATTTTTGTATATATATGTATTTATATATATACTATATTTAGGTATATATAGTTGCTGTTTTATATATATATATATATATACTTTATTATTTTATGTATGTATATATATATATATATATATATGTCTTATGTATACATATATATTTATGTATATATATTTCTTTGTGTATATATATTATCATATATATACTATTATATGTATATGTATACATTAATTTTGTATATATATATATATATATATTATATAGTTGAGTATTTTCTTATATGTATGTATATATACATATATTTGTATATATATATATATAATATAGTTGAGCATTTTCCTATATATGTAAATATCCCTATATTTATATATATATATATTAGTTCCTATGTATATTTTACTTAGCTTAGTGTAAATTATTTATATAAAATAATGTTCATACTTTTATAAGTTACTATGTAAAACTTTATCCTATTAAAATAATAATATTTATTTTGACTATTACCAAATTATATTTTTGTAGTATTTAAATTACTGCAACCATTTGGTGTCCAAGCCTAGCATGGGTATTTGGGCTCAAATGTGTTTTCACACATTCAAGACCTGTACAAAGTCATATTGGACTTGATTCATGGCCTTGGGTCCTGTATTTGAACTTTGGTTCAAATTATATACATGGACAAAATACGCAGATAATTAATTATTGTGTGCATTGCTGTTTTTGAATTTCTAAAAATACTTAAAATATTGCTAAAATTATGGAAAAATAGTTTTTAGATACTTTGTTAAGTTAGCTAATTTAGTATAATTTTTGTAGTATTTAATTTACTGTTTTGCCACTAGTTTGGCATATGAAACCAAAACTCATTTTCTGTATACTTAGGAAAACTGATTTTTATAAAATATTTGTACTGGATAATAAATTCCAGAAAAATTATAATAAATTTCTATGATTAACAAGGATCACTTTAGTACTTTACTTTAAGAAAAACTAGACTTTTTGCCTATCTCTAAAATTGTTAGAACATAATGATCTTTTGATTTATTTATTGATTAATTACGACTTGTAGCTTTTTGTGTTATTTGGAGTTTTAGTCGTGTTGAACCCCATCCCTCACTAGTATAAAGACCCTAGAAAGTTAGTTAACATAGTATGTCATCCCACATTGGTCTCCTATGCCAAGTCATCATTTTGGCTAGGTGCCCAGTCACAAGTCGTGTTTTACCAATTAGTGTCCTAGTGTCTTAGCTTAGTGTAAAACTAAGTTGTTGTATTTATTTCTACAGTGACGAGTTACTGGACATCCATAGCATTGTTATCGCAGCTTGTTTTGTTTTGCTTTGCTAGAGGCAAGTACTTTCTACGAACTTTACATATTGCCACATAAAATGAACTGCAAACCCCACCATGTTACATGCTGATCCTTGGGGTAGCAAGTTAGACCTCTACATGTTATACTTTCAGTTACTACCATGTTTAGAACAGTCTTGATGTATCTCTCACATGATTAGAATATGGGTTATGGGGAAACTGATAGTAGAGTACGTGATCATACCCCCTCTTCAGTACCGAGCAAAGTTACATTTTATATGATACTGCGCCGTAGGCC
Source organism: Iris pallida (assembly GCA_029216955.1). Lineage (NCBI taxonomy): Eukaryota > Viridiplantae > Streptophyta > Magnoliopsida > Asparagales > Iridaceae > Iris > Iris pallida. The sequence continues at coordinate 1,162,899 of JANAVB010037220.1, read as the reverse complement.
TTACTCTCCAAGCTGTATTTGTACGTGTGTACATATATCGCCTTTACACTTGTACGTATATACATTTTATTTACATTGTGCCTCAGTACATTGTACACCTATTGACCGATCACGTACCTGCTACAGTTTTAAACATTACATATACATCTGTCTTTATGACATATGTGCCCTTGCCATGATAGACTGTGTGATGCCATACTTTCCAGTTATTCCTCTCATGTTCATTTCCATGTTTCATATGCTAGTTTGCTAGATTTAGTACTTGCTCCCGCCCTGACAGGATAACGTTGTAGGTATACTTACTGAGGAGGAGTTGCTCTGTGATTCGTATTATGGAGTCACTGCCGAGGACCCGGTTTTGCCATACGAGGATGTTCCTGCGGGGAGACTCGTCTAGTTTGCTTAGCTGCTTGGGATATTTAGTGTAGTCATGTATTAGACTATACCATTTTGTAACTGGACATGTATCCAGTTTTACATTTCAGTTTACTTGTACTTGGATATTTTACTATATACGACGACTTTTGTGTTTGGAGCATTTATGATTCTTCTTCACTTATAGAACTGTTAGCACATTTAGTCTTGTCTTGTTATCTCTAGAACAGCTTACTGCGCTTTATCTTAAGCGTAGGCTGGACATGGCTCGGCCCGGCCCAACAATTTGGGTAACGGGTCATGACACATAGTGTGTTTTCTCATAAGGCTTGTGATATTTGTCATCAAGCTAAACAGATCGTGATGCTTTTCCTGATAGTAGTAGTCGTGCTTTGAGATGCTTTGACCTTATCCACTGTGATCTGTGGGGACCATATAGTGTTCCGTCATCTAATGGGGTACGATATTTTTTGACTTTGGTGGATAATTTTTCTAGAGTTGTTTGGATTATTTTGTTGAAGGATAAGTGTGCTGTCTATTCTATGTTTCTTAAATTCATTGCTATGGTGAAGCGTCAGTTTGGGGCCGATGTACGTCGTGTGCGGAGTGACAATGGCACTGAATTTAATTGTTTACGAGATTATTTTTTATCTCAAGGTATATTGTTCCAAACATCCTGTGTTGGGACACCTCAACAGAATGGAAGGGTGGAAAGAAAATATCGACATATTTTAAATGTCGCCAGGGCATTGAGATTTCAGGGTTCTCTTTCTGTGGATTTTTGGGGGGAATGTGTTCTGGGTGCATGTTATATGATAAATAGAACACCTTCTAGTATATTGCATTTTAAGTCTCCTTATGAAATTTTATATGGTTCGGCTCCTTCGTATGATCATCTACGTATTTTTGGTTGTCTGTGCTATGCATATGATTTGAAATCCCGACATGATAAATTTGCTAGCAGGAGTAGAAAATATATCTTTGTTGGGTATCCACTTGATAAAAAGGGATAGAAACTGTATGATTTGGAGACTGGTGAATTTTTTGTGTCCCGTGATGTAACTTTTTATGAAAAGGAATTTTCTGGGTGTGGCAAAGCTAGCGAGATGTCTTCTACGACATGTCATACATCTATTACGGTGCCGGAAGACGATATAGAGACTTTTGGGATGGTGCCGGCTACGGTGGCTGAGGCCGGAGTGGTTGCTGGTGGCTCGGCACCGAGTAGCAAGGATGCACGGGTAGCTGCAGAAGTATTAACAGGAGAATCCGCTGGGGGTAATACGGATACTACTGATGATACAGGGGATACAGTATTGCCAGAGGTGTCCGACGAGATAGTATTGGGAAGAGGAATGAGAAAGAAATCACAGCCAGTGCGATTGCAGGATTTTGTGACGAATATTGTTCGAAGTAAAAGTCCCCCTCCCCCTTCACCACAGTTCATATGTTCCCGTCACTTCCTCAGGTACTTCGTATCCTCTAACACAATTTCTAAGTTATGACATATTTACTGCTGGACACAGAGATTTTCTTGTTGTCATCACTGCAGGTGTTGAGCCTACTTCATATCGCCAGGCCTCGCGAGATTCAGGCTGGCGCGCGGCTATGCAAACTGAAATACAGGCTCTGGAAGATAATGGGACATGGAGTCTTGTCGATTTGCCTCCTGGGAAGAAAGCATTAGGAAGTCGATGGGTGTACAAAATCAAGTACAAATCCGACGAAAGTATTGAGCGCTTAAAAGCACGGCTGGTTGTGTTAGGTAATCATCAGGTTGAGGGGATCGACTATTCAGAGACATTTGCCCCGGTAACTAAGATGCCTACAGTTCGGGCGTTCTTGGCTGTTGCAGCTGTGAGAGACTGGACTTTGTACCAGATGGATGTGCATAATGCTTTTCTTCATGGAGATCTGACAGAAGAAGTATATATGAAGTTGCCGCCAGGTTTTTCTCATAGTGAACCCAATAAAGTGTGTCGCATGCGTAAGTCTCTATATGGATTGAAACAGGCACCACGTTGTTGGTTTGCTAAGCTTGCTGCTTCTCTAATATCCTATGGATTTGTTCAATCTCATTCCGATTATTCCATTTTCTCTCTTTTTAAAGGGACGGTAGAGTTGCATGTTCTGATCTATGTGGATGATATAATTGTGTCTGGTAATGACTCAGGTGCTTTAGATGCTTTCAAAAAGTACCTTAGTTCATGCTTTCACATGAAGGACCTTGGTGTGTTGAAGTACTTTCTTGGTATAGAGGTGGCTCGGAGTGCAGAAGGAATTTCCTTGTATCAAAGGAAGTATGCTTTGGATATCATTTCAGAATGCGGCTTGATGGGGTCTCGACCTGCTGGTTTTCCCATGGAGCCCAATCACAAGCTGACAGAATCGACTAGTCCAAAGATGGAGGATGCAGAGCCTTATCGGAGGTTGGTTGGGAGGTTGATTTATCTATCATTTACTCGTCCTGACTTAGCCTATGCTGTGCATATCTTGTCTCAATTCTTACAGGAGCCTCGACAAGATCCTTGGCATGCTGCTTTGAGAGTTGTCAGATATCTCAAACATGTACCGGGATAAGGTATTCTTTTGAAAGCTGATTATGATCTCCGTCTTTCTGGTTGGTGTGATTCCGACTGGGCAAGTTGTCCCTTGACTCGCCGCTCTGTTACGGGCTGGTTGGTGTTTCTGGGGGGGTCTCCTATTTCTTGGAAGACCAAGAAGCAACCAACTGTTTCCCGATCTTCCACTGAAGCTGAATACCGATCTATTGCTGCGCTTGTTTGTGAGTTGAAATGGTTGAAGGAGTTATTGGTGTGTTTGGGCGTTCGCCAGGAGTCTGCTATGTCGGTGTATTGTGACAGTCAGTCAGCCCTGCACCTGGCTCAGAACCCGGTATTTCACGAGTGCAGTAAGCATATTGAGGTGGATTTGCATTTTGTTCGCGATGCAATTAGAGATGGCACCGTAATAGCCTCGCATGTTCCTACTTCTACTCAACTGGCTGACATCTTCACTAAGCCCCTTGGAAAGCATGTGTTTGATTCTTTCCTTCCCAAGTTGGGCATTTGTGACTTGCATGCTCCAACTTGAGGGGGGTGTTAGATTGTTAGATTATATTTGTAATGTAAATATGGCCCATAACCCATAAGTCCACATGTAGGCACTATATATATTGTAACAAACCCTAGCAATGAGAACAAGGCATTATTATTTCCTACAGAAATCGTTAAATCCCGATACACAAAAACTAATACCTAGAGTTGCATGACAAAATAAATAAAAACTTAATTGGAAGAAAAAAGACGGCACGAGAACCGTAAAGATACATTATGATACTCGTTATGTGAAGACACAAGATGCTACACGAACACAATTAGACATCAATTCTTCTACATCTTCATTAGAAATAATAACTTATTCGACCGAACAAAACTAATTTAACAAAATTATTTGCCAGAATATTCTTTCAGATTTGATGAGACTGAAGATTATTATGATTATACAAGTACTACATTAAATGCTCATAACCTTGAGGTCACGGGTTCAAATCTTGTCTCCGCAATGGCCCGCAGTAGCAGCGAAATCGGGGAAAGTATACAGAAATGACAGTTCTTTTTTATTATATTAGTATTAGTTAGTGATCCCGGCTCGGTGAGTCCTTTCTTCCGTGATGAACTGTTGGCACCAGTCCTACATTTTTTCTCTGTGGACCGAGGAGAGTACTATACTTCACTTTAATATGGAAACGTAAGAATGGGTTTATTGTCTTCATCATTTTTTTTCATGAGATTAATGCAGTCAATTATGTCTCTCATAGAAGTTGGTTAGCTATCTCTCATTTTGTTCTAGGATTCTTCCTACTTGTGGGTCATTTGTGGCATGCGGGAAGGGCCCGTGCAGCTGTAGCAAGATTTGAAATCTTGATTTATAAAAGTTTCAAGATCTACTAGTAAAACCGAAACTTTAATTATATGGAAAAGAAAAATAAGCTTTGAAACAAAATTTTAAAAATATTAGTATATAGTTTTCTTTAACTTGGATATATGGACTAACAAACTAAATTATCCTTTAACAAGAACTCTGCCTGGAACAGAGTTAGGCCAGAACTCTGCCTCCCCTGTTCCAGAAAGTACTCTGGTAACTCCCGAGCTTCCTCTTCGCCTCTGAATGGCCTCGTCACCTCCCCGAGCTTGTCTGACACACAGACGGCGCTCGTCGCACTCCGAGATCTTCTCCACATAGGTTGGAAACCCCACCCACTCCAACAAATTAAAATAAAATAATCCAACAGCTGTACTTTACTTCACATTTGTTTCTTATTCTTTTATCTTCTTTCTTCTACTTCCTTTGATTACAGAAACATAGACAATAAGACAATGAAGGGCTTGAGATCGGCAGGGGTCTTACGTAGGGCTGCAAATGAGCCAAGCCGTTCGCGAGCTGCTCGAAGCTTGGCTCGATAAAAGCTCGTTTGAGCTCGGTTCGTTTACTAAACAAGCTGAGCTCAAGCTTCATTTTCGAGCTCGTTTAATAAACGAGTCAAGCTCAAGCTTAGAAGTACTCAGCTCGTTTGAGCTCGCGAGCTGGCTTGTTTATGAGCTTGCGAGCTGACTCGTTTAAGAGCTCATTTAGGAGCTTGTTTAGAAGCTTGTTTGTTCTTTATTGAATTCTAATTTATATATATTTGTGCATTATATATTTATATGTCCTTAATAATTGATATTAAGGAACTTTTTAAATTAATTTTTTATAAATAAATTACTAATATTATAGGTACTTGAATTCAAATCTAACTAAATTGAAATTGAGCTTAATAAGCTTGAAATAAAGTTGAGCAAGCTTTAAATCAAGCTTAACGAGCTCGATTTTGAGCTTATCGAGCTTGTTTATCAAGCTTGAATCAAGCTTGCTTATCAAGCCAAGCTCGAGCTCAAACCAAGCCAAGCTCAAGCTTAATATAAACAAGCTTGAGCCAAGCTCAAGCTCTAAAATAAAAAAAAATTATCAAGCTCGAGCTCGAGCTTGAGCTCGATTAATTCTAGTCAAGCCAAGCTCAAGCTTATAAAAGCTTTGCTCGGCTTGGCTCGTTTGCAGTCCTACGCGATGGGTCGAGTCTGTTGGACGAGGGAGCACGTCGCGCAAGCAGCGTCAACGGACTGCGTGTGTGCTCGGGCACGACTCCGGGATGGCGTCGAAAGGCTGGCGGCTATAGAAGAGGCAGGCAGCACTTACGTGATGTCAAACAACATGGATGGCAGCATTGGCAAAGAAGTCGCAGGCGCATCCTTCTGGAAAAAATAATAAGAAATAATAGAAGATGAGTGAAAGAAGAACGAGAGGAAGCATGGTCTCGCAGCTGCTGAACAAAGTGGGCTCCATCTCTCCCCAACAAACCATAGTATGCCACGTTATCCACAAACGGTGTCTGCTATTCGACTGGAGTCCCGCACTTGAAGGCGCGCGCGCGCGCACACACACACACATATATATATATATATATGAGTCCCGCAGGAGTTCCTCTTGTGCACCGTTGGATCGAGCGAACCGCATGGGACCTACACGTGCATCCACTCGATCCAACGGTCAAGAAGGACAGGACTCCCGCAAAATTTCTGATTTACTCCTATATATATATATATATATATATATATATATATATATATATATATATATATATATATATATATATAATGTTGTATCACATATCATCCAAATGCTTCCTAAGCAACAATTTCATTATGTATTGTGAATACATTAACTTACAAAAAAAAAAAAAAAACCAAATCTACGTAGTCATTTTGCAACATCTGTATTATATGTTCCAAACAAACCCTTTTGCTACAAATGATTTAGGAATATAAAAAAAATTTTAAAAAATCAATTGAACTTATAATATAGCTTGAAATGAATGTTTGCCACGAGGATGTTTGATTGAGATTTAGGCGCGAGAAGATATTGTATCTGACCAATTTTATTAGTTAGTAGACGAAGACATTTCAGCAGCCTGTACAAACATTTTTCTATATCACCTCTGTTATAACACAATTGCTTATGAGCTTTGTAATTTTGGCCAGCCATTTCAAAAATTAAAATAAATAAAATAAAATAAAATCTGCAGTTGGTTTGTAGAGCTAAAACAATCCCGTCCGTATTGAAAACACAATTCCAAAACCATCAATGCCAAACATGATATTGTTAGAGCATTTCCAACCTTATTGTGACTTTGGAAAAAAATTGTTGCCATATAGGAATGACAAAATTTTATTCAAAAGTTCTTCTCCAATGCAATTGTCAAGTCAATTGTGAAGTTTATGTGGCAAAAATTGAAGAAGACATTGTGAAGTTGATTGTCTTATTCTAAACAATGCACTTGACAATGTCTTCTCTTCCATGTCATCAATTATGGATAAAAAATATTAGAAAAAAAAAAAAAAAAAAAGATGAGTAGTTGTCTTAAAAGTTGTCTTGGAAGTTGGAAAAAATAATTTTTATTGTCTCCTCAATACTTTTGCATTGGAGAGAGTTTTTCTATCTCATTGTCTTTTGAGATATAATTTTGCCACATAAACAAGACATTGTCTTGTGGCTCATGCCACATAGGAGCCACCTAAGACTCACAACACTTAACAAGACAATAGGGTTGGAGATGCTCTTACTGAAAAGCTTATCACTATGGATGAAGTAATTGCGGGATATTTCTTTAACAGATGCAGAAAACAGAAATTTAGATATAACCAAACGAGTCTATTTTTTTGTTTACCCACAAAAACTAGGTTGTTTATTCACTCTCTAATAAGAGCATCTCCAACCCTATTGTGAGTTTAGAAAAAATGGTTACAGCATAGAAATGACAAGCTTTCATTTCAAAAAAAAAATTCCAATACAAATGTAGAATAAATCATGAAGTTGACATGGACAATGTGAAGTTGATTGTCTAGATCTAGACAATGCACTTCACAATGACTTTGTCTCCACATCATCAATTATGAATAGAAATATTTATAAAAAAAAATGAAGAAGTGGAGTTGTCTTGGAAGTTGAAAAAAATATTTTTTATTGTCTTTTCAATACTTTTGCATTGGAGAACACTTTTTTATCTCATTGTCTTGTGTAAAAATTATCTTGCCAGGAAAGACATTGTCAATTGTATCTCATGCCACATAGGAATCACAACACAAAACAAGACAATAGGGTTGGAGATGCTCTAAAAGATTGACACATGTCAAATCCTCTAGTCAAAACCACTATGAGGTCTCGTTTGGTTCACGGATTTAAGGAACGAAGAAAGAAAAGTTGTTCCTTTCCTTTGTTTGGTAGCCACAAACTTGAGAATCAATTTCCTGATAAGGGAGAAAATTAGTGGGAATATGGTTCCACTCAAGATCCATGGGATTGATTTTTCCTCCTCCTTTTCCAACATTTATTACAAAAGTTATGACAAAAGTAACCATGTGTCATTGCTTATTTTACCATTAATATTATTTTTTATAATATTATTTTTATTTTAAAAGGTAAAGATATTATTGGAGCATTGTTATATTTTGCTTTCTTTTTCTAGTTAGTTTTTTTGTTTTACCAAACAACGGAAAAGAAATGTGACAGAAAAGAAATGTGACATGAATTCTACTTTTCCATTTCCATGAAAAATACAAGAAAATTCATTTCCTTTCCGTGAACCAAACGAGGCCTGAATGTTTACAAAACAACTTTCAAAGTGGTTTATGTTTAGTAGATTTGATACGTGTCAATTTTTGTTGGAGGGTGAACAGACATCCTATATTTTGTGGGTGAACAAAAATGGACTCATAACGAAACTATATATATGCTTTGGACAAAGCAAAGATTGACACTGCAGCAGAGGAAAGCTAAGAGCCGACCAGGAAACAACAATTCCAAGCATTGTACAGAGATCATTCCTACTGAAATAAAATATATTTTTGGAAATTGAGACACATGATCTCACAAAGGGATACAACAACTTTGACCTTCAAATTAAGGTAGAATGTTACGATGACAATATATGTTAGAAATACCGAGCTTCGGCCGAAGTTTTTCAATGAAAAAGTTGACGCTCACTGACAGAATATCGAGCTTCGGGCTCGACTAGAACGAGCCTATTTTATGGGCCAATATATGTGATCCAGCACAATCCAGTATACTGGGTTAGATCAGTCCAAGCTCACGATTAAACGAGCCACGCTAGCACATGTGTAAAAATTTTGGGCCGGGATCGTGCTGGCTGGGCCGGCCCGGCCCAGTTGACAGGTCTAAATTGAAGAGGTCTAAGACAGACGGCTATAACATGTTTGATTGATTAAAAAAAAAAGTCTCGTGCTATCTTTAAGCTGATCCAAGTCTCAGAAATATTTGAACCTGCATATATTCATGCATGAGAACATAAGTATGAACTGTCGACTTAAGAGACCTGTATATATTCAGGTGAGCATTACGGTTTGGAACAAGAACCGAACCCAATAATTCGGTTTCGGTTTTAGATTTCAGTCCAAAATCAAATAATACTTACAACAATTATGTATATACTCTCGATTTTATACATATTTATGATTAAAAATGTGTATATGTATATACATATATTTTTGTATATTTTGAAAGCAAAATAATTTTATGCACGTGTTTTTTAAAATCCAAACTTTGATAAGTTTAACTTTTGGAATATGATAATATAAAAAATAATAATAATAAAATTATATATATATATATATATATATATATATATATATATATATATATATATATACCTTGCACGTATTTTAACATTTCTTAATTAGTTTAGGAAGGCTTTTTAGGAAGACCAAAAGGTAGTCTTCCTAATTACTAAGTTGTCCTTATTAAAATTAATGAACTATTTTCAATTAGTATAAGTATGTAAGGGTATTTTCGGAATTCAAAAGTTTCACCATCTAAGTTTTCCTATTATATAGTAGAATATATATATATATATATATATATATATATATATATATATATATATATATATATATATATATATATATATATACAATTTTAACTTTGGGTCCGATTTTTATGATAATATAAATAGTCCAACCGGTTTTGGCAAATTTTGTATAGATTTTGGACTTATATATATATATATATATATATATATATATATATATATATATATATATATATATATATATATAAAATTTAATTACAATTTTAACTTTGGGTCCGATTTTTATGATAATATAAATAGTCCAACCGGTTTTGGCAAATTTTGTATAGATTTTGGACTTATATATATATATATATATATATATAATTTAATTACAATTTTAACTTTGGGTCCGATTTTTATGATAATATAAATAGTCCAACCGGTTTTGGCAAATTTTGTATAGATTTTGGACTTTTAGAAGTTTAATTTATTTGACTATTTCGGTTCAACCGGAACGCTCACCCCTACAGAATCATGAGAACATAAAAGTATGAATTGTCAACTTTAAGAGACCTGCTATAACGCGTGCTTTGAGCTCAAAAATCAACAAATAATAGAGCAATCGATTAAGAAAGAGACATAGCAAAACTTACATGAAGACAAGATATGATCAGTGAAGGCCGATTTATATAAACAAACCTGTGGAGTTGTGGATGCGGCAATGAACTTAAGACCACAATCTTCAAATCTAAACATAAAAAGCTTACTGAAGCTGCTGAGTAGTCTCTATTTAAAGTTACAGGTATTTCAAGACGACAATGTCATTTGCTTGCAGTAAGAAAATTGTTAAATGGCCGAAGCGCTTACTCTAATATACAAGCACAAACGATCAAAAACTCCCTTGCTTTGGCTCTAAAACATCAAAACTTCAAATAAATTACGACTTACAATCGACATACAAACCTCAGGGAAATTCTTACAGGCTTAGAGCCCAAAAGCAACTCTCTGTACAAAGTCCTGTCTTCTTTTACTTGGCATCCGAAGAAGCCCTGTGATTTGGAGCTCCGTAACTGCTCTGCAAAACCTTGCTCTAAAACTCATGTCAAGGATGTAACAATTTCAATTTCAATTCCAATATCAAAGGTGCCGATAAGACCAAGCGTTAAACAAAATCCAAGTTCTTTGAGGGAATGCAGTACAAATTCAGGGCAGGGATGTACGATGAGGACCTGATGGTTGCCATGGCCTAATATGAGGCCTCATTTGGTTCGTGGAAAGGAAAGGAAATCTTCTTTACTCTTTTCTTTTATTTGGAAAATTGAAATTCTCATCAATTTTCCTTTCCGATGTTTTGAAAGGCCAGGGAGGGAGAGTGAATCCTTGGGGTGGGAAACCGAATCATTGGGATGGATGGGAAACCATTTTTCACCTTTTTTTTCTTTTGGAAATCATTTTCTTTTCCTGCTCATTTCCTTTGGCATCCAAACACAGGAAACGAATGATTTTTCTTTCCCAAGGACCCTAATTCCACAAACCAAACATGGCAAAAGCCTTGTTTGGTTCGCACAAGGGAAGGAAAAGGAAATCAATTCTTTGCTATTTCATTTTCTTTGAAAAATTGCAATTCCTATTAATTTTTTTCCTTTCCGATGTTTGTTGGAAAAGTCTGAAAAAATTGGGAGGGAAAATAAATAATTGGGGGTGGGAAAATGATTCCATAGAATGAGTGGGGGAACCATTTTTCTCCTATTTTCCTTTCCGTGGGAATCAATTTTCTTTCCTGCTCATTTCCTTTGGTATCCAAACATAGGAAAAGAATGACTTTCCTGGCCTAAAGTGTAATACTACATCTGGTTTTGTAGCAATTATTAATTTGAGCAGTTGAAGTGTTAAAAACTTAAAATTCTGTTTTAGTATTTTTATGCACAAGGCATGCCTTTGAGTAGATTGGCAATCTGTTAGCTGTTACAATCTCCATTAATTTTGTCATTGAGTTAGCAGGAAATCATTCACTCGTGTCATAGAAGAACGCAAATTCTCTGTAGTGAATCATATCTTCTTTTAGTCCAGACTCTTTCCTAGTCATAGATTGGCAATCTGTTAGCTTGTAAAATCTTCATTGATTTTTGGTCAAGTTAGCACGAAATCATTCACTTGTGTCATAGAAGAATACAATTCTCTATAGTGAAACATATCATCTTTTCAACTTGATTCTTTCCTAGTCAAGGAAATTTTGGAGGATACTCCTTTGCATGAACTTGACCTCTATGACCAAAAAGGTCGACAAAGAGTTGGTTTAGGCTTGAGTCGATCATAAAAACATTGTCAAGACTTATTACAGAAGGCTCAGATGATGATGTTATCAATTTTAAATCCCCAAAAGCCAAGACATGTTTCTAGTTAACATGAGAATGTTAAGATGGAGAGAGAAAAAAAATATTGTTAAGAAGTTATGTTAACAAAAAAAAAATAGTTAGTTCATTCATCATAGTAGAGGTAGCTCCTAACGGGGTTAGTTTCAGGAATCATAGAGATGCTTAGGACATATGAAACAGAGATCAGTCGATATGCCAGTTAAGAGTTATAAGGTAGTCACTGAAAGTACTATTAGTGGGAAGGTAGACCAAAAGATCAATGTAAGATAGAAGCAAGGTTTGTTAATGTAATTGAGTTAATGTGTGCTCAAAAGAGCTTAATGTTGGAATTTATTCATCTCCCCGACCACAAAAAGTTAGGAAAGCCACAGGCTGTACTATTCTTGTTACTGCCGCAATGTGTTATCATTGTTGTCAAGTCAATATATGTTGTAGCTCGAGATATCTAGCACTTAATCATACTCTTTTATTTGTCGTCACAATCTGATGTTGGGTATATTAGAGGTATCTACTGAGTCATGATCAATTATAGTTTGTCAAACCTAAGGCAAGTATCAAAAAGAGAAATAACTAATTGGAGGATACTGAATTGTAGCTTCACTTTCTGGAGGTGCCGTTTTCATTTTCTTGGATGCAGGTGAATGCTGCACTTTACGTTTGGTTTTGGTAGAAGTGGAGGTAGTAACCTTGAAAGATTGATACCAATCATGAAGATTGATGAGATCACCATATTCCTGTGCAAGGTTGTACCTGAGACATAAATGAACATTTTCCTATATCAGATAAAGCAGAAGCACTATAAATGATTTTTTTACCCAAACAATACATTATTATTCCGGGCTGAACCTCTGGATTTTTTAACAAAATATTTTGGAAAACCTGGGTAAATGGCCATGTATCCAATATCGTTTATCGATCCCTAGTCCCAACTAAGTAATGAATAATGGACACCACAAACTGGTGAAACTATAATGTTGTAAGAGCAGTGTGTTCAATTTCAGCAAAAGCAATAGTGAAAATATGAATGCAGACAAGACAGTTGTGTTTTTGAAGGAAACAGAACTTACATAATAGAGGTATCATTCATGGATGGTGATATAGCATCCCCTCTGCTGCAACAACTGCACTGAAGATACCTTTGAGACTTCAGCAGATCAACCTGAATTGTTCTCCTTGGATCGCCAATCAAAGCCTAAGCACATCATGATGATTACAGTCACAAAACACTACCAGCAAAGGAAAGAAGCATAGTGATTTCAAGAGCACGCCATAAACAAATTGCAACAAATATAATGGACCATCACATAGTTCAGAAAATCAGCACTACTTAGGTACATCCTATAGTGTACATATTCTTGTCAACAAATAAATGAAGATCATTAATGAAAGACTTTTTTCTTCTCAGCGATGCTGGTTATACATTTTTTTTATCTTCATATTAGTCTCTCTCTTACCCCCTCCCCCCTCCCCCCCCCCCCCCCCACCCCCCCCCCCCAAAAAAAAAAAACCATCCCCCACCAATTTGATTTCTGCCTCTGCCCATGTTGAACAGCCTAGCAAGGTATCTCAGGTGAAGTAAGTCATTAGGTCGTACATAGCACTTGTCATATTTAACTTTGAAAGTTTGAATTATTACAAGGATTCCTCAAACACTAATATAGTCTTCACATAACTAGTATAATTTTCATAGATCTGAGAACGTCCACAACTATGTAAGGATGTCACCTCTACAGATGTGTGCCATTAGCCACATTGGATAAACTCTCCATCTTAGCATGAAAGCAACCATCATTAAGGTGTCGACAGATAAAACTCAACCAGAGAGTAGGAGGGTCATGTTGAACTCATTTTGAGACAGACCTATTAGATACCTATAGTATACACTGTCCACTTAACATAAACAATTGTGTAAGTATAATAAGGCAAGGCATATGAATACTTACTTTTTGTAGAACTTCAACATTTTTAAAACAGACAAGTTCATGGAAAGGCACACACTCAATAGGCCTCAAATTGCTCCTGTAAAAAATTATATGATCAGATACATAAATAAGTATATATCCTAACAAACCAGATTTCCATTAAAGACTAAAGTAAATGTCTTTTCCTACTTGCCTACCAAATCGTCAAAATTGCACAAAGTGTCCTAGATGTTTCTACATCCCATTCCATTAACAATAATACATGATTCAGTTCAAATACAAGAACTGCGAGAAAACAAAATATGAAGTGTAGATTTTAAACGCAACAAATGCTTGGAGATAATCTATGAAACTTGATTTTTACAGACTAAAATAGCACAATACAAAAGCAACCATGCATACAACAGACGTCAACAATTAATGCCTTTACAAGTATAATGAAAAGGCATGGTTATATTCTGTAAAGAAATTGCATTAAGAAAAACTCATGGAAATTGATTGGACTACAGAAATCTGGAGAGCGGCCAACCAAATGATATAGTGATTCGTTGCACATATTTGTTCAACAGAAGTGCAAGATCATATGTACTATGAATTAACTTCACCATCTAAATGCTATAAATATATAAAAATATAAAAGGAAAAGCCCAACCAAAATACTATTTATTGGTGATTTCTTACACATATGTTGAACAGAAATTAACTTCCAGAAGTTTCTTATAAGCCCTATGGGCACTATAAATAAGTGGGAGGCCTCATTTGTTCCTCACCGCCCAAAGTTGTAGCCTCTTTCTAGTATAGTGAAGTTTCATACTTCCAATCTCTCTTTTGCTCCACAATATTCTCAATATCGTCTTAGCGATCTAGCTAAGCGGGTTCGGAAAGGCTGGCACGGGTATTCGAGTAGAAAGTTTGTGCGCGCACGGGTCGAAGTGTAGCCTAAAACACTAAGTCCGTGATAAGTGATATCAGAGCGAAGGTCGGTTGGTGCCATGTCGACATCCGAGAACGTTCAGGAGGGAGCCGCATCACCTAAGGAAGGGCAAGCCAAAACGCAAAAGAGGAGCAAGAACAAGGAGTCTACGGTGGAGCATAGCTTTGCCGGTCTTGCCGAGCGTGTTGGAGTCTTGGAGACGAGTTCAGGGGACATGGAGATGCGCATGGGCTTCGTTGAGCAAAGCAACACGAGGATAGAAGAGTACTTCGATGGGCTAGATAGCGACGTCGTTTCGTCCATAGCAATCTTTCGGAAGCAATTCCAAGAGATCCGATCCGCACTTGAGGAAGAGCTCAAGGGGCATCGTACGGAGATTGAGGACTTGCGTAGGAAGGTCCAAGGCTACGAGGAGCTAAATACCGTAGTCAAGGGTTGCGGAGAACTCAAGACCAAAGTTGCCATTCTGGAGAAGGTCGTTGCGAACGGTGGTCCTTCGAGTAGGAGGACACCGAGGAGACGGAAGATCCCCAAGCCGAAATCCTTCAGCGGGGTACGAGATGCCAAAGAAGTTGAGAACTTCTTGTGGAACGTGGAGCGATACTTCAAGGTGTTGCACATTAACGATGACGCCGAGAATGTGGATATTGCTCTACTCTATTTCACCGATGATGCTATGCTGTGGTGGCATCAAAGGTGCATGAAGGCCGAGAAGGGTTTGTGCTCGATAGAGACTTGGGAGGATCTCAAGAAGATGATTAAGTCTCAGTTTTATCCGGAGAATGTAAAGTTTGCAGTGAGGCGGAGCTTGCGGCAACTCAAGCATACCGGGGCAATCAGGAGTACGTTGTGAAGTTCACACGCTTGATGCTCGCGATATCTAGCATGGACGAGGAGGATCGTTTGTTCTTTTTCTTCGATGGACTCAAACCATGGACGGCTCAAGAATTGCAGCGACAGAGGGTGCAAGACTTGAACACTGCCATGACAGCAGCCGAGCGGCTTATTGAGTACATGTGGGACGACAGCGATGCCGAGGCCAAGCCAAAGTCCACCAAGGGAAATGAGAGGGGAGAGCGGGAGAGCTCTCCTAAGGAGGGTACGTCCGAGGGGAAGAAGCACGAGAAGGCCCAACCCGAGCAAGTTGTTTCGTGCTTTATATGCGGAAAGAAACACTTTGTTCGAAATTGTCCGATGAGGAGCATGCGTGTGAATGTCGTCCGAAGCGAGCAGGTGGAGGACGAAGAGTGCGAAGTGGCGCATATGGGAGTATTGCGCTTACTCAACGTTGTGAAGACCAAGTCTGCTGTGTCGAGGACTCCGAGCAAGGAGCTCATGTACATTGATGTGAGGATCAATGGCATGAGCAAACGAACGTTGGTTGACACGGATGCCACTCATAACTTCTTCGCGAGCGCGGAGGTCCGTCGCTTGGGTCTAGCCTTGGAGTAAGATTTGAACATGATGAAGAATGCAGAGGCGCGTCCCGTGCAGGGGGTAGCCAAGGGGGTCCGCATAGCGGTGGAAAATTGGTCAGGTATTGCCAAATTTACCGTTACGTCACTGGGTGACTTCAAGATGATACTAGGCATAGATTTCCTTATCGCGGCTAAGGCGATTCCGATGCCACATTTGGGAGTTGTCGGGTTCATGGAGGAAGGCTCATCGTGTATAGTGAAAGCTGCACGAGGCAAGCCTTCGAAGGAAAAAGCTATCTCCGCTACTCAGTTCAAGAAGGATGGCAAAACGGGGACGACATACCTAGCGGTGCTCGAGAAGAAGGGAGGCTTCGAGGAGGAAGACCTTTCGTGCAAGACCAAGGGTGTTGCAAAGGGACATCCCGAGGAGCCACTTCCGCGGAGGGAGGTGGACCGTGCTACCGGACTGGACATGAGTGCAGAGATGCGTGTCGCAAGCTGCGCGGAGGCAGAAGCAACGAGACGGAGTAACTCACGCAAGGAGTTGCTTAAAGATCATAGGGACATTCGGGCTGACAAGCTTGCAATAGGACTCGCATGCACGGAGGTGTGCAGAACCAAGTGCAACAACGAGAGGGGGATCGACGACTCG
Source organism: Iris pallida (assembly GCA_029216955.1). NCBI lineage: Eukaryota > Viridiplantae > Streptophyta > Magnoliopsida > Asparagales > Iridaceae > Iris > Iris pallida. Next base: position 1,146,321 of record JANAVB010037220.1, on the reverse strand, counting down.
ATAGCCCACACGAGATTCGTCATGTGCCGAGGAGGGCACAGACCGAGGCCAGAGTTGGTGGGCGAACCAGTTTGCTTCCGATCTTGAGGAGAAGATGGACAAAAGGAAGCGCCGCACGAGACGTACAAAGGAGGGACGATGCGCAGCGATCATGCCTACGAGAGTGGACATCGTCCCGAGACTTGGTGCACCGTCGACGAGGGCGTCGACGAAACAGGTAGGAGAGAATGTCACGCACAAAAGTTTGCAGCCCACCGAGACAGACTTGCATAACCCTCTACGGACCGGGGTTCTGTTGGAAACTTCCGAAATTCTCTAGAAGATGGTGGAATCTTCTAGAAGACCCCAGACCTTTCAAAAAGATAGTGGAATCCTCTAGAAGATAGTGGAATCTTCATGAAGGCTCATAATTTTTCTAGATGCTCTAGAAGCTTCCTTGGAAATATCTAGGCCCGAAAATATTCCTAGAATAATCCCTGGAATATGCTAGTTCCAGAAGTTTCTTGTAAGCCCTACGGGTACTATAAATAAGTGGGAGGCCTCATTTGTTCCTCACCACCCAAAGTTGTAGTCTCTTTCTAGTATAGTAAAGTTTTCATACTTCCAATCTCTCACTTTTGCACCACAATATTCTCAATATCGTCTTAGCGATCTAACTAAGCGGGCTCGGAAAGGCTGGCACAAGTCTTCGAGTAGGAAGTTTGTGCGCCGCACAGGTCGAAGTGTAGCCTAAAACACTAAGTCCGTGGCAAGTAGCTCCATAAAAGATATGACAGTTTTTATGACCGATATATTTAGTTTTAAATATATATTTATTTAGACATAATTTTATATATTATTTCTTGTTTCTCGCTAGTTTTAAATATAATAATATTCAACATTACTGAACCTTTCACTGCAGTAGATATTATGGTATATTTAGTTGCCTTTAGACATAGTACAACCACAATACATAATAGTGAATGAAAATAATCTTAAGATGGATGAATGCTTTAAATTTATAAACGTACAGCTTCGAGAAATGGTAATGGTACTACACTTTAACATGTCGATCTTCCGCACAACCGACATTGATACGATTTTTCCATACTTCTCTTTTTTCATTCAATTTTTCTTTGTTAAACTGACTAGGAAAGAGAGCCCCAACATCTCTATCATCTGACTTCGGTAGGGGACGATATCGAATCGAGCAATGCCAAAACCAATACAATATAGTTGATACATATAGACTAACCCAGCCTAGCCCGACCCTTTATTATAACTTTGTAAAAGGATGAGATTAGTGTTTCTTCATTTCACCTTATGATGGCTGCTCCCCTTTTGGCAATTGTAGGTGATGGAGTCTGTTAAAGTCCCTGACATTGCACCAGCTGTGATGAGGGTTGAGGGTTAAATAAATTTGTGTCAAGGACAAGAGGAGAACATTCATGATATATTCTTCAACTGTCCATAAACTAAAAAGCCTATTGGCAGAGAGCAGCAACACATTTAAAGGAAAGAACGAGGTGGCAATATTAGCAAGGCATACATTCAATGCATGTCGTTGGCACATTTGGCAAGAACGGAATAGGAGATTATTTCATCGGGAAAAGATCAGGTACCAATGGTAGTTGAGAAGAATAGATGAAGACATTAGAAGACTTGTGGATGCTTGCACCAGGAAACAAGAGGCCACTCTTAGGAACAACCAGATCCTGGATAAGTAGGGTATTCAACTGAATAATTTGTAAAGAAAGGATGTGTTTACAAGTGTAAAGTATTCCCTTCATTAATAAATTTGTTTACCTTCTCAAAAAAGAAGAAAGAAGAAAAATGTACATGCATGCCTGAATGATGTTCACCCACATACACAGGCATGCATACCATTCTAACACATATCGCATGCATTCTTTGTACATTTCTCGATGTGCAACTGAGTTTGTTCTAGACTGTATAATTAAAGGATAAGTACAACACCCTGTTGACTTACCCTCCAGCAGGCTCGGCATGAGAAGTAGTTCTCCACAGATCTGGTTTTTAAACAAAGGCAAACAAAGAAAACCATTGAGTTGAATTGTTCCACAGTTACAAGATTTTCCTGTCTAGGGAGACATGATTATTTCAGAAGCCATGGTCGTGGATCAGGATACTGTCAGAAAGCCTAAGGATATGAATCACCAGATACATCAATGCTGTCGATTCACAATATCCTTGCTAATGTATCAATATGTACAATGCATATGATAATTAACTTTCAAAAAATTCAAGTAGGAAATAACAAACATTCCACAAATATTGCTCAACTTACAGAAAAGTGAGGTAAAAAGTAAATAGTAGAACAAACTGAAATGAAATAAGCATATCATATCAGCACTAATTCATTATTTTAATATTGACAACTGAAACACAAATTGTTGAAAATAATTGCATGAAGTACAAGAATAATCACAAGTATTACGGCATTGCAAACTCAATGCAACAAGATATGCAAGAACCTTCGAAATAATAATATTGGTGCAGCATCTCCCCTCACCTGACAATGCCATCCAACAGCATGGCAGCTTTATCATTCACCAATTGCATACACCTTCCTGTAACCATTGATCTTGATCTCCTATCACATGGATAAAATTGTGTCATTCTTTAAGGTTCATTATACTTTGGATCCCTAACCGAGTTTATTAAGTCAAATATTCTTACACCTCAACAATACGCAGGAAATAAATCTCTCATTTATTCTAAGCTATATTCGTTATGCACAGCCTAATCTATCACTTTAATGTACAGGCAGGTTCTTGCAGTTTCCTCATAAACACACTTCTACTGCAGAATACATGAATCATGATTACCATATGTGAATTATTCTAGAGATGGTGTCTTCCTAATCTATCACTTTAATGTACAGGCAGGTTCTTGCAGTTTCCTCATAAACACACTTCTACTGCAGAATACATGAATCATGATTACATTATGTGAATTATTCTAGAGATGGTGTCTTCTTTACAACTCACTCATGATTCAACACCATCTTATCCGCCTAACGTAATTGTAATATTCATTATAGAACTTCCATCTTGTGAATGTGTCGGACTGTAATGAGAATATCAGAAACAAAGGAAATTTCATTTTATCTTAAGATTGTCTAAGCTTGTTTCCTGTGAAATATGCAGTGAAGGCAATTGTGCTGAAGAGCCATTCTGGTAAAGTTGCTGCTTCGGCCAATGATGCCATGTGATAATCAAAATAAAATGAAACAAAGAGAAGATCAAAGGAATTATCAGAAAATATAAGGAATGGGGACAACTATGTTGCCCATGCATGAATATGACATGATAGCTACTGACACAGAGACATTGGCACAACACAAATTCAGTATGTCCTTGTGTAGTTTGCAGTGATCTATGTTTTGCCCGATATGTCTCATCAAGTTTGGAGTGCCTATGCTTTTAGATAATATCCTAAAATAACACTATTAGACCCCTTTTCCCTGTGATTCTCATATATGTATTTCCCACTCCTATAAATGTAGATTCAATGAAAAAGCTCGGTTATCTTAAACATGAGACGAAGACAAGTATTATTGGTTAACATGATAGAGCATACTAGTCCCCCAAAAGTAAGATTGATAGCATAAACTTACTTGTGTATATCTGTTAATGGTTCTTTCAAAGTCTGACCAGCATCGCCAGCTCCTATCATTGATTGAAGCTGTATCACTTTGTCATGAACCTGTGAAGAAAACATGATTTCAACTGTTACAGTTTGACCTTAACAAGTATATATTATCCACCATGGTTTGCAATATCGGTATAGGACCCTTCTTAATTGTCAGTGTGTGTGTTGAATCGGTTGGTTCGGTGGTATCGGCATCAGCCAATACCGCAAACTATACTATCAAGACATTTGGAAGAAAAAAAATCTCACAAGTCTAATTTATTGCTAGTTTCTATCATACATGGAAAAAAAACAAATAACTAGTTAACTAACACGAAAGTATAAGGCAATAGCACAATATTCAACTCTGAGGCACAGAAAAGCTCAAGTATTTTACACCAGGACAACTTAGTCCTTTACTTCATACTCTATACCTCCATTCTTCTACTATGTGTTGATGGCTAAGCTTACTAATTGTATAGTTTCTGAATGAAAGCCCCGCTACAAATGAAAATATTCCACAATTCCATGGATGCTTTACTGACTAAAAGTGCCCACTCTTCAACGAAAAACCTATATACACAATAAGTTTGCCTATAAAACAATTTAAGTTGCATAAGTTGTCACTTTCAAAAATTCTTAACTTTTGATTTACTTTAGCTAAAAGACATGCAGATGCTGATGGACGATTTCCATCAACGATGACCACCGTGTACATCAAATATATATAGGAGATATGAAGTTCATCAGATTTATGCAGGGTGGCAACAATGTGAAAAATCCAGTCTGATCACTCAACACATTTGAGTCCACTTGTTCAACAATCCAATCCTATTAGAGGCTAATCAGGTACCAATTGCTTAAATATGTTGAAATAAACAACCACCACGACAGAAAAATGGGCACAACAGTCGAAGGAGGCATGTTAAGACTATAGAATTAGCTAGTTTTGAGAGAGATTTTCTCTCTTTTACCTATTACCACCAAAAAGTATTAATTGGTTGACTGGCGCAAGCGGAATGCCCCGGGGGATTAGGCAGGTGAGATGCTCAGAGTGTTAGACACCAATGATAGCGAGAGAGAGGACCGTGAATGAAGAAGAAGATATAAAAGGTTCCCTAGCTATTTTCAATCCTCAAAAAGTACTTCGCTGATGATCATAAAGAATGCAGAGCTCAACACAAGAACTTCAGCAGAAAGAGAAGTAAATAAGTATGAAAAAGAGTAAAATCAGGAATACTTATTAACAAAACCAATATAAAAAATGTACCTCACTCATTTCCTCAGTGTAAATGTTCCAGGCATCCAGCAGAGTAACTAGTTTGTCCCCTGAAATTTCTCTGGGTCATGAGAAAAGATGTAGAGTTTGTAAGTATCTCAGACCATGCAACAACCTACTTAATAAAGCTTCATACACTTAAAATTTTAAGAACCGAACAAAAATTAGCTACCTACCAAAAAGACAGAAAAGTAATATCAAAGTAGTTGGCTGGAATAATCTGATCAATAATAGGAATACCAATCAACTTTGCATAAATTAAAACAGAGAGAGAGAAAAAAAATTCTAGTACATAGATGAACTAGTTTGTCCCCTGAAATTTATCTGGACCAATGGGAAAAGATGAGTTGTAAGTATCTAAAGACCATAGGACAACATACTTAGTAAAGCTTCATAAACTTATAGTTTAAGGACAGAATAAGAGTTAGCAACCCACCAAACAGAGAAAAAAGAGAATATCAAAAGTTCTTACTGAAGTAATCTGCTCAATAATAGGAATTGCAATCAAATTTAGATACATTAAAAGAAATGGCGAAATAAATTTGCTTAGATGAACTAGTTTGTCCCCTGAAATTTCTCTGGACCAATGTAAGTATCTCAGACCACATACTACAGCATACTTAGAGCAGAACACCAATTAGCAAAACCCACCAAAAGGACAGAAAATATAGTAGTTGCTGGAGTAATCTGCTCAATAATAAGGGTTGCAATCAATTTCACATAAATTAAGAAATAGGAAATTAATTATGCTAGGGTGTAAATGCACTAGTTTGTCCCATGAAGTTTTTCTGGACCAATGGGAAAAGATGTGGAGTCTGTAAGTATCTCAGAATATGACAACATACTTAGTAAAGCTTCATAAACATAATAGTCAGCCTAAGGACAGCAAAATTTTGAAACCTAAACAAAAAGCTGGAAAAGATAATATCAAAGTATTAACTGGAATAATCTACTAATAATATGAATTACAATCAATTTTGCATAAATCAAGACAAATTGAGAGATAATTTTGCTAGGGCGTAGATGAACTAGTTTGTCCCTGAAAAGATGTAGAGTTTGTAAGTATCTCAGATCATACAACTGCTACAACAATTACTTAATAAAGTTTCAGAAACTTAATAGATTAAGGACAACAACAATTAGCAACCCACCAAAAAGTTGATAAAAATAATATCCAGTAGTTGCTGGAGTAATCTACTCAATAATAATCAAGGTGTTTAGCGGGCCAGATCTGGGCCAACACGACCGGGTTTGACCAGTTTCGGCCGGGGCGTGCTAGTCCGGTCAAACTACCCGAGCTGGGCTTTGACCAAAATAACCTTCTTGTGCGTCTTTTCATTCCCCATTTAAATCGAGCTATATATTTCATGTATTCAACAAAAGTTACACCCTTGAATATTGTAGCATTCTCCTCATAAACCCCACTAAAGTATTCCCAAATATTGATCGAACTACAACAAGGCCTCCTCCTCTATGGCCTTGTACCCTCTGCGGTTGCGCCAGTTGGGATTGCCAACCTTGTGATGGCTTGTTATTCATTAATCATGGCCTTTAGACTGAGTAGTGAATACTAGAACGAAAGGCTAGAGGAGAAGTGAATATGAGAGTATAAAAAGATTTGAGTTGTGAAGTTGTGATAGAGATAGATGAAATAATCACATTTATAGAGTTTTGGATGATTAAAATGACCAAAATAACCTTAAATGTAGCAATTTTATAGCTGCTATGGAGGTATTTTGGTCATTTTTAGTGAAAAGACCAAAAAGTTCTGCCTAAAACCCAATAAATAACTATATGAGGGTATTTTGGTCAAAATACCCCCAAATGACCATATCATCCTCGAAATATGGATGTTGGAGATTTTTCTTACCAAAAAAAACAAATGGTCAAATAGGGAGGGTAAAATGGTTTTTTTAAAAAAAGAACAATGGTCATGTGTGTGTGGTGGGGGAGGGTGGGTTTAACCGTGGGGGACTACGATCAGATCAGGTCAGGTCTGGTCCTCTGACTGGGCCAGGCCACCGTTTTTTGGAAGAAAAACCAGGCCAGACCAGGTAGCAGGCCCTAACCTGGTTTCGGGGAGGAAAACCTAGTCCGACTTGCTTCCTAACAGGTTCGGGTTGGGTCTAGGCTTTGACCCGGCCTGGCGGGCCCAGGCCAGACGTCCCGGGCAGGTTTTCGGGATGCCCGCCCATTGCACACCTTGAAATAAAAAGGAGTTATAAACTAAACAAATAGGGATGTACTTTTAGTAGGGCATAGATAACTAGTTTGTCACTTTGCCCCCTGAAATTTCTCTCGACCAATGGGAAAAGACGTAGAGTTTGTAAGTATCTCAGTCGATACGAGACAATGCTTAGTAAGTTTAAGCAACCTATCAAAAAGAAAGAAAATAATAGTATTGAAGTATTTGCAGGAGTAATCTACTCAATAGTAAAGATTGCAACCAAATTTAGCAATTTACATAACAAATAGGAAGATAATTTTCTAGGGCGTCGATGACACGCCATAGTACTTCATTGCACATTAGTACATTCTGACATGACCAATGTTATTTTAATCATATGAATTCTTAAATATCGTAGGCTCCTGCACATCAAGGAAATATACTCTAGCTGCCTTGGCAACAATGTAAGCTTTACAGATTGTTACACTCGCTTATATTCAAGTCCAAGGAATGGTAAGCAAAATATGCCAATAAATCAAATTATTCGTCAAGTAAATTTTATCCATCAGGCTTAATGTCACAAAGTACTCCAGTGGGGCTTAAATGCATTACCTCACCTTCTGTATAGCCTGAGCTATGAAGCCTCCTTTAGCGAAACCAAACTTTCCTTCAATCAAGTTGTTATCAGTCAATGACGGTACCTTTTGATCTGAAGTTCTTAGGCTGTGCAGAGATGGATCAGCAGCCTCACAGAAAATGTCTAGTAGTTGCATTCTACTGAGCTTACCAACCGCAAATAAGCACTGTGAGAAGCAAAAATAAAGACGAAAGAATTAAAGTCAAGTATTGCAATATTGTTCAGATATGGTCATAGTATCATGTCAGATATCTAGAGCATGAAAAATTGGATAGTTACGCACAGTGATATATCACATGAAACTCAACTCTAACCATAGCATTTATTAGGTGACTTTTGAACCTTGTTTATATCATTGTGGTGCAATTAAGTTAGTGCTATTTGCAGTCATCAAAGAACATTTAATTAAGGCCAATACTGTACCATAACAACAGAACTCCAGTTCTTTTGCAGTCTCTTCAATCCGCATATCCCTTCTATGAGAAAATCAGACTCTCTTGAAACTTTTTCCCTGATAATAAGAATAACAGATCCCATGTTGATACATTTGACTTTGAAGGAAAGCATGCATATGTGGAGCAGGCTGATACCTTTGACAAGATGGAAGCTCAAATGAGTATTGACTCAAACCATCAGGCAAGGATTCACATTTCTCTCGCCAGAAACTCTACATCAGACATAACAGTGAGTAAACATCTAGATGAAATGGGAGCTTACACCAGAAGTTAGATTTTGAAAGCGTAAAGAACTATAATAGGAAAAGAACTCAGGTGCATAGGGCTACCAGACAACTATAATAATGCTTATTGAACTATAAAATATCAAAAACATGGAAAACTGTCCTAGAACTTTGGTTACTCAGGAACCAAGTAAGAACAACTATAATAGGAAAAAGTGCAAATGCTAATCCAATTTGATGAAATTTAATTCACAAATGAACAAGTTTATTTGTTTAAATGTCAATGTATTTAAATTGCTAATTTTAACAATATATATGAAAATACTCCAGGACATGTAGAACACAGTTAAATAAAACAGAACCATTTGTACTACTGCAGGAAATGAATCATTAACTCAATGAGCAACTAACTTAAAAACTCTAGCTATCTTTTAACCATGAGCCAATAATAGGGCTGAGCATGTCTGCCACCTCTAAGAAGCAATGAGATTATCCATAGAAGAGCTCATAATATATAAGAAAGACAAGATAACCAGTAGACTTTAGTTAGTCTTTTAAGGAGAAAAGGAATAACCTCGCAATTCTCTTCATCAAATACGCTCATGCCTAAGAAACTCAGAGGCTCCAATGAGAAGTGTTTAATGCACGCAATCTGCTAAAGAAAATTCATTATTGTACTCATTCAGTTAGTGCTATCTCCAATTTTTGTGGTAGTTAGAAGTATAAAGGATAACTAGAGGAATAAATACGAACCTTTAGTGCCCTTATAAAAGAGGTAATTGTTCCATCATGTTTGAGGAAATAATTTCTTAGGAATACTGCAACTTTATGACCAATTATGAATCCATGACATGTTTTCACAAGAACAGTCTCAATTATAGAGTTCATCCTATCAGAGGGAGATCCCAATTCGAACTTAAAAGGCTGCAAGTGTTGCAGTGCATCCGAAGGGAGAACTCTCCTTGGGGCATCAACAGTTGTTGCAACTCCCATGATGAAGATGATTGGAATCTTGATTACCCAGTCACTGAATATAGTAATGGTTTCTTCAGCCAAAGAAGTATAAATAAGGAATGAATAAAACAATCAATTTCTGAGCAGTGATTTTACAGCATATATACACAGGATATCAAACTGAAGAACCATAACTAGGGTAGTTTTTCAACCTCCAGGGGAAGGAAAAATCAGCAGACGAGGGATATGACGGCCTATGTTGCAGGAGCATGAATACAGCACAACGCAACATGGACATGTTTAGAATGACTGCTGTGCCTCACTTTTTGTTGTTATTCACAACAACAAAATACTCGACTTATCATGCTCTAAAAAAGTTCTAGGATAAAAACATAGGGAGAAGCATCCTACAAAAAAAGTGAGATAATACTTTGACTTATCATACTCAATACCTGCTACCACGTATCTCTTTTTCTTGCCCTTCATTTATGCCTGTGATGTCTAATTCTAGTAATTCTTCTACTTCTGCTTTTGTTCAGTTTTGGTGCTTGAAAGCAAAGACTTCATTCCAAAAATAAAGTCCTAGGAAGGATGGACACTCAAAAGTAGGTGTCATGACTGTGTCCTTTCGTGTCGGAAAGGTGCGATACGTACACACCAAAATACATTACAGTACATCAAAGTAGGTGCCATGTTCGTTGCAGTGTCCACAGTGTGTCTTGTTTGTGTCCATATAACATAAACATAGACCATGACAATGATGACAAAATCCACTACATCCACCATATTGAAGTTCAGATTCTATGAATTGAGAACATATAAAGGAAACAAAGTTTTCAACTCCAGTTGCAAATGATCGGAAATAACTATAAATTTTGTCAGTAGCTTACCAAAGATTATCCCAGGTTAACCAATTTTCGCCACAAAATTCATATCTATTTTTTTCTGATAATGGAAATGTCAATACTAATGAACAATCTTTACGTCAAAAACGCATAAGATTTGTGTTTGCATACCTCAGCATTTTGATGATTTCAGCGAGTGTGGCACCATCGCATCGCTCCATATCATCAATCACCAAAATCACAGGACTATCGGAGTTCTCCGGCTTGCAGTACCAAGAAGCTAATGCACCTATATCGGCAATCTAGCAATATGCATAAAAAAATAATTAAAACGAAACAAGCTATAAATTTCCCCAAACAATCGAACAAGACTAATCTTACATCTGCAGCCTCTGAAACTAACTGACTCAGTACGCTCTTAAGACAACCGCCAACCCCGTGCTTCGACGAGAAATCCAATGCCGACAACCTAGCCACGTGGCATTCACTGGATTTCAAATGCTCGACGAGCTCTTGAAATGTCAGCAAATCGTCCACAAACTCCGTATTCTCTACACCAATTCAATCACATTAAGCATCATGCACCAGTATCAAAACTAATTTATCGCGAAAATTGACAACTTTTACTTGTTAAGATGAAAGCCGTCGGGATTAGTCTACACAAAGCATCCGTCACGATCGGGAAAGGCATTTGAACCTCCAAGATATGCTCTGCCCTAACTGAATTGATAGCGGAAAACGAGTGCTTGACCCACCGGTCCACCTCGCCAAAGAGATCAAAATTGATCTTTCTCAAAACCTCCTAATAGTAATCACAAAATCCAGTTAATTTTCCCGCAAAAATGACAGAAATCAAGACGGAAAAGTGAAGATCCACGGACCTTGATGGAAGAATCGAGCTTCGACCAGGTCGACTCGAACGCATCGAGGCGGAGCTGCTCGTAGTCGGCGCCGATGGCTCCCTCCGGCCGGGATCCGGCGGATTTCTCGACGGACTTGGGGGAAGGGGACCGCAAATCGATCCTTCGTCTCGTCTTCACTGATCGCGGAGATTTCGGTTCGGATTTTCGCGGGAACGGCTTGTGGAGAACGAAGAATGGCTACAAGAGCGAAAGAGTGAGAGTTAGAGAATGTCGTGTCCGTGTAGTGTCGCCGTGTCCGGAGTTGGGATAACGAGGAGAACCTGGAGATTGTGGTCGGATTCTTCCTCGTCAGCGACGGCGATCGGAGGAGGAGGAGAGGAATCGCAGGATTTCGCCATGGTTTGTGTGACGAAGAAGAGGAGGAGGAGAGAGAAAATTAGGGTTTATGTTCTTCTCCTTTTAAAGAGACGGCAGAGACTTTTGGCGGGAAAATAGTGTTATGTACCGTTATCGTCACGAAGTGGAGAATTGGAAATAAGTTTTTTTATTTATTTAATTGCATATTATACAAAAGGATATTAGTAGGGCTGGACATACCTAGAACTCCTGGTTTTTTATCCGGTCCAAATTTTAAATTGTGTCAAACAAATCGGTTCTTAAAATTTTAATTTAAATCAGGCCGATTAAAACGGCTTGTGTGACATTTACGGATTAAAATGGGTTATGCTTCTAAAACAAACGAGATCCAGGTTTGACCCATTTGAAAAATAACAATGCTAAGACTACTACCAACCCATTACAACCTGTTTACAACCAATGACTTGGTCGGTGACATGGCACAGCCAACCTGGCATATTGTACGTGTGAATCGCAAAAAACAAAGAAAAATGCTAAGTCTAACTAAATCTTTGGAACCTAATGTAATGTCTCCCTCTCTCTCTTCAACCTAACACTACAGCCAGAGAAACTAGGGCACGACGACGACCTCTGTCAACCTTTCTTAAACCTAACAATACGGTCAGAAGAAGAAACGGGTATTTCTTCTTATTATTATTCTCTATATCACCCTCTTTTCCTTCGTCTACCAGTAAAATTAGGGCATGATGTACTGTAAACTACTGTAAATTGAAATTAAGGTTATGGTTTTGGACTTTTCATTCTGAAATTAGGGATTTTTTTCCTAAATTATGATTTTTGATATGATGAAAATAGTTTTTTTTTTACTTACATTTATAAGGATATGATGAATTTTCTTGATTACCTTGTGTAGGCATGGGAGCAGAGCACTTGCTTGAATAGTTCTTACATGAAGAATATGTAAGCATGGAAGCAGATCATCCAAATATACATAATGGAGAATTGAAAGAAATTGAATTCACTGATGTAGTCACACCTGAGTTGGGGATGAAGTTTGAGGATTTAGAAAAAATGTATGAGGTCTTTAGATTATATAGTTGTCACAAGGGATTTTCAGTGAGGAGACGACATTCGAAAAAAGGTGAAGATGGAAAATTGAGATATGTTGCACTTGAGTGTAACCGAGGTAACAAGTTGTGGCAAAGGGTTTAAATGTGTTAAGGCCCAGACCTCAAGGTGGAACCTGGTGCAAGGTTAGGCTTTCAGCACGTTTAAACATTGACGGCGAATGGAAGATAACAAAATTAGTTCTTGACAACAATCGTGATTTAAGCCCTAACAAGACTCGATTTTATCTGAGCAACCGAAAACTCACTCCGTCAATGAAAAGAAAACTCGTGTTACATGATATAGCGGGAGTTCGACCAAACAAAAGTATCAATACAATTGTGGTTGAATCCGGTGGATATGAGAATATGGGATGTATAGATAAAGATGCTAGAAATTTTATTGAGAAAGAGAGGTGTCTACGATTGGAGGAAGGTGATGCTTTTGCAATTCAAAAGTATTTTTTGAAGATGCAAGCATTGAATACAGGTTTTGTCTTTTGTATGGATTTGGATCACAAAAATCGACTAAGAAATGTGTTTTGGGCAGATGGTAGGTGCAAAGAAGCATACAAAGAGTTTAGTAACGTTGTCACATTTGACTCAACATATCTAACAAACAAATATGATATGCCATTCTCACCATTTGTTGGTGTCAATTTGTAGAGCAGCATGAAAATGCTCTAAGAAACAAGGCAGAGAAAGAGTGGTATGCAGATTTTCAGTCATTTTCACAGGTTATTCCATGTATCACTTTTTATGAAATGGAAGTACAAGTTCAACAAGTTTACACCCTTCCAAATTTCAGAGAACTTGTGGAGGAGCTGACAGAAAAGATGTACTGTAAAGTAGTTGATACACGAGATGGTGCAGAGGTTGTAGAGTATGATTTCCAATTGAGAACTTCGGTCGGTGGCTTTCGTAAAATTCAGGTCTTTACTGTTTCATTTCATATGCAAGAACATAATTTTTTTTGCAGTTGTCACATGTTTGAGTTCAGAGGAATCTGTGCAGACATGCACTTCATGTGCTTATCGAAGAATATAATGTTGATACACTTCCATAAAAGCACATTTTGAGGAGATGGAGGAAAGATGTGAAGAGATCTCACTCGAGGTGTAAAATTACTTATAATGGTTGGATTGCTACTGCAGAAAAAAAAAAGTACGATGAGCTGCAAAATCTTTTTTCCAAGGTAGCCGGTTTGGGAGCAATGAGTGATGAACGATACAATCGTTATAAAGAGTGGGTAGAACAAGCTAGCTGGCAATGATGACTTGGAGTAGGAATAGCTGACTTGGCAATAATGATGTGGAAGGCTCAGTTGTATACCGATTTAATATACGATTTATTTGATACTAAACTGTATCCTCTGATTCTCGGGTATGCTGGAAATTGTTTCCGCTGAAAATTAGTAATGGAGAAACAATGCTAGATTGTAAAGGAAAGCCTCTTCATACTGAGCCATACTGGTACTATGCCTGAGCCACTCCATACTGAGCTCAAATGCCTAATAATTCATATCTTCGGTCGCGGCTGCCACAAGCAAGTGTAAGTATGGTTTTGCATTTTATGATATTACTCATCAGGTTTTAAAATTTTATGGCTTTCGAAAAGTTCAAAATTTCTTATTATGTGAGCAAACCTTGAGAAAATTTTACAGGGAACAAGTTGAAATGGTTGCAAGGACTATTGAAATAGTTTTGCATTTTATGATTGTCACGACCCGCACCCTGATGAGGGGCAAGAGCACGTGGGTACGTCCAGCCTATGCCGCAGTATCGGCGGTAGAACGCTGTATATAACGTCTGTAAATACTACGACTAACAGTATAAAGGTACATGTACAGTATATACTGTCACGACCCGATCCCAAATAATTGGGTCGAACCGGATCATGCCCAGCCTGCACCGTTGTTGAGACGGCGGCAGTAAGCTGTTCCATTAGCAGGTAACTACAACAACATCTGTATTTGTCACAACTCAAAATTCGGAAATGTAAAACTTTATTGATCTTTTACAATGAAGTGAAAGCTACAACTTAAACCATTTTCCACATACATCAAGAAGAAGAGAACTCTAGGTACACAGCTCATCAGTCTCAAAATCCTCGTCTTCTAGTTGGGACCTCGAGAAATATCGCGGAACAAAGCCTCATCAGTGATACCTAAAATGTTGGGTCTCCAGTCAGGAGGGAGCAAAGTACAATTCATACTAATTTTAAACAGTTAAATAAGAAATAGAATCATGCAGTTCTAAACAGTTTTAAAACAGGTTTGTTACAGTATAAAACAGTGATTTGAACAGGTAATAACATATGACCGGCTTGGGTTTGTTACAGGAGGGTACAGCTTATCCCCGTGTGTATGAGGGATAAGCCAATAGTTACAGTAGTTACAGTAGTTTGGATGTGGTCATACTCATTACACTACTCCTCCAGTCCCCAAAAGTTACAGTAGTTACAGTACAGTACTCTCGGAGAGAGTTTCGTGTTTGCATCGTGGTTTAGACATACAGTAAAGCGATTAAATAAATAACTGTAAACTAACATAAACTATACTTGCCTCAGGAAAATGACTGGAGAGATGGACGACTCCGAGACGGGAAGTTTAGAGTTGTCCTCGAATTCCTACATTCGAGAGATAGACTCAGCTTTCAGGTTAACCAACTTAGCTATGCTAGTTGTAATTTCTATTTGCGTCCTAGTTCAATTTTAGTTATTTAATTAACTAAACACAGAAAAATACGGTTATTAGTGCGTTAATTTAATACGAGGGAAAAATGATCATTTTATACTTTTGATTCGGGAAATCATCGTCGATGCCAGATTATTAGAAAAACTTGGTAATTTTATATAAATATAAATATAAAACTAATTCTCTTATTTAATGAGAAATACGTGACTTTTATTTAATAAAAGACTTGTCAATTTTAGGCGAGAAAATACTAATTAATTTTATACGAAAAATACATTTTAATCGTTTTAATCGTTAAATACTAAAAACTCGCAAAACCAGAAAAACAAGAAATCTACGCTATTACAGTCACCGACCAGCCAGCTGGGCTTATGCCCATTACAATTTATTTACATAAATTAAAATAAGAATAAACTGCCGTTAGTCCTAACTAAAAATATTAAATAATGTAAACAGAAATAAATAATAAAATAGTGATAAAACATAAGTCTCAGATAATGGTCCGATCCTCATCTGGCTAATTGCCTCAACGTCCGGGCGGGGCCGGTATCGTTTGCACTTAGCCGGGTCCATTGACCGGTACGGTCGTCACCCAAAAATAAAATATCGAATAAATTTCGAAAATCATTTTAAATTCATTTAGAAAATAATTCAGGATTTACGGAAAAATCGGGCAGCATCTCCTCTGTTTTGGTCAACCCAAAAACTGGGAAATTGGCGCCGATAATTCCTGCAAGTCCCAAACCAGGGAAAAACCCACATTTTTTATATATAAACATCCACAGCCAATCCACAGAATAATCGGGACGACCCGAAATAATTTCGGAAGTCCGATTCAAAATCCACAAGTCACAGAACGTTCCCGAAAATTTCCGGAAAACTAAAACACGCCAAAAACCATTCCCGAAATATTCCGGGAGTCCAAAATAATTCACGGGACTTTTCCGAAAGTCCCGGAAAAATACGACGTCGCTAATACCGAATTTCCAAAGGGAACCGGGGACCATTTCATCATCGACAAATAATAATAAAATAGCGGGACAGGGGGTTATACCTCGGGTTGCTCGACTAGAGCTCTCAGATGCAAAAATAGAAAGAATAGAATAATCCAGAATCAGTGACGAACTCCCAAAATAGTGCTGGACCCAACGACGTCGAAGCAACGCCGAGAAATTCAGAGTCTAGGGCACGACAGGGGTGCCTACAGGAGAAAGCTCGCCAAAAAGGGAACTGACCAGGGGTGGATCCGCGGGTTCTGACCCGGATCGGCAGGGAGCGCCGAAGGGGGCACCGCACGGGGAAACAGGATTCGCCGAGGGAAGCTCGGCGGCTCGGCTAGGGCGGCGCTGTCGGGGAAGCGCGGCCAGGGGCGGTCGGGAGCTCGGGACGGACGCGCAAGGGAGGGAAAACGCCGGCGGGGGTCGGCCGACGCTGGCCGGGGGAGCGCTGGACGGCGGGGAGCGCGAGGGGACGCTGGCAGCCGTGTGCGTCGGAGGGCACGGGGAAGAGGCGCGGCGGTGGCGGTTGTCGGAGGGGCGCTGGTGCGCAGAGGGGCGCGCCGGAGTGCGCTGGTGGCCGGACTTGGCCACGAGGGGGACGGCGACGGGGCGGATCGGCGGTCGGGAAGGGGGTCGGCCGAGAGGGTTGAGGGTTTGGGGAAAATGAGAAAAATGGAGAGTAGGTGGGGGTTTGGTGAGAACTTGTTCTCTGTGAGTGAGAGTGGAGAATAATTTTTGCTCTGTGAAAGGAAATGAGAAAGGAGTTTAAGAAGAGGAAGGAGGAGGAAGCTCTCCAGTACGTGGGTGGTGAAGAGTAGTTAGAGGGAGAAAAATGAGGGGTAGTTGGAGACTAAGCTGGGGTGGGTGAAAGAGTCTCACGTGGGGTGCTGGTCCTACGGGACCAGCCAACGTTTAAAATTTTTTTTTTTTTAGAGAAAAATAATTAGCCAAGTCAAAATCTGGTTTAAGAAAATAAAATTGGGCTCAGGCCTGGGTCTGGGTTCAAAATCCAAAAATCCGTGTTATTTATATTTTCGAAATCCTTTCCACTCAAAAATATTTAACAATAATATTAATAATAATTTTACTAATAATAATAAAAATAAAACACTACTATTAATTATACAAGATATGGGTTTCACATATACTCTCCGAATGGAGGTGACATATCAATACAGTCTCAATTACAGAATAAAACTAAGGTAGATAGCTCAGAAAGAGAACATATGATAGATGAAAGAGTAAATAAGTCTAGTGTCCAATACAAGCCCAGATATATACAACATCACAGGGTCTCAAAATATAATATAGAACTACAGTCTGATAAAGCTAGCTGGATCGCAGTCCAGTCAAACCTAGCTAATCTACACTACTCCGGGAGTACAAAATCTAGTGGCTCTACTATAAGGCCACGGTCCTGGACTACTCCATCTAACTCGAGCCCATAATAGGTCGAGCAGTCCGTCTCAGAATCATCTGTAATATATCATAACGGTATCCTGTCAGGAAAATGAGCAAGTACAAGCACTAACAGCAGTTCCATGTGAATTGACAAATTCTATAAGAGACAGTATAATGAACTACAAGACAAAGATATATGAAGACTTGGGAACCGTTCGGAAGCTGAGTTACAACCCTTAAACCAAACAAGGACCGGAGTTGTAACTCTTCTCCCGAGCAGAACTTAGTCTCCAATCAAGGTACAATGTAAAGGCATGTGGAGCATGTGAGTAACTGTATATCATGCATGGAAAGGAAATACTGAATGTAGAACAGAGCAGGATATACGATAAGATAAAGTAAATATAAAATATGACTTGAATTATTAGAGCGATATGTGATCGGCTTGGGATAAGTGACAGGACAGGCTATCCATTTGGCCCGACAATCCGCGGTAACCTCAACGGAAAGTCATGCCGGCCAACCTGGATAACGAGCACAAGGCAAAAGGATCTCGCTACACCCTTCGTGAGGGAAGAGTGGCACGAGCACATGAATAGTGACAGGGTAGCTTGGATCACATAGCCCCTGATAATTCTCCATCTCCCGAATAGTATAATAGATCTGGACATGACACGTCATGGCACGTGATTCCGTAAGAGGGTAGCAAATCTTCTTAGAAATCGGTGTCTAGGGCTGCAAATGAGCCAAGCCGTTCGCGAGTTGCTCGAAGCTCGGCTCGATAAAAGCTCGTTTGAGCTCGATTCGTTTACTAAACAAGCTGAGCTCAAGCTTCATTTTCGAGCTCATTTAATAAACAAGCCAAGCTCAAGCTTAGAAGTATTCGGCTCGTTTGAGCTCGCGAGCTGGCTCGTTTAGAAGCTCGTTTAGGAGCTTGTTTAGAAGCTTATTTGTTCTTTATTGAATTCTAATTTTATATATATTTGTGCATTATATATTTATATGTCCTTAATAATTGATATTAAGAATTTTTTTAATTAAAATTGTATAATTAAATTGTTAATATTACAAGTACTTGAATTCAAACCTAACTAAATTGAAATCGAGCTCGTTAAGCTTGAAATCAAGTTTAATGAGTTTGAAATAAAGTTGAACGAGCTTGAAATCAAGCTTAACAAGCTTAATTTTGAGCTTATCGAGCTTGTTTATCAAGCTTGAATCAAGCTTTCTTATCAAGCCAAGCTCGAGCTCAAACCAAGCCAAGCTCAAGCTTAATATAAACAAGCTCGAGCCAAGCTCAAGCTCTAAAATAAAAAAATTATCAAGCTCGAGCTCGAGCTTGAGCTCGATTAATTCTAGTCAAGCCAAGCTCAAGCTTACCAAAGCTTGGCTCGGCTTGGCTCGTTTGCAGCCCTATCGGTGTCTATACAAGTACAGAAAACAAGACAGAAAGTGTACCAATATACCCAAAAATCCAGGAACAACATCTCATGTCATGATCCAACGTGTACTAGTCCATGAACTATCGTGACTGAGAATCAAGTAAGACACTACGACTGAATCGGATATAGCAGATATCAAGACAATGAAAACTATCAGTGAATGTACTCGCATGCTGTCCTGAGCTGTAGGGTATATCAATGCTCAGAGCGGTAATCAGAAACCTAAAGATGAGATACTGTATGTTAATTTAGGTTTAAACAAGTTTAAGAATGATTCACAATGAATGATATGAAATCTAGGTCAAACTAGGCCTCACTGAGTCACACTAAGTCCTGTCAAGTCAATATAGGTCAAATTAAGTTATACTAAGTCAATCTAAGTCAGACCAAGTCAACTCTAGGTCAACCCTAGGTCAAACTGGTCAAATGTTGACCAACAGTTGACTTTTGGTCAACTGGTCAACTATAGTTTGGATTTGGTCAAATCTAGACAAAGTGTTGACCCACGGTTGACTTTTGGGTAAAAAGTCAACTATGGGTCAACCGAGCCAAAATCGGTTCAAATATGACATTTGTAGGGTGTACCTAACAAGCCATCCAAGTTTCAAGTCAATTCGAATACCCGAACTCCGTATCTTGAATATACCCGATTACCCGTACTACATTTACCCTTAAACCGTTCTAACTCGACGCCAAGTGGCCTTCCCTTAGGAATTCCACTCCGTGCTCCCTAGGGTAGTAGGGTACTAGCCTATACAACCATTACCTACCAAGTTTCCTAGGGTAAGTGGATATCCAGTCCATCTTACGGTCCGTA
This sequence comes from Iris pallida, assembly GCA_029216955.1. Classification (NCBI taxonomy): domain Eukaryota; kingdom Viridiplantae; phylum Streptophyta; class Magnoliopsida; order Asparagales; family Iridaceae; genus Iris; species Iris pallida. Next base: position 1,126,448 of record JANAVB010037220.1, on the reverse strand, counting down.
TCGCCCGTTTACCCGTTATCTTGAATATTTCAAGATACGCGATGGTGCGGTACGATACCATCTCCCTAATCCCACACGCAACCTCAATTCCAACTCGGGAGCCTACCCACAAAATCTAAATCACATTTGCTAAGTCCCCTCCAAGTTTCAACGCATTCCGAATCACGGAACTCAATTTCCCCCTATCACCAAATCCTAACTTAACATTTCACTCTCTCATTCACTCATTCAACTCTCACTTTTCACACCCTCTTGGGACAATCTTTTGGGGGTTATTTAGTGGGCTAAATATGGTTATATAGAGCTAAATATATGGGTATATATATACATACATATTAGGTATATAGTGGGGGTTATGGGGGTCAAAATAGGGTGGTTTCGGGGTGCTACTACAGCTCCTACTGCTGCTAGCTGCTGCTGCCATTGCAGCTTGCTGCTGCTACTGCTATTGCTGTGTTTGCTGCTACTGTGGGGGGGGGCAGCAGCCCCCTTGGCCCCCCCTTGCTGCCATTGATGCTCTACTCTTCTCCCCTCTTCTCCTCTCTAAATCCCTCATTTCCCCTTCTCTAAATCACTCTAAACTCCTCTCTAACTCTCTCTAATATATATATAAACTCTCACTTATAAATCTCATTCCCTTCCCCTCTCTACACATACAAATATATATATATAGACACACATACACATATATGTATCTATATATATATATGGACACTCACACACACACATGGACACACACTCACATGGACACACACATACTTATACATAATTACACTCTCTCATGACACCACTAATCTCTCATTCTTCCCTCTCCACACACACAAATACACATGTATATATATATATATATATATATATATATATATATAATATATATATATATATAATATATATATATATATATATATATATATATATATATATAAAATATATATATATATATATAAAATATATATATATATATATATATATATATATATATAATATATATATATATATATATATATATATATATATATATATATATATATATATATATATATATATATATATATATATATATATATATATATATATATATATATATATATAAAATATATATATATATATACACCACTCTAAAAGGGGGTAAAACCATAATAAATCCTTAACTAGATTTTTAGGGAAACCTACAAAATCTAGGGTCAACTTGTAGAGAGTGGTCCCCTCTCTAATTAATGTGAAGGAATGAATACAAAATGAGAAATAAATGAGAGTTAAAGTGTGTACCTAAATGTAGATTTGGAAGAAGAAGAAGGAGTTGGAAGAAAAGAAATGAAATGAAAAAAGAGAGAGATTTTAACTTGGTGGTGAAGTAAAAGAGGTGGAGGGGGTGCCTATATGTGGCCGGCCATGTGGGGGAGTGTGGGGGCACTTGTAATTACAAGTTTGCCCCTACACTAACCTATATGCTAATTTAAATCAAATTTGGGTTTTGGGATTAGCTAAAATTAAATAAAAATCATAAATAAGCTTAGATACTCATGGGGGGACTAGTCCAAACTCCTAATCCTAAAAGTTAAATATGGTGGGCCATGGCTAATTAACATGCTAAATACAACTAAAGTCGAAATTCTCCGGAGTCCCGAATTAACTCGGAATGCGATGAAATTCGAACCCGACTCCTATAATAATTAAATATTAATATTCATGAAATAAAATTCTTAAAAATATTATAAAATAGAAAATTACCATTTTAACTTGGAAAAGTGAGGGTGACAAGTCTATCCACCTTAAAAAAATTCGTCCTCGAAATTGAAGACAACAAGCACAGGAAATCACAAACAGAAAGACAAAAGAAATAGATTTATACCTCAGGGCGCGAAAAGATAAGGGAAACGCTCCCGCATGTCGTCCTCCCTCTCCCAGGTAGACTCACCTGGAGAGTGATGCCATAAAGCAACCCGAACCAAGGGTATGACCTGGTTCTGGAGCACCTTCTCCCTGCGATCCAGAATCTCTACCGGCTGTTCTGGATAGCTGAGAGTAGGTCCCACCTGTATCACTGAATGGTCCAATACATGGCTAGGATCTGCCACGTACCGCCTCAACTGAGATACATGAAATACGTTGTGCACTCCCTCAAGCCTAGTAGGCAAGTCCAGTCGGTAGGCTACTGCACCGATCCTCTCTAAGATGGTAAAAGGTCCGATGTAGCGCGGGCTGAGCTTCCCACCGCCGCCAAAGCGAATAGTGCCACGTGTCGGGGATATCCTCAGAAATACCATGTCACCAACCTAGACACAAGACAAAAACTCAACACATAACTAACAAACAATCACAACAAATACGACAAGAACTGAAACTAACCTCGAACTCTAACGGTCTCCGGTGACTATCGGCCCAATGCCGCTGCCTATCCTGAGCCACCCGAAGTCTGTCTCTAATCATCCTGACTTTCTCGGCCGCATCCACAACCATCTCCGGCCCAAGAAGTGCCCACTCGCCGACATCGTTCCAAGACAAAGGAGTACGGCATCTCCGTCCATATAGAGCCTCAAATGGTGACATCTCTATACTGGCCTGGTAGCTGTTGTTGTAAGCAAACTCTACCAGGTAAAGATGGTCCTCCCAAGAACCCCCAAGATCTAGCACACATGTGCGAAGCATATCCTCCAAAGTCTGGATGGTCCTCTCCGACTGCCCGTCTGTCTGAGGATGATAAGCAGTACTAAACTTGAGCGAGGTACCCAAGCTAGCCTGCAAACTCCTCCAGAAGTGGGAAGTGAATCGACTATCCCGATCTGAAACTATGCTCACCGGAACTCCGTACAATCTAACGATCTGACGAACATACAGCTCAGCCAGTCTCTCCGTAGACAAATCTACTTTGAAAAGCAAAAAGTGGGCCAATTTGGTCAATCTATCAACGATGACCCAAATTGCATCCTTTCCTCCCGGCGATCATAGAAGTCCAGATACAAAGTCCATGGTGATGTGCTCCCACTTTCACTCGGAAATGGGTAGCGGCTGTAGCAATCCACCTGGTCTCTGTCTCTCGGCCTTCACCTGCTGACACACAAGCAACGAGATACAAACTGAGCTACCTCGCGCTTCATGCCATACCACCACACGTGCTCTCTCAGGTCCCTATACATCTTGTTGGCTCCAGGATGCATAGAATACTGAGAGCGATATGCCTCCTGAAGAACCTCCTTCCGAAGCTCTCCACGCGGAACGTACAGCCTAGTACCGTGCCGCAACGACCCATCTTTGGCTACAGAGAACTCGTCAAGCAATCCCGTCCGCACCTGCTCCCTGATGCTCCTCAGGGCAACATCATCATACTGCGTTGACCTGACTCTATCCATCAGCTCAGACAGAATCTGCAAACCCCACATCTGGATCTCCATGCCTGAAATGATGACCTTGGTACCCAAACTATCCAGGTCGGCCAATAAATGACGATCTTTCGTCAAGAATATAGCAACTGGATACCTGCTCAAGGCATCTGCAACTACGTTGGCCTTTTCCGGATGGTACTGCTGTCACGATCCGCACCCGGTTATACGGGTACGAATACGTAGACGACGCCCAGCCTACGCCGCAGTATCGGCGGTAGAACGCTGTCTAGTACCCAATAAATATACACTACGTCTAGAAGGCCTATAACTATAAATATACTCTAGTCACATCACAACAGCTAGAGATGATAAGACAAGAAAGATAACTAAAGCACAAGAACAACTAGAAACTACTAGAAGGAAACATAAGACAGGAAAATAAAGAAGGAACAACAAGACTAACTAAGGATAACTTCCAGGCAACTCACATAGAATAATAGTGAGATCCACCCCAGCTAGCAACATCATGAAGTCCACTAATGGTATAACAACTCCTAAAATATTATCAACGGTATCATGTCAGGAAAATGAGCAAGTACAAACACTAACAGCAGTTCCATGTGAATTGACAAATTCTATAAGAGACAGTATAATGAACTACAAGACAAAGATATATGAAGACTTGGGAACCATTCGAAAGCCGAGTTACAACCCTTAAACCAAACAAGGACCGGGGTTGTAACTCTTCTCCCGAGCAGAACTTAGTCTCCAATCAGGGTACAATGTAAAGGCATGTAGAGCATGTGAGTAAATGGAATCATAGCATGGTGAGAAGTACAGAAAGTAAAACTGAACTGGAATATAAGATACGACAATAAATGTAAAATGTGATTTGAATTATTAGAGCGAAATGTGATCGGCTAGGGAGTCATGGTAGGGTTATCCACTTGGCCCGACAATCACAGGAAAATCTCTGGAAAGGGTCATGCCGGCCAACCTGGATAATCCAGCAAGGGGTATCTGCTACACCCTACGTGAGGTGAGGGTGGCGCTAGCAAAATAGTGATAGGGAGGCTTTGATCACATAACCCCTAATAATTTCCCATCCCCGAATAGTATAATGGACCTGGACATGACACGTCATGACACGGGATTCCCTAAGAGGATAGCTACTCCCTCTCAGAAATCGGTGTCTATACAAGTACATGAAACAAGGCAGGAAATGTACATATATACCAAGAAAATCTAGGAACAACATCTCATGTCATGATCCAACATATACTAGTCCGTGAACTATCGTGACTGGGAATCAAGTAAGACACTACGACTGAATCGGATATAGCAGATATCAAGACAATGAAAACTATCAGTGAATGTACTCGCCTGTGGTCCTGAGCTGTCAATGGGGTCGATGCTCAGAGTGATGCCACAGACCTAAAGATAAGATATATATAAACTAATTAGGGTTCAACAGTGTTAGGCTTGATTCTATAGTATAAGCTACGCAATCTAGGTCAAACTCAGTCAACGAAGTCAAACTAGGTCACACTGAGTCACACTAGGTCAAACTAGGTCACAAGAAGTCAAACCAAGTCAACTAGGTTAAACTGGGTCAATGGTTGACTTACAGTTGACTTTTGGTCAACTGGTCAACTCTGGTCAACCAAGGTCAAACTAGTCTAACCTAGGTCAAATGTTGACTCTACTTCGACGTCCAGTCAAAGCAGTCAACCATGGTCAAACTGGGTCAAAGCTAGTCTCTACAAACATCTACAGGGTCAACACATTCAATTTCAGTGGTTGTGAAATCACTGGAATCGATGGTTCTTAAAATACCACAAAGGAGAATGATTATAATAATAGGGTAAAAACCTACAGATGTTGTCGGATGATAAAATAAATATCACCAACGTGTCCAGAATGGTCAAATCAGCTAGGATAGCCTGTCCAAAAGTCCAATTTGGTTACAGGGGCAAAAACGGTAATTTCGGGCCAAAGTGATGTCCGCCGTTGGACACACTTTGCACTGAAAAATGTGCCAAAATAAAAGTGCACAAAACCTAACAAATTATATGTCCACGAATCCAGAATGACGATACGAACCCAACGGTATATCCAGAATTGGATTCCGTTGACCCGATCTCAAATTGGTCCGTTGACCAGGACATTGAAAACCGATTTGCACGGAAAAGCGTGTCGGAGCCAATGTCCTCAAAACTCAGCAAATTATATGTCAACGAGTCCAGAATGACGATACGAACTCAATGGTATATCCGGAATTGGATTCCGATGAGCCGAACTCAAAATGACCCGTTGACCCAGAAAGTAGGATCCGCTTTGCACCGAAATGCGTGCCAGGGCCCACGTTCTCCAAATCAAGCAAACTTTATATGAAAACATGCCAGAACGATGCCACGAGTCTACTGGTGGTGTCAGAAATTGAATCCGGAGTCCCGGGTTCAAAAATAGAATTTTACAAGTGCAACACTAAGAATTCGAACGGCCAACTTTGGCGTCGAATTCGACAGACCTAACAAGCTCAAACTGAAATGAAATCTAAAGGGGGCAGGAAGAGGGTTATACCAGCTATGCACCGGAACTGGTAGCGCGCAAAACGGAGCTGCGACGATGAAGATACGAACCCGCGAAGTTGGCGTCACGAAACTGTCCAAAAATAGTTCAAATTAAAATGTCAACTTGGTGGCCAGTTTTGAGATATCAAACGACGAAATTAACGGTTCAAACATGACAGAGGTGAAGAGGGATATACCGAGATTGAGACGGAGCAAGAAGTTCGTCGATCCAACGGTCGAATCTCTCAAAAAATATGTGCGAAGTCGCTGTTTCGAGACGCGATTCTGAGTTCCGTTCCCGCGCGCGTCACGGCGGGAACCCGTGCGAAACGCACGAAATGCCTAGGCGGCGCGTCGGGGAAGTGGGCGGTGGCTACGGAGAGGCCGCCCAGGGGGTCGCCGGGGCTGTGGGGGCCGGGGGTCGCACGGTGGCGCGCGACTGCGGCGGCGGTGGCGCGGTGGTGCGCTGCCGCTGCTTCCCGCAGCAGCTGCTGCTGCTGTGCGGGCCATGCCCAGCAGGCCGAGCCTGGCCGAGCCACGCGGTGGCGCGGTGGTGGCCGTGGTGGCCGTGGCGACGTCGAGCACGGCGGGGGTGGCCGTGTGTGTGTGCGTGTTGTGTGTGTACGTGAGGAGAGAGGGAGAGAGTTGAGAGTGTTTGTGTGTGTGTGTGTAATGATAAAAAGAGTGAGAGAGATAAATATTTGAAAGGGAGAGAGAGTGGGATGTCTGTCCATAAGGGGGGGATTTGCTTGGCTGTGAGGGAATCGGGGGGGGAGGTGATGGTGTGTGTGTACTGTAAAGAGAGGGAAGGAGAGAGAGAGTGAGGTGATGGGTGAGAGGAGAGAGAGAAAGATATTTAGAGAGAGGGGGAGATATTTTAGAGAGAGAAAATGGAGAGAGGGGTGAGCTGGTGATGGGGGGTGTGAGTGTATATACATATGAATATATATACACATATACATATATACATATATAATATACAAGGGATAAAATAAGATTAAATAAGCAGAGAGAGAGAGATAATAATATAAAATAAAATAATTATATTTTCGAGTAGGCAAAAATGGGAAAACACCAGTGGGGTGTATGGACAGTCATGACAGGGCCCACACTAAACTGGGTTGGGCATTGGGCCAAGTTTGGACAAGTTCGGGACCAATATTTAATTAAAAATAATAAATTTAAATCAATTAATTCATGGATGAATTGGGGGCACAAGAGAGATCAATTTGATAGCGCGCAAGTGGCACGTGCATAGTAGGCTCAAAACAGGCCAGGGCCATATATTGGGTCGACTGGATTGGACCAATGTCGGGCCCGGAAATTAAGTTGGAAGTTAAGTCACGAATTACGGCAGACGATAAATTGGTCTAAATTGACCCGAAGTTGCGCGAATCAAATGGAGCACAAGGGAACAAGTTCGAGTGGGACACGAAATATCACTGTGAAGATAATCTCGTCTACTATAAACTCCAAGAAGGAAGTTTCCAGAGACTGGCATCCCTGATGCTCTAGAAATCCAAGTCACGGTAAAGAGCATTAAATCAAAAATTAATCAAATCGAAATTAATTATATAGAAATGAATTATTAAAAATAATTCATTGGAAAATTCGAAAAAATAATTCGGGAAATTCAGGGGGCTTACAACTGCAGTGATATATCGAAGTCCTTCATCAGCTCTAACCACCGTCTCTGCCGCATGTTCAACTCCTTCTGAGTGAACACGTACTTCAAGCTCTTATGATCTGTGAAAATCTCAACTCGCTCTCCGTACAGGTAATGCTTCCATAACTTCAAAGCAAAAATAACCGTGGCCAACTCCAGATCATGAGTAGGATAGTTCTTCTCATGAGGATGCAACTGCCTGGATGCATAGGCAATCACCTTTCCGTGCTGCTGAAGAACACAACCTAAACCCTTTCCGGAAGCATCGCTGAAGATCGAGAACCCACCTGACCCAGATGGCAAAGTCAAGATCAGAGCTGAAGTCAACCTCCTCTTCAGCTCATCGAATGTAGCCTGACAATCAACAGTCCAGACGAACTCCACGTCCTTCCTGGTGAGTCTAGTCATCGGCTCTGTAATCCGCGAGAAGTCCTGGACGAACTTCCGGTAATAGCCAGCCAAACCCAGAAAGCTCCGAACCTCGGCAACTGAACTGGGCGTAGACCAAGACTCCACTGCCGAAATCTTCCTCTGGTCCACTGAAATCTCGTGCTCGGTCACAATATGACCTAAGAACTCCACCTGGTCTAAGAAGAACTCACACTTCGAAAGCTTTCCGTAGAGTTGCTCCCTCCTCAGAGTCTCTAACACAACTCTCAAGTGCTCCTCATGCTCCTCCTGCGTCTTCGAATAGATCAAGATATCGTCTATGAAGACTACCACGAACTTGTCAAGGTACTGATGGAATACCTTGTTCATCAAGTTCATGAACACCGTGGGAGCATTGGTCAACCCAAATGGCATCACTGTAAACTCGTACTGGCCGTACCGAGTCCGAAATGCCATCTTGGGAATGTCATCCCGTCTCACCTTCAGCTGGTGATACTCGAACCTCAAGTCTATCTTCGAAAATACCTTCGCCCCACTCAGCTGATCGAACAAGTCGTCGATCCTCGGCAAAGGATACCTATTCTTGATAGTGAGGTTGTTGAGCGCCCGGTAATCAATGCACATGCAGGACGTACCGTCTTTCTTCGGCACAAAAAGGACTGGCGCTCCCCAGGACGAAGAACTGGATCTGATGAACCCCTTATCCTGCAGCTCGTCGACTTGCTTCTTCAGCTCTATCAACTAGCTGTTGTTCACCCTATAGACATGCTGTGAAATGGGCTCGGCGCCCGGCACCAAGTCTATAGTGAACTCAATGTCCCTGTCTGGCGGCATCCCCGGCAACTCCTCGAAAAAAACATCCGAGAACTCAGCTATCAACGGATGTGGCAAATCCTGCCCCGCCAACAAAGCTCCACAGAATCCAGCCTCCGGCTCCGTGGCTCCTCGAGCAAACTCGATCTCTGGCTCTCCTGGCGTCCTAAAAAGAACTCTGTCTCCTCTACAATCAATGCTAGCATGGTGCATGCTCAACCAATCCATACCGAGTACCATATCGTACCTCGGTAGGGGCATTACGAGCAGACACGTACTCAAGTTCCGGCCTCTCAGAGTGACTCTCTGCCCCTTACAAATATTATTAACCAGGATAATACTTCCCCCGGTCATAATCTTGTAAGTCCTACCCATATATTCAACAATAATATTGTGTCTCAAAGCAAAAGAAACAGACACAAAACTATGAGTAGTCCCAGAATCAAACAAGACAAAAGCAGGGAAGGAATCTAGGAGAACATGACCTGCTACAAACATCTCCCACGGGCTCTACCTCCTCCTCTGTTGCCAAAGCGAACGCCCTGCCCGCGGGTGCTCCGTTCTGGTGCTGAACAAAGCACTGCTGCTGGGTCTGAAGTGGAGGACCCCTCTGCTGAACTGCTGGTCCTCTAGCCGGCTGCGCTTTGTCCTGGCCTCCTCGGACTCCGCAAAAGCGGCAATCCCTCAGCTGGTGATCGGACGTCCCACAATAGAGATAGACACCCAACCTCTTCCTGCAAGCCTCCCTGGTGTGCCCCGGCTTCCCGCAGAAGCCGCACAGAGTAGCCAGCCTCTGGCCCTGTCTCTGGTGCTGTTGGGCACGCGCCGGTGCCTGCTGAATCTGTAATAGAGGCTGCTGCTGCTGAAATAGCCTCTTCTGATGCTGGAAGTAGGGGCGCTTGGCCGGTTTCGCACTGGAACTTGCCCCCATAGTATCACCGCTCCCGGCTTGAGGCCAAAGTCCTCCTCTGTAATCTGCGTGTCCATCAATATCTGATCGAATGTCGCATCACGGTGACCCGAGGTGCGGGTGCGCACTGCATGAATAAGTCCTCTGCGAAACTTACGAGCCTTCTGCCCCTCATCCTGGATCATATCGGGAGTAAACCTGCTAAGGCGGAAGAACTCAGCTACATACTCGTCCACCGACGAGTTCTCCTGTACTAGACCCACGAACTGGCCCTCCAATGTTGTAAGAGCCACGTCCGGGAAGAACTTCTTCTTGAAGAGCCTCCGGAAGTTCTTCCATGTCAGCCCTCTCACCGACGTACGAGGATCCGTGCGGTACCATGTCAGCACAATATCGAAGAATCGGCTGGCTGCGGTCGAAACCCAAAGTGCTCTAGGAAGCTCTGCCAGCTCCATGCTCCGCTGCACGTCCTCTAGCCAGTCGTCTGCATAAAGGATGCCCTCCGTGCCTGTGAAGTCCCTGGAGCTCATCTTTCTAAAGTCTAATACTGTCCCCGGCCTGGACTGCTGCTGGAACGGCTGCTGGCCAGTAGGGCCCTGCACCGTACCCGATGCCACTCTCTCCACTGCTGCCAGTACAAGCTGATGCGAGTTCTCCATGCTCTGCCTCAGCATCTTAATCTGACGGTGTGACGCCTCCGACTGGCGCTGCGACGCCTCTGCCTGGGCCCGCTGTGTCTCCATCATCTGCTGAAGGAGAAGGAACATATGATGTGTATCCATCGGTATCGGAGGTGGTGGCAGCAGTATCTCCGGAATGACGACCGAAACCCTCTGGGGTGTAGGTAGTAGACCTCCCTGTGCAACTGTCGGGGTCTCCGGGATAGTAGAATCACTGGGGGCAGTCTCGTAAATCTCCTCCTCAACCTGGTCAGATCTTTCGGGCAAGCTACTCGATCCAGTGGCCTGCGGGTGCGTCTTCGTCATCCTGGAGACGAATTGAAACAAAGAGATCAATATGGAACATGAGTAGATTTATCAAAGAAGGACAGTTAATTTAATACAAGGAAAGTAATCATGATAATCAAAAGATCGAAAATTTTCCTAGGTGTGATTGAGAAACTCCTATCATGTCCTAGGTCCTAGGTCCTAATTGCAGGCTCGTAATTAGTACTCTAAGTCGAGCACCATTACGAGATCGCACTAATTGCGACACAGGACCTGCATGGGCCACCACAAAAATGTGTCACGACCCGCACCCTGATGAGGGGCACGAGCACGTGGGTACGTCCAGCCTACGTCGTAGTATCGACAGTAGAACGCTGTATATAACGTCTGTAAATACTACGACTAACATTATAAAGGTACCTATACAGTATATACTCTCCGAATGGAGGTAACATATCAATACAGTCTCAATCACAGAATAAAACTAAGGTAGATAGCTCAGAAAGAGAATATATGATAGATGAAAGAGTAAATAAGTCCAGTGTCCAATATAAGCCCAGATATATACAACATCACAGGGTCTCAAAATATAATATAGAACTACAGTCTGATAAAGCTAGCTGGATCGCAGTCCAGTCAAACCTAGCTAATCTACACTACTCCGGGAGTATAAAATCTAGTGGCTCTACTATAAGGCCACGGTCCTGGACTACTCCATCTAACTCGAGCCCATAATAGGTCGAGCAGTCCACCTCAGAATTATCTGTAATATATCATAACGATATCCTGTCAGGAAAATGAGCAAGTACAAGCACTAACAGCAGTTTCATATGAATTGACAAATTCTATAAGAGACAGTATAATGAACTCCAAGACAAAGATATATGAAGACTTGGGAACCGTTCGGAAGCTGAGTTACAACCCTTAAACCAAACAAGGATCGGGGTTGTAACTCTTCTCTCGAGCAGAACTTAGTCTCTAATCAAGGTACAATATAAAGGCATGTAGAGCATGTGAGTAACGGTATATCAGGCATGAAAAAAAATACTGAATGTAGAACAGAGCAGGATATCCGATAAGATAAAGTAAATATAAAATATGACTTAAATTATTAGAGCGATATGTGATCGTCTTGGGATAAGTGACAGGACAGGATATCCACTTGGCCCGGCAATCCGCGGTGACCTCAACGGAAAGTCATGCTGGCCAACCTGGATAACAAGCACAAGGCAAAAGGATCTTGCTACACCCTTCGTGAGGGAAGAGTGGCGCGAGCACATGAATAGTGACAAGATGGCTTGGATCGTATAGCCCCTGATAATTCCCCATCCCCCGAATAGTACAATGGATCTAGACATGACACGTCATGGCACGTGATTCCGTAAGAGGGTAGCAAATCCCCTTAGAAATCGGTGTCTATACAAGTACATGGAACAAGACAAAAAGTGTACCAATATACCCAAAAATCTAGGAACAACATCTCATGTCATGATCTAACGTGTACTAGTCCGTAAACTATCGTGACTGAGAATCAAGTAAGACACTACGACTGAATCGGATATAGCAGATATTATGACAATAAAAACTATCAGTGAATGTACTCGCCTGCTGTCCTGAGCTGTAGGGTATATCAATGCTCAGAGCGGTAATCATAAACCTAAAGATGAGATACTGTATGTTAATTTAAGTCTAAACAAGTTTAAGAATGATTCACAATGAATGATATGAAATCTAGGTCAAACTAGGTCTCACTGAGTCACACTAAGTCCTGTCAAGTCAATCTAGGTCAAATCAAGTTATATTAAGTCAATCTAAGTCAGACCAAGTCAACTCTAGGTCAAACTGGTCAAATGTTGACCAACAGTTGACTTTTGGTCAATTGGTCAACTCTAGTTTGGATTTGGTCAAATCTAGACAAAGTGTTGACCCACGGTTGACTTTTGGGTAAAAAGTCAACTCTGGGTCAACCGAGCCAAAATCGGTTCAAATATGACATTTGTAGGGTGTACCTAACAAGCCACCCAAGTTTCAAGTCAATCCGAATACCCGAACTCCGTATCTTGAATTTACCCGATTACCCGTAATACATTTACCCTTAAACCGTTCTAACTCGACGCCAAGTGGCCTTCCCTTAGGAATTCCATTCCGTGCTCCCTAGGTTAGTAGGGTACTAGCCTATACAACCATTAACTACCAAGTTTTCTAGGATAAGTGGATATTCAGTCCATCTTACGGTCCGTATCGCCCGTTTACCCGTTATCTTGAATATTTTAAGATACGCGATGGTGCGGTGCGATACCATCTTCCTAATCTCACACGCAACCCCGATTCTAACTCGGGAGCCTACCCACAAAATCTAAATCACATTTTCTAAGTCCCCTCCAAGTTTCAACGCGTTCCGAATCACGGAACTCAATTTTCCCCTATCACCAAATCCTAACTTAACATTTCACTCTCTCATTCACTCATTCAACTCTCACTTTTCACACCCTCTTGGGACAATCTTTAGGGGGTTATTTAGTGGGCTAAATAGGGTTATATAGAGCTAAATATATAGTTATATATATACATAAATATTAGGTATATAGTGGGGGTTATGGGGGGTCAAAATAGGGTAGTTTGGGGGTGCTACTGCAGCTCCTACTGCTGCTAGCTACTGCTGCCATTGCAGCTTGCTGCTGCTACTGCTATTGTTGTGTTTGCTGCTGCTATGGGGGGGCAGCAGCCCTGTCACGACCCGCACCCGCTATAAGGGCACGTGCACGTGACAACGCCCAGCCCTCACCGTAAAAACGGCGTGGAACGCTGTAGGTTTTCTACTCTAAACAGATTATATACATATATCAAAACCTGTCGAGAATATGGTCAACTCCGAACGGAGGACAAGCAATGAATATATATGAGTGCTCAATCACAACTCTAAGATGATAAAGTAAAGACTGAAAGATAAAGACAACAAGACGATAAAATAATAACCTGTCAAGTCCAACACAAGAATATATACAAGTCCAAGTCTCTAATACAATCCATAATAATAACAGTCTTAAAAAGTAGCTGGAGACAAGGTCCAGTACAAAAGACCTACTCTAACTAAGCAAGTGGTAAGGTCTCGTTAGGCGGAGCTAAGCCCTGCTGGACCAAAGTCTCCAAGTCTACGCCCACTACGTCATCCGGACCGTAGTAGGTACAATAATCTCCCTCGTCAGCATCTGTAATATTTGTCAACATATCCTGTCAGGATGGAACGAGTATAATCTACTAACAACATTTTATAAGATATGACAAAAGCTATAAGACAGTAAATATAGAGTATATACAAGAAAATCATGGAATGTACATGTGAGTATCATGGCAAGGTAAGCTGTAAAACTAGAGCTAGGACAAGGCAAGTAAACTGATCATGGCATGTACAAGAATCAAGAATCATTTCTCTAGGTGTGTGAGTACTAGTTTCAACATGTAGCCGGCTTGGGTCTGTACAAGGTCTACTGGCCTGGTTAATCATACGTGGAGTGTATGATTAACACTCACAAGGTCTACAAGAATAACAATATGGATAATGACCACATGTCTACACTAGTGCTCCCCGTCTCCGACTGGTAGGGTGTATCCAAGCAAGACACGTTACGACACGGGATTCTACGAGAAGGGAGCAAGTCTCCTCGAGAATCGGTGTCCATATACTGCACAAAAAATACAAGGGAGCTTGCACAAAATATACCAAGATAACGAGGAATAACATCTCATGTCGGGATCCATGAATACCAATTCGTGTGACCAATGTGTCGAGAACAAGCATATCTACACTAATTACATGAATTATAACAATCATCGTAAATTAGAAAAGTGTCAGAGAATGTACTCGCCTGTAATATGGTATGATATGTCAACTGGAGCAAATGCAACGTCTCGAGGACCTATAGAGAACAAGACGTATCAATACTCTGTTTTAGAAAGTAAAGTCAAATCAAAATTAAACCCTATTAAGTCATTCTAGGTCAAGACACGTCAAACTAGACTGTACGAGGTCAACCTAAGTCATATTAGGTCTAGATAGGCCATATTGGGTCAATGCAAGTCAAACGGGATTAATCTAGGTCGATTTGAGTCAACGGTCGACTTACAGTTGACTTTTGGTCAACTGGTCAACTCTGGTCAACTTTGGTCAACTCTGGTCAACCCTAGGTCAACCTTAGGTCAACGGTGACTAACAGTTGACTTTTGGTCAACTGCGCAAGTCTAATGGAATTTGGGACTAAATTGGGTAAAGTGTTGACCCATAGTTGACTTTTGGTTTAAAAAGTCAACCGTGGTCAACCGGGGTCAAGACTAGGTCTAGGCGACTATTTCCAATCATTACCAACCTCTACAACCCATATCCAAGTCCATCTTGGACTTCGAAATCCAAATTTTGGCCGTAGGCCAATTTCCTAATTTACCTTTTCTAAGGTAAATTCCTAGCCTAGGTGGAAACCTAGTTAGCCTACCTACGCTTGTTATTTTGACCCGCACTCCCTAGGGTAGTAAGATACTAGCCTATACATTCATTACCTACCAAAATACCTAGGTAACGTGGACATCCAGTCCATGGTACGGCCCATTGCCGATATCTTGAATATTTCAAGATACGCACTGATACGGCGCGATACTGGCGTCCTACGACCCTGATTTCAACTCGGGAGCCTACCCGCAAAATCTAATTCATATAATCTTGGTCTACGCCAAGTTTCATCGCGTTCCGATACTCGGAGCTCAAATTCGCTCTCTAACTCGCTAAAATCCTCCTCTATCTCTCACTCTAATTCCTCGTCTAATTTCTTCTTCTTCCTATTCTAATTCTTCTCCTCTTTACTAATTCCTATTCTCTTTTCCTATTCTCTTCTAATCATCTTCTCATTCTTTTCCTAACTTCTTTTCTTTTTCCTTCTACTTCTCTTCTAACTCTTCTATCTTTTCTCCTTTCCTCCTAACCTTTCTTCTTCTAATTCTTCATAAACTTTTTCTAACTTTCTTCTCCAATTCTAACTTCCTAATTACCTATCTATCTATCAACATATATATATATATATATATATATATATATATATATATATATATATATATATATATATATATATGGGGGTTAAAGGGGGGTAAAATAGGGGCTTAAATAGGGGTGAAAGGGGGGAATTGCACTGGCAGCTGCTGCTGCCAGTGGGCTGCTGCCACTGCAGCTCCTGCTGCTGTTCACAGCAGCAGTGTAGCTGCTGCTACTCCTGCCACTGTTGTGGCTCTTCTTCTTCATATATATATATATATATATATATATATATATATATATATATATATACATATATGTATATATATATGTATACATATATATGTATATATATATCACATATGGGGGTTAAAGGGGGGTAAAATAGGGGCTTAAATAGGGGTGAAAGGGGGGAATTGCACTGGCAGCTGCTGCTGCCAGTGGGCTGCTGCCACTGCAGCTCCTGCTGCTGTTCACAGCAGCAGTGTAGCTGCTGCTACTCCTGCCACTGTTGTGGCTCTTCTTCTTCTTCTTCTTCTTCTTCTTCTCTACTTCTTCCTATATATATATATATATATATATATATATATATATATATATATATATATATATATATATATATATATATATATATATATATATCCTCCTATCTATCTATATATCTATCTATCATACATCTATCTATATACACACATATATATATATATTCTAATATCCATCCAACTATCTATATATATACATATATACACACACACATATAGATATACATATATATACATAGACACACACACACACACCTATAGGTATATACTTAAATATAGACACACACACATGTATAGATATGTATAAAAATACATACACACTCACACACTCACAACCACACACTCTCTACACCACTCTCATGACACTCATGTCACTCTCACATACACCACCACCACTCTCATTCCTCTACACACATATACACAAATTCATATATAATTAATACACACACACACACACACACACACACACACACACATATATATATATAATATATATATATATATATATATATATATATATATATATATATATATATATATATATATATATATATATATATATATATATACATATATACATATATACATATAATATATATATATACATATATACATATATACATCCCACTCTAATTAGAAAACCCCTAATTAATCCTCTAATCTAGATTTTTAGGAAACCTACAATTTTCTATGGGCAAAGTGTAGAGAATCCTCTTCTCTACACTTATTGTGAAAGCAATAAATGGAAAAGGAGAATTAATGATGAATTAAATTCATACCTAGAATAGGTTTCTTTGGAGAGAGAGAGAGAGAGCTTTGAAACAGAGAAGAAATTTAGAGAGAGAGGGAGAGTTTTCTTAATGGAGAAGAAAGAGGGAGGGGGGGTGCTCTCTTGGCCGGCCATGGTGGGGGGGGGGGGGGGGGAATGGGTTTTGGGTAGGATCCAATAGCCCTCCAAATCCATTAGACTTAAGTTGGGTTCGGTTTGTTTCGGTTTGGTTCGGTTTGTTTCTAATGAACTAATTAAGCCTCTAAAATGACTAATTAAGCCATGGAAGTTGGGTTTAAGATTTCTAACCTAATTATGATGGTATGTGGGCCAAGCCCAGCTAGTATGGGGGTCCCACTAGGGTCCATGCTACCCGGGTCTCCAATTTGAGTCCGAATTGGATAAAATCCATACCGAACCAAATAAATCCCAAAAAATCACATAAAATAAATAAAAATTCCTAAAAATTATAAAACTTGAAAAATGATGAAAATACCCCTAATTTGAAAACTGGAGGTGACAAATCTACCCTCCGTAAAAAATTTCGTCCTCGAAATTGAATGAGAACTAAAACGGCAATCATGAATAGAACAAGGAAAGAAAAAGATAGAATTTTACCTCAAGGCTCGAAGAGATATGGGAACCGCTCCCGCATGTCATCCTCCCTC
Organism: Iris pallida; assembly: GCA_029216955.1. Taxonomy (NCBI): domain Eukaryota; kingdom Viridiplantae; phylum Streptophyta; class Magnoliopsida; order Asparagales; family Iridaceae; genus Iris; species Iris pallida. Next base: position 1,108,830 of record JANAVB010037220.1, on the reverse strand, counting down.
TCCCAGGTGGACTCACCTGGATAGTGGTGTCTCCATGCAACGCGAACCAAGGGAATAACCTGGTTCCGGAGCACCTTCTCTCTTCGGTCCAAGATCTTGACCGGCTTCTCTGGATAGCTGAGTGTCGGTCCCACCTCGATCTCGGAGTGGTCTAAGACGTGACTGGGATCTGCCACGTACCGTCTCAGCTGCGACACGTAGAACACACTGTGCACTCCCTCTAGTGTGGGCGGTAACTCCAGTCGGTAAGCCACTGCACCGATCCTGCCCAAGATACGGAATGGTCCGATGTATCGTGGACTAAGCTTCCCGTCGCCACCAAAACGAATCGTGCCACGCGTCGGAGAAATCCGCAGAAACATAAGATCACCAACCTAGAACAAAACACAAGACTTAGAGATTGATCTAAAATAATCACAATCAGACTCAAATACTAGAAAAATCTAAACTATACCTCAAACTCCAACGGCCTCCGGTGGCTATCGGCCCAATGCCGCTGCCTGTCCTGTGCCACCCGAAGTCGATCTCTGATAACCCTGACCTTCTCTGCAGCATCCACCACCATCTCTGGGCCAAGCAAAACCCTCTCGCCGATATCATCCCAAGACAAGGGAGTATGGCACCTCCGTCCGTATAGAGCCTCGAAAGGTGACATCTCTATACTGGCTTGGTAGCTGTTGTTGTAAGCAAACTCTACCAAGTAAAGGTGGTCCTCCCAAGATCCCCCGAAGTCCAAGACACAGGCACGCAGCATATCCTCGAGGGTCTGAATCGTCCTCTCCGACTGTCCGTCTGTCTGGGGGTGGTATGCGATACTGAACTTGAGCGATGTGCCCAAGCTAAGCTACAAACTTCGCCAGAAGTGGGAAGTGAATCGGATGTCTCGATCCGAGACTATACTCACTGGAACCCCGTGTAATCGGACTATCTGCCGCACGTACATCTCGGCCAATCTCTCCGTCGACAAACCCACTTTGAAAGGCAAAAAGTGGGCCGATTTGGTCAATCGATCAACAATGACCCAAATCGCATCCTTTCCTCCTGGAGAGCGCGGAAGCCCAGATACAAAGTCCATAGTGATATGCTTCCACTTCCGCTCAGGAATGGGTAGTGGCTGGAGCAATCCACCGGGTCTCTGCCTCCCGGCCTTCACTTGCTGGCACACCAAGCATCTCGACCCGAACTGAGCCACCTCACGTTTCATGCCATACCACCAAACATGCTGTCTCAAGTCTCTATACATCTTGTTGGCTTCTGGATGCATAGAGTACTGAGAACGGTGCGCCTCCTGAAGAACCTCCTCCCGAAGTCCTCCGCTCAGCACGCACAATCTGGTACCATGCCTCAACGACCCATCCCCTGCTATAGAGAACTCATCCAACAGCCCTATCTAGATCTGCTCCCTGATGACCCTCAGAGCCTCATCCTCAAACTGAGCTACCCTGACTCTCTCCATCAGCTCCGACTGCACCTGCAGACCCCACATCTGCGCCTCGAACCCAGGAACTATCACCTCTATGCCTAAGCTCTCCAGATCTGCCAGAAGGTGACGATCCATCGTCAAACACATGGCCACAGGATACCTGCTCAGAGCATCTGCGACCACGTTGGCCTTCCCCGGATGGTACTGTAAGGATATATCAAAATCCTTCATCAGCTCTAACCATCGCCTCTGCCTCATATTCAGCTCCTTCTGGGTAAACACGTACTTCAAGCTCTTGTGGTCAGTATAGATCTCCACACGCTCTCCATACAGATAGTGTTTCCACAGCTTCAAAGCAAAGATGACCGCTGCCAGCTCCAGATCGTGGGTAGGGCAATTCCTCTCATGAGGACGTAACTGCCTAGATGTATAGGCAATTACTTTCCCGTGCTGCTGAAGCACACAACCCAAATCCCATCCTGAAGCATCACTATAGATTGTATAACCACCAGATCCAGATGGTAGCGTCAAGATATGAGCTATAGTCAACCTTGCCTTCAGCTCCTCGAAGGCGGCCTGGCACTCATCGGACCAAACAAACTCCTCGTCCTTCCTGGTAAGGCGGGTCATCGGCTGGGCAATCTTGGAAGTCCTGCACGAACCTCCGGTAGTAACCTGCCAGACCCAGAAAACTCCGAACCTCTGCTACTGAGCTCGACGTAGACCATGACTCCACCGCAGAAATCTTCCTCGGATCCACTGAAATCCCCTCGCAGAGACAACATGGCCTAGGAACTCCACGCGATCCAAGAAGAACTCGCACTTGGACAGCTTCCCATACAGCTGCTCCCTCCTGAGAGTGTCCAACACAATCCTCAGGTGCTCCTCGTGCTCCTCTGGTGTCTTCGAATAGATGAGGATGTCATCAATGAAGACCACCACGAACTTGTCAAGGTACTGGTGAAATACCATGTTTATCAAGTTCATGAATACCGCCGGGGCGTTGGTCAACCCAAACGGCATGACGGTATACTCATACTGGCCATAGCGAGTCCGAAAGGCAGTCTTCGGAATGTCATCCCGCTTCACCTTCAGCTGATGGTACCCGGTGCGCAAGTCGATCTTCGAAAACACTCTCGCCCCGCTCAACTGGTCGAACAAGTCATCAATCCTAGGCAAAGGATACTTGTTCTTGATGGTAAGGTTGTTGAGCGCCCTGTAATCAATACACAGACGTACCGTACCATCCTTCTTGGGGACGAAAAGAACTGGCGCGCCCCAAGGTGAAGAGCTAGATCGAATAAAGCCCTTGTCCTCCAGCTCGTCGACCTGCTTCTTCAGCTCCGCTAACTCGATATTGTTGATTCTATATACGTACTGGGAGATAGGCTCAGCGCCCGACACTAGGTCTATAGAAAACTCAACATCACGATCAGGCGGCATCCCTGGCAGCTTCTCGGAAAAGACATCCAAGAACTCAGCAATGAGTGGATGTAGCAATACCGGCCCCGCCAACAATGCTCCGCAGAATCCATCTTCCTGCTCCACAGCACCTCTGGTGAACTCATACTCCGGCTCTCCCGGCGGCCTAAACAGAATCTTGCCCCCTCTGCAGTCGATGCTAGCGTGGTGCATGCTCAACCAATCCATACCGAGTACCACATCGTAACTCGGAAGTGGCATTACGAGCAAACATGCACTCAGCTCCCGGCCTCTCAAAGAAACTCTCCGCCCCTTGCAAACATTATTAACTAGGATGATGCCATTCCCAGTCATAATCTTGCAAGTCCTACCAAGATACTCAACAATAATATTGTACCTAAGAGCAAAATAAATAAACACAAAACTGTGCGTAGCACCAGAATCAAACAAGGCTAAAGCTGGAAAAGAATCGAGCAGAATAGAACCTGCGACAACATCCGCAATAGGCTCCATCTCCTTAGCTGCAAGAGCAAAGGCTCTACCCTGACCACCCCGCTGCTGGTGGTGCTGAACAAACCGCTGCTGCTGGGTCGGAAGTGGACCCCTCTGCTGCACTGCAGGAACTCTCGCCGGTGCCCCCTGAGCTGCTACCGCTCCACGAGCCACCCTGCTAGGGTTCGCAGGACAATCCCTCAACTGATGTCCAGCCTCCCCGCAGTAGAGGCACAAGCCTAGCCTTTTCTGGCAAACCTCCCAGACGTGACCGGGCCTCTTGCAGAAGTGGTAAGGAGCCCCATGCTGTGCCTGCCTCTGCTGAGTATGCTGCACCTGCTGTTGAACCGGTGCTCTGGCCTGCACCTGTGGCTGGTGATGCTGGAAAGAACGATGCTGAATCTGAGGGCGCTTAGCAGCCCCCGCGCTGCTACTAGCCCCCGAGAAAAGATCATGCTCCCTCTTGGGCTTCAAGCCCCACTCCCACTCAACCTTGCGGGCCTCCGCGTAGATCTGGGTATAAGTCTCATAGAAGGAGGGAATGAGGATCTTGATATCCCAAGTCAGCCCCTCCCTGAAACGGCTCGCCCTGATCTCCGGGTCTCGAACCATGTACTCTGCGTATCGGCTCAAACGGTCGAACTCTGCTCGTACTCCTCCACAGATAGACTGCCCTGCTGCAGATCCTGGAAGTGTCGCACCAGGTCAATCTTGCCCGTGGGGGAAAAGAACTTCTCCTTGAAGAGGAGCTTGAACTCTGTCCAAGTACGGCCCTCTCCAGCTAGGGCTGGCTCGTTTCTGAACCAGGTGCGCGCAATGTCTAGCAACTGCAAACCTACCACCTCGACCTTTAGGTCGTCTGCCAGGCGAAAGGCCCTCATCTGCCGCTCGATATCCTCGAGCCAATTATCTGCATAGACCACGCCCTAGGTCCCGCTAAAGTCACGGGGCCCGAGCTTCTTGAAGTCCTGGATATCTCCGTACCTAGTACGTGTCCCCGGATGAGGATCCCTCTGCTCCACGGCTGCAAGGGCCAACTGATGGGCATCCTCCATGCCCTGATGTATCGCGTCTGTCTGCCTCTGCTGAGCCTCGGCCTGGGCTCTCTGAGTCTCCAACATCTGCTGGAGGAAGGTAAGCATCTGCCCCATATCCGTAGGCAGAGAAGGTAGAGGTGGAAGTACATCTGCAACTAGTGGAGGAATTTGCTGCGCAGCAGGAGGAAGAACGCCCCCGGCAACTCCCATCGTAGTCCCTGGCACTGCGGGAAGAGCACCCGCAACCCCAGGGACGGTCATCGAGAGCGCTGGAGGAGTACCCCCGAGAGCCCCAACAGAAGTCCCATCTGCAGGGGAAGTGACCGGAGCCTGTCCGCCAGAGGTGGCAGACCTCTCCGTCTCCCCGTGCTCCTCGCTAGGAGAATGAGTCATAACTATCCTGGAGACAAATTGAAAAGAAGATATCAATATGGCACATGAAGGCAATATCAAAGGAGGACAGCTAGAATGCAGTAAATCAATATCAAAGACGGTAAGCAAGATAAACAAGAAAAGATCCTACTGTAATTGAGCACTCTTAGCCTACTACCTCCTATGTGTAACACAGGCTCGTAGTCAACACTCTAAGACGAGTGCCGGCACGACATCGCACTAACTGCGACTACAGGACCTGCATGGGCCACCACTAAAACGTGTCACGACCCGCACCCGCTATAAGGGCACGTGCACGTGACAACGCCCAGCCCTCACCGTAAAAATGGCATAGAACGCTGTAGGTTTTCTACTCTAAACAGTTTATATACATATATCAAAACCTGTCGAGAATATGGTCAACTCCGAACGGAGGACAAGTGTCACGCCCCAGAACCAGAATACTGGAGAGCGGGAGAATGACTCAGCCAGCTATGTATTACGGGTAGATGAATACCGTATAATACGATCAATACTGTCAAACCAGACGAGGGGGTGCATACTACATGAAAGTCTTACTATGGTCATTCACATCTATTGTCTCAATCCTTCAAACAAGAAATAGAAAATAGAGAACATGTAGGAATAAGTAGTAAGGCATCCCAAATGCTCAGTCAAAATGTTCTTGAGATCTGGCTTTACAAAACATAGCCAGATGGTATATAGTAAAGTAGACACAATTGTTATCAGCTGCAGTCTGACTTAATTACAATTATGCAAAAGTAAGTACGAGACGATTCGACTAATATGTCGGTGCCAAACGGCTAAGTATAAAGTAAATGACAAAACGAGCGGTGAAGTAAGGAAACCCACTCGAGTCCTCCTGCGATCATTCTCCTAGTATTGACCATCTTGGAGGTAGAAGTAAGCTGGATCCTCGGGGACCGGCTCTAAATCTGGCCATGCAAAACCAGAGAGGTTAGACCTCTAATAGCAAGTACCACAAGGGAGCACGATATGAAGGACTAAACCAGTAAGTAAGAGAATATAATAATAGATCTCCGCTTCCCACTAGGATTCACATAACATCACGACACTTCGAACCAACCTCCCAACCAAACAAGGACATAAGTTAGCCCATCATGTCCTGACATTCTGATCATCCCAGTTAGGTAACAGAGTAGCACAGTACACAAACAAATCATCTTGAACGGCCAATCAACTACTACGGCTTGCTATTGTGAGTCCCAAGTTATCCTAAAATAATGCAAATTAAGGATTCCTCAGTTCTTACTATGTGCAAGCAAGGCTAGTCTATCCAATCAATCAATTGCGCCAATCATATAGTTAGACGAGTTCCAGCGGGACGCCCGCCGTTATAGCATGTACAATAATATAAGCAGATACCGTTCCCTGCCCGTGTGACAGATTTACCATATCTGTGGGAACCAGCCGGTCCGTCGGGCACTTAATAGTCCCAAGGGGGCTGCCATATAAGAACTCGGGAGTCCATTCTCTCCATGCCATCATTATTTTATTTAACTTAATAGTCTCTACGTTGAGTGAAGTTCTATGCCGTGGATCATGGTCATTCAAATGAGTACTTTTGTACGGGGTACGATATGCGCAACTCTACAACGATACCCGTGCGGCTAGGTTGTAGGTTTTACATAGCGTGATGCAACAATCAAGTCTAACTACGGAGCAATCATGCCTTGACCATAAAGTACACATGCTATTTTTGTAAGATAGATAAATAAATAATTTGAAACCTGCATGTGCCTGTATGCTAATATTCGGGATTGGCTAATCGAGTACAATAGTTCATTACATGAACGTGTCTCATTCATTTCATTCAATAAGACGACTAGCCAGTCTCTTAGTTCCAACTAGGAACGCATGATCAATTTTAGTGAAGATAACCATTATTATCAATGGTATCAAGGCATGAAAGTCAATTAGTATTACATGGGGTCGAGTCTGTAACTCCTCAGAGTTAAGTTCCATTCAATCTGGGTATCCATGGATCAATCAAGGCACATGACACATTCCACATAACAATCTATATGTACAATATTAACATGTTATGATTTATCAAGAAATTCGCACAAAAGCGTAAGGATATAATAGAAGAATTATCGTGCCATCATTAAATGAATAATTATAGGACAAATAAAGACACCCTGGTTAAAAGTCACGCCAGCAAGTCTAAGCTAAGGCCAAAAGTCACGCCAACAAGTCTAAGCTAAGGCCAAAAGTCACGCCAACAAGTCTAGTCAGAGTGAGCGTAAAAAATGGTTCATGTTGGCATGCACAGTGTGAGTATGGGAAATGATAAGAAATCCACGCACGCACTCGTGGACGTGTGCGTGACTAAGAATCTACGCACTCATGGATGTGTGCGTGACTAAAAATACACGCACGCTCATGGATGTGTGCGTGACTAAAAATATACGTACGCTCATGAGAACGTGAGCGTGACTGAAAATACACGTACGTTCATAAGAATATTAGCGTGACTGAAAATACACGCACGTTCATGAGAACGTTAGTGTGACTGAAAATACACGCACGTTCATGAGAACGTTAGCGTGACTAAAAATACACGCACGTTTATGAGAATGTTAGCGTGACTGAAAATACACGCACGTTCATGAGAACGTTAGCGTGACTAAAAATACACGCACGTTCATGATAACGTTAGCGTGACTAAAAATACACGCACGTTCATGAGAACGTTAGCGTGACTAAAAATACACGCACGTTCATGAGAACGTTAGCGTGACTAAAAATACACGCAGACACGTAGAGACGTGTGCGTGACTAAAAATCCACGCAGCCACGTAAGAACGTGTGCGTGACTCCGCCTTCGTCCCAAGCCAGAAAATGAAGTTCCCAGCAAGAAACACGCTAAGTTGGGAGGTCAAAACCCATGAATAACCGAAAATATAGCAACTTAGATCTAGGAAAAACCAGCCATAGAAATCGAAAATGCCAAGTAGTAAACTCTCTCAGAATCTTGAGAGGAAGAGTAATGATCCATAAAAATGGATGAAGGAGAAGCAAGATTGCACTTGCCTTCTCCTGCTGCTGGTAGGTGGTGGAGAGTAATGGAAGGAAGAAGAAGGAGTAATGATGGGAATGAAGTTATGAGGAGAGAGAATGGAGAGGGGAGCTTTAAATAGCAAAGGGGGTGGTAGGTGGGAGTTAATGGGCCGGGTCTGCATTCGGGTCCAACAAGGCCAACCCGAAAAGACTAACTAAAGCAGAGAATAAAATTGCAGAAAATAAAATACAGATAATTAATACAGGAATTAAAATTGCAGAAAATTAATAAACATGGAAATTAAAGAGCAGCTAATTAGTTAACATGAAAATTAAAGGAATTTAAATACAGGATAATGCATAATAAATACTAAATAAATACATGAGTTGTACATGAGTAAAATACGCATTCTGGAAACGGGGAGTGACAACAAGCAATGAATATATATGAGTGCTCAATCACAACTCTAAGATGATAAAGTAAAGACTGAAAGATAAAGACAACAAGACGATAAAATAATAACCTGTCAAGTCCAACACAAGAATATATACAAGTCCAAGTCTCTAATACAATCCATAATAATAACAGTCTCAAAAAGTAGCTGGAGACAAGGTCCAGTACAAAAGACCTACTCTAACTAAGCAAATGGTAAGGTCTCGTCAGGCGGAGCTAAGCCCTGCTGGACCAAAGTCTCCAAGTCTACGCCCACTACGTCATCCGGACCGTAGTAGGTACAATAATCTCTCTCGTCAGCATCTGTAATATTTATCAACATATCCTATCATGATGGAACGAGTACAATCTACTAACAACAGTTCACAAGATATGACAAAAGCTATAAGACAGTAAATAGAGAGTATATACAAGAAAATCATGGAATGTACATGTGAGTATCATGGCAAGGTAAGCTGTAAAACTAGAGCTAGAACAAGGCAAGTAAACTGATCATGGCATGTACAAGAATCAATAATCATATCTCTAGGTGTGTGAGTACTAGTTTCAACATGTGGCCGGCTTGGGTCTGCACAAGGTCTACTGGCCTGGTTAATCATACGTGGAGTGTATGATTAACACTCACAAGGTCTACAAGAATAACAAGGTGGATAATGACCACATGTCTACACTAGTGCTCCCCGTCCCCGACTGGTAGGGTGGATCCAAGCAAGACACGTTACGACACGGGATTCTACGAGAAGGGAGCAAGTCTCCTCGAGAATCGGTGTTTATATACTGCACAAGAACTACAAAGGAGCTTGCACAAGATATACCAAGATAACGAGGAATAACATCTCATGTCGGGATCCATGAATACCAATCCGTGTGACCAATGTGTCGAGAACAAGCATATATACACTAATTACATGAATTATAATAATCATCGTAAATTAGAAAAGTGTCAGAGAATGTACTCGCCTGTAATATGGTATGATATGTCAACTGGAGCAAATACAGCATCTCGAGGACCTATAGAGAACAAGACGTATCAATACTCTATTTTTGGAAGTAAAGTCAAACCAAAATTAAACCCTATTAAGTCATTCTAGGTCAAGACACGTCAAACTAGACTGTACGAGGTCAACCTAAGTCATATTAGGTCTAGCTAGGTCATACTGGGTCAATACAAGTCAAACGGGATTAATCTAGGTCGATTTGAGTTAACGGTCGACTTACAGTTGACTTTTGGTCAACTGATCAACTCTGGTCAACCCTAGGTCAACCTTAGGTCAACGGTGACTAACAGTTGACTTTTGGTCAACTGCACAAGTCTAATGGAATTTGGGACTAAATTGGGTAAAGTGTTGATCCATAGTTGACTTTTGGTCTAAAAAGTCAACCGTGGTCAACCGGGATCAAGACTAGGTCTAGGCGACTATTTTCAATCATTACCAACCTCTACAACCCATATCCAAGTCCATATTGGACTTCGAAACCCAAATCTTGGCCGTAGGCCAATTTCCTAATTTACCTTTTCTAAGGTAACTTCCTAGCCTAGGTGGAAACCTAGTTAGCCTACCTACGCTTGTTATTTTGACCCGCGCTCCCTAGGGTAGTAAGATACTAGCCTATACATTCATTACCTACCAAAATACCTAGGTAACGTGGACATCCAGTCCATGATACGGCCCATTGCCGATATCTTGAATATTTCAAGATACGCACTGATACGGCACGATACCGGCGTCCTACGACCCTGATTTCAACTCGGGAGCCTACCCGCAAAATCTAATTCATATAATCTTGGTCTACGCCAAGTTTCATCGCGTTCCGATACTCGAAGCTCAAATTCGCTCTCGAACTCGATTTCCTCTAAAATCCTCCTCTATCTCTCACTCTAATTCCTCGTCTAATTTCTTCTTCTAACTTCTTCTTCCTATTCTAATTCTTCTCCTCTTTACTAATTCCTATTCTCCTTCCCTATTCTCTTCTAATCCTCTTCTCATTCTTTTCCTAACTTCTTCTCTTTTTCCTTCTACTTCTCTTCTAACTCTTCTACTTTTTCTCCTTTCCTCCTAACCTTTCTTCTTCTAATTCTTCCTAAACTTTTTCTAACTTTCTTCTCCTATTCTAACTTCCTAATTACCTATCTATCTATCAACATATATATATATATACATATATATGTATATATATATCACATATGGGGGCTAAAGGGGGGTAAAATAGGGGCTTAAATAGGGGTGAAAGGGGGGAATTGCAATGGCAGCAGCTGCTGCTGTTCACAGCAGCAGTGTAGCTGCTGCCACTGCTTATATATATATATATATATATATATATATATATATATATATATATATATATATATATATATATAATATCCTCCTATCTATCTATATATCTATCTATCATACATCTATCTATACACACACACACACACACACACACACACACACATATATATATATATATATATATATATATATATAGTCTAATATCCATCCAACTATCTATATATATACATATATACACACACACATATAGATATACATATATATACATAGACACACACACACACCTATAGGTATATACTTAAATATAGACACACACATGTATAGATATGTATAAAAATGCATACACACTCACACACTCACAACCACACACTCTCTACACCACTCTCATGACACTCATGTCACTCTCACATACACCACCCCCACTCTCATTCCTCTACACACATATACACAAATTCATATATAATTAATACACACACACACACATATATATATATATATATATATATATATATATATATATATATATATATATATATATATATATATATATATATATATATAGGAAGCGGATCAAAAGTCCCCCTTAGAAAGCCCCCCAAAAACCCCCCTCACTCTAATCCGTAATTTAATGTTAATATTAATGTTAATATTAATGTTAATATTAATATTAATGTTAATATTAACATTAAATACTAAATTAACATTAAACTTAACATTAAAATTAATATTAACATTAATATTAACATTAACATTAATATTAACAATAATATTAACATTAATATAAAAAAAATTTAAAAAAAATTAATATTAACATTAATATTAATATTAACATTAATATTAACATTAATATTAACATTAATATTACGAATTAGAGTGAGGGGGGTTTTTGGGGGGGGTTTGAAAGAGAGAAGAAATTTAGAGAGAGAGGGAGAGTTTTCTTAATGGAGAAGAAAGAGGGGGGGGGTGCTCTCTTGGCCGGCCATGGTGGGGGGGGGGGGAATGGGTTTTGGGTAGGATCCAATAGCCCTCCAAACCCATTAGACTTAAGTTGGGTTCGGTTTGTTTCGGTTTGGTTCGGTTTGTTTCTAATGAACTAATTAAGCCTCTAAAATGACTAATTAAGCCATGGAAGTTGGGTTTAAGATTTCTAACCTAATTATGATGGTATGTGGGCCAAGCCCAGCTAGTATGGGGGTCCCACTAGGGTCCAGGCTACCCGGGTCTCCAATTTGAGTCCGAATTGGATAAAATCCAAACCAAACCAAATAAATCCCAAAAAATTACATAAAATAAATAAAAATTCCTAAAAATTATAAAACTTGAAAAATGACGAAAATATCCCTAATTTGAAAAGTGGGAGTGATAAGCCCCCTTGGCCCCCCCTTGCTGCCATTGCTGCTCTACTCTTCTCCCCTCTTCTCATCTCTAAATCCCTCATTTTCCCTTCTCTAAATCACTCTAAACTCCTCTCTAACTCTCTCTAATATATATATATAAACTCTCACTTATAAATCTCATTCTCTTCCCCTCTCTACACATACAAATACACACACATATATATATATGACCACACACACATATATATATATATATATATATATCTATACATATCTCTCTATATATATATAAATGTATATATATATATATATATATATATATATAGACACACACACATATATATGTATCTATATATATATGGACACTCACACACACACATGGACACACATACTCACATGGACACACACATACTTATACACAATTACACTCTCTCATGACACCACTAATCTCTCATTCTTCCCTCTCCACACACACAAATACACATGTATATATATGTATATATATATATATATATATATATATATATATATATATATATATATATATATATATATATATATATATATATATATATATATATATACCACTCTAAAAGGAGGTAAAACCATAATAAATCTTTAAACTAGATTTTTAGGGGAACCTACTAAATCTAGGGTCAACTTGTAGAGAATGGTCCCCTCTCTAATTAATGTGAAGGAATGAATGCAAAATGAGAAATAAATGAGAGTTAAAGTTTGTACCTAAATGTAGATTTGGAAGAAGAAGAAGGAGTTGGAAGAAAAAAAATGAAGAGAGAGAGATTTTAACTTGGTGGTGAAGTAAAAGAGGTAGAGGGGGTGCCTATATGTGGCCGGCCATGTGGGGGAGTGTGGGGGCACTTGTAATTACAAGTTTGCCCCTACACTAACCTATATGCTAATTTAAATCAAATTTGGGTTTTGGGATTAGCTAAAATTAAATAAAAATCATAAATAAGCTTAGATACTCATGGGAGGACTAGTCCAAACTCCTAATCCTAAAAGTTAAATATGGTGGGCCATGGCTAATTAACATGCTAAATACAACTCAAGTCGAAATTCCCCGGAGTCCCGAATTAACTCAGAATGCGATAAAATTCGAACCCGACTCCTATAATAATTAAATATTAATATTCATGAAATAAAATTTCCAAAAATATTATAAAATAAAAAATAATCATTTTACCCCTAACTTGGAAAGTGAGGGTGACAATGATATTACTCATGTTTTAAATTACATGTTAGAAAGATGTATTCTGCTGTATTTGGTTTAGCTCTCTTGTTAGGTTCTCTTATTGTTCAACTATTTCTTACGTTCTATCTGCCATTTGTGATATGCAGACGCTCAACACCATTTGGCATTGAACATTCCAGTCTCAGGAAGCAAAATCAGAAGTTATGCAGAGTCGGACATGGAAGCAATCTAATTCACCTAATTATTTCATGGCTTGGTATTACAACTTTCCTTTTGGTACATGCACAGGTTCTGTTCATTGTTTTCGACAATTTGTTTGAGCTTAATGGAGAACAGAATGCTAGATTGCAAAGGAGAGCCTGATACTATGCCTGAGCCACACTCTGATACTATGCTGTTACTACTATATCAAGCCTCCATACTCCATACAAGTGCACTAATTTGTTCCCATGCTACAAGGCTACAAGGCTGTATGCACTAATTTGTTCCCAGGCTACAAGACTACAAGTGCTGGCCTGAAAATGCAATAAGCTATCAAGAATTTAATTTGTTCACTTTTGGATGTAATGAAGTTTGGGTTATATTAAGTTTAGATTGTATGAAGTTTTTAGAACTATGATGTAATGATGTTTGGATTAATTTTGGTTCAATATGTAATGTTACAGATTATTATTGGAATTTTGGATTGTATGAAGCTTTTTAGAAATCTGGAAAAAAGAAATCATTGGCAGCACTATAACATGTGCAATGTTACAGGAATTATGGTGCAATATGAAGTTTTTAGAACTATGGATTGTATGATGTTTGTAGAAATCTGGAGAATTTTTTGTTGTCCTACTGGACATATACATACTTTTGTTTACTTGTTGAGCTATGGTATTGGTGACCTCCTGCCCAAAACATATACCAACTGGATATATGCGAATTAATGTCTGTTTCTATAGGCATCAATCCATTTTCCTATGGTCATAGATATGTATACTTTGCTTATTGCTGATATCTTTGGACTCAGATAGTGAAGTTATCTGTAGGAGAGAATTTTGTTACATGCTTGGTCTCAGTTTGTTCTCTATCTTCAAAACCTTGGCACACATGATTTTTAAGCTGCTCCCTATCGGATAATGCTACTTATTGACATTTTATACATACTCCTAAATTTCTTGCTAACTGTTTAGGAAGCTCATAGCCATATTGTCACATATAAAGGTTACTATCTGTTCGTAATGTTGTAAAGGATAATGTTGCAAAAATCTACTTTATCAAATTACAAATTGAAGTTCAGCGTTAGATGTACCCAGATTTCTGGAAAAAAATAAATCTACAATCATCTGTTTCGGGTAACTGCATAACCTTACAAAAGGTTGAGCATATTTGGAAACATAAGCCAGCACAAACTACCAAAACTACAACCAACTGCTACAACAAAGCTTCATGAACATAACATTGATAAGAATTATAAGCATATTATAGCCAACAAAAAAAATAACATTTATACACTAAATCCAATTACAAGAGGTTTTTGGTCACTACAATACAATTACTAAATCCAATTACAAAATCTTAAATCTTCCAAATTACTACATCTTAAATCCCCAAAATTCTTCAAAAAGGAACCATATAGTTCAACTTGACGTTGCGCTATACGGTATTCAATTTTAACTTCCAATCAGATCTCCTTCATGATATCCTTGCTTTGTCCCGAAGAAGTAGTAGCCCCATCATCCACTAGTTTCTGGACTTAGATTGTTCCATCCAATCAAAATATTCACAACCTAAACTTTTCCTCTACACATATTGAACAAACAAATTACAATTGCAATCACAATTGCACATAAATAACAATTGACCTGTTGTGAACAAAGTAAAAAAATTTACTTACACTAGTAGATGATGGCCAACAATAGAACTTTTGTCCTAAGCTCATAGGCATCTTCGATGTTCTTATTTTGCAAAAGCCGTCTTCGCAACGACAAAAATAAATTTCATCCGCCCAACACTAAAAATCACATCCATCATTCTATGTAAATCAAAATAAGATCGTTCAAAAAATTTACAAATATGCGAAAATCAAGAGAATGAACTAAACAACAAAAAAGTCAACCTCCTTTGCATATTTCAGAAATTTGCGACCGCAATTCCAGGGATATTTGTAATGAGTAATTTGCACATAGAAATAACTTCACAATATCATGAGATCTTCGCAAGATCCCATTCCGGATCAGTTGATTCATTTTCGGCCATTTGGGAGCCTAAACATGTTAGGATAATAGAAGTTCAACATGCTAAACTAAAAAAATTAGAACTATCTGCTAGCTTTCAAATAACTTAAAACAAAATTTAATTACCATCATACAAAGTCTTATATGAGGAAGAAAAGATATCCATAATTGTCAAATACTTGTGGAATAGCTACATAATTTTCCCAATGAACTAACATGATTCAAATGCTAGCATGTATATTGTTATTTAGCATTGAATTACTTCTAAAACTATCTAAAATTAATCAAGTACCACCTTAACAATTGTAAAGTGCAACTTAGAAGAAGAGGGGTTTGTAAGAAAAATATATATAAAAACCCTAATTTCAGAAATAAAACACTAATTTTAGAATCAAAAGTTCAAAATCATAACCCTAATTTCAGAATCAACAACAAGACGGAACCCTAGTTTACAAATTTCAGTTTCTTCCATATTTAAATTTTTTTGTTTTCTCTTGTTTCAGTTTTTCATCTACGATTTAGTGAGAGGAAGTGAGAGAGAAGAAGAAGAAGAAGAAAAAGAGAGAAGTACCCATCTACGATTTCACTTTAGCCGCTCGCGCCGTTCGTTTTCAGCCAAGGCGCTGGCAATGTCGCTTCTGTAGGAATTTCTAAAAGAAATGAATTCCAAATGGTAAGGGAGAGAGAGAGAGAGAGAGAGAAGAATAATATATAAGCCACGTCATTTAGCCACTTCAGCGCCACATGGTCAGTTGTAGGTAGGTTGTAATAGTTTGGTTGTAGTTGTAGCATCATTGTTTCAAAAATTATAACATCGATACACATCTTCTGAGGCTTCAAAACGGCTCAAAAGTGAGCCGTCTAAATCGCCATTATATCACAGTCCATTTTATTAAAAAAATTATGTAAAAAAATTAAAAAAAGTAGAAATTTGTCAACATGAAGAATCGAAATCAACTAAACAAAAAAAATGACTTGTACCTTAACCACATGAGTTAGAAGAAATATTTAACTATAATTGGATAATATTTTATTATACGTTATTATACGTGCAAAACACGTACATTTACTAGTTTACTATAAGAGAGTTGTCCATAATAATGTATTAAACTGAATTAGCACGGCTGATTCTACTATTTATAAAAAACTATAGCAACATTAGCGACATGAATAAGATGTCGTCTTTGTGTGAACATTAGAAAATGTTTGGATAGAGGTAACTCTTTGAAAGTGTAAAAGTGGCACTTATAGCATGTTGAGTTTCAGTGAACTTGCAGCAAGTGACACCTTTCAAAATGTGTTTGGATATAGTGCTTTTTGTCTCCTGCAAATGAAAGAAAAATGAGTTCGTTGTTTGGATGGTTTGTTGAAAGTGGAGAAAAAATAAATTCAGTTCTTTAGATGGTTGTTGAAAGTAAATCTTGGATTGGAGATATGGTAACCCATAACTAAATTAATTATCATAATAAAACCAAAAAAGTTGGGAACAACAAATTAATTACCATATTCAAATAAACAAAATTTTAGTTACCATAAAAAAGCTTAATTAAATTTAATTTCTAACATTCCAAACTCTTCCTAACAACAAACTAATTATCTATTTAAATTCCTAACATCCAGACTACTCCTTTTCTTTGGAGCCCTTCTTCTCCTCCTCCTTCTGACCTCCTCTCGGAAGCCCATCCTCTCTCACCGGAAAAGCCCCTCACTCCTCCTTGTCCCTCCTTGTCCCTCCCTCCCTCCTCCTCGTCCCTCCTCCTCCCTCCCTCATCGGACCAGCCTCCTCTCTCCTCCTCGTCCCTCCTCCTCTCGGAAGCCCCTCCTCCCCACCACCTTCTCCTACATCGCCTCCCTTTGTCCGGATTTCGAGGCGGTGCCTCGTCGGGATTTCGAAGCGATGGCTTGTCAGGATTTCAAGAATGGGCTCTAGGCGGTGGCTCATCGAAATTTTGAGGAGTGCTCCAGATGGTGGCCCGTTGGTGCTCGCGCGACAACAGTTTACTTTCTTTCCACTTGCTGCCCTTGCATCAAAAAAGTTGGAAACATTAACTAATATTGCAGAGACTAGACATTTGTGTTGGAATTATTCAATAATTAAGGGGCTACACATGTAAAATTAATTGTGTTTGGGCTATCTAAATATTTAAGCCAAATTAAAGTGGTCTATTTGGAAATTGGCTTAAGGGTATAATTGTCATAGAATTAATGTGTAGATACCGAAGATAATTCTAATTTGATGAGGGGCCAAATTAGAAATATCAAAACACACATGTATATATATATGTGTATTCATTAGGGTTATGGTCCCCAACTTATACGGCCACCAAAAGAGAGGTTTTCTCTTTTTCTCTTCTGCATCCCCATCAACAGAAAGAGAGGGACAAAGGATTCGGATTCTTCTTTGTCATTAAGGGTCGTAGCAAGTTGGAAGATCAAACCCCATAAAAGGACGACGGCTTCAAGATCCATCAAGCCTAGCAATGAATTCAGGTACGCTTTCGTAATTTAATTTATGTTATTCATCTCATGAATCGACAGGGTACAATAAATTCTAACAAGTGGTATCAGAGCCTCCTTGTTTGATTTATGAGATTGAAGGTTTAGATTTAATTTTTGTTGTTGTTTAGGAACCCTAGATCGTAAGATCTAATTTAATTTAGGGTTTTCAATGTTCTAGTTGATAATGAATTCTAGAACTGAATAAGATGACAAGTTTTGTAATTTAGTAATTATGGATTAGGATCGAAGGACGAAAAAGAAAACATAGATATTTTGTCTTCATCTGCTAAATGTTTATTTGATATATACATCATAGTTGTCTCTGTAATATCTAATATTTCTGATCCGTTAATTATTTCGATATTGTATTTCATCTGAGGGATTAGATGAGTCAGGGGCGCTAACTTAGTAGATTTATGCTGATGTAACACCAGTTTATGTATAAACCTTGCAATTGGGTGGTATGGTGAGCCTCTGATTATGTATCTTGTCTATATTTCCTTTGATTGAACTAAATTTATCTGCTTTGGGAAATAAATATGCCCCCATTTACATGACGTTTTGTCGATATCGTGTGCTCGTGTTTTCTGGATTGTTGCGCTTCTTTTCTCGGTCAAGGTGTCCATATTTTCTGGATTGTTAGCAGAATAAGTGATCAGTAATATTTGAACTTTGGAATATATACTATGATCTGACTGCTGGATCAAATAGGCCCAATATATCTTGATAGATGTGCTCCAAGCAATGCAAACTTACAAAAGCCAGCCAGGGCTTTTTTTTTATGTTGGTTGCTGCTGCCTACAGAGACCAGTTGCCACATTGGTACAACTGTGTGAACAAATGTTTGCTTGTAGAACCTTAGGTTTATTTTAGAGTCAATCCCAGCAAACCTTTCTTATTCAAGATGATGTCCACATCAGCAAAGTAATACTATTAATGAGCTATTGTTTACTCATGTTAGGTTTAGTGGTGTTATGGGTGGAGGAAGCACATCAAAAATACTTTATTTCGATATTGTATTTCATCTGTATGAAGATTTTTTTGGTTGGCTGATTTAATTCGTGATTTAAATCATGCACAAGATTCACATGCTTTTGATATAGTAGATTAATTTTTGTATAATCTTTATAGATTATTTGATGTAATCTATTGATGCATAAATTTGGTCTTCTATAGATTATTCTATTTAAAGTAATCTTTATGAATTATTTGATATTATCTGTTGATGCATATTTGTTAGAATCTAATCGGTTGATTATTTATTAATTTAAAATTTAAAATATGCATGTACATAAGGATTTATGATTATTTAATTTAAATAAGCATAAGGATTTTGACATGATTTAGTTTGTAAAATTTAGTTAACATTCAAATTTTTTGTGCCTTTTCTGACTAGCAATAGTTGTCTAATATTCTAAATAGACTCATTGAAACAAGATGTCGCCAAAGTGACCTCTCTTGCGTAGATAGTCTATGAGGGATGTTCGATGTTTGTGCGTGTATATTCATGCGGGTATTAGTCGGCCCAAAGGAAGGTTAATACTTGGCCGAATTGCACACATACTTGTGGTG
Organism: Iris pallida; assembly: GCA_029216955.1. Classification (NCBI taxonomy): domain Eukaryota; kingdom Viridiplantae; phylum Streptophyta; class Magnoliopsida; order Asparagales; family Iridaceae; genus Iris; species Iris pallida. The sequence continues at coordinate 1,089,469 of JANAVB010037220.1, read as the reverse complement.
ATAAATGTATGACAAATGTAAGGTTTACATGTGAATAATAACCCGATCCAAAGATAGGCTTATTATTTGACATGACTTATTGTCAACGTTTGATCATTACACCAAGAGTACCACTTGCAGTTAATATCACTGTCCAAAGACTTGATATTAATGATGTACTAGATATCTTGAGATGGGGTTCACCATTATTTGAATTTGTTTGACTATATTTTACTCTTTGGTTATTAATTAGAGCATGTTTGTATATTTATTTTTGTTCTCTTTACAATTAATGTTGCTACAATATCTGCCAATAAAAATTTAATTTTCATGTTTAATGGGATAATCTTTAAGGGCGAAAAGAAAATAAATACAGTAGCTGCTAAGGGTCCAGGTCAAAAGAAACAACAATATAAAATTAAGGGTTGTTCTTTTGTGATAAGACATAACACATAAGGAAAAAATGTACAAAGTATCACGCATGGCGTATAAAGAAATATACATTTCTAAATTTGGTCTGTTCTGAGGTTAATTTAGATTTAATACCTAAAAACACGTGGTGGTTAGATTCTGGTGCTACTACCCACATTAGTGTTTATAGATAAGGTTGTCTGAGCTACCGAAGCCAATTGATGGTGAAAGATACATCTATATGGGTGACGGCAAATCGGTAGAAGTGAAAGCAATATGACATTTTAGGTTATGTTTAGGAACTGATTATTATTTGGATTTGATAGACACTTTTATTGTACTGTCTTTTAGACGAAATTCAGTTTCAGTTTCCTTAATGGACAAATCTGGTTATCATTGTTCACTGGAAAATAATAAGTTTAGTCTATCTTTAAATCCAAATATTATTGGTAACAGTTCCCTTAAGGTTTATGATAACCTATATTCATTTAAAACTATTGCATCTTACAATAAAACCTTGCAAGTGGAGTCATGTGGTACTAAATACAAAATTAACAATAAATTTTTTTAGTCACATTATGACATAAGCGATTAGGTCACATATCTAGAAATAGAGTTGAACGATTTGTGTCTGATGAGATTTGGATTTCATTGACTTTGTAGACTTTAATGTCTATATTAATGTGTAAAGCAAATACAGACCAAAGTTCAATTGTAAGTAGCTACTTTATTGGCTATACTGACAAATCAAGGGGTTAATAATTATATGATCCAACATTAAGAAAAAAAATTGAGACGAGAAGTATAATATTTTTTGAGGATGTTGAGTTTGGGGGAGAAATAAAGTCAGGATCATTGTCTTTGAGAAGGAATCAATTACGATTCCTACTATCACTTTTGACGATGTGCAGGATTCTATACCTGTCATAATCAAGAAGTGAATTTGGAGTCTCAATAAGACAATGTCGATTTACCTCTATAAGTCGTTGTTGAGATACCTTAACAACGACAACATAGCAGCACCCCATTCAAGATAAGGTAATTATTACTAAGGAACAAACTCAACAATCTCAAGAACCGGTAATATTAAGATGATCCACCAGAGAATGGAGAAATATAATTTCGGACAATATTGTCATATTTCTCTAGGAACGTGAGGAAAACTATGAAATATTGGAAGGTGATTCAATCATCTTCCGTCAGGCCATGGAAAGTTCCAACTCTTAAAAGTGGATTGAGAAAATAAATAAGGAGTATAAGACTATGCAAGACAATAAAGTTTAGGAACTTGTCACATTACCAAAAGATACGAAATTCATTGGTTAAAAATGGACATTTAAAACCAAGAAAGATTCGAAAGGATAATGTGGAGAGGTATAAAGTACGTCTTGCAGCTAGTGACTTTACTCAAAAGTCAACGATTGATTTTAAAGAGACTTTCTCTTCGGTATCTTTGAAAGACTCTTTTAAAATAATCACAACACTTATTGCACATTTTGATCTCGAGTTACATTAAATGGATGTCAAAATTATGTTTCTCAATGGTAACATCGACGAAACAATATATAGTGCAACCAGAAAACTTTGTATCAGAAGACCCAAAGAATATGGTTTGCAAATTGATAAAATCTATTTATGAACTCAAGCAAGCTTCTCGTCAAAGGTACTTCAAGTGATTATCTCATTTGGTTTTGAGATGAACACTGTTGAAGATTGTATCACAAGTTCAGTGGGAGTAGGAATAACGTTCTGGTTTTGTATATTGATTAAAGTATTCAATGTAAACCAGGTGAAACCTCTCGTTAAAGGAGATAAATTCGGTCTCAATCAAGTGCCCTAAGGTTAGGCTTAAAATTAAGAAAATATAATAGATTTTTCCTTCATGATCAGTTGTAGGGAGTCTAATGTATGCTCAAGTATGTACGCGTCAGGATATTGCGTACATATTAGGATATTAGGCAGATATTTAAGCAAATATGGATGGATCATTGGGTAGCAGCCAAACTACTTAAGTAAATAATAGAGAACAAAAAAATTATATGCTCTTTGTAGGAGATCGGACAATTCTGGAGATCATAAGGCATTCCGACTCCGATTTTGTTGGATGCCAACACAGTAAGAGATCCACATCAAGTTATGTAACACCCAGTTTTCTAAATGAGGATAATTTCAAAATTTTGTAATTTTTATCTTTTAATAATGATATTTTAAATCATGATGTAATTTTTGGTAATTTTAAATCATTTTTAAAACTATTTTAAATTATAACTTATGATTTTGGTGTTTTGATAGTGTAACACTAGAGACAGCTTAACCTAGAGCCTAGCCATGTGATTAGGGTGTTTTATTTATTATTTCTAGTTCGAGGGCACTTTTGTCATTTTGAATTTAATTGAATTTAATAAATATTATTTGGATTTTACCGTATTATTAATATGGTGTGATTAAAATATTATTTAATTGATTGTCATGTTTTGTGATTAGCCTAACTTGGTTTGGACCTAACCTAGATTAGTCACAGCTAGTCTTAGCTAACTATGGTTAGTGATAGTTAGTATTATTTAGATTTATTATAATTAATATGATTTTTAGTGTTTTTTAGTATAATTGATTTTGGGCCTACAGTTGACTTTGACTAGTGTTGGCTAGAAGACTAACCTAGAGATTAACCTAGGTTAAGACCACTTGGTTAGGTTAAGTAACCTTGGTTTGGCCTAAGTTAGTGAGGTTTAAGTCATTGAAACTTGTTTGGAGATATTAGGAATTGATTAGGCTAGAATGGCTTATGATTTCATAAGTCATGACTAATGACTTGAGACTTAAAGCCCATAGGCCCACACCATATAGCTAACCCTAACCCTAATCAGCCCATGGTAGCCACTATTGATCCTTTCCCCTATTTAATCCCTTCCTAGAATTTAGGGCTAGCCTCCATTGGAATTTGTGCAGGTTTTGGAAGAGGTGAGTCTCCATCTTTCTAAAATCATAGGAAATCCATTTCAACTCCATTTTCCTTCAAATCAATTGCATTAGGACCTAATTCTTCTGTTCTTTTTGTTTGTGTAAGAATATTTCAGAGTAGGATCAATTTGTGGGAGTTTGGTGGCTTGAGGAACCCTTTTCATTTGGAGATTTTGACCCTTTGCTCATCAACAGGTATATTTAAATCTACTCCATGTAATTTCTGTTTAATTGCATTTCTGGGATGCCCTAGCCCTAACCTAGCTGTAGGAATAGCCACCCCTAGAATTTGTGTCCATTTCGTATCCTTTTGGACACGTATCAGTGACACATACCACGTGTTTGATGAAATGCCCCAAAGGGTATTTCGTGTGATTTTTGGGATTGTGTTTAAATAGAAAAATAGTTTTAGGTCTCGCTTACACGTTTCTGGAGTTTTGTCGAGTCTTAGTGTCGTGTCGAGTCGTGTCGGGCACGCGAACATGCGGTCGCGCGCGCGCGTGCACGGGGACTGTGCATGCCCTGCCCTTCGGGGGACACGGCGCCTAGGACACGCCACTTCGACACGTGAGACTCGACGTGTAGCAAGAGGCCGACACTGACACGGGGCTCCCCAAGTTTCAGAGCCCACGTGTCGTGTCGGACACGCACGAATGCGTGTAGCATTTTTTGTACTGTGCAGTTTTCTGTTGAAAACGTGCACTGACACGCGTGTCTCGTGTCTCGTACACGTGTTATGGACACGTGGCAGGGTGTCCTATCCCTAGCCCTAGTCTAGGTCGACACGTGGACACAATCTCGTGGGTTGTGTCGCTTTGTGTCGTGTGCACAGACACCGTGAACACATACACGCTGTTTGCTGTCGTCTGTGTCCAGATTTCTTGTTTTTGGGTTTTTGTTGATTGGACACGTTTGTGTCTACTTTTGTGGACACAACCACTTCACATAGCACGTGCACATTATGTTTAAACTTTACCAACCCTAAAATTAGTGTTTTAATTTAATTTTCATAGTTAATTCTCCATTTTCTATTTTTCCTGATACCTCATTATTCAGTCTTACTTTCTGATTTCTGTCCAGTTTTCATAATCCGATTTTGTCATCATTTTTGACCTAGTTTAAACTGCTAACTTCATGGTTTTTAACCTCTAACTTGTTCACCTACATGATATCTAAATGTATGAGGAATTTGGGGTCAATTTGGTGGTTGTGTGTTCAGAAAACTGAGAATTCATTAAAGGACTGTTTTGAACTGTTTTGTTTGGGTTTTATGTGAATACTGAACTGAGATTGAAGGGGGGGTTGTTCATGTAAAATCTGGAAATGGAATGGGACTGCAAAACTAGAAATGAAGTTTGGGTTTAATTGGTATTTATTTGAACTGTTTGATTAATAGTTAAAACTGAGAATTCATTAAAGGACTGTTTTGAACTGTTTTGTTTTGGTTTTATGTGAATACTGAACTGAGATTAGAGAGGGAACTTCTCAATGAAATCTGGGAATTCAAATTGGGTTTGGTTTTGAACTGTTGGGATGTGTGGGGATTCAAAAACTGAGTTTTTCCTCACTGTTTTCACTCACTGTTTTCACACTCTAGCCACACACATGCTTCACTGTTTTTTTCACTCTCACTCACTGTTTTCTAGCCTAACATACTCTATCACACACCCACACACTCATGTTCATGACACACACCCTCTAGTCTATCACACAGTCACACACACACATGCCTATGTCTCTCTACACACACACACACACTTGAACACTCTATATCTCACACTCTCTCATGACACACACACATACACTAGTATATATATATGCCACTCTCACTCTCACTATTTGACACACACTCTTGTATTTGACACACACCCAATTCCTATGGTACACATATACACATACACTTGGACACCACATACCCTTCTTATCCCAATATATATGTACATGTATATCTTTGTATAATGTGCATATATAGATAATAGGTGTATGTATATTTAGGTGTACTTCTATTTTAGATGGTATAGATATATGTATATATGTATCCTATATAGATGTGGGATATATCATAGATAGCCTATATGTGTATTCCTATAGATTGCATGATATACTAATGTGTGTAATATAGGTTAGATATATATGACATGTAGATGAGTTATGGGTTGGCTATGGCATGGTATGCCTAGTATGGAGTCTAGAATAGACTATTTAGCCTTGTTAGGACCTAGAATGGCTTGTTAGACCTAGAATAGACTAGTTTGACTTAGGTTTGACTTGGTTGACCTAGTTTGACTTCTAGAGTTGACCAAGAGTTGACCTTGGTCTAGATTGACCTAGATTCATGTAGAATGCATTGATTTGCATCTTATTATCTTTGTAGACTCATAGTGACTTGTACTGTTTTATAGGAGACATACACCACTCCTCGGACAGTATATATTCTCCAGATTCACCGGATACAGGCGAGTACATTCTCTGATCATTTCATATCTTGTTTAGGATTATATTCCTGCTTTAGATTACTTTACATGATGTTGACACGTTGAAAACACGGATTAGTACTATATGGATCTGGTTGTGCGATGTTATCCCCTTAGCGGATACATCGGGTATTCGTGTTCGTGTACTTTATCGGGAACATCGTGTACTCTTTGTATTTGTTACATTCGTGTACGAAACGTGTGAATCGTGTATAATCATGTATTCACATGACCTTCGTGTACAATAACATAACGTAGCTGGATCCTTGTGTATTGATTGGGGCGGGGGAGTAGAAGTGGTTATGTATTCAATCCAGTAGATTACTCGTGTACAACCTCTGTAGATTACTCGTGTACAACATCGTACCGTCTACATAACCATCTTGTGCTCTGAATCACTAGCACTGTTAGTTCTCTATATATTATAGCTATTTACTTACAGTCTCTCTTTTTATCATATTATTCTTCAGATCCTGTATCTTATCTCTAGCATGTTTATATTTCCTAACCGATTATGGTTTTGTTGAGATGTACTGTACTCGCTCCTGTCCTAACTGGACCTGTTGAAAATTTTACAGTGAATGAGGAGGCTCTGGTGTCTATCCCTCTTGGTGCAGCATTAGACATCACTAGTTACTTGGACCTGCTAGCAGTTGATGATACTTCCCTAGATTAGGATGTCTTTATCTTTCTGGATTCTGTATTGAGTTTCTGAGATATTATTTGGATATGTACTTTTAGACACTTAGAACTCTGGGTTGTATCTATGTGTTTTCATTTCTGGATATTTATCTATCTTTCCTTTCATGTTCTACCTTAGATGTGGTTGAGTTATATTCTGTTATGTCACCCCCATTCGGGGAGTATAAGTGTATATTACCCTTATCTGTTAGATGTTATGACCTAGGACAGCGTTCTACCGCCGACACTGCGGCGTAGGTTGGGCGTTGTTACGTCCTCGTATCCTCACAGTGGGTGCGGGTCGTGACACGTTTTTAGTGGTGGCCCATGCAGGTCGAGTTTATGTAGTGGTATTTGAACTAGAGTATCACTACAGCCTGCAGTAGGATTAGGATATTTTTGAGGGTACTCAATCACAGTTAGGATTCCTTGAAAGATTCCTGGAATGACCCTTGAGAATCTTATTTAAACTTCAAATTGAATTATTTCCTTGTTTTGTTGCTCTCACTCCTTGATTATTGAATTTGATTTTGTTGGATCGTTGTTGATTTTGATTTTCCTATCGAGATGAATTTTATGGCCTGAGTTACGATATTTTATGATAACATATGTTGACGGGAATAACAGGGATGGTAAAATGTCTACTTGATTATGGAACCTGTAGTTTATCGCAGCCATATTAGCTGGCGTGGCAGAAACATAGGGACCTGACTTCGGATGTACGTATCTTGATTATGAGATTTGGAATTTCTCGCAGCTATACTAGTCGGCATAGCGAGATTTCCAGACGACCTGATTATAGAGGTGCATGCCCCAGTTATGGAATCTATCGTTTATCGTAGCCTTGCTTACTGGCATGGTGAGGACTCCGAGTAACATGATTTTGGACAGACGTATATGGTTATCAGATTGTATCTTGAGAAGGTTTTTAAACATATCATCTCTATCGTACCATTCTGTTGTATAAATTGTACCCCATCATCAAATAACTTTAGATTGTATCTTGAGAAGGTCTTTCATGAGCATACTGCTCATATGGGTGTTATCTCAATCAAGTATATGGCAATATAGTAGGAGTTTGTATTTTATATATTTGGATGCTATTTGGTTTTGGACACATTTGTATATTAAAGTATTTTGGATATTTATCTGATCAGATATATGGAAATTCAGTTCATTCTGTTAAAGTATTGATCTCACTAAAGTTAAGGAGGACCAGTTGGAAATAGACATGTATTGATCATATTGCGTGTAATTTCCATGCTACGCATCCATGATTGATCTATGTCATTTAGCTATATTGGTATATGTGACCATTGATGGTTTAGTTGCACTATATGTGACGAAGGCCGCTTTAATCCTATGTTGATATGGTTAATGGACGAGATTGTCCGGATATACCCTAAGGATTAAGATAGCAATTTATGAGCTCACTAAGGTTAACACAATTATAAGGTTACATATGTGGCCCAGTGGGAGATTGTTGGAATTATTCAATAATTAAGGGGCCACACATGTAAAATTAATTGTGTTTGGGCTATCTAAATAATTAAGCCAAATTAAAGTGGTCTATTTGGAAATTGGCTTAAGGGTATAATTGTTATGGAATTAATGTGTAGATACCGGAGATAATTCTAATTTGATGAGGGGCCAAATTAGAAATATCAAAACACACATGTATATATATATATATATATATATTTTTCTTTTATATATATATGTATATATATATATATATATATATATATATATGTATATATATGTATATATATATATATATATATATATATATATATATATATATATATATATATATATATATATGTATATTCATTAGGGTTATGGTCCCCAACTTATACGGCCACCAAAAGAGAGGTTTTCTCTTTTTCTCTTCTACATCCACATCAACAGAAAGAGAGGGACAAAGGATTCGGATTCATCTTTGTCATTAAGGGTCGTAGCAAGTTGGAAGATCAAACCCCACAAAAGGACGACGGCTTCAAGATCCATCAAGCCTAGCAATGGATTCAGGTACGCTTCCGCAATTTAATTTATGTTATTCATCTCATGAATCGACAGGGTACAATAAATTCCAACAATTTGTGCCTCCCAGTTACAGTGTAAACCAAACGCCAAAATTATCGCGAGTTCCAGCAGAATCTCCCACTCTCTGGATAGTTTCTGCGAACCAAACAGGTCCTTAGTGATTTATGGTTGGATATACAAAAATAAGTGTTGATTGAGCAAAGACATGATGATCATTCATAAAACAACAAGAAAAAAATGGAACTCGATATATAGTTCCACTGAGGGACTATTTGGATAGATGTAACTCTTTGAAAGTGTGAAAGTGGCACTTGCGATAAGTTAAGTTTTCGTTAACTTGCAGCAAGTGGCACTTTCCAAAATGTGTTTGGATGTAATATTTTTTGTCAACTGCAAGTGAAAGAAAAATGGGTTTGGTGTTTTGATGGTAGTTGAAAGTGGAGAGAAAATGAGTTCGGTTGTTTGGATGGTGGTTGAGAGTGGATATTGGATTGAAGATACGATAAATTAAATATTTTTAATAGATAATTAAACTAACTTAATTAAACAAATTAAACAAAATAAACTAAATTAATTAAACAAATTAAACCAACTATATTTAATAAATATCCTCTCTCTCTCTCTCTCTCTCTCTCTCTCTCTCTCTCTTTTCAATGTATTTTGGGGCTGTCCACAAAAATACCACCTCTCCTCCACCGCGTCCTCCCCCCTCGCCTCCTCTCCTCCACCGCGTCCTCCCCACCGCCTTCTCTCCTCCATCGCGACGGCTTCGGATCCGGTGGACCTTCTCCTCTCCTACACCGTCTCCTCCACAGCCTCCTCTCCTCCATGCGAGGCCCTCGTCGTCGTCGCCTCCGCGAGGACCCCTCCGTCGTCGCCTCCGCGAGGACCCCCGCCGTCACAGCAAGGCCCTGCCGCCTCCGCGAGGACCCCGCCGTCACAGCAAGGCCCTGCCGCCTCCGCGAGGACCCCCGCCGTGCCACGCAGCCCTCGTCGTCGTCGCACCACGCATCCCCCCGTCGGTCTTGATCTCCGAGCAGAGGCGCCGAAAGCCCCTCGTCGACCGGATCGAGAAGGAGGAGAAAACTCCTCGTCGGTCTTTCTCGTCGTCATCGTCGATTTGGTGGAGGAGGAGAGGAGTAGCCGATGATTTGCAGTACACTTACTCCTCTCCTCCTACTACCACTTGCAGCACACCTACATCACATTTTGGCTGCAAGTGAATTGGGGAATAAAATGGGGGGACAGTAACTCTGATTTGTCAGAGGTTACACTTCTCCATCCAGTTGCAGCGCACAACCAAACGCTGCAACTCTGTTCAGTTTTACTGAACAATGCTAAATGCAGCCACTTGCTGCACAGCTCCGCTGATCCAAATAGCCCCTGAGAGAACAAGAGCTGAGAAGAGTTGAGCTTGTTGTACCTTGAAGAGGAGCTCCAGTGTGAGCATCAACAACACTGAAAGGACCATCTAACAAATAAACCTCGAAATTATTATATATAGCTCCTCCTAGCTAAATCCTCTGCCTCTGGTCTTCACTCAAAATACTATATAGACAAAAATTTTATATTTCTGGAAATTAAATTACAAGTAATTAAATTCTCTGAAAAATTATATTCTCATATTTGGGGACCGTATAAATATTCCTGAGAAAAAAAATAAAAAACAAAGAAAAAGTCAAAAAAGGAAAGGGAGAAAAGTATGATAAAAAACGAAAAAAAAGAACAAAAAAAAAAATCAAAAATGAAAAAAAGACCAAAATAAAAAAGACAAAAAGACAAAAAAAAGAGCAAAACGACAAAAATGAAAAAAAAAAGACAACCCAAAAACCAAAAAACAACATAAAACGACAAAAAAAAGCGGAAAAAAAGACAAAAAAACAACAAAAGCGACAAAAAGAGAAAAAGTTTACATGAAAAAAAACGATAAAAAAGGACCAAAAAATGACCAAAAAAGCCAAAAAGAAAAAAAGCCGACAAAAAAGAAAAAAATTACCAAAAAGACAAGAAAAACTGCTACAAAAACGACAAAAAAACGACAAAAACGACAAAAAGCAACAAAAAAAAGGTTAAAAAATAATAAGGAACGACAAAAACGACAAAAAAGACAACAAAAATGACAAAAAACTACTAAAATCGACAAAAAGCGGCAAAAAGGCACAAAAAACCCGACAAAAAAGACAAATAAAGACAAAAACGACAAAAACTGAAAAAGACAAAAAACAACAAAATATACTAAAAACGACAAAAACAACAAAAAAGACAAAAACTGGTAAAACGACAAAAAAGACAAAATACGACAAAAAATATAAAAATAAAAAAAACGAAAAAAAAAGAATAAAAACGACAAAAAATCGATAAAAACGACAAAAATGACAAAAGGCGACAAAAAACAACAAAAAGGACCAAAAAAGGACCAAAAAACGAAAAAAAAAGGTTCAAAAATGATCAAAAAAGTTCCTTTTTTTTCCCAGGCAAAAGAAATATATCTATCTATTCTTAAGGGATATGATTCTCATATTTTATGGATAAACTATTTATCCGAATTTTTCTAATTTTCGAAAATAAATTTTTTATAGCCCAAACAAATATGCTAATAGATTTCTATCCTAATTTTTTTCGGAAATAAAAAAAATACCGCGTACCAAACGCCAGAAGATTCATACCCCCTCTCTCCTACTATAGTTATGTCTCCAATATCCAACTATTGCTGCACACCCTTGTCCAGAGCACATCCTACCAAACCTTGATAATATAGTTCCTTTTTTTTAATTGTAGTACATAATTTGTAACGTTGACATTTGCATTTTTGAAGTATTGTCATACAAAGCATTGTATATAATTTTTGTTTGGGCTCTTGTTTCGATCCGATTTGGACCTATTTCAAACGGACCTCATCCGGTCGGTTTCAATAATTATTTAGTCCCATCCCATCAAAGCACGGGTCCAATTCGGCCCATCAAATTTGGCTCAGGTTCGACCCGTGCTCAGTCCTATAACTTACTAAAGATATCACACAAAGTGTTAGGGACTTTCGCATTGAAAATTGACATTTTATGATACCCAAAACCCTAAAAAATGTTAGAGGGGCTATCATAATTTTATGTGTGTTAGGACTGCCAAAATTCGCAGTCCTATCTAAAGTTAAGACTACCATAATTTTGCTAGTCCTGAGACAAAAAATTGTGTGTGTAAGGACTGGTAGGATTTTGGTAGTCCTAACTGTTGTTATGACTGCCGGGACTTTGATAGTCATTTGTCGTCCTCAACCCGACTATGCCTATTTCTAAAGTTTTTAAACCATAAAAATAATGTACAAAACCACCAATAATGGTGTTCGAATAAAGAAAAAAATACACATACATTAACTGAAATATAAAAACAAAAAGTAAAAACCCTAAAAAATATTGTTTTCATTTTTATTTGAAAAAACAAAAAAAATATACAATGAAATGAAGAGAGGAATAAAAAATGGAACATTTAACTTGTCATATTCGATTAGGGTTGCAAGAGGAAGATATTGCAAGAGGAAGATGAAGTTGTATGTGTTGGGTTCATTTTTGTATTCTATCTTACTTTGGATTGAGACTTAGATATTATTGATTAGTATAGATAGTTGGTCATTACTGTACAACTTATACGTATTCGAGCTGGGCTGGAGTCTACTTGATACGTAGCTGGCATGTATACGCATTCATAGTCCCAAAATACATAGGACTATGAATGCGTATACATGTCAACTACGTATCAAGTGGATTTCAGTCCTACTCGATAGTCTGCTGCCTAAAACTATCTATCAAATCAACTAAGAGATGCCTATCTCAATCAACATAATAAATAATATCAAGAATAAACCATATGTGTCATAGTATGCTGCCTAATAACATACATGTTCGATTAGACCCGAAGAACGATATGGGTCTATAAAATAAGAGTAAATATCAGAATATAAATAATTGATAAAATATGAAGGCACAATAAAATATCTGAATCGAATATAGCAACATCGTCATGACCAGCAACTAACTCCGCTTCGTCTATACATGAGAAATGACCAGGTCCTCAGGGGACATAGCAAGGTACATAATATACATGCCAATAAAATAATAAAGAAAAATATGATCTAATGGTATCTACCATATCTAGCCTAAATAATATGCACGTGAGAACATGTTCCGAATATCAGGCTTCAGCCACTGAGGCTCACAAGATCCTTAGCAAGCAAATACCTAATGCACCGTGTCGTGGTACCTTGTGCAATCAATAAAATAACACCAGAGCTCTGTTGCAGAGACAATGGCAAACAATAATATAACAACCAAGTCTTAATATGGTAAATAGGTCAAGCAATAAAATAACTCGATATGTCGGTAATGTTTTCCCCACCCCATATCTAGATCTAGCAAGTCGAGTCAAGTCCAATACAATAAATCACAAGTGCAAGTAATGATCTAATATCATATCATGAAGTCCATAATGATCCATAACCACGAATAATTATGTAGACTCTGTATCATGAATCGTGTCAGTGTCATGTGGTCTATCGTGTCAATAAATACGAATAAAGTATACACGATGCCTAGTATCTTCGATGACTACAAGATGCCATTGGCACCCGAATATAACACAGACGTAAAGTATTAACTAATCCTACATCCTCATGATAATGAATCAAGAAAAAAATACAACAAATAAAAGAAATGACAATAAACTGTAACATTGGCAATGTACATTTGTTTGTAGTCTTGAAGTGTGTATACAATGGTCCGACTCCGGGATCCTCGCGAACACCGTCATGTGCACCTAGATATAACTATCAATGACATATATATGTCATACCATATATAGACTTACCATATATAGACCTAATTAATATATTCTACTATACTAGTCACGTTACCTATTTAACTCAATCTAGCATATATAGTATTAAATCTATATGATAAAGTAAAAAGTTTATAAAGTAAAAATATATTATTTATTTCTAGAAAAAAAATATATTTTTTATAACAAAATTTAGTCTATTTTATTCATAAGAAAATAGGTATCCAAGTCTCATATTGATCGTATATTAATATTCACCGACTTGTCTAATAATTTTGTACCGGAAACAACTCATTTTAATCAATTAATGATTCTGAAAAAATTCTGTAAAATATATAAAAATATGATTTCTATGATATAATACTCAGTAATTATTTTGGAAAAGTCTCATATAGTTCCGAGTCCAAAAGGAAGTTTAGATTCTAGGTATTTCGATGTTCCAACAACAACACAATGAAAACAGAATTTAATAAAATATGTAAACTCAACCAAATAACACAAAATTATTTCCAATGGATAGATCAAGATGTCTATAGTCGAAGTGCTCCGTAAGTTGCCGGAAACTCGCATGCAACAGAATTGGTTCAGCCTGGACACACGTTCGTAAAACGGATGTCCCGGATAAATCGTGCGGAACCACGTAGATGGCCAATTGGAGATCAAAATAGACACGTAGATCTAGAACTTAATCTTGGTTTCATGGCAAACGGACATCTGAATGTAGATGAAAACCTATTCATAAATCAGCATACCTGTTGTGACGTTTCAGCCCAAGTGCAATCGACTTCAGGTGACTTCTATGCCTCGTACCAACCAAAATAGAGGGACTATGGCTCCTCGAAAAGGTGTTGGATGTTAGGGGGGTGTCTTAGGGTCGAGATAAAGTTAGTGAAGTAGTTGAAAGGGTTGGTTATGAAGGGTTTCTGTCGGGTGGAAACGAAAGTAAGAAAATAGAAAAGGGCTCTCGGTTTTCTGATATTTTATATATATAATCCGTCCAAAAAAGGGAGGGGGGAGCTGTTTTGAGTAGGGAAAAGATTTTTGGAGATATGGATTTGGTTTGGTGAGATTTGGTTAATATTTGCTAGCCCAATTAAAATATACACCTAGATATATCTCCAAGGATTTAAATATGATCCAAATTAGGAAACTGAATATTAAATTTATTTTAAAATAAATTTTAATTAATATGTCTGCATATTATCCATAAAATCAATCTAAAATGGTCATATTAGGTTAGGGTATCATCCTAGAATAGGCTCTTGTAGGCTATGTTTGGATCGATAGATTTAATCGAGTCGAAATAGGACCCGAAAGCCTATTAAATGGATCTTGTGTGCCATTTGAAAATAAATAACACATGAAAACTCAATTGAGTGGAACACCATTGTCATGTGTGTAGTAGGCTCAAAATAGGTTAAAGGCATATATTGGATCAAAATATTTCGATCGAGTTTGGATCTCAAATTTCCATTTGAAAGTACATTGAATGTTACGGTAAAGGCTAAAATGACTATTTTGACAATAGAGTTGTGCAAAAAAATATTGTGCAAAAAAATATGTTTGAGTGGGACATGATATACCAAAATAAAGGTAGACTCGTCTAGAACACGAATATGGAACTTGTTTCAAAAAATTAGCTAATAGTACGCTTCAAAAATCAAAGCTACAGCAAAGTGCATATATAGTCAAAATTAAAAAAAAATATAGTTTAGAAAATAAAAATCATATAAAATAAATAAATAAATTTCCAAAAATCAAAGGGCTTACAACAGATTATTCTTAAATAACACTTTAGAGTATACATGGCAGCCATGAAGTCAATATTCATCGGTGAAGGACAGTCCACAAATAGACCCCCACTGTTTGATGGAACAAACTACACATATTGGAAGACACGGATGAGTTTCTTTCTAAAATTACTTGACTTTGATCTTTGGTCAATTATCATAGACAATTACAAAAAGACGCTTAGAATAGTGATTGATGGCAATCTTGTAAAAAAAGTCCCATAATAGATACACGAACTTACAGAAGTCACAATGTAGTCTTGATGCACGAGCTATAAATGCTTTATTCTGTGTTATTGACAAGACTAAGTTTAATAGGATATCCATATGTACCACATCGTACGCAATTTTGAAACTTCTTGAGCTACTCATGAAGGTGTAGGAACCCTAGAGGGGAGGGGGGTGAATAGGGTCAAGCTAACTAATCAACACTTAGCACAAGCTAATGAACAATTTAAAAATATAAGTGCAAGAGAAGAAGCAATAACAATACCGACACACGATATATCCTGGTATCCTTCCAAGGGGCACTCCAGTCCCGGAACTCTCTCCGGCTTTAATCTACTATTTGAGTAAATAGTTACACACGAGTTTGGATCCGAAGAACTCGCCAACTTCTTACACAAAAGCTTTAGTCCGAAGGCCTCTCCGACTTCAATCGAGAGTTTGCATACGAAGACTCTCCAACTTCAACCGAGAGTTTGGATACGAAGACTCTCCAACTTTAACCTTTCACAATAGATTTTGATCTCTTTATACAACAAGATGAAGATCTTACTTTTCAACTCAATAACTCTAACACAATTTGTGGATGACAAATGAAAGCTCTGTAGAGTTATTTGTGGATAGGCTTTGGTGGTTTAGAAATTTTTAGGCTCAAAGTATCAACCTTGAATGAAGGGGTTCAAGGCTATTTATAACCAAAGCATTGAAAAAAGCTCAAAGGCAACTTCTCAGTCAGCGATCGATATACCGTCGGTAAGAACCGACATACCGTCAGTACACCGGTCTGGAATGTAACGGCTAAAAATATAGCCGTTGGGATCATTAAATGCTCGAAATCTGACCGTTGGAATTTTAACGTTACTGAATCGGTATAGATCGATATTCCGTCGGTATGCCGATTTTGTAGATAGAAACTTTCTGTGAACAAAATCGGTATACCATCGGTATAGACCGGTATACCGTCGGTATGCCAATTTTCATCCAAAAATGATCCTGGGCTAAATTCTACCCTAGCTTTCAATTTTGCCATCCATTTTTTGTGTTTACAATTATTTCTAAGACTCATTACAGACTCCAGAAATACTGTAGCAGGTGCAGACTTCTTCATAGTCTTGAAATGATGATGGCATGGCATGGCTTCTTTCCTGATAGATGTTGGCTTTTTCCCTTTACGGCACCTGTCTAAAGATATCTAGTTTGTGAGAACTGAATACCTTTCGGGGCTTCGCCCCCGAACCCCCGACGAGGGGCGTTGCCCCCTCGACCCTCGTCCGCTGACCGGGCATCGGAACCCCCGAGTGCGTGGCTCCGAAGATGTCGTCGGGTGGTTCAGAAAAATCTTGTAGGATCCGTCGTCTTTGACCCACCATGATTTCTTTATTGCATATGTCCACATTGATCTTGCTTATTGCCTTTCTGTATGTACATGTTAGACGAACAAAGCAATATACATAGTAGCAAGTATGATAATTTTAATGCACATTAGGACAATGTCGAGTTTAAGTATAAGTGCTAAGGTGATAGCATAAATGTTAGTAATATCATAATGATTAAACTTAATTGAATGACCACAATCAAAAACATAGTTTTGATTTTGGCAACCCGATTAAATTTAAAATAGATAAGCTCATATCACTAATATGTAAACCAATAGGCACGTATCACCAAAGGTATAAGTATAAGTAGAAATACTATAGCAATAGTATGAAGATTAGTGATAATGAAATGCTAAACTTAACATATTAACCATATTCAAAAATATGATACAATCATTGGGCCAACACTTCACAGGTGAAGGAATCCAAAATTAGTCGATTGACACAAGAATATGAGGCTTTCAAGATGAAGCCAGATGAGACAATCACTCTGGTGTTTACTCGTTTCATTGATATCACTAATCATTTATCTTCTCTTGGCAAGTATTGTACAAATCACGAGAAGATTCGTAAGGTACTCAGGGAACTAACCAAGAATTAGAATCCCAAGGCTACCGCGATCATATAAGAAAACTACCACTATATCGCTGGAGACACTCATGGGCAAACTGATGACTCATTAGCTGGACCTAAAGGACTTTGAAGAAGCTATACCAAAGAAAAAAAATCAATTGCCTTCAAAGCTCATGCAAAGACAAGCTCAAGCGAACATACTGACGATGATGACTCTGCTAGTGAGGAACAAACCTTGCTAGTAAAGAACTTCAAGAAATTCTTGAGATTTGAGAAACCAAGCCGAAAGAAGAAAGATTTCCATGAAAGCAATAAATGGGAGACTATATGCTATGGATGCAAGAAAACATGACACATAAAGAAAGATCGTCCAATGGCCAATAAGACAAATCACTATGAATGATCAAGCAGAAAGTCATCATCCAAAAAGTATGCAAATACGAGCCTCTTACATGAAAGTGAAGCCAGTGAGTCAGAGGAAGAAGATAGAACCAAAAATTTTGTGAATGTATGCTTAGTGGCATTTAATCAGGTAGCTACAAATCCTCTGTACGTATGATGACTTTACTTTCGGTGAACTTTCTGATGCATTAGTGATTTGTTAGATGAACACAAGAAAGTGTTGGACAAATACAAGCAATCTCGAAAAGAGATCAAAGCTTACACGACTGAAGTTGAAAGGTTGTCCACCCTGTTAAATGAAGTAAGGGAGGCATCTTTCACCAGTAAAACGGATGAAATATCAACTCTTAAGCTAAGCTTACATGATGCTCTTAAAGATATCGAGAAGAGAGATCATGAATATGCGAAGCTCAATGTGTTATATGAACTAGAGAAGAAGAAATATAGCATAGCCACACAGAAAGTTGATGCTATATCTACTAAGTATGATGATGCTTGTGGAATCTCTAAAAAGTTAAAGACTATGTTGGGCAAACAGGTCATACCTGTTACTCAAACCAAGATTTTTCATGTGACACCACATACACATACAAGGACACTATTAAAGGAAGCACACAAATCTAATGCTAGACATCATCATGCTTTTTATTATCAATATCCAAGAAAGACACAAAATACTCATGTCTACACTTCAACACCAAACATTAACACTGTTATTACTTGCAATTACTGTGGTCAACATGGACATATCTCTTAATCTTGCAAAGTTAGAAAGTTAGTAGATATGAAGGTATGCACTTGGATACCGAAAATTAACATTTTTGGACCCTTAAAGAAATGGGTACCAAAGGTCACATCTACTCGTTTTGTAGGTGGGACAACCCTCTCATGATAGAAGTAAATAGATTTTTAATAGCGGATGTGTCACGACCCGCTCCCGAATAGTCGGACACGAGTCGGACATGCCCAGCCTTTGTCGTTAGACACGACAAAGTAAGCTGTACCAATCTAGGAAAAACTAACCAGATATCAAGACAAGTATAAAAACACAGCATCTATAAACG
Organism: Iris pallida; assembly: GCA_029216955.1. Taxonomy (NCBI): domain Eukaryota; kingdom Viridiplantae; phylum Streptophyta; class Magnoliopsida; order Asparagales; family Iridaceae; genus Iris; species Iris pallida. Next base: position 1,070,663 of record JANAVB010037220.1, on the reverse strand, counting down.
TATCCCATAATAGAAGTACATGTCTCAGAATTTAGTACATTCCAGCAAATGAAAGAAAGTCTAATAGTCTCAATACAGGAAAATATAAAACTACTATGGTAAAGATCTAGGCTTCTGCAGCCTCTAAGTCAAGAGCTACTCCAGCTAGCTCTCCTGCATCTACTGGCTCTTCGCCATAGTATGTGTCGTACAGAGCCTCCAACTCACCTGCAACATATCCTAGTCAGGAGCGAAGCTAAGTATATCCTAGGAATGAACATGTACATCATGGTATGAACAAGAAATAGAAAAAATATGTAAAGTAGAAGAAATGAGAACAAGACATGAAACTGAACAGGAAATACTGAAAGTAAAACAGGGAACATGATATGAGTCCTGAACATGAAATACAACCTGAGTATGAAATACAACCTGATCATGAAATACAACCTGAATCCTGACATGTGCAAGATTGAAATACTTCTAGATTGTATGATCGGCTTGGGTAGATTCAATGAACATAAAATGGTACGGCTTTGGTCTCGCATGCACGATGCGAGGCCTAAGCTATTCACATGAATAGTAACAGGGTTTGATCACATATCTCTAGTATTTCTCCTCCCAGACACAAGTAATCCATGAAACATAAAACCAGACAATACCGTGATACATCGTGTCAACAAGGAGATACAAGGATGAATATACAAGACATGAGAAATGAAAAAAATCCGAGGAGTATACTTGTCTGGCTCAGGGTAATCGAGAAAGGGTAGTAAAGCTGGATGTCCCCCTGTTATGATTACAATTGATTAGACTATGAACAAATATCAACTAACTATACTTATGAACGAAATCCTATTTCTATGAATACCCTTTTCCAACTAAAGTATTTCTACTAAGCCCACTAGAGAAGAACAAGGATGTCTATGACTAATATATACAGTTTAAAATTATAGTTCTATGGAGATCACCTTACTAATTTGACTCAAAACCAAGCTTAACCTATAGCTAGTAAGGCTTCTAGGTGTTGGTATTACCAAATCCCAAGTTTTCCAATGTTTCTTATTTCCTAGATTAAGTCCTATAATCTAAGGTAATCCCACTATCACATGAACCCACAAAGCTGAACAAGAACCTAAAAAGTTGAACCCAATCAATTTCTCAATGGCACCCTAAGTGACTGGACTACTAATATGAGTAACATCCCAACCTGACATTTCAACTTGGTGAGAAGTCATCCTAATATGAGTACTAATAAAATCAGTCTAGACAAGGATGATTTGGGTCAGTCTTCCCTAGGCTGGTTCAACCAGTCTCAACAATGCCTCACAGTCCTAAAGTTGATAATATTAATTTTTGGACCCAAAATCCTTATATTAACTGGCTGAAGTTAAACATCAAACAGAAAATAACCTACTCCTAATATCATCAAGGAGTAGAGCAATGATGATTCTAACTTACCATGTATTCCCTCCCACAGTTCACTCTCAGGTTTACCATCTACTGAAATTTCTAAATTTCAGTCTTATTAGAACATGAAGGCCAATTCAGTCTATGGCAAAAATTAGGATAACCATTCAATCGATTTGTTCGACTATAGGTTGTCCTCTGCTGCAGGTATCAACATAGACATCAGCAGTCATGTATAAGGGGACTTGATGTCCATGTATTTAGATTACAGTTGCAACTCCTTCCCAGGTTCATTAGTCCATAAATTTGGATTGAGAAATTCAATACTCTAACAGGTTTACACATGGTTATGCTACTAATCATTTAAATATGCTCAAGTATAAGTTTTCGACCTGGACTGATATAGGTCAGGAGCAAAAGTCCTCAGTTTCTCATTCCCAGGATTATTACATCTAAATTCCAGATCAACTTCAAAGAAATCATTCACTAACTACTCCTATTTATGAAGCTAACCCACTGTCCAGAGTAGTGAACATGGATGATGCATACAACAACCTATCCCTCTTCCTGAGTTTACCAAGAAATTCTCAAGAGACACTAACCTGGTTCACAGTTCAGACTTCCAGTTATTACCTTTCTAAACAATTCCCTGTAGCTCAAGGTGACTCTCCTCATAAATACAACTGATTACTCTACTGGATACTCAAAATGAGAACTGAATCTCAATCTAATCCACTCCAAAGAAATAAAAATTCATACAATGAATAAGACCCTATCCTGATAAAGTGGCCTGATACCAAAATCTATATTAAACCAGAACATGAACTAGATGTTAAGTTCACAATTTCAGTAATTCTCAGGAACACACACACAGGTGCAGCCCATACAGTCTACACCCTGGAGAACTTTAAGATTGATATCATCAGTCTCTCATACAGGATTTGCCTATGTCACTTTAACCGGGTTTAAACATATCAGCCCAAAGTGAAATCAGTTATCAGTCCCAAGTGAAATCAGTTACTGTCCATAACCACAAACTCTCAGGTTCTCCTATAGCCACCCTCAATCCCAGGTTCAACATCTTCAGGACAGTGTATTGCTATGCAATTTTACATAAACTCAGGTTTCTAAGGCTATCTCGAATTAAGAAGTTCAAAGTAGTACTCATAAAACCATGTAATCAAGTTACAGTCTAAAGAAATATTGATTGTTGTGAAATTCTCAACAACTCAAGACACAATTCACAAAAATCTACAAACTATCACTCAACATAGGGGATAAACTCCTTCAAAACAAGGATGATTGATATAAATCCCAAAGCAATCTACTTATTTCTCAGAACATAAGAACTGCTATCTAAATTAAATTTTTACCAAGTAGAACCCGGTTGACCCATTCTTGATTTATGAACCATCTTCAATTTAACAGTGTCCCTAACTAACCATAACAGAGCTAGTGAAGGGAATTACCTGATGTAGCACTGATCTGGAACACTCTTCACAATAGTTGACTTGCTCTCCCAGTTAGATTGAAACTATGATTCCTCTGAGTAGATAACCAAACAGGGAATAACAGAGTATTGTAAGTTGTGGTTACTCCCTTAGACTCGATCTAGGAATCCTATACCAATCATCAAGTAAAATCACCAAGACTTGAGAATAAAGAAAATGTGATAAATACTTCAAATGGAGATATCTGAATCCTTGTGAATGACAAATCCTGCCAATTATGTAAATCCTTCAGGTAGATAAGATCTACAATATTTATGATCTGAATTATCAGATCTGAACAATTTCACAAGAAAGTGTTTCACTTAACAAAATGCCTAAAAATTGGCTTTTGAAAGAAAACTAGAAAAAGTACAAATGTTCTGGAAAGTATTGCTATGGAAGTCTGATCTGAGAGCGATCACTTTGTTCATTGGACCATACGATGATGATGAAGAAAACTGCTTGAAGAAGACGAACAATCGGAAGAAATAAGTCACCGGAAAGGTATCGAGCAACGACATTGATGGCACAGTCGAATGCTTTCTTGCTTTGCTTCACCCTGTTCTTGAGAAAAAGTTGAAGAAATTCTTGTGGAAATATCACTCTAAAAATATGAGTTTTCTCAGAATCTCCTCTCATGTATCTATATTGATCTCTTTTTTTCTGTGTTAAAATAAGTCTATTTATAGACTTGACCCTTTGTGCGTAAAAAGCAACCAAATCGGGTCTGTACGCGAGTAACTGTCACCTATGATGTAAATCATCCTCTACGCACGTTGACACGTGTCCCATTACTTCAACAAAATGGAGAGAGCACGTACACACGTTCTTCGATAAGTGTGGCATGAAAGCCACGTAAGCAAACCACGTTCTCATGTAGTCAGGAAAGCTCGGGCGTAAAAATGACCCAAAACATACTCCCTGCGTAAAGTAGCAAACTGGGCTAAAAATAGCCCAAAATAAACTTCCAGTGTAAAGTGGCTAAAAATAGCCTTAAGCGTAAAATTAGCTCAAATAAACTTTACGCACACAATAGCCTTGAGCGTAAAAAGCTCGAAATAGCTATCGTGTATAAAAGAAACAGTTTATTGAGCGTAAAGTAGCCCATCTGCACACTAAACAACAAGTGTTGGGTTTAGTGTAAATCAATTCCTCTCGGCTTCTGCGCACTGTTCTTGTCAGAAAATCCTGCTGTCAGATCAAAAATCACGCTCAATAAATGCAGCCTGACAGCCTGTCCCTGGCGTAAAGTGGAAGATAACTCTCGCGTAAAAGCTTCTCGCGTAGAGAATAGCTTGCGTAGAGTAGCTCGCGTAAAGTCTGATTTTGACTTAGTTTGAATTGCGTAAAGTTCTTAACTTCTCTGACTTGGTCCATGAAGCACTTTTTACGCTCCTACAAGACCCCCTTCAAAGTTTTCAAATTATTTTCAAAATTTGAAATACTTTGAACAGAAGCATAAAATTTGGCATTTCAACAGTCAGAGTAGAATTTGGGATATCCAACGGTCATCCGCATAAAAATCAGGATATCTAACAGTCAGCGTAGAATTCAAAATTTGAATCGATTCAAAATTTCTCTATAAATAGAGCTCTTCAAATAGAGAAAAAACTTTACTTGTCTTTCGTAATCCCGATCTCTCTTTACTCTTCTTCTTCTTCTTTCATACTCTTGCTTCGATCCGATGGCCCCCAAGAAGACCGCCGCTGGCAGCAAGGACAAGAAGCCCGTTGTCGATTCATTATCGGCCGATCGCGCGAAAACTCCCGTCCCATCATCAATAATGCCCCAACAGAGCAACCCCGCCGTGGCTCCGACAATGAAGGGTAAAGCACTGAACTTCGGCCGCGAATTCGTCGGAGAAGAAGACCCGAGCTTTTCACTTCCCGCCCACGTTATGCGTGTCAGCGTAGAAATTGAGATAATTAAATACGCCCACGTTATACGTGTCAGCGTAAAATTAATAACATACTCCCACGTTTATACGTGTTAGCGTAAATTTCAAAATACGCTCACATCAACATATGTTAGCGTAAAAATTAAAATACGCTCATGTCAACACATGCCAGCGTAAAAATTAAAATACGCTCATGTCAACACATGCCAGCGTAAAAATTAAAATACGCTCACGTCAACACGTGCCAGCGTAAAAATTAAAATACGCTCACGTCAACATGTGCCAACGTAAAAATTAAAATATGCTCATGTCAACACATGCTAGCGTAAAATTCATAATACGCTCACGTCAACACGTGCCAGCGTAAAAATTAAAATACGCTCATGTCAACACATGCTAGCATAAAATTCAAAATACGCTCACATCAACATGTGCCAGCGTAAAATTTATAATACGTTCAGATCAACATGTGCCTGCATAAATTTTATAATACGCTCACATCAACATGTGCCAGCATAAAATTCATAAGTAAAAAGGCTTTGTGTAAAACGAAGAATTTTTACAAAAAAAAAATTATCAGCTTTAATAAGCATAAAATTTGCATAGTCAGAGTCTTTTATCTTTATGCGTAAAACTCAGACCAAATTATCTGCAAAAAATTTCAAATTAGATTTTTACTAACTTGATTTTTCTTTTTCTTTTTCTTTTGGCAGTAGATTTGCAAATTCACCCACTTGCAGAAATATTTGGCTCATCAGCTGATATGGTGGGCTCAAATTATTTGGAGAACATGTCCTACATGGAGTTTTCCAAGTCGAATCCGGAGTATCCTGCAGAGAGAGCACAACTGATAGCTGCTCAAGGGAACATGATGCTGTTGTCCATGATAAATGGGGAAGTGTTGACATCGCTGGATGGCCAACAATTTGCAAAGCCAGCTTTTTTATTCGAGAATACGATAAACTTCAAATCACAAACACACCCCAAGAAGAAGTCTTGGGTGTTGAAGTTTGGAGATAGAGCCATGTACCTCCCTAACATGGATAGAGATTATCCTTTGTCTGCTTTTATCCATGCCATCCATCCCCGAAAGACGCTATGGAACCTGACTCCCAGCAGTCATGGTAGGCCAGGAAGGATCATTTTTAAGAGAGAGAGAGCAAATGACATGGGCTACTACACCAGTGCTCCCAGTGGTGGTGTTGTTCCCTTCTCCGGTCTCTTGCCAGGATTTACTCTGAATGAGGATTCCGCTCTGATTCAGCTAGTGCAGACCCAAATGTTCATTAATAAGTTTATAAGAGCTGCAGTATTATATCCTCAGGCCAACCCCAGGCTACCAGGGTGGCTAACTCTATTTAACCAGAACTGGATTCAGATCAGTGTTTGGATTATGAGGAACTTCCAAACGGAACTAAAAGACATCGGCCTGTATGAAGCAGTGGCCTCCACCAGTCAGGGTATACCACCGAACAGTAATTTGTTCATGGCTCTGATGGAGATATATATCAGTTCCACAGGAACTTTTGCGACCCCAAAAGGTGAAATGGGTCTCGCACTCCACGAGATGCAATTCATCTCCAAACTGCCAATGGAGGAAGCCCCATATGAAGAGTATGTTCCCTCCAACAGGGAACTAGCATAGATAAGGAAGAAAAATTCTCAATTGGTTGAGGTATATGAAGAGTTGATGTGCCATTACATGATTTGCACTACTATGCATGAGAGTGGATCTCATTTGGCGTACATCAACAAGTAGACAACATATCTCTTTTACCACAAGGATAAGATATCCAAAGATGATAAAAAAAGATTTCAGGAGAACAAAGCTCCATCCATCAACACTGGTTCAACAATCCCTGCTGATAAAGTACGGGATATGATGATTGGCTACAAATTCTCGAACAAATGTTTGTCCACCAATGTCACCCCCAGTTTCCAGAAATAGGGGTATTTTTGTCATTTTTTATTTTTAAATTATTTTGGAATTATTTATTTATTTATTGTAATATTTTGGGTTTATTTGAGTCGGGTTCGAATTTCAACTCATTCCGACTTGTATCGGGGACCCGGGGTAGTTTTGACTCTAGCGGGCCCACACACTAGTTAGGCATAGCCCACATAATATTAATTTTAGTCCACATGATATTAATTTTAGTTAGTGACTAGACTAATTATTTTGGTTAGTATTAATATGGATTAGTGTTTTAGGATTGACCAAACTACCCCCGACTTAACCCCTTACCAATGTATTAGTAAATAGACTAGAAAATGGGATTTTGGACTTTTCCTAATAGGACAAAACCACCTTTATGGCCAGCCACAATAAGGATAGGGTTGAGCCTCCCATTTGTCATTATCCATCTATTTTTCTCTCTTTGTTCTTCCCCAAATTTCTAGAGAGCAAATCCCTATCATTTCTCCACCAAATCAACTCCTTCTTCCACCAAATCTTCTTCTTTTCTCCTTTACTCCATGAAAAGGAGGAAGCTACCCAAGTTTGGAAGGATTCGGAGCTCGTTCGTGTCCTTTTGGAATTTCTACGTGTCAGTGTCGCTCCGGGAAGACTTTTCTTCGATTCGATCTACCGGGAGGTATAAATTCCTTCTCCTTTTTATTTTCTCATGTATATAGGTCTATTTTGAACCCATAGGAATGATTCCCACGGTTGTATCTCCATTTGTGTCCATTTTGTGTCCATTTGGAGGTCATAGGAGTGTCCTTTGTGTTGTGGATGTGTTCATGTTACATATATAGATTTATATATATATATATTGTAATGAGAGTGTATCTATATTTATATATGTAATAAATGGTTCATGATGATTATATAATCAAGTTTGTGAGTGTGGTTCCTCATATTATTATTGCTATTATTGTTGTGGATAATTAGGATATATATTGTGTATTCTTTTGGCTCAAACTATTTAAATCCGTCATGATTTTTATCCACGTTTTTAATTTCAGCCCTAACTTAGAAATGTCATAACTTCTAGCTCAAATCTTGGTTTAATCTCCCATTTTTTTTAAAAGAAGCGTATTGAAGTTAGCTTTCCAAAAACATGTATTAATAGGCCTATTTCTTTCTGTAACTTTCTGGAGAATTATTTGAGTGTCAGCTGTACGAAAGACAAACGCGTTCTCGGTGTTTTCGCGATTTCGGGAGTTTTCGGAAACGAAAACGCGATCCATTTGAAGTTTTGGAAAGCTAACACATAGATCTATAACATACTTTAATCCTAGAATTTAATTCATGCTGAGTTGGTACAGTATTGATTATTAGTAGGAGTTACTATTCGGCATATGCATTTTGTGTACCCATATGTGTAATATAATGTTCTATTTGATTTTAACCCATGTTAATGTATATACATTATGTAACTAAATAGAGAATACAAGCATGAGTAAATGGTTAAATAAATGATGTATGAGGTGTAAGTATCCTATCTAATGTAAGCATGTATAAGTATGGCTTGTAATGAATATGTAGGTTCCATAGTATGTAATGTATGGTGCATATAGTAGTACAAGAGAATAAATGAATGATGAATGAATGTAAGCATGAATGTAATGTAATAATAGATATAATGTATGCAATATACAAGTTAATGAGATGTAATATTCTATGTTAATACAAATCCTATATTACCTCATGTACCCCTTACACTATGTTGACACTATCACACTTGGCACTTTGTTCACTTACACTTTGACACTCTTTGATATGTATACACTATGTATGCCTATTTAACCCTCACTTACCCCTTTGCCATGTTCACATACACACACATAGCCTCTTAAATAAGTATTTATGAATATAGTTAACTTAGCTATGTATGTATATTATATATATGGTAGCATATTGTATTGTAATATATAAGTTTATATAGCCATTGAAATGCCATGATTATAGACCTAATGTTGAATACCAATATATGCATGTGTATATATGTGTAGACATGTATAGCTTAAAGTAATAGATTACCTAGTGTATATCTAATGTAAATTCTTGCCTATTTGAGTATTGAATAATTGCATGCTATATAGAGTCGGGTGTATGTTGGCTTGTATAGCCTTGTATTGATGTGTGCTTGCTAGGATAGTCTTGGTTAGGCCTAGTAAGACTTGCTGGGTTAGGACATGACCTAGTTTGACCTAGTTTGACTAGTGCAGTTGACCAGAGTTGACCAAGGGTTGACTTTGGCCTAATTGACCTAGATTCATGTAGAGTGCATTGTAGTGCTTTATATTACCCTTCTGGACATGTTGTGATTTGTGTTGTTCTAATTAGGAGCCAGACACCTTGTAACCTGTGTTGCTTTAAATAGGACTCTGTGGCTTCAGTTGGACCCTCTATACTTATCAGCTCAGGACCGCAGGCGAGAACATTCACTGATAGTTTTCATTGTCTTGATATCTACTATATCCAATTCAGTCGTAGTGTTTTACTTGATTCCCGACACGACGGTTCACGGACTAGTATACGTCGGATCCTGTCATGAGATGTTATTCCTGGACTTTCTTGGTATATGGGTATGAGATATTTTCGTATTCCTGTACTTGTATAGACATTGATTTAGGAGTGGGCTGGCCCCCTGCTCTCGAAACCTGTGTCATGACGTGCCATGTCCGGATCCGTGATACTATTCGGGGGATAGAGGGGAATCATTAGGGGTTATGTGATCAAAGCCTCCGTGTGTTACTATATATTGCTAGCGCCACCCTCACCTCACGTAGGGTGTAGCAGATACCCCGTGCCGGTTATCCAGGTTGGCCGGCATGACCCTTTCCAGAGATTTTCGTGTGATTGCCGGGCCAAGTGGATAACCTTTCCGTGTTTCCCAGCCGATCACATTTCGCCCTAATAGTTCAAATCACTTTTTATTTATTTGTTGTCATATCTTACATTCCAGTTTACCTTTACTTACTGTACTTTCACCATGCTATGATTCATTTCTCATATACTCTACCTGCCTTTTATACTGTACCATGATGATGGGACTAGGTTTTGTTCGAAAGAAGGGTTACAACCCCGGTCCTTGTTTGGTTTAAGGGTTGTAACTCGGCTTTCAAATGGTTCCCAAGTCGCCGATATCTTTGTCATGTATTTCATTATTACTGTCTCTTATAGTATTTGTCAATTCATATGGAACTGCTGTTGGTGTTTGTACTTGCTCATTTTCCTGACAGGATACGTTGATAAATTTTACAGATAACTTGGAAATTGCTTGCTAGCCTAGAGGAGACACATTAGAGGTTGTTTAGTTAGCTATCCTCAGTTGTCTGGAGTTGTATTTATTTTATGGATTACTGTATTTGAGCTTTGAGATGTATTCTGAGTTTGTACCTTCGACACTTAGACTTCTATCTATTGTATCTCTTTTCGATTTCATGTTGTATCTATCTTCCTTTATGCTCTACCTTAGATGTGATTGAGTTTACATTCTGCTATGTCACCCCCATTCGGGGAGTATAAACTGTTTAGTCTTATACTGTTAGATGCATTGAGACCTAGGACAACGTTCTACCGCCGACACTGCGGCGTAGGCTGGGCGTTGTTACGTTCTCGTGCCCTAATTCTAGGGTGCGGGTCGTGACAACCAAGACTGGGGAGTTCTCTGCAGGAACTGAAGCCTTAAGTTTCCTCAGATATGGCAGCCAGAAGATCTCCAAGAAAGCCTTGCTAGCAGGCTTTCTTTCTTTGTGGTTGAGAATATGGGTTGTACCGGGGACCGATACAGTTGATAGAATCCACCGAAACGTGCTATGGCCAGCGGTACGTTTGGTGTTTAAAGTTAGAATCAACCTGCTGTCGGCAATGGTGTGCCGCATAAACGCAGGTTTGAGGACTTTTGGTGAGGAACTGATCAACAATGCTCCTCACCGGAACGTATTCCCTAGGGTAGAAATGCCCTACACTTACTTAATGGGCTGGCTATTGCATCACAATTGCAATTTCTTGCCACCAGGCCCTGGAGATGATACGGAGGTCTTCCTCCAGAAGTTTAGCAAAGCCACATGGACTGCCACAACAGTAGCAGATACCAGAGCAGTATTGAACTATTCTTATGGTTGGAACTTTTTCTGTACTCGGCCACCAGTTCCAGCCGACTGCTTCGACGTTCAATTTGAAGATGAAGTTGAAGGAAGGACTTTATTGTCAGCTCCAATTTTCAGATGGCTACAGTGCATCAAACCTTCCTATCTGATGTACAGAAATGAAGACAGCTGCGCGTTTGAACCGTATCTACCAAGCCGGTTCTCTCGTCAGTTCAGATATGACCAACTTCTTGTTGGCAATCCTTCCACTAGTTTTCGTCATTATGGAAAACTGATTGATGGTGCAAGAGGCTGGAGATATTTTAGCACTACCTGTACCGGTGCCAAATTTCGAATATCGACTGCTACAAGCACCACCGAGCTACGTATACTTCATACATATGCTCGCTTTTATGTTTCTATCCGCTCCTTTGCTCATGGCTACAACCTGAGAGGTAGTCTAAGATGGCCCAATGAGGGGAATCTTGAAGAGCCAGTCAGGGTACCATCAGAAGTACCTGACAAAGCTGTTGTTCCCGATGCATATCTGGAAGTAATCCCAATGGGAATGGAGGAAAAAGCTGCAGAGCCTATCATTATTGGTAAGACCCGTAAACAAAAACAATGTGCAGCTGCAACTCTCCTAGAAAAGACCCCAGAAAAGAAGAAGAAGAAGGTTACCACTAAAGGGCCTTCTAGACCAAGAGCCGTTACCCCAGAGATTGATATTCCAGTCGAGGAGCCGCAACATGTTGCATCTTCTTTCGCTCATCCTGGAGAAGGGTCCTCGGCCTCCCAACCAGCAGCGTCAATGGAAGCGGTGACGGTCCTATCTCCGGGACGTCTCAGCTCAGCACTTCATTTGACTTTACCGCAAAAGGCACAAGTTGTTGAGTATGTTGCTCAAGTACATGCTGTTGATCGAGAGCCCATCCCATCTGATGAACCAGCTATTAATTTTGACGATGATGACTGGGATGGGGACTATGACGCGTACTTGGCACGTCCGACACCTACTCTAGGTAAATATAAATTATACAAAATCCATACAAAATGATGATTTTTGTATATTAACTTGTTTTGTTTAATTTTATAGGTGTTATCATCACATCAAAGCTTGTGACTCCTCCTCATCCTCCTCAAGAAGACATTTATGAAGAAAATACAGAGTCTGAGGAATAAGAGTCTTCTTCTTCAGAAGAAGATGCTCAAGAAGAATGCCCTAAATCTATGGAGGTACAACAAGAGTCACAGGTGCAGGCTCAACCAGAATTATCTCTTCCTGTTGAGGAAGGAGATAAAGAACAAACTACAGTAGAACCTACTGTAGATGATGAAGTGGCTACTGAGGAAGAATTAGACTTCAACGAAGAATCAGTTGTAGAAGGACTCGCTACAACTGAGATACTTGAAGATCCTGCAGAGCCGGTAGCCAAAGAAGGTGATGAAGACATAGTCGAATCATCAACTGAAGCTGGAGAAGTTATAATAGCATCCTCTGCTATTGCTACTGCTTCAAAAAAAGTTCTTGAAGAGACAATGCCCGAACCGGAGTCAGATGCCATAACTATCATTCCATCCGCACCAATCACCGCCACCGAAACTCACGTAGTTTCGACTCCAGAACCGGCTGGAGTAACAAATGCTGAAGATACTGTCCCTGAAGCTCCTGGGGATCAGTTGGCCATAGTAGCAACAACAACAACGGCCTCATCTCAGTCTGCTACTAAGGCAACAACATCTTCTCCTAGTCTTCAGAGAAGAGATCTGGTAGACATCACCGCAACTCCAAGCACAAGTGCAGAAATGAATCTCTTAGTTGAGATTCATACTGATACTTTTTACAAGACTCTGTCGGCTCTAATCAAAATGGTCCTGAATAAGGGCCTCAGTTATGAAAGTCTGAAGGCGGCGATTGCTCTTACTATCAGAAATGTCGCCATGTTTAATGATGCAACGAGAGCAGCGACATTGGAGAAAGTCGTGGAGGGACTTGAACAGCCGATCAAAGAATATTTAAAGCTATCAAGTGAAACCACTGAAAGTCTAATCCAAGAGGAGTATGACGCTTTATCAGCTAAGTACCTCGCTCGGGAGAGGACTTTCAATGAAGCCTTCCATGATTACAGCATCAAGGTGGCCAAAGAAAAGGCTTTTTTGACTGAAGCGAAGCCCCAACTGCAGATTCAGAGAGAGGCCTATGAAGCTTCGAATATAAGAATTCATCAACAGACTGATAGAATTCGCGAAGTCGAGGCTGAGCTGGCTCGCTTAAAGGCGAAGAGGAAGCAGATGATCACAGCTCGGGACCAGCAGCTAACTCAGAGCTCAATTTTGGAGGAACAAGTCTTCGGAGCTGAGGCTACCATCAAAACCCTTGACGAAGCCAAGGACAAGATGATAGTCACCTTTGCTGGACTTTCTTACATCTGTACTCCCGAAGCTCGACGCTTTGTAGCTACTAATAATGTATTGAACTCTCGTGAAAAACGTCTAGCGGAGCTACAAAAACTTCTTGAAGATGTCTCTGCTCCGCCTTAGGCGAATAAAGAATTTTTATAACCTTCTATCTTTTTTCATTCTGTAATGTTCACAAAAATGAATAAAATATTTGTTTTGTGATCCTATCATTTATTTTGTAATTAAACAATAGGTATGAGATAGAAAACAGTTATCAGAGGTAATATGGACATGACAAGTTTTCTAAACTCAATAAATTATATCTATCCAGAGGTAATGTGTACATGATAGATAATGAATCTCGTTTTCTGTTTAGAGTATACGATACTATCAAAGGTAATATGAACGTGACAGATCGTAACAACTCAAAGAAAAATAGATTAATACCTATTCAGAGACCAAATGGACATGATAGGTAGAAGAAGAAGTAAACTTAATATTTATTCAGAGGTCACAAGAACATGATAAATAATAAATCTATCTTTTTAATTAACTGGTAAGACAGAAGATCAAAAATTCTCTTTTAGGAGACAAGTAATCAGCTTAACCAAACATTGGTAGCTGGAGAATAAAGAAGAAATTCAAACATAATATTTCTTCAAGAATTTGCCATTGATCGACATCATAAGCAAATCTCCATTAGGTTTAGACAACCTATAGGCACCATTGGAGAAGACTGTCTCGACTACATAAGGACCTTCCCATTTTCCTTGGAATTTTCCTTTGCTCTTAAGAGTCATCACCATCGGTTTTCGAACAGCTATAACCAGCTCACTGACTTTAAATACCCTCTCTTTAACTTTACGATTGAAAGTTCGAGATATGCGGGCTTGATAAAGCTCACTATGCTGTTGCGCTTGAAGACGCTTTTCGTCCAATCCTTCAAGTTCTTGAAGTCTCAACCGATCATTATTCTCTGTAGTTAGCTCATTAGCAATAGCTATTTTAAGAGATAGAATCTGGATTTCCATTGGAAGTACAGCCTCACATCCATTAAACAGTGAAAATGGTGTAAAACCAGTAGGAGTTTGGACTGTTGTTCGATAAGCCCATAAACATTCTTCAAGTTTCTCATTCCAATCATATTTATTAGAAGAGGCAAACTTTTTGAGAAGTTTAATGATTGTCTTATTGAAAGCTTCGATCAAACCATTAGCAACTGATTATAGCCCGTAGAAGCCAGATTTTGGATCCGATTCTTATCACAGAATCGATAAAATACCTGACTGGCAAATTGTGGTCCATTTTTATGAATTATCCTTCGGGAAATCCCAAAACGATAAATAACATGGTGTTTAATGAAGCTAACCACATTATATGTTTTTACTTCAACAAGGAGAACTGCTTCCGTCCATTTAGAAAAGTAATCGGTTATAGCCAGTATAAATCGATGTCCCTTGACATGAGGAGGGTTAATCGGACCAATAATATCCATGTCCCAAGCTTTAAAGGGCCAAGAAGCTGCTGTAGGATGTAAGAATTCAGATGGTTGGTGAATAAAATCAGCATGAATCTGACAGGCTTTACACCGTATGGCATAATCCACAGCATCTGCTATCATGGAAGGCTAATAATATTCCATTCTTCGAATGCGGTCCTGTAATTTCGGACCTGGTTGATGGGCACCGCAGACACCATCATGAGCTTCACGAAGTGTTTGCTTAGCTTCATTTTCAGAGAGACAACATAGCAAAAGTCTATCATATGACCGACGATATAACATATGTAAGGAAGAAGCATAATGGAATCGAAATGATCGTCTCTTGATTGATGCCGCTTCTTTTGGATCTTCAGGTAAAATCCTATTAACCGCATAATCAATGAATGGACTTCTCCAATCCCTTTGTTGAGAACTTGATTTTGTAATATAACTATGCTCAATATGCAAGTTATTCTTTACACAGAATAAGTCTCGATCCAACAAAGTTATGGTATTTTGTCTTCTAATTAGAACAGCTAAGTCCGCGGCTAAGCTAGCAAGAGCATCAGCTTCCAAATTTTGAGAATGTGGTACGAACTCGATGAAAAATTCTTTGAATAAAAGGACCAATTCAATTACCACTTGATGATAAGGGATGAGGTCAGGATTCCTAACTTCATATGTCCCTCTGACCTGATTAACAATCAGTTAAGAATCTCCATAAGCTTCCAGGTACTCGATGTCCAATTGTTTTGCTACTTAGAGACCAATGAGTAGAGCATTATATTCTGCCACATTGTTGGAGCATGGCTCATTAAGACAATAAGCACGGTATATGACCATTTTGTCAGGAGAAACTAGGACAATGCCTACTCCGAAGACGATATTGTCTTTAGGTCCAACCCGCGATGCTCCATCGAAATATAGTTGCCAAATATCGTCCTTCAAAGTCATGTTGCAATCCATAACTTCATCTGGAATGTCCTCATATAGCTTAGATGTTTCAGGTATAGGGTGAGCTGCTAAGAAATCAGCTAATGCTTGACCCTTCACTGATTTTTGAGGTACATAGACCATATCATAAGGAGTAAGCAACATCTTCTAAGTGGCTAATCTGGAGTTAAGAATACTCGGTTTTCTCATCAATATCCGAATAGGATTTATTCTGGAGATGACATGAATAGTCTGTCCTGACACATAATGTCGTGTCTTTTGAACAGCAAAAACCAAGGCCAGACATTCTTTTTCCACAGGAGTGTACTTGTGTTCAGCTCCGACCATCATTCAGCTAAGATAATAAATTGCCTGTTTATGACCTTTGTCACTTTTTTGTGCAAGAAGAGCACCAAGTGAATGATCTAAGTCTCGAACATATAGCAAAAATGGTCTTCCTACCACTGGAGGTACCAGAACAAGTGGATTTGTAAGGTATTGTTTGATGTCATTGAAGGCTTTCTGACATGCTTCATCCCAGACAAACGATACACCCTTCTTTAATAGACGGAAGAAAGATTAACATCTCCCAGAAAGATTGGATATAAATCTCCTAATATAAGCAATACAACCTTAGAAACCACGAAGTTCTTTTAGATTACGTGGAGGATGCATTTCAAGAATCGCTTTGATTTTGTCAGGATCAACATGAATACCCTGAAAAGTGATGACAAATCCCAAAAACTTGCCACTGGAAACCCCTAAGAAAGACTTAGTGGGATTCATCTTCAGTTGATGTCGGCGCATCAACTCAAATACCATCTTTAAGTCTTGAATATGATCATTTTTTGATCAAATTTTGACAGCAATATCATCTACATAACATTCAATTGTTTTCCGTAGATGTTCTTGAAATATGCTGCTCATGGCCCGTTAATACGTAGCACCGGCATTTTTCTGTCCGAACAGCATAACCGTATAGCAGTAAACTCCAAGGGGTGTACGAAAAGCAGTATGCTTTTCGTCTCCTGGATGCATCTTAATTTGATTGTATCCTGAAAATCCGTCCATGAAAGACATACGTTCAAAACCATATGTATTGTCTATCATGACATCGGTAATCGAAAGTGAAAATTCGTCCTTTGTACAGGCTGTATTAAGATCCCAAAAATTTATGCAAACTCTGACTTTTCCATTCTTCATAACAGGAACAATGTTGGCCATCCAATCTGGATGTTGTTCTTCACGAACAAAGCCACATGTGATCAGCTTTTTGACTTCTGCTTCAATTGCGTCCATCATATCTGGTCGAAAATATCGCTGTTGTTGTTTCACAGGCTTGGCATTAGGAAGAATATTGAGTTTATGAGTAGCTATACTTTGGAATCTAAATTCGATATATCCTCATAACTCCATGCAAAGATATCGATATATTCTTTAATCAGCTGTATCAACTCTTCCTTTTCATCTTCAGAGAGGTTTTTACTGATGAATATTGGCTTGGACGTAATTCTGTCTCCAACATCAATCTGGACAATTTTATCCTCTGTAGGTGGCTGTCGTTGTTCAAAACGAAGCTCCCATTGAGTGTCCATTTGTTGTGTCCAAGGGTCATTCTCAAATGGTTTCGATTCACCATCGGTTTGAACCATGTTAACTGAGAATATACACTCAGATTCATCATAATAGTCTCCCTCAGAATATGAGGATTGTAAAAAACTGGAAGAACATTCTTCATCCATATCTTCCTTGCACATGTGGGATGTATCCGATTCGATGAATTGGATTTCTTCCGAATCTGAAGATTGTGAAGAACTAGAAGAAAATTCTTCTTGTATATCCTCGTTAAACATGTGGGATGGATCATATCCCAATCTATGATGAGTTTTCTGGTAAAATAGATCACCACATAACGGTAACCGTCTACCCTTGCCTTGATTGAGACCTTGCATAGTCTTCAAATCATACCCCATGTTCTGGATAATCTTAAGAGATTGTTGACTATATTTGTCAATTCAGATTCTTCCTTTATCTTTATCTCTAAGATCATCTGTCTGAATAACATGGATATTTCTAGCCAGACCAAACACAATTTGGCGCTTGTTTTTCTTATCAGACGCAATCACAAAATAAGATTCTTCGTGACGTCTATAAGTTACACAAGCTTGTGATGAAGCGGCTACAGGAATAAAATAGGAAGAAGATGTTAGAAACCTTTGAGCATAAGGTCCAACATCGATATGAGGAGGAAAGAAATTTTTTTATGACCAATGTATAAGATTTCCTTTGTATTTATGTCATTTTTATGATGACTTTGATTATCAGAAGATAAAGTCATTCTTTCAATGAATTTGACAGCCATATACTCCAAAAGGAAATCTTTATTAATGTTAGAAAGTACATAATGATCAATATTTACATCATTTACAAATTGACTACTACGCTTCGGATTGATCATTAACGGACCGTCATTCATCTTCTGCGTAGACTTGCCAAGGTTGATGATCAATGGTAGTTCTGGATCATTCGTACGAGAAGTACGTCCCTTGACCTTGATCATAAGGGGTTGAACTTGGCTCTTGACTGGTATCTTCACAGCTTCCTCAGACAATACTCGAGTCCTTCCTTTAACTTTGATCATCAGAGGTTGATCATTGACAGGTTGGGGTTGAATTCGTCCCTTGACCTTAATCCTCAAAGGTTGCTCTTCCAGAGGATCTTCATTGACAGATTGATCTTCGGCCATTTCCGATATCTCCTTCACACGCTCCTGCTTATAGAGTATTGAATCAGAGAAATATGCTTCAACACCCTTAAAAGGATTGATATCTGCAAATTCGGTCTTCACAACCCCTTTAGAATCCACGTACTTAAAGTATTGGTGGAGAGTTGAAGGTACAATGTTATGCTCATGTATCCACGGTCTTCCAAGGAGGATGTTGTAAGATACATCTGAGTTGATAACATAAAAATTCGCCATAGTTCGAAGATCACCAATTTGAATCTTTAGACGAATCTTCTCCAGTGGATTACTCTTTCCAGGGTTGAAACCAACTATTGTGGTACTAGTGTAAATCAAATCACTAGTAGGGATCCTCAAGGGTCGTAGCATATTTTGAAGAATTATGCTAATTAAAGACCCAGGATCAATGTAAATCCTGTCAATTTCAGTGGATTCAATATACCCTGTATAGCACAGAGGCATGTCATGCTTATTATGCTTCAATAACATATCTTCTTGTATGAAGGTAATATTAGGAATTGCCTCCATCACACTATGATATTGTGGGCATGATACTGGTATATTGTCAGGACTCTTGAGTTGAGCTAAGCATGAGTCTGCTTGTAGCAAAGCTTCACTCAGAGTTTCGCGGCTTTCTTTGGAAAGGCGAAGCAGCTCTAAGATAGAGAGTCTAGCCAGAGTATTAGCTAACCGGGCTAGAATATCAAATTTGTAAGGCTTCATTACCACCCCTTGATTTGAAGCAGATTTTAATGGGACGTCAAAGCGTACTACTTTCTGTTTCCCCTTCTCAACCACAGATGGTTTAGCAGGAACATGAGATGGTTGAGCTGAAATTGTTTCAATAACGTCTTCCGCTTCTTTGGAAGATCCCTCATAATCTTTGAGGTACTCTTTCCCAGATCTCGTACCAGCAATAGTTTCTTCTTCAGACTCAGGAGAATAAAGTACCATATTATAGGATTTAGTCTTCTTTCCCTTAGTCTTCTTCTTGCGAGGATTTTTATAAGGGTCTTCAAAACCCAATCCGAGAGTGGATTTCTGACTTTGAAGTTGTAAAGGAAGTCGAATTCCTTTATCATAATTCAAGCCTTCCGCCTTTTGAAAGTCATAGCCCATCTTTTTTATGAGATGGACTGATTACTGACTATACAAATGAGTGGGTAGCGGACTTTCAATAGATGGTTTAACAGAGGAGGAAGGAGCAGAGATCTCTGTAACCACAGGAGAAGAAGGAGGCATAGAGACTTCTGTAGAAGGAGGAATAGAAACCTCTGTAGCCACAAGAGAAGGAGGAATACTCGGAATAGAAGGAAAAATCCCTGTAGGAGCTTTCTCATAAGCAGCAAAGATCTGTTGTGCCCTGTATAAGGGGACACTATTCATTGCTAACCATTGCCGAGTAAGCTTGAGTTTGATAGGAGAAGCCAAACTTGGAGGGCATATATTCAAACTCCTCAGTCTATCCTCCAAAGTAATGTCACCCCATAAATGATCCAAATCATCATGGTCTGGGGTTAAAATATGAGAAATCATGTTGCAGGTTTTGACTTTTTTTTACCTTTCTTGGATTTTGAAGTTTTACCTTCATTCTCCATTTCAGGCACTAAATCAGGGTGTACCCACATGATTTCACCATTTTTAAGTGTAAGAGGCAAAAGTCCTTCATTTTGCTCTCTGGCAGGCAGAATATTTACAATCTTCATCGTCGCCTTTGGAATTGGGACAATTCCATCCGGGACTTGCTGTGAAGGAAAACCTCCAAATTGAAGAGAAATCATATTGGTTGTGACCGTATACTCATCGTTGGTTAAAGCGATGGAATTAGCATTTATCAGTTCTTGGATTTTCTTCTTCAAGACATAGCAAGCCTTGGTAGGATGATTGATGTATCTGTGATAGATACAATACTTGGGATTGTCGATCAGATTCACCTCATTAGGCCTTTTCGGCTCTGGAATCTGGAGTTTGCCACTCTTTACCAGACATTAGAATATCCCTAGGATATCACTATCATCGAAAGTGTATTCTTCTTTTGGCTTGGAAGACTCCTGATTATTCGGCGTCATTTTGGGTTTTGAAAGATAAACCACTAAGGTTTTATTCCCTTTCTCATTACGATTGTCGGAATTATTACCTAAAGAATTTTTTTTCCCTTTGTCCTCTAAAGCGAAGATCATCCCGTGTTCACGAGCCAACCTACCATTGGTCTCGGCTGAAACTGCTACTATGATAAACGATGCCCAATCTGTGAATTGGGAGCCCGTAAAGACAACAATGGATGGTCGCAGATTCATCTTGCACGTATCAATCAGTGCTGAATCTGGCATGCCTGGAGGTATTTTCAAGGTAGCTTGTCGGAAGCATTCTATAAACGTCCGAGTATCTTCTTTCTCCTTTTGCTTGATTTCTATTAGGGAGGACGTATTCATGTCCATTCCTTCCTCATAGAAACGGGAGAGAAATATTGCTTTAAATTCGTCAAAAGACGAAATACAATTGTCGGGTAGAATACGATACCAGTCGTAAGCTGAATCCGTCAAACACCCGATGAAAACTCGGGTAAGAAGAGCATCATTCTTCTGTAAATGTACAGTCATAATATCAAAGTAATTGATATATTAACTAGGAGATATCTTTCCATCAAATAACACCATGGATTGTGGCTTGAACTTTGGAAGAAAGGACACATCATTCCAATGAGGAGGATAAGGTTGCTTAATCCCTAACCTCTGGAGCTGATCCTTATGCTTTAGAACTTCAAACTGTGCTTTTAGCTCACGCACTGCTTGAATAGCTTCACTGGTTTGAGGAAGCACATTCGATTGAATAGTTGTTGGATGTACTGTAACCCTCATCGGAGGTGGTACATCTTCTGGAATGATGGGATCTGGAGATGCAGAATTTTGATTGATAGCAGGCTCCTGACTAAGATTATTCAAGGGTATATCAACCCCTTGACTATCTTGAGTTTGTGCTGCTACCTGTACCGGAGTTATCACTGTTGGCTGAGCAGTTTACTGAGTCATTATTATTTGATGCATATTTTGCATCATAGCAAGCAATGTCTTTCAGCGACTGCTCAACCGCAGAGAGACGTTGTTCTGTATTAGCAGTTGATGTCTCCGGTTCATCCCCGATAGCATAGGATTCAACCTCCCTTAAACATACAGAGGGATTAGTATATAGGTATGAATCAACACTATCAGTTTCAGACTCCAAAGACTGGGTACCCCTAGCCTTTGAATCAGAAGTTTGCAACTGTCTTTGACTTCTTAATCGAGTATTCTGATATACTCCTTCGAAACTATCAAGAAGTCGATTGAACTGTTGTTGACCAGGAGTCTGGGATGAGTTGCGTCTTGGACGTCGTCCCCTGTTGGTATGAGATGCCATATTAACTGAGGCATATGACAACTCATGTTCTTGGTCATCAACTGATTGCTGAGGCATATTATAGCCTAACCGATCAAAAATTGACCGTTTAGAAGCCGAACAGCAACACTTGATTACAATCTGGTGACACTCACAATGGTGATTTTCTCTGGGTGTCATAGGAGATTTTTTGTCTTTACGCTTTTGTACAAGCAGCTCGCGTAAATCAGAAGGAGTGGAAGAAGTAGTCTTTTTTATTATATTTGGGACAAAAAATCGTTTAGTCCCTTGTGTATAAAGAAGATTACTGGCTGCATTAGCAGAACCAAACTGAGCGTTTTTACGCGCCTGGAGTTGCGTGCGTAAATCCTGAGATTTTTGTGGACAGAGGACTCCAGCAGCATTACGCGTAATTTGAAGGTTTGGTACCTTGCGTAAAGCAGTGTAAGAAGGTTGTTGGTGGAAAACCGAAGTTTTACCAACAATAGAATTCATGTTTTTATGCTGTATGCATGTAGGTAAATTCATTTTAGATGCATATGCATCATTATGAATTTTATCTACTCTGTCACCGACAGAAGATTTACCTTTACGCATAGAGCATAAAACATGAGTATCTGCCACATCACAGACGGGAGATTTTCCTTTACGCATGGAGCGTAAAGCTTGTGTGTCTACCACGTCACAGACGGGAGACTGATTTTTACGCGTAGATAGTAAAGTTTGGGTGTCTACCACGTCACAGACGGGAGACTGTTTGTACGCGTGGAGCGTAAAGTTTGGGTGTCTACCACGTCACAGACGGGAGACTGGTTTTTACGTACATAGCGTAAAGTTTGACTTTTACGCACAGAGCGTGAAACTTGATTTTTATGCGCAGAGCGTAAAACTTGATTTTTACGTGCAGAGCGTAAAACTTGATTTTTATGCGCAGAGCGTAAAACTTGAGAGTCTACCACGTCACCGACGGGAGACTGAGAAGGTCTTCCCCAGCAGAGTCGCCATTTTGTTTCACTTAACAAAATGTCTACTTTTTCTAGTTTTCTTTCAAAAGTCAATTTTTAGGCATTTTGTTAAGTGAAACAGAAAGATCGACCAAGATCGACAACTCTACACATTACTGGAAAGGAACTAATCAGTCGATGATGGATAATACTCAATGATTTAGGAAGAGATCACGAACAACAGATTGATTCACCCATTTGTGTTCCAAAGCCAAGAATCTCTGGAGAACAGATCTGAGACGAAATCGACCATTCATAACAAAATGTTCAACCGACCCAGAAAGAATAACCGAATGAATTTTTTCTTACCAATGATTCGAGTGATTTAGGAATCGACGGATTGAAGGAAGAAGAAGGTGAACTTCGATAATCACCAGTCTCCTATCGAGCTAAGAGCGATTTCTCCAGGGTTGTTGGTCCCGACGCCATAGCCGCTCTATAATTGAGCTCGAGAGGAAGATGAGAGAGAAGGGAAATATGAAGAACTGCAATGAATTGTTAGAGGAATGTGAATATATAGGCGGTTATTTGGGTGGCGTGGGGATTAAGCTCTCTTAGAGCGAGAAAAATCCAATTCCTCTCGTGCCAATTTAGTTAGAGGAAGGAATACAGATTTTCGCTGAGCATTTGAATCACAACAAAATTTGGAAGACAAGTACAGTATGCATAGGTGTTTATTAACCAGCCCCAAAATAGAAGAAAAGCCCATGAAATAAAAGGCCCAAGCTGAAAACCTAAAAAAATATGATATATAAATAATAGCTTCTCCTATATTTAAAGTATATTAAAATTTCTACTTTGTTTAATCAATGCAATATAAAAACATTATTTATTTATTTTTTTAAATTTTAATTATCAGGAAAAGTGGAGTTACAGGATGTTCGCGTCACATGACTGGTGAGCATCCTTATTCACGATGCTATCGATGAAGAAAGAAAGATACGTCTCATTCAGAAATAATCTGAGAGGTTACATCATAGGTAAGAGTAATATTGGTATTCCTTTTTACCCAGTTATAAAAGATGTTTGTCTTGTCGCAGAGTTAAAACATAACCTACTAAGCATTAGTCATCTTGTTGACAACGGTTATACCATTAATTTTGTGAAAGATAAGTATTATATATATGAAATGACTACTGAAAATTAGTTTATGAATGAATAAGGAGGAAAATATATATGTCATTTATCTATCAGATAATACTAACAGTACAGATAAGTGCCTTATAGTCAACAAAGATAAAAGCTGGCTCTGGCACATGAGAGGACATGTAAATATGGACACCATCTCAAGGCCATCCACGAAAAAATTGGTAAAAGGATTACTATAAATGATCTTTAAGAGAGACATGATATGTTCTGACTGCGAAAAAAATAATGCAACTATGTCATCTTTTAAATCCATCAACGTTGTGAGTACTTCAAGACCCTTATAATTATTACATATGAATTTATTTGCAACAAGTAGAGTCGTCAGTCTTGGTGGTAAACTCTATACTTTTGTTATAGTTGATAATTTCTCTTGTTATACATAGGTTTTCTTAAACAAAAATAATGTACTTTTTGAATTTGAGATATTTGTAAAAATGTTTAAAACGAAAATGGTTTCATGATTACTCGCATCCAAAGTGATTATGAAAGCAAATTCGAAAATTCAGATTTCAAAAAGTTTTGTGATTCAAATGTCTGTTTTTATGAATTCTCTTATCTAGGACTCCCCAACAGAATGGGGTTGTAGAGTGGAAAATATAAATCTTAGCGAAATGGCTAGAGTTACGCTTAACCAGTATAATCTTCCGAAGTACTTTTGGGCTGAAGCTATAACTACAACTTATCGTATTTTGAATAGGGTTCCGATGCGACATATATCGAAGAAGACTCCCTATGAATTGTGGTTTAATATGATTCCAAATATTTTTTATTTCAAAGTTTGGTTGTCGATGTTTTATTTTGAACACCAAGGATAACTTGGGTAAGTTCGACTCTAAGGCAGATGAAGGTATATTATTTGGATATGCTGCCAAAAGTAAAGGTTTTGGAGTTTTCAATAAAAGATCGTTGATTGTCTAAGAGTCTATAAATGTTACATTTGATGAACTTAACAATCAATTTTCAAGTGACAGTGATGACGAAGGCATAGAAAAAATGTCCAATAAAGTAGCCGAAGAAACTAACACTGGAACAAACTATTTAAGTACACGTTCATCTACTAGAGATATAACTGCTAATGTTGCTTTTATATCACAAATAGAACCTAAGACAATATTAGATGCTTTTAATGATGAGTATTAGATTTATGCCATGCAAGAGGAATTAAACCAGTTCGGGAGTAACCTAGTTTGGGAACTTGTTCCCAAACCTAATGGTCACTCTATAATTGGTACCAAATGTGTATCCCGAAATAAACTTAGTGATGATGGACAAGCCATTCGCAATAAAGCACGTCTACTTGCTCATGATTATAATCAAGAAGAAAAAATTGATTATGACGAGACTTATGCTCCTGTTGCTAGACTAAATCCATTCACATGCTTTGTGCATATGCATGTTTTCAAAAAAAATTAAATGTGAAAGTGCATTTTTATAATTTTATAAAAGAAGATTTTTGTAAAACAATCCCTTACTTTGAAGATTTTAAATTTTTTGATCATATTTTCAAACTTCGGAAGGCACTATATGGTCTCAAACAAGCTCCTAGAGCTTGGTATGATCGTCTAAGTACCTTTCTACTTGAAAATAGTTTTTCAAAAGAAAATTTTGATACTACCTTATTTATCAAATCCCTTGATGACAATATTTTAATAGTGCGAATATATGTTGATGCCATTATCTTTGATTCAACTAATGAATTACTTTGTCAAGAGTTTGCTAAGTGTATGTAGAGTAAATTCAAGATGAGCATGATAGGAGAGCTCAACTACTTTCTCGGACTGTAAATCAGATCGAATATACAAGAGTCATTCATCAATCAAGCAAAGTACACGAAAGAATTGTTGAAGAAGTTCGACTTCGACAACACAAAATCTATCGGTATACCAATGGGAACGTCAACAAAGCTTGATCTTGATGAAAGTGGCAAACCGATCGACCAGCATAAGTATCGAGGTATGATTGGTAGTTTATTGTACTTAATTGTTAGTCGTACAAATATTATGTTTAGCATTTACATATGTGCTAAATACCAAGCCAATCCTAAGAAATCTCACATATGTGTAGTTAAGCGTATTTTTCGATAACTTAAGGATACTTCTACCGCAGGCTTGTTGTATCCCAAAATCACATCCTTTAACCTTGTTGGTTTTTCAGATGTTGATTTTACATGATGCAAAGTAGACCGTAGAAGTACCAACGATACGTATGATTTCCTAGAAAAAGCTTTAGTCTCTTGGTTTAGTAAGAAGCAAAATTATGTTGCATTATCAACAAGTCGAATATATCGCCGTAGGACGTTGTTATGCACAAATTTTATGGATGAAACAAATCCTAGAAGACTACAATTTGCATTACAAAAATATACCCATTTTTTGTGACAACACTAGTACAATCGATTTGACTAAGAACCCATTATGTCACTCACATACCAAACACATAGAAATACATCATCATTTTCTACGTGATCACCAGTTACATGGAAATATTTGTCTAGAATTTGTTGAAACTGACCATCAGTTAACAGACATCTTTACAAAACCATTATCAGAAGATCGATTTAATTTTATTTGTCGCGAGTTAGGCATTCTCGATTCTTGTTCTGAAGCGTAAATAAAATATGTTTTTAAAAATGATATGCTTTTAATCTAGCAATTATTAAAGTTGAGATTATTTTGGGTATAAGCCGAAATGGCCCTTCTGTCATACAGGCATATAGAGTCTGAAGTGACACGTTAATTAAAGTATCTTCAGACCACCGCTAGCTAGGATCCGGCCCCTACAACTAACCCAAGGTGGTTAAAGCTTTACTAGTTAAAGGGTTAAAGTTATTTTATTTTAATCACATAATCAAATATGCAAGAATCAAAGGAACCAAACTCTGACCGACTTTGGGCCAAACTTGGTCCCTTGGTTCCAGAACCGAACCCGAGAAGCTGGCCCACTTTTCTACGTTTTCCTAAAAATTTAGAGGTTCTCTTCCATATTTCTCAATCCTTTTGAGTCGCAACTTTTTCATCTTTTTCATATGGCACATAAGTTATTTTCTAATAAAAAGAGAAGAGTTGATAGGGCATCCTCATTTAACCCTCCTCAAGATCCTATACGCAACTTATTTGGCCCTTCGAAACCTGAAGATGGCAAATTTGATGGATCATTGTTTAGGAACCTAGAAGCTTCTTAAGATAGTTTGGGGATTTCCAGAAACAAAAAATCTCCGGGGAAACCCAATTAGTTTCACATTTTTTTGGGTCATCTGTCTATTTTTAGTAATTTCGATATTGCCGATCTTGTTCAAATTGCACATCCTGTTTGTCCTAATGTTTTTCGTATTTTTTACTGCAATTTGCAACATAACCATTATTCTATCTATTCAAAGGTATGAGGTATCGATATTGAGTCTGATGATGTCGACTTAGCGAGATACTCCATATCCCTAATGTTGGAGACGCTCTAGTCGATATCACAAAGATCAATTTCGGTAACGATATGACTACCATTCAAGACGCTATGTGTGATCCTTTTTCTCAGCCTCCTGGCAGATTAATGGCCAAATATCTGAACCAATACTTTTGTGAGCTACATCGCATTATATATTTATGCTCTTTTGCTAAAATGGGATCCACTGATGAGATAATATATTTGGAGATGTCAGCTCTGTATCATTTATACTTTGGCATTTCTTTTAGTCTCCCAAAGACTACCATTGAGGCAGTGGTACAGTATCGTAAGAAAGGACAAAACATACTATATGCTATGTATCTTCCTGTCATATTTCACAGGTTTTTGATTGCCTTAGACTCTTGTTCGTTCGATGATACACCGTCCCATCTCTTCAAATTTCGTATGACTGGCCCCCAGGCTCCTGATGCCAATGATGATTCTTCCGATGAGGCTGCTATTGAGGATGTTGCACCTGATGTGCAGGCACCACCTCATTATCCTCCTACTGTTGCTAAGGATCCTACTACACTTGATTAGATTTGTGCTATGATGTGTGATCATTTTCGTCTTGAGGACGAACGTCACAGGCGCGAGGATGAGTGTCAAAGGCAGACGAATTTTCGGACTACTCTTCAGGCCCAGGTTCTTGGGAACTCGATTGCTAAAATACATTGGAGTATGGCCCATGCACTTGGCGGCCTCATTCATCTGATTCGACACCCTCACCTTCCAGGACCTAGATTTGAGGGCCATGATGCTTATCGTTACTTCATTCCTGATTTTGCTTTCTATATTCCTATGTACCGAGGCCAGGCCCAAAGTGTAGTGCCCCGTCCCGCTCAGTCAATCGAAGGAATCGAAATGTCGACGGCGTTCGGACTTAGCCTTGCAACGGCTTGCTCGGAAACATCGCTCAGGTGGGATAGTTTCGGTAAACTTGCCTCATCTTAGCCTTCACATAACAAATTACATATTTTCAACTTGCACAAGTAGGCTTAATAATAAAAGAGACGAATCCACATAGCTTAAGAGAATAATTCTGACGGATCGAATCGAGTTTAGAACATGGAAAATGTCCCACGGTCGGCTTAGAATTATTGTACGGTGTGCTTTGAAAATGACACTCGGTCCTTCGTCCCGTGGCTTGGGAGAAGGAAAAGTTGGTCTTCGTCACAAGCTAAGAGTTAGCCTAAGTCATAGGCGTTGCCCGCATAAATGCTCGATAAAGCATGCACGTTTCCTCGAAGTAAGGCTCGGCGTAGTCTTGATCGTCCCACGAGCTAAGTTGTATCGCACGGCTTATGGCATGAGTTTAGGTACCCAAGGACCTTGGTTGTTCAAGTTGAACGCATGCTCGGTCCCACGGTTGCATATAGCCATTTGTTCCCACGGTCTTAAGGCTCTTCACATAGAGTATGAGGCGATCCCTCGGTTGGGAGTCTCACGTTCCTATGCACGTTAAGAAGTATGAGGCGGTCCCTCGGTTGGGAGTCTCACGTTCCTATGCACGTTTTCAAAGTATGAGACGGTCCCTCGGTTGGGAGTCTCACATTTCTATGCACGTTAAGAAGTATGAGGCGGTCCCTCGGTTGGGAGTCTCACGGTCCCGATACACGTTATGCAAGGTATGGTTTAGAGTACGAGATGCTAAGTACAGTTCCAGTCGTACCGTAACATTAGGCCATACATTTACGTGAGTCTAAATGTCTCGTAGGTGCGTGGTCATAGATAACTTGTCGACAAGGGCGTTTGTTTCTTCGAGCGGCACCTCGGGGCTACGGGAGCGACTCGGCCTAGGAAGAAACACGGTATAGCCGAGCTAGGTAATGGCAATGGTAGTTCGGGGACTTGCATCGGGGATAGCAACCTGCGGTACAAGGGTCCCGATTGCCAGGCTATGTCCATGATGGCTTATCGTACCAGTAACCTTTCATATAGATAATTGGCGTGCTAAGCGGCGAATACGCATGCACGGTATCGATCGTAACAAAGGAAGTGTAAGCACGGTATGACTTGAGTTATAAAATGTGTGCTCGGTTGCACCCAAAAGTATTATGAGGCCTAAGATTTGGCTATGCGTAAGACACATGCTTCGGCATACGATGTGGCGTCGTGCTTGAGTTCTCAACACCGGTTCCACAAGTTGGGTTAGATATTGCGAGTTAAGTCGAGAAGGGCCGTAGGGCAAGTTCGGTTAAGTTATATTGAGTTGCTGGGCACGACCTCGAAATGTGAGGCACGGCCACGTCGTCCCAACACAAGTATAGGCAAGACTTAGCGAGGAGGCACTGCCTCAGAGATACTAAAGCACGAGTCGAGTTCATGGCACGACCGAGTCGTTATGTCCCAGAGTATGGCACGAAAGACAAGTATGAGTCGGTGCATTGACAATGCAAGCACGAGAAAGGTCTAGAGGAAAGGATAAGGAAGATATCGGTACGATAGCACGGTGATGGTCTAGAGACACAAATAGGCCAAGGCATCGGTCCTAAAACTGATCCTAAGGCAAGAATAGAAAGACAATCGTAAAAGGGATACGTTGCACAAAAGTAAATTAACGTGTTAGTTTTTGTATGGGTGGGCGAGGAGCTCACTCCACCAGTACAGTTGAGTACTGACACCCACAAGTTTTCATGTGCAGGCGCAGGTAGAAGCTCGTGGTGCGGAGCTCGCTTGGATGCGTCGAGGCATGGAGTTCTTTGGCGATTCGAAGCGTGCAGCGGCGTGGAGTCAAGACTTATACGGGACATAATGTATGGACGTTGCCTATCCGAAGCTTCTGCTGGCTCAAGCATTGTAATCGAGAGATGAGAGAGAGCAGAGTGACTTGTATAATAAGAGAAAAGTGAGCACGAGAGGCTTGTAATCATGGCTTGCGCCTATTGTAATCTTATTGTTCAATATCAATAAAGAGTTTTTTGAATAACTTGTGTTTTGATTCTAAATTTTTGCTGTATGTTTAATATTTCTGGTTGGGACTTCTGTGCGACGACCCCGTCATCGTCGATGTAATCGGTCGTTATGAAACTGCCTTGCACGAGCGCAATCTAGGCTCATACGGCATCACGTCTTTGCGAGGATGATCGCTCCTACGGGAGCGGGGCGTGACATAATGGTATCAAAGCACGGCTTTACGTCCTTGGACTATCGATTGAATTCTTTAACTCCGTTGTTTCCGCAAACTCTGAAGTGTTGCTTCCGCAAGTTGATATCGTTGGTGCGCTCTCTCTCAATTGTCCCACGGAATGTCCATACAATAAGTCTAATATTTTTAAAAGCTCGTACAAGTGTTCAATCGAACGCATCGATAGGCGATGGCCTTTGGGCCGAACGGTGCCGATGTTGAGTTGATAGAAAACACGTGCTAATGTTAGCAAGTCGCGTGCGTGCCTAAATAGTCCTACATCGACGTTAGCAAATGAGCGTGCAAAGCTCGGAGTATAGTCCATACGGGACTATGCACACGACCTTTTGGCTAAGTTGTGCCGAGTATCACGCACGTAGACCTTCTGGTGCGAACGAGTTTGCGAGCGAGATTGACTATCGCTCGGACAAGAATAAGTGAGACTTAGAACGTATATTGATAGAGATGCTACTTGACCAACGCTAAAGCGAACGCGAGAAATGGTTCTTAGACCCTGAAGAACGGGCGAACGCCCAATTGAACATGTCGATTGTGGATCGTATGACCTCTTTGAAGATTTGTATAATGACTTGGCCCTGAGTGGTGTATGGACGTTATATAAATTTGTTCGAGCAAAACTAGAGGATTTACGGATAGTACGAGTATGTCGACAAGCGATGATATCGCAAAGCCTTAGAACGAGTAGCGCTTAGTTGGACATGATTCGAGAGTCGCAAACGAGATATCATTCGGACGAATTACGAATGGTAGTACGAGTTACGAAATGGTTGAATGGAGATTCTAAGCGATAAAAATAAATGGATGACTTGATCGAAAAAATCGATACGGATCGTATACGAAAAGTTAGCACGACGGAAAGATAGCGTGCACGAAAGGTTTGATTTTGAAGTTACAAAATGACTCTGAGGATTGGAATGGATGTCGTTCGATGATTTGAGTTAGCAAGGAATGATGTGAATTAAGAAAATATGTTGGTCGATGACTTAAGATAGAAGGATGAACAATACGTAAATTTGGGTTTGAGGAAAAATTGATGTTGTGAATGAATCGAGGGATAATGATCGAACTTGAATTTGAATGTCGAGAAGATTATCCAGTCGGAAGCTAGCATCATTCTACGACTCGAAATTTGTTACAAAAAAAGATCGTCAGGTTACGCATATCATCGATGGTATTGAGGCGTATCAAAGATCGATATGCGATAACTCGGGAGTACTCTGACACGGTGAATGACGATCGTACAAGTGTTATCGTTCTGATGGATGCAATACTTAGGACTTTGGTTGAAATGAATGTTGGATGTACACAATCGTGTCTTGATGATTGCGTTGATAACCACAATGTCGACGATCTTATCTTGTGCAAGCGCAACTCTAGCCTCGCACATGCGTTGCGTCGGATTTGGGACGATCGTTCCGCGTGAGCGCTGACATGGTGATTCATGTCGCGGGAATGATCGAACTCGAAAAATCAGGGCACGATCCTTGTTAGCAATTCGGCAAACGAAAAAAATTCGGAATGGCAAAAGTACGAGTATAAATCGGCTCAGTGCCAACAAATACGTTCAAAAATTCGGACAACTATTCAAAAAATAAAAATATTGAGGTTAGAAACTTCACATTCTTAAATATATTGTCAAATTTGGTTAATTAAATAGGTTCTCAACACGTTTTTTGTGCCAAATAATTCAATAATTTATACTGAACACGTTTAAAACTTCTCATGATTAAAATTTACGTACTGATTTGGATCTGTCAAAAGTACGCAAGTATTATATGTATATGAAAGATACGAAAAAATTTGCGTATAATACGAGTTTTATTCGGGTGATTGCTAACAAGGGGTGCGATAACTTTAATTGTCTCGACTTGTTGGCTTGATGCGAAGGTGAACTCAAGGATTTGTAGGACTTATGATTGACGAATAAATAAAACTTGAGGATTGAGTAGGTCCAATTCGCACATCGAGAATGAATTAGTCTAGACCCAAAACAAGAGTTACGTCCCGATGAGAATGATTATCTCGCGGGAGCGTGCATGGTGATTCGTGCCCATCGTGGATAATCTGACTCGCGTGAGATCGGGACGCAACATATTGTTAAGTCGGACGACCTTGTGATCGATTATGTGAATTGGGATAAATGACTTAGGGAGTATGAAATGTGAATTATGGTTTAGCGATGAATCGTGTCGTAGCGTGCTTGACTTGGGAAGATTGGTAGGCAGATTATGTCGAACGTGTTCAAAGAGATAGACTATACGAAATAGCTTGATGAACGAGTGATATCGATACGTCAAGGAATTGGTTGAAATATGAGTTATCGTAGGATGGCTTTGCTGAACGACTCAGACCCGTGCGATGAACGTTGGGATGTATGTAGGGAATCGATGCTCGAAGTTTAGAAATCGGAGTGATGCGAGCTTAGGTAGAAAACTCCGTACTATCAACTTGGTTTGACCTTAGGATGGGGTCAGTGTTGATATTGTTGTTTGGGAACTATGATTCTAATACTGACGGATGACCTTAGCCTAAAGACGTAGCCTAGCGGTTAGACATACGTTCCGACATAAAGTGATAGGAATTGTGGAGGCACCACTCGCGAGTCTCGGCTGACATGTACGTATATCAGGGATGCCCGAATATGTGTACGATCTGACTCGAGTGGTGATGGCAGATTCTCTATCACGAGGCTTGGCTGAAATACATGTATTTTAGGGACGCCTAGAATATATGCACGATCAAATTAAGTGATACGTTGAATCAAGTGAGACTTGAGGAACGAAAAAGTGTCGAGGATTTTGAAATCATAAGTTTCGAAGAAATGTTGATGGTAATGCGATCATTGAATTGAGACGAGTTCGAATGTTGGTTGATCGGTTGGTGTGACTTACGACTAAATTGGCGGTAGCACGAGCGTGGCTCGGATTGAGGGAACGCGTAGGAGTAGTGTGTACGAGAAACGTAGGATGTTGAATCAAGTTATAAGCCGATAAGTGTACTCATTAAGTTTCGAGGACGAAACTTTTTCTGAGTGATGTATGATGTAGTGCCCCATCCCGCTCAGTCAATCGGAAGAAACGAAACGCCGACGGCGTTCGGATTTAGCCTTGCAACGGCTTGCTCGGAGACATCGCTCAGGTGGAATAGTTTCGGTGAACTTGCCTCATCTTAGCCTTCACATAACAAATTGCGTGTTTTCAACTTGCACAAGTAGGCTTAATAATAAAAGAGACGAATCCACATAGCTTAAGGGAATAATTCCGATGGATCGAATCGAGTTTATAACATAGAAAACGTCCCACGGTCGGCCTAAAATTATTGTACGGTGTGCTTTGAAAATGACACTCGGTCCTTCGTCCCGTGGCTTGGGAGAAGGAAAAGTTGGTCTTCGTCACAAGCTAAGAGTTAGCCTAAGTCATAGGCGTCGCCCGCGTAAATGCTCGATAAAGCATGCACGTTTCCTTGAAGTAAGGCTCGGCGTAGTCTTGATCGTCCCACGAGCTAAGTTGTATCGTATGGCTTATGGCATGAGTTTAGGTACCCAAGGACCTTGGTTGTTCAAGTTGAGCGCATGCTCGGTCCCACGATTCTACGGCTGCATATAGCCATTTGTTCCCACGGTCTTAAGGCTCGTCACATAGAGTATGAGGCGGTCCCTCGGTTGGGAGTCTCATATTTCTATGCACGTTTTAAAAGTATGAGGCGGTCCTTCGGTTGGGAGTCTCACGTTCCTATGCACGTTAAGAAGTATGAGGCGGTCCCTCGGTTGGGAGTCTCACGTTCCTATGCACGTTTTCAAAGTATGAGACGGTCCCTCGGTTGGGAGTCTCACGTTCCTATGCACGTTAAGAAGTATGAGACGATCCCTCGGTTGGTAGTCTCACGGTCCCGATGCACGTTATGTAAGGTGTGGTTTAGAGCACGAGATGCTAAGTACAGTTTCAGTCGTACCGTAACATTAGGCCATGCATTTATGTGAGTCTATATGTCTTGTAGGTGCGTGGTCATGGACAACTTGTCGACAAGGGCGTTTGTTTCTTCGAGTGGCACCCCGGGGCCACGGGACCGACTCGGCCTAGGAAGAAACACGGTATAGCCGAGCTGGGTAATATGCAATAGTAGTTCGGGGACTTGCATCGGGGATCGCAACCTGCGGTACAAGGGTCCCGATTGCCAGGCTATGTCCACGATAGCTTATCGTGCCAGTGACCTTTCATATAGATAATTGGCGTGCTAAGCAGCGAATCTGCATGTATGGTGTCGGTCGTAACAAAGGAAGTGTAAGCACGGTATGACTTGAGTTATGAAATGTGTGCTCGGTTGCACCCAAAAGTATTATGAGGCCTAAGATTTGGCTATGCATAAGACACATGCTTCGACATACGATGTGGCGTCGTGCTTGAATTCTCAACACTGTTTCCACAAGTTGGGTTAGACGTTGCGAGTTAAGTTGAGAAGGGCCGTAGGGCAAGTTCGGTTAAGTTATATTGAGTTGCTGGGTACGACCTCGAAATGTGAGGCACGGCCGCGTCATCCCAACACAAGTATATGCAAGACTTAGTGAGGAGGCACTGCTTCAGAGATACTAAAGCACGAGTCGAGTTCATGGCACGACCAAGTCGTTACTTCCCAGAGTATGGCACGAAAGACAAGTATTAGTCGGTGCATTGACAATGCAAGCACGAGAAAGGTCTAGAGGCAAGGATAAGGAAGATATCGGTACGATAGCACGTTGATGGTCTAGAGACACAAATAGGCCAAGGCGTCGGTCCTAAAATTGATCCTAAGGCAAGAATAGAAAGACAATCGTAAAAGGGATACGTTGCACAAAAGTAAATTAACGTGTTGGTTTTTGTATGGGTGGGCGAGGAGCTCACTCCACCAGTACAGTTGAATACTGACACCCACATAGTTTTCATGTGCAGGCGCAGGTAGAAGCTCGTGGTGCGGAGCTCGCTTAGATGCGTCGAGGCATGGAGTTCCTTGACGATTCGAAGCGTGCGGCCGCATAGAGTCAAGACTTATACGGCACATAATGTATGGACATCGCCTATCCGAATCTTCCACTGGCTCAAATATTGTAATCGAGAGATGAGAGAGAGCAGAGTGACTTGTATAATGAGAGAAAAGTGAGCACGAGAGACTTGTAATCATGGCTTGCGCCTATTGTATTCTGATTGTTTAATATCAATAAAGAGTTCCTTTGAATAACTTGTGTTTTGATTCTAAATTTTTGCTGCATGTTCAATGTTTCTGCTTGGGACTTCTGTACGACGAAATATGTTTCTGCTTGGGACTTCTGTGTGACGATCCCGTCGCCGCCGATGTAATCGGCCGTTATGAAACTGCCTTGCACGAGCGCAATCTAGGCTCGTGCGGCATCAAGCCTTAGCGAGGACGATCGCTCCTACGGGAGCGCGGCGTGACACAAAGCCCTAGGTTCGAGAATGCTAATTTCTTCTGCGGTACAGATCCAATTTCGGTAAAGATCTGACGTCTATGGTACACTAGGCATGAATATTCATATTAGGATTATCATAAGAAGATATGCAAGAAATCGATATCTATTTCGCTAACTTTTTAACCCTAAATTGACAAGCAGGCAACTAGCCTAGTTATTCATTAACGGTTATGTATTGTCCCTTTTACATCTTTATAAGATATACACTCTCTACCCTAAAATTCTATCAAAATTTCTTTCGTTCTCAATCTAACTTGAACGTCATAGCGATACTAGGAGATCACCTTGCCCCTCTCACGTGTACCTGCACTGTTAGTATTGTTTGTTGATCGGATCGATGGTTTCTCCCCTCCTTGATTGCGTTTCCTCTTTCACCTACGGTGAACATAAAACATCATTACTCCCTTATGACTTTTGCTATTTGATTGTAGTTAATGTTGTTGTGAACAAACTCTTTTGGATTTTTAGTTGAACTAAACACTGTAACTTATTTAGTAGGAGATCGTGGCGGAGTGTCGGAGGTGGTACACTAACCGAATTTAGAGTTGGAGGTCGAGGCAAACTCTTAATGGAGATGCATGCGAGTAGTCCAACCTCTTACCCGAATCATACACATCCGATACATCTGTAGTCTTGCTGAATGTTCCTTTTTTTCACTTACTCCATTTCACTTATAAGTGCACTTATAAAACTTGTTTTTTTTTTTCCGCTTATAAGTAAATTTTTTTCACTTATAAGTGATTTTGCTATTATTTTTTTTGCACTTATAAGTACTATTTTACCATTATGCCCTCTTATATAAAATATGGATAATAGTTGACAATCCAAAAGTATGCAGGTCAAAATATTGTACTACAAATATCAGAATGCTTAGCTCAACACAAATACACATATAATGTGTTCCATAATTCGAAGTTTGTTTTACACAAAATTATAATTTTAAAGCATTAAAGTAATATCAATTTGAAAATATTTCATTCATTGCATCGTCAATTTGGTTTCGTAATCCAATCATATAATTTTGGTTTTAATCAATACTCTCGTTTGCGTTTTCTTTTAGTTCATCATTTGGGTTTTCCTCTTCATCATTCATTTCTTGTAACTGTAAAAATAATTCATCATCTATTGCATATCGACACAGAAAGTTATGCATGGCCATGCATGCTATAACTATTCTTTTCTTTGTGAAGAAAATCATAGGGACACATCTTTTCCAAGTGGACATGAAGGGGTGATTAGATTTATGTATAGAAAAAACAGTCTCTATTAGAATTTGGTGAAATGAATAATTTTTGAAGTTTGTACATGGACATAATAGACTTTTCGGATGCAATAATTACTCAAGTAATCCAATAAGTGAAAAATTTTCACATATGAATTTGGAGTCAATTATAAGTGAAATTTATATATATATGAATTTGAAGCCAATTATAAGCAAAACTTACTTATAACTGTAAAAAAACGAACATAGTGACCAAATTCACTTAGACAATGAATAAGATTTTTTTGAGGTGTCTTTTTCTTTGACTTGACAAATATCCATGGAAAATTTGAACCTGTCCTTTCCGCGTCGGGTCCGTTGCTGCCACTAGGCCACATCCCACAGCCCACGGACAGACACTGAATAAGCAAAATTCACTAAACACCACCATTGGCCTGCGGCTAGCAGTCCTAGAATCCGACCCGACCCGACCCAGTACAGCAGCCCTTTTCACTCCCTCCGTCGCTCTTCCTTCTGATTCTTCTCCGCTGAAACCCTAACCCTAGCCGTCTCCATGGCGGACCCCGAGAAGAAGCCGGAGTCCGAGGAAGACCAGCAGGTGGTGAACCCGTGGGAAGTCGCCGCAAAGGAGGGAGGGAAGATCGACTACGACAAGCTCATCGAGAAGTTCGGCTGCCAGCGTCTCGACGAAGCCCTCGTCGGCCGCGTCGAGCGTCTCACGTCGCGCACCGCTCACGTGTTCCTCCGCCGGGGAGTCTTCTTCGCCCACAGGTGTGAATACCTCCTCTTCTTCCCGTTCGAAATTTGCAATTTTTTTGAACTTTTGGGGGGTGTTTTGTGTTTGTTTTAGGGATTTCAATGATATTCTTGATCTCTATGAGCGCGGGGAGAAGTTCTATCTCTACACTGGGCGTGGGCCGTCGTCGGAGGCGTTGCATCTGGGGCATCTGGTGCCTTTCATGTTTACCAAGTGAGTTCTTAATTTCTTTAGACTTGATTTTTTTCCGCGCATCCGAGGAATGGGCTACTATCTAATCCGCACGGACACTGACACGGGATGATACAAAGCACTGCGACACGAACACGACATTTGTTTTAGTGCGTTGTGGTGTGTTTTGGAGTGTCTTTGTCATGCCTGACACGTGTCCGACACACGACAGTTCCGAGGCATTGATTATCGGAGTGTTAAAGCTTCCTAGTCTACTGTTGATAAATTAGTGTTCGTTTTCTTGTATAAAGATCACATTTTTAATACGTATGTTTATTTTGTTTGATTGTAGTAAGCTCAGATAAAGTTAGGATTCAAAAACTTCGTGAATTTATGTTGTGCATGGACATGAGTATTGTTTGGACTTTGGAGGGCGGGGGTGGGTGGGGGGCTTTGAAGCCTGAACTATAAGGTACGGCTAAGATGAACACACTGGCAGAGAATTTAAGCTAAGCTTGCGGCAATGTTCTAGCGGACCAAAACCCTGGGCTGAAGCCTAAAATATGACCAACATTTGACTTGTGAAGCCCCAATCTAGTAACAAGTCTAGCTATAAAACCCCATTAATGAAGACAACCTGCAAACCCTACTCTGAAATCCTAACGCATTACATGAATACTTCCATCAGCATTTGCAACAAGCTAGCGGTTCATGATTTTGAGACTTTTAAATGAAAACAAATAAGAAAGGAAAATAATTTGAAAACACTGCTGGTGAGAAGGCCGAGGTAGAAAACTCAACTGTAGGAATACCGGAAGTCAGCCACCGGCGTTGGGATCCTTGTAGGAGTGTCGGGGGTCAGCCACTGGCGTTCGGATCCTTATCCCAGACACTGAGGTAGAAATATATATATATATATATATATATATATATATATATATATATAGAGAGAGAGAGAGAGAGAGAGAGAGAGAGAGAGAGAGAGAGAGAGAGAGAGAGAGACTTTTATGTTGGCGCTTAGCAGTGGATATTATGTTCGAAGATGGGATTCGGTGGCTTTGGGAAAATACAGAAGGAAGACTATTAGGAGGAGAAAGTACAAAGGCTTTTATGTTGGCGCTTAGCAGTACATCTAAGTCAAGATAGGTCAATGGAGCCACCGAAGGCGGTTAGATGCTAAAGCATCTTAGACGCCGAGTCGCAACTAACAATCTTGTGTAAAGGTCCATTTTTAAGTACATACCATGAGTAATTCGACTCTGCATTTGGACAATAAGCCTTCTAAAGTAGATAAATTACCTAACTATAAGCATGAGGAAACTGTTTACTGTTCATTGTTAAGAAGAAAAACCTTTCATAGAGCACATATATATATATATATATATATATATATATATATATATATATATATATATAAGAGGAACAAATAACTTGTTTTGAGATGAGGTCACTTATTAATAACCGTCCTCCTCCTGGGCTACTAGCACCAAGACCCCCTCTAAGTTAATTAAACCTTTGCTCTGGCTGAGATTCCAAACTACGACAACTCCTCCCCTTCCTTATAGTGCTATCACCGGAACACCCTTCGGTGGTAAGAACAAGTAACTTATATTTCTTTACATCAAGCTATCATCATCCAAGCTTTCTCCATCATAATAGGGTCGATTATGGAGCATAAGAAAGCTCTATGCAAGATTTGACAAAGTTTATGATTGAATATCGACCTGACGTCAACCGTCTATGTTGATGCCAAATTCCTAGCCAAGGTAACATGAGCATGAGAGGGCTATGCCATAAAACCTAGGTTGTCAGTTGGCAGACATGTAGTCCTACCTTTTGGGTTGCAGTTTAAGCTTATGCAACCTAGGGCCATCCTCTTAGTACCATAGACTATAAAGAATCTAGACGAAGAGGTAAGATGATATAATTTGCTATAGGAAATTGCTTTCATTTTACGACACATTAGGCCAAAGAGTGGAGGAAGGACAATCCCATAAACAAAGTAAATAGTAACAATTTTTCTAACTTGCTACTTTATGCGTGCTGGTCGGTTACTTCCTACAAATATGCTCCAAGCCATACCATCAAATCCAAATTCATTGAAGGTTGATATGACACGTTAACTACTTCTCAATAAGATAAGCATAAGCAACGATGATAACCAGTCCCAAACCCGACAACCAATTTGATTATTCAAAGTGAAGTAATTTCACTAGTGCTACAGATGGCTATTAAGTGATAAGGACAAAATAAGTAGATTTACCTTCTTGGTGATGCAATTTACGCGACCAAGTAGCACCCTCCAACTTCCATGACACCCGTGTGGTTGCATCGATATCGTATACATGACAATAAACTAAGAATAACTAATAATTACATATAGCATGTAAAAATTGCATGCAACCAACCAACATATTCATTGAAAAGAATATGAACAAAGGCAAATTACTTGAACAACAAGGCCTCTAAATCATAAACTACCTAGATTAACTCGTAGCATTTTATTGATAGATATATTAGACTCTACTGATAGGAAAAAATATATACTTCCAAGTTGTTGACTAACTATACTCGGTGTAAAATTTAAATAAGGAATACGTCCATGTTTAGCAACTGAAACGACAAACTCTGAACTGCCTAAGGCTCCCATATTTCAACTGTTTAAGGCTCCCAACTGAATATTACTCGAGCCCCCAATTTGACATGAGAAATAATTATGATTATCCATTAAAGATGAGAGAAAGTCTTCGAGTTCTTGTGCGTTGTTGGAAGGATGTCCAAGGAGTGCAACATTGTCCATGTCTGACATAATTTTGTTGGAATTGCTTGCAGAACATGGTGGCAACAAGTTGTTTGAACAATCTTTTACTTGCTTTAAACTCTTTTCCTTACTCAAGCAAATATCCAATGCTTTTAAACTATTATCCTTGTATTAGTTTGAGTTTGCAACATTTATTTCAACTTCATCATTTCCTCTTTCAAATCAGAGTTTTCTTTCATCAACATTTTGATCTAGACTTCCGATAAGGGAAATTTTACCCCACTATTTGTCCCGTTTCCCCCCTCCCGAACACTTTGAGATACTCTTCTTCCTTTTTATCTCTTTGAGGAGATGCTCTTTCCCTTCAAAATTGTGTCGATATTGGGATTTGAGACATACCTGTACTCTCAAATCCCTATAAGAAAAAGTGGGAGTTAAATAGCTTTAGCTCTCTATAATTCGGGGTTGGGGTTTTAAGTGGAGTAAGGAAAATGAACTTTGATTTGAAAGATGACGTGTCAAAGTTGAAAGAAGTGTTACAAACTCTGACTAATACAAGGATAATACTTGAGAAAATATTGGATATTTGCTTAAGGAAAATGGTTCATTCGAGCAAGTAAACGATTGTTCAAGCAGCCTGCTGCCATCATAGTTTGCAAACGATCCCAATAAGTTATGACAACCATGGACAATATTTCACTCCCTAAACAACCTTTCAACAACGCGCAAGAACTCGAAGACTTTCTCTCATTTTAATGGATAGTCCTAATTGTTTCTCATGTCAAATTAGGGGTTTGATTATTATCAGTTTGGAGAAGA
The DNA here is from genome assembly GCA_029216955.1 of Iris pallida. Taxonomy (NCBI): domain Eukaryota; kingdom Viridiplantae; phylum Streptophyta; class Magnoliopsida; order Asparagales; family Iridaceae; genus Iris; species Iris pallida. The sequence goes on along the minus strand of JANAVB010037220.1, from coordinate 1,028,987 downwards.
AGACACTTAAAATCTGGGATTCTGAGTCAGTTGAGCTCTGGGAATGAAAATAATAATTAATCAACACATGCTTGGATTTGATAATTTTTATATATGCTTATGACTAGTGGAACACACGACATCTTATCTTTGGAAGTAACTATATAACAGTATTGTGAACAAGCCACTTTGCATTGTAAGCATTCAAGATGAATATTGTTGTTAATTGCAGTGCTCGTATTTTGATCACATATACAGAACTGACCTCTCCATATATATGGGGGATAGGGCAGTGGACAACTTCACAATCCCTAGAGCCTGTATAAACAGGAAGCTCGTTGCGTTGGGTCACCCTTTATATTTTTTAAGTGTATATATAACAAAGTTCATCCGATAAATATGTTTAATATCTTCATCTAGTAATGGGTAACTGCTTCCCACTGAATGCAGATATTTGCAGGATGCTTTTAAGGTTCCTCTCGTAATTCAACTAACCGATGATGAGAAGTGCATGTGGAAACAACTATCAGTGGAGGAGAGCCGAAGGCTAGCTCGTGAGAATGCAAAAGACATTATTGCTTGTGGTTTTGACATCACAAGGACTTTTATCTTCTCAGATTTTGATTACATTGGTGGGTAAGTTCAGTTGATTATTACCATGGATATGGATGGTTAAACATGGGTAATATAATAACTTTGAACTACTAACTAGCACACTTTATTAGTTACCAGTAATGTTGTGGTGCACCATCTTACACTGAGAAACCTAGTTCATTTCTAATATGGATGTGCAGAACTGATGTATAGTGTAAAACTGATTTTAGTCCCTCCAAATCATCCTTTTATGTAACTGATGTATAGTGTAAAACTGATTTTAGTCCCTCCAAATCATCCTTTTATGTAACTTTCACTTAATTCCTTTTGGGTTTTCATCGAAAATCTGGTAACGGCCCTCACATTTAAACCAATAGAAGGCTACCTGGACTTTTTGGAAATTATGTTACAGCATTTCTATGTTTTGTGTGCATATATATTTTGACAAAACCACGTTTCCCTATTCCCTGCTCTCTCTTTCTTTCTTTCTACGACCACAATTCTCTTCCTTTTTCCAGTCCTGTTCCTGGGACCCTAAAACCGACTTGAAAAAAACCCATTAATTGGGCTGAAAGTGTCTGATAGATTCATATTCAACCCAAGTTGAGCTCAATCGATACCCGTTTTGGGTCTAAATTCTGTATCAAAATTCAGCCGGGTTGGCATAATTTGACCTGTTTGGATTTGATCCAAGAAAATCCAATGATTCCTACTTGCCAAAAATTGTTAAATACTTGAATTTTGAACCACGCGAAGTAACTATTTTATATCTATCACGAAGCCAAATTGCAGCAAACAATCTGAATTTGACCTATACTAGATGAATAGGTTGGAGCTGCATCTATATCATAGACCAAAGTTCTAGTGTAGATTTTGGTCAAGGTAAACTTAGCCTGACCCACTTGCATCCCTGCCCATGTAATGGAATACATGTGAAAAAGTTGCGAAAGATGAGTGACAGCTACATAGCAAAGAGGATGCTTAAATGGGTCCTAGGGGGCATTAAGCATTTTCCGAGATTAAAGATAAATACAAACTAAGAAATTGTAACAATGTTGGAAAAAATATATGTAGTAGTATAAAATTTTGATAGAGGTAAAACATACTATACCAAATATTTAGTAACTATAAATCGAGTAATTAGAGGACAACTTTAAGCAACTAAACCAACTACTAACAGACTAAAAGATAGAAAACTCTGCAGTTAAACAAATGAATCAATCCTTCAAAACCGTTCCCTTACCTTACCATGATAAAGGGACACAAAGGTTAATAGAATATAGCCATTAATAATTACTGTGAACATGCCTAAGTGGGCCAACTAGGGCGGGCCTAGGCTAGCTTTGGTGGGGCCTAAGTGGGTGCTTGGTACCCCAAGCAAGTTGGACTGTGCCATAGAGATCCTAGCCCCTAGGCAATACAAAATTTTCCCGAAGTTCTAGGCGAGACATGGGCGTTATAGATAAGTTTATGTCACAACAGAAACTACATGGTGGAGGGGGCAATAGAAAAGGACTATGCTAAACATATTTCTACTTAAAAGTAGTATGTTTAACACTTTGGAGTTAGTTTCGCAAAACCACCAAGGGTGTTGCGATAACTGTATGTCACTTCGGGTCACATTTTGATTGACATGATGGAGGGGTATGGTTCAAATTTAAATAATCAGCCATTCCCGGTATGTTAAGGCCTTATCGAATCAGGTTTTAGATAAACTAATTGGAAATGGTAGGATAAAAATAGAAATGACGGCTAAGCTTGGGTATGGGGTAGTATTGAAAAGTATTGGTTAGTTTCGGGTCCTTTTTGATCTCCATAAAATATTTGAAACCTTCCACAATTGGCCAAAACCTCCAAAAATTTGTCAAAGTTTCTATAAGTAGCCAAAAATTCCCAAAATATTCTAAACTCGGCCCATTTGGTAAAAATTTCATGAAACAAAGGTAAAATTGCAGAATCTGCAAATTTTGGCAAAATTGGTTCTTCAATTTTTCTACTAACATCTTCACATTTAAAAAACTCTTTCAAGCCCATATAATGTATATTGCATGTTAGGGTGTTTGTATAGAGGGAGCTTGTAGGAAGTGGAAAAGTGCGAATCCTGGTGAAGGATGACACTCCACTTTTTGGTTTAAACACCTTCCAAATTTTGTTTACATAGAGGGAGCTTGAACAGTAGAAGTAGCCAACTTTTCCTCTTCCTTTGTTTGGCAAAATATAGAGAGTAAAGTGGAAAGTAGGTGTTTTTTGACTTTGTAGAAGCACATTCGTTAAACAAAGGACAAGAAGCTATTAACTTCTTTTTTCTTTTTCCAAACCTCTCTACTTCAACCCACATCCTACCCATTGTAAAGGAGGTGAATGAAGTAAAAAGTAGGGGACATGAACTACATTCCATGAATTCCGGATCGATGTGTGGACTTTCACTTCTATCCAAACATGGGAGGTTGGAAAGTGGGGCCCTACTTCCTAAGAAGCTCAACTTTCAGCGCACCTCTCCCTATCCGAACAGGCCCTTATATATGCAACTGCCATGCTACAATTTCATGCAAATTGTGTAATTGTTCACAGTAACATAAAGTACATGCATAGTTTATGAAATTGTGTTCTAACATCTAAAGTTTATCTTCTTTCTCATTTTTTCTATTTTAGCAATACTATAATGTAATTCTTGAGAACTTCTAGTGTCAAGTTCTGATATTCCGATTTCTGGAACTACCTAAAATATACAAACTACCTTCTGATACTCAAAGATAGGGTCCAGCACTCAAAACGATCTCTCTTTCTGAACCTTCATATGGATGTGAAAAATAGAGAAAAATATAGGGGGCTTTCACTATGGTTTTGATACTGATGTGGTGCTCCACGTTTTGGCTAAAGCTCTAGGGGTCTTGTGAAATTTACCCATCGTTTTAAACTTGAAACTAAAAGTTGTACATGCATATAACATTCATGTGAGCACATATTGAATTCTTCAGCTATACAAAGCATATAATATACTTTAGATTGTAAAAACTATCTACTGTAATAATGCTTGTTTTCATTTATATTTGTTTGGGCATTCATGCATGAAAACAGAAGCGTGCATGTGTAGTCACAAGAACTCCTGGTTTGTTACCAACTTGTTTAAATTTCTGAACGTAATAATAAGTATGAAAAATGCTACCTCAGCGAGTTTTCATCTTAGATGTAGCTTCTTTATTTTCTGCTGCAAAAATGAGTGTTTGGATTTGCTAAAGAAATGTAACTTGGAGGCGGGTTTGGAACTATGGCAACATTGTCTTGCTTGCATCATTGATTTTCAAAGTGATGTTTGATCCGCAAAGATAATTGGAACAGAGAACTTCGCCGTTGTTTTTCTAACCCCACAAACTCCCTCCTTCCCCTAAAAAACCAGCAGATTAATCCTAATTACTTGAATGTTCATTGCAGTGCCTTCTACCAGAATATGGTGAGAGTTCAAAAATGTGTGACATTTAATAAGGTGACTGCCATACTGTATTATATGTGTGACCAGTATAGCCAGTGTACATTATTTACCTGTTTTATTGGAAACATCAAACTTCAAGTTGGTATTCTTTTAATGGCACACTTCAGGTTGTTGGAATTTTTGGATTCACACCTGAAGATCACATTGGGAAAATTAGTTTCCCAGCCGTTCAGGTTCTTTCCTAGCACTTTCCCTTTCTAAATAAGTTAACTGATCTTTTCTCTATATGTATGATATTTTTTCTTCTCAAGAAGTTCGTTAAAGTTATTATTCAAAGGCTAACTTAAGTTACATTTACCTAAATTCTTTTGGTCGCAGGCAGTCCCTTCCTTCCCAAGTTCATTTCCCCATCTGTTCGAGAATAATGTCAATCTACGCTGCTTGATACCATGTGCCATTGACCAGGTCTTGTAGCTACCCTAAATGTAATGTTTTTTAAATATAGATATTTGTGCTCTGTGCTCTCAAATATAAATCATATTGGCCAAATGCCACATGAGGTATTTAACAGTATATGTTTAGCCCCACCTTAGCAGTAGTTCTATAACCATAATGTTTCTTGAACATATAACTTACACCATGTTTCTATCAATATTTGCACGGCAGCCTCAAAAAGGAAACAGGACCTTGCTCCTAATGTTTTATACATGTGGTTCTTATACTTGGTCACCATGAAAAGAAACACATGAACTTTAATATTGTCTTGTCATAAATTAGCCTAACACATTTTCCTTTTCCTTTATGTTATTCACTATAAAGAATAATCTTAATGTTCAAATTTTTAATATGAGAAAGCTATTTTATTCAGTTTTGACAGAATTCTCAAATACCCATGCCACTCAGGTTTCTGAAGATGATTTTAGAATTCAAGAAGTTACTCTAGCACTATACAATGATTTTCCTCGTTGTTGATATTGTTTTTTTGATGTATTGAGAACTTTATGATCTTTGTTTCATGTTTCACCAATCAAAATTGTGATATATCAGAAAAGCTACTAGTTCATGAGAATGTGCTCTAGACCCATTTATACCAATTTTTTTGGAAACTTCACTTGCTACTCATGGTAATGCTGGGAGAAAATAAAACATGCTCGCACAAAAGGAAATGGAAAAAAAGACAAAAGGGAGCACATGTAAACTTTCAGAAAGCATCGAAGAATTGTGGATTATAAATTCTTTTTGGTCACTCAACGAGATGAAGAATTTCACTATGGAACTATATAAACAATTTTAATGTAACTGTAAGATTCCATTTTTCTTTCTTTCTGTATAGTGATCATTCTGATGCTTAAAGTTGGTTGCCTAGTGATCCAAGTTGATGAATATAAAGTTATACATGTTGATTTTTTCCTTTTTTGAGGCATGACATAAATTTCTTGGATATGTATATCCAATATCAACAATACACTCCTGAGGTTGATGCTTTACGCTTCTCTTAAAGTCTCTACTTATTTTCATGGTTGAATCTCCTTTTATATATATTAGATAGCTATATTTCATATCTTATTATATTCTTTTACCTCATACTTCAGGACCCGTATTTCCGAATGACACGAGATGTTGCCCCCAGGATAGGCTATCAAAAGCCTTCTTTAATTGAGTCATCATTCTTCCCTGCGCTTCAGGTACTTCTGTAACTTCTGTGCAGGGATTGAATTAAATCCACGATGCATTCTTCAGTACAGTAGTTGACAGAGTTAACACTGATATTTTCTACTTGCATTTCATTGTGCTTTTGGATTCTCTAAGAAACGTTTATACATGGCGTTGTAGATATAATTAATGGAGATTGGATTTTTGAAAATGAAATAGGCAAGAAATGAGAGATCAAAGGAACTCTGAAGTAAACATGTGTGGAAACCCTTCAGGAAGTAATACATTTAACGTATTAACTAGTTCTTTTTTTAGGGATATTTTAGTAAATGCCCCCATTCTAAATGTTAAATATTAGCATATACCCTCACTATTTTTTTAAACTAGCAAATGCCCCCATTCTTTGTACGGAACAGTAAAAAAATTTAGATATACCCCCACTAATTTTAACCAAAATTTTGCTGTTTTACACAGGAGTGGACTATTTGCTAGTTAAAAAAAATAGTGGGGGTATATGCTAGTTTCAACATTTAGAATGGGGGCATTTGCTAAAATATCCCTTCTTTTTACTAATGAACTTTCAAATTTTGGCCTTGTCGACGTTTCAAATAAAAAACTCATGAAGCATACCTCGTTGGTATAGTGCACTAGAAAGTGACAACTCAAAGGAAAACTTGCATCAACACAAACATCATGATGCCTTCTGAAACTTCTCAAATAATAAGTCATGAGGCTGCTGGGAAGTTCATAGGTTAAAAATATATACAGCACACAAGAAATTGGACTATTAAAGTCATTAGACCCCATCAAGTCATTTCAAGTTTGTTTATATTATTGGTTCCTATTTCGAGTGTCATGAGGATAAACCATCATACACCACCTTGAGTCTTTAGCCACAGACTTTTAGTCTCTGATTATTCTGGCAGAAGTGAGGAACATATGATTTTTGTGGTTTGTTTGATTTGACAAGTGCACCTATGTAATCCAGATAGTTTAATGGATGAAGTCTCCACTTGAAGACGAGTCTAAAAGTCCAATTAATGAATTGGAGATGGTTTTTAAAGATCAGAAAACAATAGTTAATCCACTATTGCCTTGAAGAGGAATCTCAATGTGTGTGTTGGAAGGTATTAGGCTGCTGACTTTGCACTTTGTGATCAAACCTTCTTGTAAGAGAACTACTCTAAATTGGTCTATATCAATTTCCACATAAGGTAAAGATATAGTGCAAAGCTTGATTGTAAAAGCCAACAACAATGGGATTTGACTGTGGTTGTGGCTTCAAACGTTCTCAAGAAACATTCTAGTAAGAGACTGAACTGCTCTAAAATGGTCTATAATAATTTTACATAAGCTAAGATAGTACTGTAAAAGCCAACAGCAATGGGATTGTGCTTGTGGGTTCAAACGTTCTCAAGAAACTGGATGGGGAACTTGACCTACATTTGATGCACTTGATAGTCAAGTGGTTGCTTTTCTACTATTTTGGACAAGAGGTTCTAGATTAAGTGGTTTCTTTCTGAAGCTACTTCATCCACACTTCCTTTGATTTTCTTGTATTGCTACAATTTCTTCACTCATGCTTACGTTGTGGGATGTGTATTTTCATGTGGTGTTTGTTCGAGAAGATGAAGAAAGGGGGGTGGGGGTGTTGAGAAATTTGAATAGCTTTTCTTTAGGCATAGATCTACACTATGTTACCCGGACTCTCTACTTTGAGGAGAAGTATCCGTGTTGACCCGATAGGACATAGGTATGGCTATGGGTATGGAATCTGTATCCGATCTTCCATGGTGACAATCGGATCCTTCATGGTGACAATCATGTTGTCTTTTTTATGAAACCTTAGTCATATCCCCGTACCCGTATCCAAAATTTGGATCATTTTTAGCCGAGTCCGTGTGTCCTTCAATTATGAGTTTAAAGGACCCGACTCTTGGATATGTACCCGTACCCGACATATGTACCCGAGTCCAGGTAACATAGGATCTACTTTTCAACAATCGTTAGTTGGTATATACTGGTGGTTTGAACTTTGAATCTTTAGCTCCACTAGCTAGTTTGAATGTATTTGATTATGAGTTTTCAATATGTAAATTAGCTATAAATCTTGTGTTAACGAGAGTTATTGTGTCTTTTTATGCTGTTTTAATTTAGACTTGACAGCCCCTTGACATTGTGACGTGTCACATTTTTGATAATGCATAAAAATCTAAATGCACATCAGTGTCTTGCATGAGATATACAAGTGTCATCGAGGAATTTCAATGTGTCTGCACGAAATAAACAAATATCATCAAGGAATTTATGGAGTAAAGCAGTTGAACCCTTTCGGAGAAGATTGTCACTTCTATTTTCCTCATATAGGCAGTGTTAGCGTGTAACCATCTTTCCTCTGTCCATTATCAGTCTTGCTTTCCCTTTTTCTTCTCCTTATGACCACCTCATGTAAGCAAGTCTTTACTGTTTACCTTATATTTTCTACTTGTATCATACAATTTCTAGAAGGACAATGAGGATGCAATCAAAGAGAAATGCTGGTGCCTCCGGTGATTTTTTTATGTCGAAGAAATGGTGTAGAAACTGTGAAAATGGTAATATATGGCAAAATGGACTAGGAATTTCTCTAACTATGTCAGTGGTAAGAGTCTGAAAGGGTTTGGACTACAGTGTTTTAAAAACCGGACCTAACCGGTCGGTTCAATCAGTTGACCTATGAACCAGTAGTTTTTGGGCCGGGTCAGTGTTGACCATTGTTTTTTCAAAAACTGGTTGTAAATGAATATTTTTGTAAAATCAGTGTCCAGAAAGGATTGAACTTGGGCCACTTAGGTTAACCCAGTGGTTCAACCACTACTTGAACCAACTAGTTGAACCGATTTGACCCGATCCAGTGCCTTCTCCGAGTCGATCTCCGGTTCGATTTTTAAAACACTGGTTTGGAGATTGTAGACAAAACCGTTTTGTAATTTGATGCAGGAAGAAGTATTAAGGGTGAGGTGATAGGATATAATGCATGGTTAATATGGCAGTTCTAATGGTGGTGGAGGTCAAGGTTGCAAGGTTCTAAAAAGCGCTAGGTGTTAGATGGGCGGACACGAACCGCCTATCGCCTATTCCGCCTAGGCGGTTGCCTAAATTTAGACGGTTGCAGTCCATGGAAAAAGTCCTGTCATTGCTAGCATATTGTTTTTTTTTTTTTGGGAATATTTTTGGTACTTATGGTCCCACATTGGTAGCAGTGTAACACAGACAAATTCGTTTTTCCCCCTCCAATATCAAAGACAATTTTTTCTGAGACCGATGTCCTGTCGTTGGTAGAGTGTTAGCTCCTGTCAATTCAATTTGATCCATATCTTGTCAAAATCACTTTTCTGAGAACCCCACTAGCCTATAGAAATAAAACTTATGCATACTAGTACTGCAGATGAATCACTGTGGTGGTCTATGTAGGCATGTGATCTGTTCCTTGTGCAGTGAGATCGCATGCCTGCCCACCTACTTACAAAAAAAGTCACTTTTTCTGTCACTCACAGACTGAAAAAAATAAGAAGTCCCACTGCCAAAGAAAAAAAAAAGAAGACTAAGAAGAAGAAGAAGAAGAAGAAGAAGAAGAAGAAGCGTACCTAACTTATGCAGTGGCCGGGGCTGCTCCTTGCTCCCTTCTCTCTCTCAAGTGCTCCCTTCTCTTCTCCCTCTCTAAGTCTCTTGCTGCAGGAGTCGTGCCCCCCCCCCTCTCCCAAAAAAAACCTAGGTGGCCTTCCGTTGAAATCGGGGCCGACTACCATGCGGCCGCCTACGACCGCCTAATCGACCGGTTTAACCCGATTTTCTCTTTGGCCGCCTAGGAGGCCGATTTCGGCCTATTCCTAGGCGGGCCATGGACGACCAGCACGTAGGCGCCGATTATATCTGCCTTTTAGAACACTGCAAGGTTGTAAAAGTCGTTAGGCACTAGGCGGACGAACATCGGACGTTAAGCGCCTAGTCCGCCTAGTTCTAGACGGTAGAAAAAAAAATGATATAAAAAAAATTACTCCACTCATTTACCACTCCGTAGACCACCACCCATCATGTTTTCTCTCCCCATTGTCCCCTCTCCCACATTAGTAGCATAGCATAACATACATGTCATGTGACCCCTTCTCATTAGTTTACATAACCACAAATCTATATAACCTCCAACTACAGTCTCGAATCCCTTAGGTCGCCCATGGAAGCAGTAGCAACATGCAACTCTCTCTCTCTCTCTCTTCTTGCTCTCTCCTTTTCATGATCCCCAGCCTCTCCTCGCCAGCAAGCATCACTCTCCAGCGCCGAGCAGCGACTTCATATGCACCTTGTGCCAGTTAGGCAGGCTAGGCGCTAGACGACGGTACATATCGCGAGGGGGTGGCGACCCTCGAGGGTCAGGGGTGGCCCGTGGCGGGCGTCAACACTTGCAGTGGTTGGCTCCCTCTTTCTTTGGTTGCATGGTATTTTTTTTTTCTAGACTTGAATCTCTCGATTTGGGAGAGACAATCATACCCTCAAAAGTCTATGGGTTTCAAGTTGGGTTTCAGACCCTGACTTAAAAACAATGAAAACCAGCCTAGGCGGCTGCGTACCTGCCTAGGCGGCTGATTAGTGCTGAGTTTTTAGGTAACCGCCCATTTAGCTGACTCCGGTGGAAATCTAGGTATCCCATGGCCACCTAGCGCCTAGGTGCCGATTTTTTCCAACTTTTTGAACACTGGTGGAGGTTACTATAAATCCTTACTGAGGCTACTATAATGAGGACTACAGTAGTATTTCTCAAATACTGCACTAGGAAAAGTTGCTTCCTACAGCATGATAGAAAGATAAATTTAAGAGAGACAGAATGAACTCACCTACATATATGTCTGAATGCAGAATTATTAAAGCATGTTACGTCTTTTGTTGCTTCCATTTGCTACCATTATCTATTAGTGTCTATTGATGCTGATCATGCCTCTGTGCTGGATACTATATTTCTGTCGAAGTATTTATTGGCTAAAACTGATACGTTTCTGCCGTTTTGGATTTTGGAATTAGAGGGTCCAAAACCACCGAAACCCTCTGTATCTGTTGAAACTCGTACTGATAGGAAGGTTCCAAAACCAATACAGAACTGACATTTTGAACCATAGTTTCTAATGGTCATCCATTTGGAAAACTGCATTACAACATCATGATCTCTGTTTACAAATTTATGCAAAGTTACTAATTGAAAGAGGCCTTCCAGGAATCAGGGTTTCAAATGAAAAATTCACGATAGCAACTTGGGTTGAACTTTGACGACTAAGGGGATCAGTATTGCTACTTTCTTTTTAGTTTTCCTCCGCATGTGGTGTGTTATACCTTATTTAGTGGGTATTACTGCTAGCTTTAAGCTTACTTGCTACTGCTCGCTGTAAGCTTTAAATATGACGAATCCTTAAAACATTTAATGATAATGGCTGCCAACTTGGTGTGGGTAAATTCTTAAAAGCGATGAGTGCATGTGTAAATCACAAATTTTTAGTTTATTAATATTTTAACCAGCGGATATGGAATTACTATATTAAGTCATTTATATTTTACATTTGGGACAGTTATGAAAGATATATCCGAGTATGAATATACAAAGTTATTTCCTGATGGTGAGCGAAACCAGCTTATCAGCGAGTACTTCTTGTATGGATTACTATTGTTTTCATATTTTGTCAATACCTGCTGCAATCTCTAATTTCAGTTTTTTAGGTAGTTACTAGTTACACAGGTGTATTGCTTGTAATTGTGACTTATGAAGCCATTATTCAGCTGTTTGTTACCTATTTATTTACAGGGAGAAACTGGAAAAATGTCTGCCAGTGATCCGAATTCTGCAATATATGTGACAGATTCCCCAAAAGACATCAAAAATAAGGTCCGTACTTCATTTTTTTGTGTGTATGCTACTTATATTTATTATTCTCTCAGTTTTGTCTTCTTCTCAATCAAGTTTTTATACTTGTAGTTGACCGTTAGCTGGGTATTGCTGCAGTTAAGACATTTTTTGGTTGATTCCTTTGTTCAAATGATCCATTGACTGTCTTTAATTTCTAAGGAACGTAGGGTAATGGTTATGCGGAAGATGTCAAGCAGTTATTACATTATTTTTCTAGAAATTAATACCTCTGTTGTGCCACTGTGCCACAAGGGGGTGGCCTAGTGGTTGGGGCTGGTGAGGGTTATTAGGGAGGTCTTGGGTTCAAGCTCAGGCCTTAAAATAATAAATAATAATACCTCTGTTGTCAGTACCTTACTATACACGACACATCTTAAGGTATGGTACACCAGGACCTACAAATATACGATCTTTTGAACGATTTGAGAAAGGTAATCTATCTTATGATACATTTTCTGTTTCATACAATACGTATTACCTGATATGTTTTGTCGTCCAATACGGAAATTACAGGTTGAATTTTGAACAGCCTAAACCCGGCTTTGCAGTTGTTTAAAAGTTCCATCTTTTTATAACTTGACGTCACTACTCTAGAACTTATCTGAGTGCCCATACAATCCATCATTCATTGACTTTCAGCATCTCCAACAATGGAACCTATCATCTTTAATAATGGCATCTAGCATCAATGGAGATTTCAACAGCTCAAGCAACTGTTTATAAAAAAAATTAAACATTTTGTGATCTAATATTTCTCGTTTTTTAAGATCTTTTCTCTACGTTATGTTTTTTTCCCCTTAGAGGGCTTTTACGTTTCTGTTTATAGGTTTTTATGTTATACATTTTTTTTAGAAACTAGTATGCACAAGTATTTGAATGTCAATGCACTAACTGTAAGTTTTTATTGAGGCGATGATGCTATACTTGTGAGTAATACGGTCGTGTAATGCCGTTGCTATTATTTTTGCTCCTAATTATCGACTTCATGATAGGCCTTATCGATGTATATACGGTAATATTATTTTTCAATCAAATTTACTATGGAACAATATATGGTACGATGCAGGATAGATAATCAAGCAAATAGAATACGATACACGTCTCAATTTGACAAGTTACAGACCATACTTTTAACCACAAATTTAAAATGGGATAAAACCGGAAGACTACACCTTTAGCAAATGAAATGCATGATTGCTATTATGCAATGTGAATTCTACCCCCTAGACTGCTGCGTGCCATGTGAATCCGATAGAATATTCTCCAACTGCTACAGAATGTATGATAGTGGTTATCAAAAACAAATCAAGTAGTTAGTGCATGATTTTTCTGGAATCAATGCATAATAGAAAACATAATTTTAGCCACAAATTTGAAATTTGAAATGAGATATAACGTGAAGATTACTTTATAATGCATATGCTATTATGCCATGCGAGTCCAACATACTATTTTCTTACTTCCCGATGCCTCCAAATCTGTGGCTTCCACTCTTTCCTGGAAATTCTGTCTGCTCATGAACCTTAAAGCAACTTTTCCTTGGAGCCTGCTAATAGCTCCACAGATCATAACTTCCAAATCCAAAAGTTAAAAAACTTTTTATGGAGGTTGCTTTGCATCACCAGTGGTAAGTTAGGTATTAAAACATTGTGTTAGCCATGTTACTGCCTGATTTGACTCACTTATGCTTGTGTTACTTATTTGGTCTGTATCTGGACTCTGGAAGGCATCAGCCCTAGTCCTACTAGTAGTATTGTGACTCCACTTGTGTTATTTATTTGGTCTGTATTTGGACTGTGGAAGTCATCAGCCCTAGTCCTATTAGTAGCATTGTGACTCCAAGATCACACCGGCAATCTCGGGATTTTTAGATGGATGTGATTTGTAATAAGATCACGCCTCATTATTATTTTATGCTGATTTATGTCATGTTCTTTGGTTGGCCTCCAGCGAACTAATAGCAATTATGCATTCTATTGCCGAAGTTGGTGTTATCTAGGTAATATGCTTTTAGTAGGACTATTCTTATCAGCATGATTCATCTTTCGGAAATACTTTTGGTGCCATCAGTAGGTTGTGCACTAGTTGGCTTTAGTGTATTGGACTCCATGGTTTGCGACACTAGTTGATAGCAAAACTGATTGTCATCTTTTATCTACAATCGTTTCGATTTGCCTAAGTGCATGGTCCGATTGGAAATCATGATCTCCATAATCTCATATGCTTCTATATAGGATACATTTACTATTATTCATTACATATCCATATCACGTCTTGCATAAATATAGAACAAGAGTACGATGTATAGAGATCATACAAAGGGACGCCATCAAGAATTTTTAATATTGCATAATGGTTATACCAGTGTTCTAAATTTCAGTCTAGGCGGCCGCTGACCGCACCGATAACCCCCTAGTCGGCGGTCCTAGGCGGGTTTTGGCCTAGGCGACCGATTTTATTTTGAAAAAAAAATCAGATCTGAAATTTCAAAAAAATAAAATAAAATAAACACCGACCTGTCGGCGGCGGCAGGTGGTGGTGCTGCTGCTAGTGGCGGCGGCGCTGGCGGTGGTTGTGGTTCTGCTGGTAATGGTTGTGGTGGTGGCGGCGGCGGGGGGTGCTGCTGCTGCTGCTGCTAGTGATGGCGGGGGCGGTGGCTACGAAGAGGAGAGGAGAGGGAGGGAGGAGAGGAGAGACGGTAGTGGTGCTGGTGGTGGCGGCGACGGCGTCTAGGAAGAGGAGAGGGAGGGGAGCCTGGAGAGGGAGAGGGAGAAGGAGGGGAGGGGAGGGGAGGAGAAGAGTCTGGAGAGGGGAGGGGAGGAGAAGAGTCTGGAGAGGGAGAGGGAGAGGGAGAGGGGAGGAGAAGAATTTGGCTGCACTCTCTCTCCTCTCATCCCCTTTTATGCTTAAAAAAAATTTGAAGCTAAATGCCAGGCTCGAACCCCGGATCCAAACAATGCCACCACTTTAAACCAAACCTACTAGCCAAAACAGCTGGGAGAGTCTTATGTTTTTTTTCATACACATTATATATTTTTTTTTTTTTTTTTCATACACATTATATATATATATATATATATATATATATATATATATATATATTAAAAAAATTAATTCGGCCGCGGCCTAGGTGCTAGGCTGCCCTTTGGCGTACCGAATCCGCCTAGCGAAATTTATAACATTGGGTTATACTAATAACAAGTAAAATCACATGACAGTAAAGAGATTTCTTTAGTTTGGCATTCACAGACATCCTCTTGCTTGCATCTTTTTGTACATACGTATTCCCGATTTATGCAAAATTTTGCTGAACTGCTACGCCTTTTTCTTTGTAGGTGAATAGGTATGCTTTCTCTGGTGGACAAGATTCTATAGAGAATCACAGGAAATATGGAGCCAACCTAGAGGTGCGGATTATATCATTCAACTGTCTGTTTGTTTTGTTGAACAATTTCCCTATCCAAAAACGTAATGTTGCTAGATATACAATTTGCTGCTGAATAAGCAGATTTGTAAAGTTAGAGCTATCTTCTTTAGTCCTAACTCCGTAAATTTGGATGTCCAAATTTGTTTCAGCAATTTAAACTGGATCTTGTGGTTCAATGTGTTACAATCTTGTTGACAAAATGAAGTAAAATCTGTGTTTTGAGTTTGTGAATAGTTATATATTTACTTAACATATATGTTTTAAAAAAGACTTTCATTATACAATAAATGCCAACACTACCGTAGTACAAAGTCAACTCGCTTGCAAGCAAGGTTCTAAACGGCAGTAGGCGGGTGCGCGGCGTGGAGAGTGCCTACCGTCTAGGCCGCCTAGGCGCAGCCTAGGCGGTCGGTACATTTTTTACAATTTTACCACTGTATTTTGCATAATATGCATATTTTAAGCGAATTCTGTGCATAACTAAGTTGTAGAACGAAGATTTATAAAGTTTTAGTTTTGTAAAAGTGAACCATAGGCCCATAATGCTTACAAACCTTTCTGGCCAAAATATCTTGTTAGGTATTGGTCTGCCTAAGCGCCCGCCTACGCCGCCTCACCTCCGCCTATGCTGCAAACCTCCGTTGGCCGCCTACCCCACCGCCTACTGAAAAGCGGTGCGGAGAGAGACCACCTACCGCCTAGGCGGCTGCCATTTAGAACATTGCTTGCAAGAATAATGACATTAAATTGTATTGCAATTGGACTTATGTTTAGAACATATGGACTTTGGTAGGTGGATATCCCTGTCAAGTATCTTGGTTTCTTTCTTGAGGATGATGATGAACTCGAACACATAAGAAAGGTATGTACAATGATTCTCACTTATTTTGTTTTCTGTCTCGACCTAAAAAGAAAATCCTTAATGTAATACTGTAATGCATTCGAGATTTCCTGATTTTCCACACTATTGCTTGCATTCCCTTGTTAGGAATATGGTGCAGGACGCATGCTGACTGGTGAAGTCAAGAAGCGCCTTATCGAAGTGCTCACTGAAATTGTGGAGAGACATAGAAAAGCTCGGGCAGCAGTGACAGATGAGGTAATATCGCATATGGAAGTCCACACAGAATTTATGTTAAAACTTCTTTCCTGACCCATCTTTCCTGCACAAGATAAATTAAATGTCCTACGCAAATATGTAATCAGTCGGTTGAGGTTGTTTGGTCACAAAACCTTGCCCTAACAATGATAGGACATGCAAATCAAATAGCTGGACCAATCCTGAAAATATATTACCTTAATCAAAATTCAAACTTCAACATTTCTTGACATTATTCTCTTCTTTTTTTCCCCTACTAAATTGATGTGTAAATGCTTATTCGTCTTATTTTCAGATGGTAGATGCCTTCATGGCTGTAAGACCTCTACCCCACATGTTCAGCTAGATTGCCTCGGTGTGGAGTTTATGTACTGCAACAACAGAAGCGACACAACCAACTTCAAGGATTATTTACTGAAGAACGAATTTTACATACTGTTTTCTCTTTTTTGCTATTTGAAGACTCTGCATTACTGCATTATGTGCAGATTCGTTTGGTATTCTTTGTTGGTAAACGATTTTGGTATCGAGAACTCTTTTTGCATTTGGCATGAAAGGCTAGAGCTCGGTCTTCGATAGACGAACCAAACATGCCTTTTAAGTGTAGCCTATTTTTATATGCTGCTCATTATTCCCAGGTATATTGTTCTTACTGTGGAGGCACTACACATTTGATCCCCATTCCCAAACTCTTTTGGGATCCTTCCTGTGTTTACTCCTGTGCACAAACATCCTTCCTGTGTTTCTCCGGAGCATGTACTTCCGGTGTGCGACGGACACGTGGAATGGTTGGTGTACTGTGGACTCTTCTAATCAAGTGGGGGAGAAGAAACTAGTATTTATTTTACTGCAAACAAACACTAGTCTCCTAAAAGGATTTCCTCTTTAAAATTCATGTTTTTGGTTCCTTCTATGAGACCTTTCATATGGAAGACTGCTTTTAAGGATGTACTTTACATCTTACCTTTTTTTTTTTTTTTTGGTTAAAGAATTTCTTTCTAGGTTTTTTTCCCCTTTCCAGCATGTACGGGTTCAGTTAAATCGTCTCTCCGTACACGATTTTTAGCCGGTCGTCACGTCGCTTCGGACTCTTCGTGCGGATCTTGTCCGCACTAGCTTTTTTTTATCATCGTCTCACACGTACGTCTCGTGCACTCCGTGTGCTCCCGAGCCTCACGGGATGGCTGACGTCTTTCGACGCCAGCAACTCAATGCCTCGCTTCGTCCACGACGTCGAAGGCGTCCCCGACGTTTTCACGACGCCTACGACAGCCGATGTCGTCCAACCATCCGTTCTATGTGCATGACGTCCTTACGACGTCTTCCCGACGTCCATTGAGCGCCGCACGACGGTCCGTGTGGTCGGCCGTCGTTTATACCCGTGGTAGAATGGTGCCGGTTCTCGACCGTCCGCGCGGCACCCCTAGCCGTTGAGTTTTCATGCACGGAACGCCCACTAGTGAACAATTAAGATATTCGAGATTGCTATTGGGTGGTGGTTCTGCGTATGGGGTTAAATCTATACATTATAAGAAAAATATTTGAATATCAATCTCATCGACCAAATTTCGTCAATCGAATCACTTTCCAGCTATGAGTCATCTAAGTAGTGCAAACTAAAAAAAGGAAATCAAAATATATAAATATAATTTTATCCAAAAGTCGATTAAGAAAGGAGAGATTTGGTAATTCAGTTTTGTTGTCTCAAAATTGAGTTTTCGAGGTCAGGGCGTCCGAGAGGGAACATACTGTGGGATTTGTTTATGCTCCGTTCTAACAAATCAAATAAGATTCTGAAAATGTAGAAAAGTTATGTTCATCAAAACCGAAGTACAAACTAATAAAGTTTGAGGAAATCCTTACCTTCTTTTACTTTTTCTTTCAATTTTCATAATGTCTTCTTTTACTCTCTTTACTTTTCCCCCTTTCAATTTTTAAGATAAAATTATACTATACTACTAAAATTACAAATTAAATTTGCTTCACTTTTAGGTTAAAGATTATAGTAGACTAAATAAGATTAAAATTCAAATTTGGTTAGCCTCTAAACTATATATTAGATACCTTTGGATTAAAATTATATATTAAACTACTTCCACTACAAATTGAATTTGATTAGATTTTAAATATATTGAATTAAGATAATAATTCTAAGTTAAATTAGATTAGTTTAAGTTTTGGTATCTGAACTAAATTGTTGAGTGGTTCCACTTCTATCCACTTTGTGAAGTTGCTACCAAACTCTTCGAGCTTGTTTTGGTGAGCGGTTTGACTTTCACAAAGTGGATGGAAGTCAAACTCTCACCAAATTTGATTATTTTAATCATGGCAGATTATTTCAAGAAGTAAATGACGTTCATCCACTTCATTCGTGTTTTGCTAAGTTGTTGTTACCAATCATAAGCAAACACGAGAAGTAATCTCCAACGCAACAAAACAATCATGTGTGGGCCAAGTTCTCGTACCTAAACTCATGTTCCTATGTACCAAACAAAAAACTTGAAAAATTTCTCCCAAGATCTTTCTTTTTAGCTAATACAATAACAAATATCTTATCCATTATTACCTACGAGCGAGAGAGAGAGAGAGAGAGAGAGAGAGAGAGAGAGAGAGAGAGAGAGAGAGAGAGAGATTTTGGAGGTTTGGAACGGCTATCGAGAATTTGGGAAGTGATGTGGGACCTATAAAGAGATTTATTTGAGCAAGTACAAGGTAGGTCCCATAGGCCAACTCTCCAAAATCTCCATTGGATTTCCTTTTAGAAAGCAACATTAGAAGCAACCTTTAAAGCAATCTCCAAACTATATAATTTATGTATTATATTAAGGAGAATATAACTAGGGAGAGCTTAGATGGTTAAATTTGGGACAAATGTTTGAATAACTTAAGTCTTGTAAAGGGACATCAAGTCCTTGATTGGCAATGTAAAATATATGTAAAATGATATGCTAAATTGATTCGTACCTATTAAATTTTATGGAATTTTAGTCCATTGATGATTGATAACCAAATTAACTGACTGACCCACGAGCCTAGTCGGTTAACTGAACCATTAAGTTTGGACGTCTTCAGGTCGCTTTCAGTTATTTAAATCGCAAAACTGACCAAGTTGGCTCGATTGTCAAAATTCTACATCTTGTCAGTTAACGGCCAAGTATACCCCTAATCATTCGGATTATAACTGTAGGGCTTATGCTTAGAAGAGGTAAAATTGCCTGTAATAAAAATCTTTTAGGACAGTAGGGGATTGAGTAATTTTTTCTTTTAAACACTGGAGCTTTGGGTGTCCGCTCTTGTTACTTTCTGTCCAATTGAAAGCATGTAACAAGCCACAAGTAACTCATTGTATTTGGACTCCAATGGAGCCTCATAACTACAATCTAGACTAGGCCTTAGAACATGCCTTGGAGGCAAAGATTTAACTTTCTTGAAAGACTGAAGATTTACCTTTCTTTAACGACTAATTCATTAGAATCGTCACGAGGATTCAACTCCATTGCTTTTGCATATGATAGGATAGAACACCTCGGATGTCTCACATATGAAACCTCCTTTAGAAACAAGAAGAAATCCCTTTTGAACAACACAAATCCACAACTTGTTGCATAATTTAAAGCAGTAAAACATAGCATTACGGCATAGATCTTTCTACAGTCGTACTCGTCCCTCCATAAAAATAGATATGATACTTACCACCTGCATAAAACAGTAGGTGAGCATGCTACTATCTTATATGCGGTCATAGGTGTTACGATACCATGAAGGACGATTCTCGATGGCATTGCGACGCGTCCTATCAGTCTAGGTTGTAAGCCTAACTGGAGGTCTCGCAATGCCTCGTGCTGAGCACGAAATTTTAAATTTCGCCTAGGTCGATTCGGTTCCGGTGCCCCGGGTACAATTTCAAGAAAAATAATACCTTATACACAAGTTGTCCACGACCATGCAAATACACGAACAGTTTAAGCTATACAACCGATGCATGACGCGAACAAAATTAAGCAGTATAACTTATAAACTAACGGAACTGTTCATTTCCCTCAAAGTCGTACATTTTGATTTGACGACTCGTAGGCACCAAATACTCCGAGGCACCATGCCATAAATCAATGTTTCAATATTCATTCATTTCAATAGTTTCATGGTTTCGAACCAAAACTGCTCGGGTAATGTACTCCTCAAGGAAGGCGTCGATGAAGTCTCCCTCCCTGTTTAAGGCGTTTGAATTCAAAAAGATGAATCCGCCTGAGTTCAACAGCCGTGCAGAACCTGAAGAAATCATGGGATGGCTAGCAAAGATCAAATGCTTGTTCAATCTTCACAGCATCAAAGGGTCCAGGAGGGTGGCGTGCGCATCGTTGCAGCTACAATTGAGGACCAACGACTGGTGGGAAGCAAAGAAGCAAGAAATCTCCGAAGCAAATCCCGGCACCAAGATCTCGTGCTCCTTTAAACACCACACGTGAGTAACATTCCCCAAGACCATGAGAAAGCTAAAGCTCTATTACTTTCTAGGAAAACACTAATTAATATATATTTAAATCATATCTATAACAAATTTTAATTTAAACTATTTCAACAAATCCTAATTTAAACTATTTTTCAAGAATATTCATTGTTTTATTTTTTTGCAATGCACGTGAGTAGTTTTAATAAAAACCTCTGTATTATCATTGTATTGTCAGCCTAGGGATTTCTCCTTTGAGATTATACCACTACAACCCAGAGTAGCATGTATAGCACAGTTGAAGACAGTTGCACGTAAGGATTCAGGAATGCTAGAATTGGACAAGAAAATGGGGTTTCAAATAGCAGCCCATCATTCATCTCCATCAAACTGAGATGCTTATTCCATAAGAATTGAAGTTTAGATGAAATTTTGGATTTAGTTCAAAATATTTTTAGAATATTATGTGAATTGAGTGAGATCATATCCCATCATATCTATCATGTCAATAAAGTTGAGATGATTATCTATACTAATATATAAGCCAAATAGTAGGTATATTACTAAAAAAAAATTGTGTAATACTTTTTACTTAAAATCGAAATTATTTAGGTATAAAAAGATCATTTACTTATTTATGATGAAAAGAGGGTACGGTTAATATCTTAACTGGTGAATGAGATTAAATCCAACATAACCTAATTTTTAATGTTTTAAATCAAATTTAATTCAATATATAGGTCAAAATCGATCCAAAAGGATGTTTATTAAATGATGTTTGATTTTTGTTTGAAATCTAAATTGGTACGTATATTATATCAGAACATACATTAGATATTTATGAGATAGTAATATTCCATTTTCTTCTCTCCTAGGCAAGAATTCTTAGTTAAAATTTACCCCCAAAAAATATTATATCTATTCCAAAATTTTTTTTTTTAACTTGACTATAATATAACTTATCGTTAAAACTTAATTTAAATTAATTAAATTTGATACGAAAGTATTATTTAATTGATTATGATCTATAATCAAATTAAATAATAACATGATTAATGTTGCATTATAAAATAATTTAAATATGGACTATATTTGTTTCTCTTTCTTTCCGTTTTTCCTCTGTGGTCCGATTCTTCTCACTATTACATAAACAAAAATAAAATGAACCCTTTATCTTGCACATTCTGGCTACAATTAGACACGTCAACACCATCCAGAAAAGAAAACATAATTAGAACAAAGTTTCTGCTAATTCCATATGAATAAACCTCTCATTCCCTACATTCGTCAACAACGTTAGCAAATTTTAATCCAAGTTGTCTATACTCCAGGCACAACATTGAGCACGCATGTCCATTCATAGTGTTAACCAAACAAATTCACCAGCATCAACAACAACGCTTGATTCCGTCAACAAAGCACAGGACCAGGGAGTGATGCAAATGTCGACAATGTATCACAACATAATTAGAACAAAGCATAGGAACACATAAATTGATGGTGTAGAAATGCATAACACCATATTTTTTGTCATCACGAGAAAAAAAAACACATAGTAGGACTGTATAGAGCTTCTTTATATGATTATATCCTGTTAATATCATCCTTCCTTTACATCTTAATAGAAATACAAGTTTTTGGAATATAAATTATAAAAGTACAAGCAAAAATTTTTGCTGCACCAGCTATCCTAAAAACTATTATTCTTTCATACAACAATATTTATGGGATACTGAACACTCTGATACAAAGATGACAAGATTAAGATGCTTTATCTCATTTTCCATCAAAACTAATATTCAATCGAACATTTCAAGCTACCAATAAGCTCAGAAGAATGACAGTGCAAGCAGATGATGTAACAATCAAACTGAGTCTTGGTAGCACCATATATATCTGGGATAAAATCAAAGATCACAGTTTAAGTAATAACCAAAAGATCATATATCATTAAGACACTTCTCCAAGTAGAACTGACCTCTATGAGGAGTCTTCAACAGTTTGTTAGCGGCGACCCACAATGATAGACGTCAGAAACGTCAGAAAGCCTTTGTCGTGGGGACAATGTTGAATGGGCAGCAATGTCGACCTCTAGAGTTGAGATGCTCTTTCTCTTTTGGGTGTCTTGCTTTGGTTGTTCTTCCAGTGTCTCAGGAATGGGACTCAGAGGAGGCGGCTGTTGATTTTGCTGTGATAACATTGCCTGGGCTTCTGCAAACACAGAAGGGTCATCTGCAGCATATAATATTTTCTGGATTGCACCTACAATCTGCACAAGAAATAATAGAAAAACGGCTGAAACATAACGCAGTATTTAAACATTTAGTATAATGAATCTTCAAAGCAAGCAGTATCATAATTCTCATAGTGTAGCATATTTGATGCCATTATAACTTCTACAATTTTTATTGTTCATATTTGTCACTTACAGACAAGTGCTCTATCTCGGGGTTTTGGCACAGGATCTCTATATCTCTTAGTTTAGCAAAGTAGAAGTCCCTTTCCTTCTCAAGACTATCCACGAAAAGCTTCAGTTCAGTGATCTGCACGTAGTTAGAATTTGTTAGGTTTTCCATACTCCTCAAGAAACAAGTTGTGTATGTAAATTACCTTCTCATCATAAGCTTGACCTGCAGCAGCGCTAGCAGATTTTGAGGGCTTTTGAGTTCCATTGGCAGGATTTCCATTATTCCTCCTAGTATTGTGTGAGTGATCAGCTTTGGGTGAAGCCGTTGAAGACTTGGATGAGGCCTGTGTGGGTGCCATTTTCTTGTTTGCTTCTTTTCCTCCCTTGCAGGCATTTCTTCTTTCCAAGGCATTGTAACTAACAAATCACAAGGATAATAAAAGATAGATGGTAAACCATAATAATACAATAAAAGCCAGAACCTTAACCTAGAGCCTAGGTAGTCAGATGGAAAGCAGATCTACCTCTATTAAAAATATAAAACAAGCGACTGATTTGCAAATGCAAAATGGACACTTTATGATGCAACATTCCCATTAGGTAAAACTGTAAACTTCATGCATGCACACACATACATAAAAGTGAGGAGGCTGTGCCTTAACTTTGCTTTTATATCCTAATTCAACATGCTATCTAGCAGTCAACAGTGCATGCATATTTAAGTACTATATAAATATAAATAAAACATATTCTTCTAGTCAACACAGAAGACAATCATATTGAGTCAATTGTTCATATATGTAATGAGTGTATGAAATAGTATCTCCACTGAGAACTTTTGCCAAGATGGTATAGCCATCAACATCTACCACCGATAAACATAGTAATGCAGGCCAGCTTAGCTTAAATGAGTAACACCAACAACTCTTCCCATTCAGATCCGAGAGAATGATTAATCTAATAGGCACTATGTGGTCAAATCCTACTTCACATCCCCATTAGTATCCGACTATCCGTTGCCTACAGGGATTGAAGCTTCTCTCATTCATTAGCTGGCCATTTCGTCAGTGGTAATGGGAGTAGAGAGAAAACGACAAGCTCTTTGCAAGTGGTTAGGATGGGACTTTGGAGACATTATGTGCTCCAAGTTCCATGCTAAGAGACTTATGAATTCACATCTACTATGTAATAGTATTTTGGATAAACATGGTGTCATGACAATGCAAGATGACTAGTGATTTATACACGGGCATGTATGTATGCATAAATAACACTTGCATGCATATTACATATAACACATATATATATAGAGAGAGACAGGGAAAGATACGGATGCCCAAGTTACCTGTTCAAGACACCTCCATTGACAGAATCGCAGTACCTCTTCATCCACTGCATGAACTCCAGATTATCAAGGGGCCTTCCTTTCACAAGCTTGCTCACCTCAATACGCTGGAATGGCTCAAAATGTCAGGAAACAATCATATAAGGATTAGTCATAACATTTTTTTGTGTGTGTGTCCGATTTCAGACCATTGGAGCGCCTGTGGCCGAAGCCACCCAGCCAGCGCCCAAGCGGGGGCTTGAACCCGCGCCACTGCGCTAGAGAGCCCCGGTGCACCCGCTAGGCCACACCCCTCGGACATAACATGATATAGTCATGTTATGTCATAATATGATATAGTCATCGAACACACTCCCTATTTGTTTTCTTTTTTGCCTAGGTCAGTGAATTGATGTTTACAATGTCAGTACGAGGATGAGGTACAATTTCAGTTTATTAAATTTTTGTTAATAATTAAATCCATTTCCCTTTATTTATAAATCTAGGATTTCTTTTTACATGTCAAATCTAATTGACTTCACACAATTCATTAAAAATTATTGTTATCAGAGAAGAATCTTAGCATGTAATAAGTTAGTCAAGGAATACATGCAGTTCCTATTAAGGAGTTAACCCGGTATAGGCTGACCATTTTTGTATGTTCTGGATCTCTGCACCTTCTTGATTGCAATATGATGTTTTGTCAGGAAATTTCTGAATCTTCTTCAATCTGATTGTTAAAAAATACGTCTATGACAGTAGTAACAAAAGAATATCATATGGAGGCAATGCTGCCTAGCATGTTGGACATGTGGTCTAGTTTGCATTCAGTTGCTATGTCCATAGTCACGTACTACATTACTAGAACAACCGAGCTCCATATGCCAACATCAAAAGTGGTGTGTTTACTCCACTCTAGTATTTTCTTGTACAAATCCAGTTCCATTTTACTAGATCGTTCTAGTTTATTTTAGTGTGAGAACAAATGCAAGTGATGGTATGCACATCATTAGACTATTAGCTACTGGACACTTGCTGATTGATTGACGTTGGGAGTGGAAGGCAGACACAGAAAAAAATGAGTATATTTTATGCTTGGTATTCTCAGTCACCCTAATGTGGCTTTTTTCTTGGTAGTCTAGTACTCAGATTGCTTGCTAGGATTTATGATTCTTCTGTTAACCAAAGGGTCAGCATTAAGCTTTTAATTCTTTCATTCGCAATGGATGACTTACTACGCATAATTCATATGAGGTTCCAGTGGTGTATGGTGTATTCTACTCATCTATGATATAGTGTTATATTATGAGACTAGAGAAGGACTAATTTTTAAGATTGAATTCACAGAGAATCTATATTATGGACATGGAAATACCCATATCTATCACGTGATACACAACTTTCAGGGCCAGCGATGGAGAAGAAGGGGGGGGGGGGGGGGGGGGGGGGGGTGGGGTGTTGAGCATCCTCCCAAAATACACTTTTCTTGAAGTTTTCCTATAGGTGCTATTGTACATGCATTTCTATGTGGCAAGAGGTTATTTTACATGGTCAAGGAGACTTGGTTTGGCTCCATTGCAGCACTAGTACGTATACGAATCTGATACTTCTCATTTTCTCGCCTGAACTTACCAAGATAGTGCTCCAGCTCAAAATAATCGCTCCCTTCTCGAGCTTGCAATTTGATCTTGAAAGTTAAATTCAGGCTTGATTTCAACTAGCTCGCAAGCAGTTCAGATCAACTCGGTAAATGAAGTCCATTAAACTGTGAGTTGGGGATTTTTTTCGCAAGTCGAGCTTGTTCACCAGTCAAGCTAATGCATTATACATGCAATATATAGACGAAAAAGATCACTAGGCTGCAAGTAGAGTTTATTCAGGAGCTCACAAGTCGAGCCTCCTATGTTCAAGTTAGGCTGTGTAAGGAAGTCTACTTTATTTCCATGTTCAAGCTTGGCTACTACTGAAGTTGAGTCAAGCTTGCTAGCTGTTCTTGCCACTTGCAGCCCTAACATTTTTTCTTAACTTGAGAACAAGCATTGTAGAACTGGAGCCAACCGAGCTTCAAACGATCTGAGTCAAGCTCAAGTCAACTTACATAAGTAAAAATAATCATTGTGGGTCTACATATGGGAAGAGTTGCTCTCTTGTTTCATTGATGCCCAAATGAGTGCCAAGACCCTCCTTAGTGGTTGGACGAGTGGTCCGTGACCGCCAAGCTCTGAAATAGTTGAGTAAAAGAGGTGGATAAAAACTTAACTACAACATTAGCTACATCACTCTCTTATACTAAACTTGCGCACACTACTTTCTACCAAATACTCTTTTATAGTAGGAGACTTGCTCTTTATAGTCCTGAGAGAAAGGTGTAAAAGTTGCATTAATGCATGTAGGTGGTAGGTCGAAGTTTGTAGGTTGGAGAGCAAAATCTTTCTAGAAAAAAGATGTGTGTAAAAGATGATTAGAGAAGATAATAATATACGGGAATTGTGAAATATCTATGAAAGGAAGATGGTGTACTTTTCTAGAAATGAAGAGGAAGAGAGAAGATTGGAAGCACGTGTTAACTCTTGACACTTCCCTCAACAACTACTTGTCTCAAATTGTTATCCCGAGTCCTTGTATTTCCTAATAGTTCCTTGCATAATATCCTTTTTCTTGGCATCCCACAACACCCACTTCGTATCTCCTATCTTCCCACTTCTAGAAAAGTCTTCCTTTTTACTTCTGGATTTCATATATTATAATTTTCTTTAACCATCTTCTACAAACATTTTTTTCCTAGAAGATTCTTCATCTCCATCCTACAAACCCCTACCAACCACCATCTAATATACATTAATGCAACTTCTACACCCTTCTTTGGAAGCTATAAAAGGAGAGCATTGACTCTCATTTGGGCATTAAACAATCAAGTAAAAGAGCAACTCTCCTACTATAAAAGAGTGTAGTAGTTAGTATGAGAGTAGAAAGTAGTGTATGCAAGTGTAGCATAAAACAATGATGTACCTAATATTGTAGCAGAGTCATTTAAAAGTGTCCTATCTACAAGTTTCCATGATAAAAGTGTTATAATCTACAAGTTTTGATATATAGGAAAAAGTTCACAAGGTCGGTAGTAGAGAGTATGGGATGCCAAAAGCGACTTGACTTTTGTTAGTAAACATAATTACTAAAATACTTTGTTTTTAATGTTTTGGCCCCTTGATGCCAAAAGCGGTAAGGTAACGGGTTTTGGTTCTTGTTACCCGGATGTTCGAAATACTTTGCCACTATATACTTTGTTGGGACGTGTAGGGTACAAGTTTTAACTTCATGTTTAACACACTAATTACCATATTCAAAAGGTAGCTGAGGCATATAAATATTGTCGTAATCATTTAACGAGTACAACAACAACTACTATCCCAAATTTTTGTGCTCGGTTGCTTCAATCCTTTTCTTCACATAGAGTTCCTCGCACATGGATCCCATCGTCCAAGTTTTCCCTTTCGTTTGTTTCAAGCGCATGGGTTATTTGTGAATTGGGTATAATCTAACTCCAACTTCTTCTTAGCCATTCATTTGTGATCTTGACAGTTAGGTTGTTTGGATATTTGACAATCATCTTATATAAATTGCTTCTACTTATTTTGTTAGTAAGAAAGCCCGTTTAAAGAAGAACGAAAAAAATCACCATTCCAAAATTAATGACTATGAATAGATTAAACATCAGTTCTATTTCTACACGAATTCAACTCCTATTTTATGAAAAGTACAGACACTTTCAAAAAGCATTGCAGAGTCATATCATGCCGTATCACACGTTTATTAGACATGACACACTCTAAAATCCTCCAGGACACTGAAATGCGTCCACTGTTTTTATCAAGGTTCGCAATATCGAAATCGGTATTGGCAGCTTCATATGAGTATCAGGATCGGCAGTTTCTGATCGGAGTATCGGATTATTTGGTATCGGAAAGCAAATAATTGTTTATATATATATATATATATATATATATATAGTGCCAATGACCGCTAGCCCAAGTGGTTAGTGTGGAGGCATGTGGCCCTTGTGGGCGGAGTTTGAATCCCAGTGGGAGCGATTCCAGAAATTAATTACCATTTCCTATATATATATATATATATATATATATATATATATATATATATATATATATAATTTTAAGTATTTTATATGCTGTTTCTTAATAGTTATGAAATTAAATGAAATAATAGTTACCTTTACTAATTGGTTAACTTGCGATAAATAAATTTTCTTGATTTACATGCTTTTACAACCTTACTATGGTTTTACACCCTCGTTAATTGGTTTTTGTTGTTCAATTTTCATTACCGAATTGACTGGGAAAGAGATCCGCAACGTCAGTATCGAACAATATCGGTAACCTTATCATTACTGGCCGTATCGGATCGGTATTGGCCGATATTGCAAACTATGGCTCTGTATGACCGTGTCCAGACCGTGCCGCATCCCGAATGGCTCAGAACCATAGAAAACTCCAACCTTTTGATATTCTAATGTGAATTCCAAGGAGTAATTCCTGATTGAGTAATGTTCCGGAGTTGAATTTGACGTTTTCCACACGAATTCATCGGAACATTTTCTGTTGAAATTCCTAATATTTTGTAGACAGCAATTTGTCGAAAAGGAAGGAGTGGATAGATGAAGGAACTGACCTTGTCGATGTTGAGCTTGTTGAAGACGTCCTGGAGGACCTTGTAGTTCTGGATCATGTCGTACTCGTTCTTGGCGTCGAAGTTGACCTTGTGCATCGGCACCACCCCCGGGTGCGCCGCGTCCATCAGCTGGCACTGCACCGCCCCCGGCGCCGCCGCCTCCACCTTCGGCAGGCTCAGCTGCAGCGTGGAGTTGATCCACGCCAGGATCTCCCCCCTCCCCACGAAGTACGCCGCGTCCATCATCCCGATCTTCGTCGCCATTCCCGACGTTTTTTAGGGTTAGGGTTTTGCCAAAGCGGGATTTTTTTTTTTTTTGAAATTTGGGGATTTTTTTTTTCACTTCTGGACTGTTGGGATGTAGAAGAAGAAAAGAAAAGTAACGTTCTTTTACCAAGTTTGATTTCAAAATTTAAACTTGTTCCGCCCATCCGAACCGGCACGCGCATGGTGTGGGATGGGAGGCCCGACTATAAAAGATGGGATGAATGTTCATCCATACATTTAGACCATCTCCAATGGGGGTTTCTATCTTCCCTATTTCTATGGAAGAAATCCATTTTAGAAAAAACTTCTCCCAATGGTGATTTCTATCACCATTTTCTATCCTAGGTGGCAATAATGTAGGAGAAAAACTTTATAGGAGGGTTTCTACATGTAGAAACTCTCATAGAAATTCTCCTATCTCTCATGACAATTATTATTGGGCCCCACACCATTAAATTGGTCCTTTTACTATGTGACACATAGGATAGAAATGGAGAACCATTGGAGAGTATTTTTGTATGTCTACAATTTTTATGTAGAAACTCTTCCAACTAGGATAGAAATCTCCTTAAAGTACAATGCCAAGTAGGATAAGAACTCAATTTTAGAAATCACCATTGGAGATGGTCTCCAATGGGGGGTTTCCATCTTCCCTATTTCTATGGAAGAAATCCGTTTTAGAAAAAATTCTCCCAATGGTGATTTCTATCACCATTTCTATCCTAGGTGGCAATAATGTAGGTTGAAAACTTTCTAGGAGGATTTCTACATGTAGAAACTCTCATAGAAATTCTCCTATCTCTCATGACAATTATTATTGGGCCCCACACCATTGAATTGGTCCTTTTACTATGTGACACATAGGATAGAAATGGAGAACCATTGAGGAGCATTTTTTTTATGTCTACAATTTCTATGTAGAAACTCTTCCAACTAGGATAGAAATCTCCTTAAAGTACAATGCCAAGTAGGATAAGAACTCAATTTTAGAAATCACCATTGGAGATGGTCTTAGGCCTCGTTTGGTTCACGGAAGGGAAATTGATTCCCTTGTACTTTCCATGGGAATGGGAAAGTAAAATTTCTGTCACATTTTATTTCCGTTGTTTGGTAAAACAAGGAAACCACCTAGGAAAGACCATATGATTTCCT
This sequence comes from Iris pallida, assembly GCA_029216955.1. NCBI lineage: Eukaryota > Viridiplantae > Streptophyta > Magnoliopsida > Asparagales > Iridaceae > Iris > Iris pallida. Next base: position 998,596 of record JANAVB010037220.1, on the reverse strand, counting down.
TTCCAGTGTTTGGTTGGTGCAGGAAAGGAAAGCAAAAATATATCAATATTCCAATAATATCCTTACCTTTTAAAATAAAAATGACATTATGAAAATCCAAAGGGATCCAGAATACGAGGAGTTAATGGTAAAATAAGCAATAACACATGGTTAGTTTTGTCATAATTTTTGTAATAAATGTTGGGAAAGGAGGAGGGAAAATCAATCCCCATGGGTCATGAGTGGAACCATATTCCCTCCTATTTTTTCTCTTGTCAGAAAATTAATTTTCAAGTTTATGGCTAACAAACAAAGGAAATGAACAACTTTTCTTTCCTGGTTCCTTAAATTCGTGAACCAAACGAGGCCTTAAAGTAGGTTTTTTTTCTAAGCGCATCATTAGTAAGGCCCATCCCATTTTCTAGATTCTAGATTTAGAGTGTAGGAGCTCATTTTGTAGAATAATAAGTCTCATCCCTAGTCCCAATTTCTACAATTTCGGTCCCAACCCATCCATGGGTGCAAAGGGTTGGGCCTCCCAATTTCTAGATTTTAGATTGTAGAAACTCGTTTTGTAGAATAGTAAGTTCCAATTTGGAGCCCAACTTTCTAGATTCTAAACTTAATATTATTTTTTTCCTACATTAATTTTTGACCACACAATTTTTGGGACCGGAGCTCACTTTATCATTTCTTACTATTCTCATACAAACCCAACCCATTCTACATTTACCTTTTTTTTGAAATTTTGGGCTCCAAATTGCATTGGAGAGTCCCAACTACTAATGATGCTCTAAGGGCACTACCACTTTTACTTCGGGCTAGCCCAAGAATGTTCAAAAAAATTACAAGTTTGTCATCCATTTTTTTTTACTTAGGGCTAGTCCAAAAAATGGTATAAATAACAACTTTTCATTTCTTTTCCTCTCTCCTTCAACTCTTTTATTCTCTCCCTCTACTTTTTTCTTCTCTCCCAACATTTCTAGGTCAGAATTAAACTCTAGCCCAAAATTTTCTTCCTTTCTTTTCGAGAATTATCCCAAAAAAATTCACAGGTAAAGATCTAAAACTGCAAACAAAACTATGCAAAAAGAATAAATAACGGTGGTGATTTTTCTTCTGATTTTAGGAAATCTGGGGTTAGGGTTTCAAGAAATATTATTTTTTAATCCTCACATATTTCTTGAAGCCCTAACCCTAACCCTGATATATTATTTCTTAATCCTCTCCCACTCCATCCAATTCGAAATTAAACCTTAATTCATCCTCCATTGCCGCCTCTCCAAGAATCAGAAGAAAATCACCACCACAACAAGAAGATAAAATAATAATTACCCAAAGAAAATAATAGCTATTTTGGGAAACTTAAAAGGAAGAAGAAAAAAATGAGAAGAGGGTCTAGTTTCATACAGGACTGCCAGTACCCTGGCAGTCCTATATGAAACTCTCTGTGAAGAGAGTTTCATACCCAAAACTCTCTTCACAAAAAGTTTGGGACAAGACTGCCAGTCCGCTGGTAGTCCTAACTTAATGTAGGACTGTCAGGAGACTGGTAGTCCTATAGGATTGAATTTGTGCTTTATGCTTACAAGTGGAATAATTGGGTTGTGCCATGTCGTAGTCCCACTCCCGTGTTATTTTATTTTCGCTGGCTTGCTGGTCACACTTGCTAAATGCATGCCCAGAAACTTGTATCTTCACTTTAGCATACTTCCCAAGTGCTTCTGATATGTTTGACTTCAATATGCATTGCAGAAGGTGAGCCAAATTTATTACTTTCAAAACAAGGACTGAACTTCAAAAGACATTGCAGTCATATAAAAAAAAGCCTAACATATCCCACATGAGTTGCAATACAATATCCTATTGGAGGTCAAGCCCAAGCATTAAGAATGGTACTTTAGATGATTCCCTCACAACACCATCCTTGTCGTCACCGTTTTCCTTTTTCTCAAGAAGAGGCTTCTTCTGTATCTTTTACCTCTAATTCCCCCTGCAAGGCTATGCAACTTGAATACCATGACCAGATAAATAAAAATACAAGAAACAAAGGAATGCGTGAAAAAAAATTTAGCACCTGAAAGCAGTCATGGATGATGCTTCTATCCTTTTTCTTTGAATGATTGACATCCAAATAAGATCCAAGCTGAATATAAACATCCAAACCTGTATGAAACTCTCTTAACTCTCTGTGAAGAGAGTTTCATATCCAAACTCTCTTCACAGAGAGTTTGGGATAGGACTGCTAGCCCCCTGGCAGTCCTAACTTAATGTAGGACTGCCAGTGTGCTGGCAGTCCTATATGAAATTCTCTGTGAAGAGTTCATATTCAAACTCTCTTCACAGAGAGTTTGGGACATGACTGCCAGCCCCCTGGCAGTCCTAACTTAATGAAGGACTGCCAAGGGATTGACAGTCCTGTATGAAACTCTCTGTAAAGAGAGTTTCATATCCAAACTCTGTCCACATCCAAACATATCCAAATATAAACATCCAAATAAGATCCAAATAACAACAACCAAGTTTCCAGATAACACCAAATTAGATCCAAATAACAACAACCAATTTTCCAAATAACACCAAATTAGATCTAAATAACAACAACCAAGTTTTCAAATAAGATCCAAATAACAACAACCAAGTTTCCAAATAAGATCCAAACATGTCCACATCCAAACAATCACGTGATAGGAGTTGGCCAATAGGCACGTCGTCGTCGTCATCGGAAGAAGACGGAGGACTAGGAGGAGCTCATTGCTTCGACCGAGCAGGGGAAGCCAGTCGCTTCATCCGAGACCGGCCAGTCGCTCCAGTGACATCGCTTTCTAGAGCCGGTTCAAAAATTCTAATCGGTCTCTCGAGAGGACGGCCCGTAATGCGTTCCTTGCGCGCCGACATGGTGGGCCGTATTCTCTTGGGAGCGGCTGCAGGACTGCAGGACAACATACAGTTATTAAATAATAGAAACGAAAATAGACAACAGGAAAATATAATGTTAAGAAGTCCTAATGTCACCCCCCATTTGAGCATACAATTATATTGAATCAGGACTGCCAGGGTTGTGGCAGTCCTACTGTAAAGTAGGAATGCCAGACTCCCTGCAGTTCAGTTGTGAAAGAGAACTGCAGGGAGTCTGGCAGTCCTACTTTACCTTAGGACTGCCACAACTCTGGCAGTCCTAGTGTTGTCAGCCACGACTGTAGCAGCCGAACGGCCACAACGACACGATCCTTTATCGTGTTCTAGGGTTAGGGTTTCAAGAAATATGTGAGAATTATCGTATTCGAAAAATTCATTCATGAATCCTAAAGTGATTCTAAACCTAATTTATCAAAACTTTTTAGAGAATTAACAAAGATTCTTTGAATTTGAAAAAATATAGAAAAATGTAGAAGAAATTAGGGAATAATATACCTAGACTCCGATGATGGTTTCGACTTGCATGTCATCTCTTGGAATGGAGTGGTGGAGGAGAGAGTGGTGGAAGAATTTGGAATGGAGTGGTGGAGAAGAGAGTGGAGTTTTAGGGCTTGGGGGAGATTTTGGTAGAGAGAGAAAGGAAAAGAAGAAATGAAAAGGAGGGTTTGGGGGGTTGGGCTAGCCCCAAGCAACTTGTGGGCAGCCCCCAGCAAAAGTTTCACCTTCTTGGGCTGCCCCCAAGTAAGGGCTAGCCCTAAGTAAATGTGGTGGTGCCCTTAGAAAAAGCCTTAAAGTATTGACCCATGTTATTTTTTACCCTTTTCAACCTAAAATTACTTAGGGACATCCACACTAGTTTTGACCACTAATTTGACACGTCGCAACTCTTGAGTGGAAGGGTGAACATACACCATACTTTTGGTGTGTGAACAAAAATGCATTCGACTACAAGAAGGAGATGAATAGAATTTAACTCATAATTAGATATAACTAGCATATATATACACGTGCATTGCACGTATTTGAATCCATTTTAATGAACTTCTTATGTGTTGGAAAGAGAAAAGGTACCCGAAGAATTTTTTTCTATACATAATTGGCTACTTGCCCTCTTTAAATTTGATGAATAATTTTAATCAGTAAAATTAGGTAAGAACATATTTGGAAGAAAAACTTTCATGGTAAAGCTAAATTTTTATTGTATATAGTAACATAAATTAATAATGCCAATAGAAAATTTATAATAGAAAATTTAAAACTAAGTGCTAGAAATAAAACAATAATACAAATATCCGATGTATCATGGCATACTCTATGAGACATTCAAGTCCCTGAACTCTTTTCGGTATTAATCTACCATTATATAAGTAGTTATACTTGCAAGCTTTGATTTGAAGATCTTTTCGACTTCTTACATATGAGTTTTGATTTGAATGGTTCGTCGACTTCACAAGCTTTGTTATGAGGCTTGTAAACTTCAACATGAAGATCCAATTTATAATTCACTTTAAAACTCTATCCTAAATGGATTTGACAAACAAAAGCTCTAGTATATGTGAAAATGTTTGTATACTGTATGAAATTTGAGGCTCAAATAAGTAAGAACAAATAAGGACAATGACTTGCTTTTATAGCAGTAACCTAAAATAGAGTCGTTACGGTACATGCGATATATAGTTATGTATAGTAACGACTATAAAACGACTAGTTGTATAGTCGATGCAGTAAATTATTGAAAGAAAAGCACCTAGATGGTATACCGTGGGTATACCACTGCATCAAGTTTATGTATTGCTAGACCTATTAGATGTAAGATTTGTTCCAACATTCTACCAGTAATATACTGCCGGTATATCGTATTGATACAAAAATCAAGATTTGAATATTTTGGTTGGGTTTGGGTTTATTTTTCATTTACCTGTAACAATGAGTTACAATTGATCTTAGAGACAAAAATATATATTACACTGAGCACGATAGACTTGATAGCTTGACTTCTTCCTTTATTTGAATGGTGACATTTCCTCCAAATGATAATTGTTCGAAGCTAGTTCTAAAAATCTGATTAGTTGTCAGAAGCTTCGTCATCTCGACCCTCGTCTACTGATAAAAAAACATAACCCCCGGTCGATTTTGTGTATATGGAGATATCGTTGATTGTTCAAAAAAATCTTGGGGCTGATAATATTTTTAGACCATCATGATTTCTTCATTTGTATAAGTCTTCTTTAATCTTTTTTTTTATTTTTCTGTAAATTAAATATTAGACGAACAAAATAATATACATAGTAGCAATAATGATATTATTAATGCAGACTAAGACTATGTCAAGTTTAAGTATTAACAATATAGTGATTGCATAATCATAATACTACTGATTTCATACCAAGAAACTTAATCAATTTATCATAAACAAAATCTTCTAACATATTACTGGGCTAACGATCTCCCTTTTTTTTATTATAGCAAATTGATTGAGTTTAATGCTGATAAAATTGAAGCTTATATCACTAATATGTAAAATACAATAAGCACACATTACTAAAAGTATAATCAAACTTTTTCTCCCTTTGACAATATCAAAAATTCTCTCCCTTGCTATGAGATGAAAATCGTAAGTAGACAAATCAGAGCAGGAGAAAAGTATAAACAATCATGATCAAGATAACATTAAAAAGAAGGTAAGAGAAGAGTGTAAAGACAAGTTAACAAAATACTAAGATAGAGTAGCTTGTCAAAACACTAGTTAGTTGGTAAATTCAAAAAAATCGAAAATAATCCATTATGTTTTACCAACAAGAAATTCATAGAATAAATCCTAGAACACAACATGAAATTAAAAAAACAACAACTGTAGTTTAGAAAGAAATAATTTCAATCAAAATCCATAAAGATTAAATATTTGTAAATTAATATATAGCAGTAAAACATTGGAAGATACAATAGAAAACTATGACATTGATCAAGAAAATAAATAGGATTCACAATTTGTGCATACAAATTGGTAGATCAATTCAGAAAGTATGATCAATGAAAGAAATATAAGTGATATAAAAAAAATCTTACTATTTCACAAAATCTATCCATTTACATGAGTTCATGCATTCGAACTCAATTACCTTAGCATGCTATACAAATGTAAGAAGAAAATTACTTAAGAGAAATCAAAACGACTTGAATGCTGTGAAACCCAGTTTTATAGTATGAAGATTATTAATATTAAAATATTATTATTATCATTATTAGTAGTATTTATGAGTTTTAAAATTAATTTCAAAATTAAATCCAGGGTTTCTGATTTGCGGACCAGACTCGAGCCCGGACCCGATTCTCGAACCCAGACCCAGTCTAAGTCCTATTCTTTGAAATCTGATTTGGTTTTAAAGAAAAAAATATTATTTTGCTTTTGGAGCTGGTCTAAGTTTGGACCAGATCCCTCTCATCCCTAACCCCACGTTCTATTTTTTCCCCACACTCCTCGTACCCTACAATTACTCACGTTCACCCACAGCACAACACCTTTTCTCCTTATAACACCACACACACTTCCCACCACCAGAACCCAACTCTCCCTCTCTCCCCACTCATCCCATTCTCTCCAGAGCACTCAAAACTCTCCCTCTCTCTCTACTCATCACAAAGAAAACTCCACCACCATTAACCACTCTTTTCCCCCTCACCAGAACACCCCTCTCGGCTACTCGCCCAACACCCCGCCCCCGGATCGAGCTCCGGCGCCCGTTCCCCGGCCTCCGCGCCCGACCACCGAGCTTCCACCACAACCCAGCGCGCCCGTCGGCCTCCTCCAGCAGGCCGCCCGTGTCCCCGCAACCGACTCCCCGTCGGACCCGACCCGGCCGCCCGCGCCCCCGTACGCGCCTCCCAGCGGCGCCCGACCCTCGGCGCCTTCTGCCGCAGCCACCCCGGCGTTCCCTGCCGGCCCGAGCTCCCGTCGGCCGACCCCCGAGCTCCCGTCGCCGATCCGTGCGACCCAGCGCTGACCCCGACGCACCCCGAGACTGCCCGCTGTTCTGGACAGCTCCTGTCCAGCACTCTTCGCTGGATTTCGAGTCCGACCTGTGGATTTGCGCGTCCCGAGTCCGAGGCAACCCTTCGGATTTCGTCATTTTGGGTAATCCCTGGTTAATCACAGTAGTTCGTCCCTCCCCGTGTCGATGATGAGTTGGTCCACGAATTTCCTTTGAGGAAATTCGATTTTGGGTGAACGTCGTTCCCGGGATTTTCCGAGAAATGTCGGAAAGCTTCTGTTAGTTGGTTTTCTTTACTTCCGAAACTTTTGGAAATGGTTTTCTGGATGATTTGATATTCGAATTTTTTCGATATTGTGCTGTGACGATTTTGGGTTGGTTTCAGTTTCTCGAATTCGTTTAGGGTCGTTCCGAATTAATTTGGAAATGATTGTGGTTATTTATATATATATTTTTTGGATTTCCCTGGTTTGGGATACTTGTAGGAAAATATTGGCACACTTTTCCAGTTTTTGGGTTGACCAAAAATAGAGGAAATGCTGCCAAATTTTTCTAAAAAATTTAATTATATTTTAAAATGATTTTAAAATGGTTTTTGGAAAATATTAATATTTTAGATTTTGGACGACGACTGTGTTGGTCAATGGTCCCCGGCTAAGTGCAAACGAAATCGGCTTCGCCCGGACGTTGAGGCATTAGCCTAAATGACGATTGGACCATATCTGAGACTCATTAAATATTTAATTTATTTTTATTATTTAATTTACTCATAATTAATTATAGGAAGTTTTAGAACTAACGACCATTTTGTCTTATTTCAATTTATGTAAATAAATTGTAATGGGCATAAGCCCAGCTGGTTGTTGGCTCTGTGACTTGTAATTTAGTAGAGTAGGTTTTCTGTTGATTTGCTGGTTTTGCGAGTTCTTTTAGCGTACGCGTAAATCGAAATAGATAATTATTTTCATATAAAAATTAATAAAGTTTTCTCACATTAAAATTTACAAGTTTTAATATTTAAACAACGATCATGTGTTTCTCATTAAAATAAAAAATTTAGTTTTATATGTATAAATATGAAAATACAAAGTTTTAATCATTAATTTGGTATCGACGAGTTTTTCCCAAAATACAAAGTTTAAAACGATCTTTCCCTCGTTATTAATTCAACGCACCAATAATCGTGTTTTTGTTCGTGTTTTGTTAATAAAGAATTAAAATTGATTATGACACAATTAGAGATTTCAACTAGCGTAGTTAGATTGGTAATCCTGGATTCTGAGTCAATTTCTCGAATGTAGGAATTCGAGGACGATCCTAAATCCCCATCTCGAAGTCTCCAACTTTCCAGTCCAGTTCATTTGAGGCAAGTGCAGTTTGTGTTAGTTTACAGTTATTTTAATAATCGTTTTACTGCAAGTTTAAACCACGATGCAACACGAAACTTTCTCGGAGAGCACTGACTGATTGACTGTTGGGAACTGGAAGAATAGTGTAATATTTATGACCACATCCAACTGATAACTTAGAACTGTATTAGCTTACCCCTCATACACACGGGGATAAGCAGTATCGTATCAATAGGATACAACTGTACAACCCAAGCCGGTCATATTCATTGCCTATTCAAATCACACTGTTTTACTGCTAGAAAACTGTTCATTTCAAACTGTTTAAAAGTGCATGATTCTATTATTTATTTTAACTGTTAAAATTAGCATGAATTGTACTTTGCTCCCTCCTGACTGGAGATACATTTTTAGGGGACATTGAGGATGCTGAGCTGTTATACAGCAGCTACTACGACCCTGTTCTGTACCCTGTAGTGCTGCCAGAGTCCCCATTGGAGGACGCAGGGACTGAGGCCGATGAGCCGACTGCTTAGATAGATTTCTTTTTCCCAGTTTTGTTGTTTTATTGAAAAACTCTGTTTATTTGAATTTAGCATTTATTTCAGTACTTTTAAATTCCAGTTGTATTATTTCAAATGTTTAATAAAGTTTTTTTTCCCGAATAAAGAGTTGTGACAAATATAGATGTTGTTGTTATGGTTACCTGCTAATGGAACAGCTTACTGCCGCCGTCTCAACAACGGTGCAGGCTGGGCATGATCCGGTTCGACCCAATTATTTGGGATCGGGTCGTGACAAATGCTCTCCCTCAAAGTATTATCAATCTTGACATTTAATCATAAAATTTGGGTAATATGATACAATAAAAGCCAAAGTGACTAATGGCAAATAAAATCCATCTACATAAGATAATAAAAAAAGAAATTGAGTCTTGTGTATCTTATGCAAAATCTAGATGGTTATCCAAGTTCATGCAATATGAACTCAAATTTTTTTCTATAAAATTCATGTCGAAAAAAAATGGGAGTAAAATACTTAAGATGGAAAAATCTAAGTGAATGCTCACCCATCTTAATGAAGACGTTATATTAACATTTTCGTCTAAAAAAAGGTATTAACATGTTCAAAAATACAATCTGACCCCTCTAAAAATGTAATTTATCCCTCTAAAAATATACCCAAAAAATAGTCAAGTTCGGTCTTTTGGCTCCCCCCTCAAAGTATTACCATTCTTCACATAAAACATAAAATCGGGCATGATAATGCAAGGAAAGTAAAAACAACTGAAGGCAAATAGAAATCATCAAGATATGATAATATATACAAAATGACAAATTTGAACTATTTAAATCCATGTACGAGAGAGAGACTAACTAAAACAAAACAAAAAACTGCATACTCTCTCATAAACTTTTCACATACACAAAAAAAATCAATAAGATATACAATTAAAGGATAGGGGTTCATGATGTACTATATATGTCACATATGACGGGGTAAAGAATGTACTAAAATAATTAATTTGCTCCCCCTTTAAAATTTGTGTATCTAATTCTAAAGCAATTATATATGCAAAAATGATATATACTAGATCTAGGAGAGATAAAAGATATGGATCTTTCTCTCCCTTGCTTAATGCATATAAATCTCTAATTCACAAGTACAATGTTATTCTTATTAGTATGTCAGTTTTATTAATTGTAAACTGAACGTCATTTTAAGTTGCTTATTAGAAAATTTTATTCTCCGCTGTAAGTATTGAATAAAAATAATTATTTCTTCCTATACAGTGTCTTCAACTTTTTCCTTAAAATATTATTTCAACCTTATCTTTCCATATTATTTATGCTACGTGCATATTCATGTCTTGTACAAGTACAATTTAGACTTGTACGACATCATATCTAGTGACGACTTATCGATTCGTCGAAAAATGGTGATAAATATAAAAGTTATTTAGTTCCTATTATAAAATTAATTATAATTATAGAATATTTACTCTAGTATTAATAATGATAGTACCAACAAAATTTTACTATCATAACAATATAATTTTTTTATTAATCATGATTATCAAATAGGGGGGATTACATGTGGCATGCCTATAGCTCCTTTGGAAACACGTTGAAAAACTCGCTAGTTATCCTAGGATACTCCACCTACTTTGCAACCGCTATCCTCAAACTACTTGTCGGAGACTCCACCTCTCGTTTTGAAAAACGAGAACTCCTCGTCAGTGTAACACTTTAATTTTTTCTATAATTATTTAAAGTTGAATTATTAAATTTAAATTGTTGAAATAATAATATTATTATTTAGAGAATTCAATTAGTGATAAAATATTTTTTTTAAATAACAACAAGAATACAACATTTTGGAACAATGGTAACACATTCATTTTGAATCAACTCAACCACCCCAAGTCTACCTCTTCCATTTCGTAACTCGCAACCCTCTTCCATTACGTAACCCCAACCTCTTCCCCCTTCCATTCCGTAACCCCTGACTCATTCATTCCGTAACTCCTTACCTCTTCTAATCCGTAACCCCAACCTCTTCCATTCCGTAAACCCCGATCCTTCCATTCCCTAACCCCCAACCTCTTCCATTCTGTAACCCCAACCTCTTCCATTCTATAACTCTCATCTTCTTTCATTCCGTAACCACCAACCTCTTTCATTCTATAACCCCTACCCTTCCATTTCGTAACCCTTAATTCACCCTTTCCCATTCGTAACGCCTTTCATTTCTCTATAAAAAGAGAAATATTAAGACAAAACTTAAGCATTACCATCTTCCTCCTTTGGAGCAATCCAGCGACCCGCGTCGCATTCGTCGACCCGACCTTCTTTCTGTGTCCGCGTCTGCCCGTGAGCACCCTTCGAGGAGATTTGGTACGAAGTCGTGTCCAGATTCGTATCTTTTGGTGTCGAGTTGGGTTAGTGTAGTGTCCACTTACTGTTATATTTAGTTTCTTGCATGTGATGTTTATTTGATAGTAATGTAGATTAGGTACTGTGGTGCTTTTGAGAGTTAAGTTTCTTATTAGTTTTCCTATAATAAATATTTGAGTTATTGCTATAGTAATTTTAGAATATGTTATTGCTAATGTAGGTTTTGTTAGAGATTCTATTCAATTATAGTATTTAGTTTTAAATGCTTTGGGAAGCTAGTACAACAAGTTCACAAGTTCATATATACAATGTTGTATATTCAATTTTAGTTACTAATGCATTACAAGTTTTGTTTGGTGGCATTTGTTTGGTTCTTTTAAAGTTCTTTAATAGGTTAATGCTAGATAAGTAGTACTTCTATTTTAGCTACAGGTTATGAGGATTGGTTTTGTGTGGTTTCTTCTAAAATTTTTGGTGTTTACCCATTTATATTAGAGTTCACTTATTATTTTTATCTTGATTAACTCACATAATTCTTTATTGATGTTGAAGACGGGACAAGCCAACTTTTCATTGACCTATAGATCATTTATTTATTTCGATCTATAATCGAAGTCATCGATTTATAATCGACTTCTTCATCTTTTTAGTGATTCGATATCTAATCAAAATCATTTATTACTTTCTGTTAATGATTCGACCTATAGTCGAAACTATTTCTCCTCTTTATTAATTCAATCTATAAATGAATTAATTCTCGTTTGATTTAGGAGCTTGTCTATGCTCCTTAAGTCAATGTGACTTTTAGTATAACATTTTTATACAATATTTGGTACAACTTGATATTATATCATTTTACGTATTTTCTTACCAAAACTTCATCCTTCTGATTTCTAATTTAGCATAACTTAAAACAAAGTTCATTACAACAATTTCTAGTAGCTAAATTCAATTATAGAAATAAACAAGTGTTTAGTTGTTATTGATTTAAGATAGAATTAAGAGTGCTTAAATAATGGTTAAGGATAGATTTGGTTAGTTAGACATTATCTAATTGTGGAACCTAAGTTGTACCCTCTTTTGAACACAGTGAGAGGACCCGAGATATTATCTCTTCTTAGCTCTATACCTTATCTTGGAGAAGACAAGTACATTACATCTTTTACTAAACTGAACATGAACTATAACTTTATATGTTGAACATTCAGGACATGTTTCCTTCTTACTACTAGTTGTATTTACTTTCCAAAATAAGTTATATTTAATTTTCGCATGTCGCTTTACTTTACACTAGTTCTTTACTTTTACAGTTGCATATCTATTTATTCATGTTTTCTCTTGTGCATGGAATTGGGAAAAGAATAGTTAAATACATGATCAAAGTACATAGTGTAATATGAGTGGATAGTTTAATTCACATGGCACACCTGTGAATTTTGTTGGATCGGCTATATGCCATATCAGTTGCATTTATTTTTACCGTCCTATTAGCCGATCATATATTTACTATCTTTTCAGTCGCATTTACTTTTCACTTGAGCATGTTGCAGTCTATTTTTTGTTGCACTTTCCTTTATTACCAGTTCTTTACATACATTCCTATTTGATAGTTCTATGTTTTAGCATACGTAAATTATAGGGTTGTATTTTGCTCCTTTCCTGATTGGAATATTGCAGGTGAATTGACTGAGGAGGTGTTGCTTTGCAACTCATACTATGGACATGCTCTTGAGACGCTAGCTCACATCCCAGAGGATGTCCCTACTAAGGAATACCCTATAGATTAGCTTACATTTAGTATTTTTGTTTGGTTTGCAATAAATAGTTAATATTCATTTTATTGGATTTGTCTCCAATTACTCTTGCTTTGGGAATGTAACTAAAATAATATTTTGGACATATTCTAGTTTATCTCGATATAGTTGTTGTGATTATTATGATTAAATATAATATAATTTTGATGATAATTTGTCACGCCCCAGAACCAGAATACTGGAGAGCGGAGAACAGACACAACCAGCTATGTACATTGAAGTACAATCCACCTCGCAATACGGTCACGGCTGTCTAGATGCATGAGGGTTAAACTACAATCCATCGATCTCTATGGTCAAGAACAAGCCTAGTATCTCAACCTCAAGCAAGCAAATAAATGTATAAGATGTTAGATCATCAGACATACAAGTAAGGCATCCCAAACATTACATATTCAGATGATCATGAAGCTAGTCATACAAAATACGAGACTAGCAAGAGTTAAGTCATACATGATCAACCATAGGATTTGTCAATCATGATACAACCCTTAGGTAAACAGAAATTAATTTTCAACACGAGCTAACACTTGCTCGACGGCTAAACGCCTCAAAAGAATAATTTACAATAGAGTGGGAGAGAAAAATAAGAATCTCACTCGTTGCCAGGATTACGTCTGGTGTTCACCATCTGGCAGATAAGCAGGAAGATCCTCTGGTATCACTCCGAAATCTGGCCATACAAAACCAGCTGGGTCAGACCCTAGAAAGAGCAAGTATCACAAGGGAGGCTTCACTAAAGAACTAAAACCAGCAAATAATAAAATAGAAGAATAAATAAATGAACATATTTAAATGACGAGAAGATAGGGTTAGAATAAAATAATAGCTTGCATTAAGAGACGGAATATAATTCCTATGCTAATCACGAGCAAGCATTCATGCACGGCCAATCAAGTCCTACGACTTACTCTCATTAGCTAACTAGGGTTATCACAGGCCTAGTTACTAGCAAGATGCAATGAGATGTTCCCGCAGTCACAAGTCCTGTAGCTATCCAGGTTATCCAGACGAGGTGATTTACAAGAGTTACAAGAGTTATCAAGATTACTGGTGTACTTTCAGTACTTATGTTATCAAGAAGTTCCCCACATGACAGTGGGCTAGAAATGTGCCCTACTCGTCGGCAGACTACAAGTCCCTCAGGTGTGGCCAAGATAATGGGATTGCCTGTAACTAGGAAAAATCTCTCTATATGAACTACTTGATCAATCTAGTCATTAACCTAGTCAGATTCATTGTAAATTCCTGACCATGGTAACCAGGAATCTATGTCCTAGACATGATGCAAGACGAGACAAGTAGCTTGTACAGGCACAATCAAGAAAGTCAACCACGGTGTCAAGACAAGAGTTACTTAGCAAGTCAGGATAGCTGTCGCAACAGCCTATTATACATGTCATGTCAGGTTACTTGTCATGTCAAGAGTATTTGTCTGGAGTGCGCCTCGACGGGCCACTTATCAATAGTTATCAAGACGGGTTCATATTATCATGTTCAAGTCAAGTTCAAGTTACTATCTCAAGACTATCAAGTGTCAAGTCGGATCGTCGCAATTTAGGCCTAGTATAGAAAAATATGCAAAGAAGATCGAGAACACCCATGTGTGATTGAAACTATAAGTCACATATGAACTCTGATGAAAGTGAGACATGAAGATTCTTAAAGCCAAGACAAAGATCTACAACTTTTATGTTTTGAGTTTGCAAGTTGTACGAGGTGCAAGGTGCACGGACCAAAAGGTGCGAGAGGTACAAGGTACGCGGAACAAAAGGTACACGAGATGCAAGGTTACCAAAAGGTGCGCGAACCAAAAGATGCGCGAGTTGCAAGGTACACGGACCAAAAGTTGCACGAGGTGCAAGGTGCGCGGACCAAAAGGTGCTCTAGTTGCAAGGTGCACGGACCAAAAGGTGCACGAGAAGCAAGGTGCGAGGACCAAAAAGGTGCACGAGGTACAAGGTGTGGGAACCAAAAGGTGCGAGAGGTACAAGGTGTGCGAACCAAAATGTGTGCGAGGTGTAAGGTACGCAGACCAAAAGGTGCATGAGGTGCAAGTTGCACAGACCAAAAGGTACGAGGTGCAAGGTACGTGGACCAAAAAGGTGCACGAGGTATAAGGTGCGCGAACCAAAAGGTGCGCAAGGTACAAGGTGCATGGACCAAAAGATGCGTGAGGTACAAGGTACGCAGACCAAAATGTACGCGAGGTACAAGGTACACGAACCAAAAGGTGCACGAGGTACAAGGTGCGCGGACCAAAATGTGCGCGAGATGTAAGGTGCGCAGACCAAAAAAGTGTACGAGGTACAAGGTGCGTGAACCAAAAGGTATGCGAGGTACAAGGTACGCGGACCAAAAGGTACACGAGGTGCAAGGTGACCAAAAGCTGTGCGAGGTGCACACGAGGTGCGCAAGGTGCACGAGGTATCGTCCCTACCAGCAAGCTTTTGGCCATGGTGTTTTAAAACTTACAATGTCCATAACTTGGGCTAAAGGACTCGAAATTGGGCAAAATAAAGGTCTAAACTGAATAAAATTGAATTCTCTACAACATGGAACCATTAGTTTTCAAAAATAACAAATTTTAAGAGATCAAATCGAAGAAAAATCAAAGAAACTATAAACTTAGATCTATAAAAATGTAACCCTCAAAACCAAAATTTCCAAGTTCTAAAGAGGCTTAGAATCAAGCAAGAAAGACAAATGAACAATAAAATTTGAGATCCATCATGAAGCAAGTTGTACTTGCCTAGGGCTTGGGTGTAGGTAGAGAGGAGTAAATGAAGAAGATAAGAAGAAGTAAATGAAAGTTATGGAGGAGAGAGAGAGAAGTTGACTTAAATAACAACCTTTCTATCTCAAACCAAACCAAGCCAAGCCAAGCCATGTCATGTTGAACCAAACCAAATAAACCAAGGCAAGATTAAACCAAGACTAGGCTAAGCAAGACAAATCTAACTATGATCCACCTGACAAATGTCAGAAATCCGTACATGTATAATGAAAATACGTATAACGGAAAACGGCAGTGACAACTCTACCCACCTTCGAAGAATTTCGTCCTCATAATTTAATCAAGAGGCCAGAGGTGTCGGGACAAGTTACACTAATACTGGCAATCTACGACTATCAGTCAATCAAGCGATTATTCATGCAAGCAAGGAATTAAAAGCATAAGGTATAAGAAAGATATTATACCTTATGAGTCAAACATGTGTGGATATCGTGATCGGATATCATTCTCACGTTCTCAAGTTGACTCACCCAAAGAGTAATGACCCCAAGAAACACGGACTAAACTAATAGTCTTGTTCTTGAGTATCTTCTTTCTTCGGTCCAATATGGATACGGGCCTTTCCTTATACGAAATATTGGTACCAATAACCAATTCCGAATGATCAAGGATATGGCTCGGATTCGGAATGTACCGTCACAATTAGGATACATGGAATACGTCATGTACCTCACGTAATGACGACGGAAGAGCGAGACGATAGGACACATTGTTTCACTTAACAAAATGCCCTTAAAAGGCTTTTGAAAGAAAACAAAAAAAAGTGTACAAAAGTACAAGTAGATTCTGGAAAGTATTGCTATGAAAGTCTGATCTGAGAGCGATCATTTTGTTTCTTGGACCACACGATGATGATGAAGAAAACTGCTTGGAGAAGAATAACTGGAAGAACTAAGTCACCAGAAAGGTATCGACACAATTGGCACTGATGGCACAGTCGAATGCTTTCCTGCTTTGCTTCACTCTGTTCTTGAAGAAAAGTTGAAGAAAAATACTCTGGAAAATTACTTTGCTCTCAAAGTATCTGGTCTCCAAAATCTTGTACCTCTTTTTTTTTAAAAAAGAAGTCTTTATATAGACTTGTCTTCTGTGCGTAAAAAGCTTCAATGTTGGGTCTTTACGCAGGCTATTAGGATAACTGTCACCCACGTACAGAAATTAGCCTCTACGCATGTTGACACGTGTCCCACAATCCAATAAAATAAAGAGAGCACGTACATACGTTCTTCGAGAAGTGTGGCATGAAGGACACGTCAGAAAATCACGTTCCCACATAATCAGGACAAACTGTGCATAAAAAATATTGTTTAAACATGTCCGAGCGTAAATAGCTCAAAGTAAGCCTTCTGCGTAAAGTGGCTAAAAATAGCCTTGAGCGTAAAGGCTCAAATAAACTCTATGCGCGCAAAAAGAGTAGATGAGATAGCCTTGAGCGTAAAAGCTCAAATAACTCTTATGCGTAAAGTGGAAGCGGTTCCTCAAGCGTAAAGTAGCTCATTGGCACGCTAAACAACAAAACTTCTTAGCTTCTGTGCAATCATTTGTCAGAAAATCAAATATGTCAGAACAGAATCTTTGTGCATTTAATACAGCATGGACAGCTCATTTCTCGCGTAAACAGCATGGACAGCTCATTCTTCGCGTAAAGTCTGAATGTAAGGCCTACGTAGAGTTTGGTGTTTGATTCAATTTGATCTTTATGTAAAGTCTATTTTGGAACTGTCTTTGCATAAATATCTCAATCTCCTTGACTTGGTCTTTGAAATTTATTTACGCTTCTACAAGACCCCCTTCAAAGTTTTCAAAATTTTCTAATATTTGAAATACTTTGAACAGAAGCGTAAAGTTTGGAATATCCAACAGTTATCAGCATAAATTTAGGGATACCCAACAGTCATCAGCGTAAAGTCAGGGATACCTAACAGTCACTTCGAGAATTTGAATCAACCGTTGAGTTTTCTATAAATAGGGCTTCTGTTGAAGAGAGAGAACTTTACTCGTATTCTTCATTCCTTATTCTCTTCTTCACTTACACTACAACAAATATGGCATACAATAGTAGTTTATCCATAGCGTTCAATTCTCCCTGCTATAGAATGTCATCATCAATAGCGTTCCTTCCGCAATGCTATTAAAATATAATACAATAGCAGTTTATCTATAGCGTTCGAGCCTCCCTGCTATTATAATATAATCATTCATAGCGTTCATATTGAAGTACTATTAAACGTTCATACAATAGCAGTTTATCTATAGCGTTGAAGCCTCCCTGCTATTAGAATGACATTATCAATAGCGTTTATTATGCAGTGCTGTTAACAGAACTTTATATAACGTGTTATGAACGCTGTTAAAGGTATAGTTTTTTTTTTCTGAATGTTGCTATGCCCGTTTGTCTAGGGGTGAGCATTATTCGATTTTTGGACCGAAATCCGAACCAAACCTAACCGAATAAGAGATTCGGTTCGGTTTGAAAAAAATTCGGTTCGGTTTCGGTTTCGAAAATACTAAAATTTCTTATTCGGATTCGGTTTCGGTTTTGGGATTCGGTTTCGGTTTAATCCCACTAACCTTTCAGAAATTTCATCTAAAATTCCTCTCCCTGGTAAATCAAATAAGAAAATTTAGTAATATATATACGAAATATATCCTTGTATATTTAGTTACTATATATATTGACAAAATTTTTTATAAATAAACTGAAATATTGGTTAAACCAAATAAACTAAAAATCGAACAAATTTATTCTGTTCGGTTTGGTTCGGTACGGGATATTTCGGTTGGTTTCAATTTTTGTTATTCAATTTTTGGTCGAATTCGGTATTTGGTAATTCGGTTAGGTTAACCGAGTTAATCTAATGCTCACAATTGAACTATCTACTGTTCCAATCATGGGAGAAGCAACACAGTTTTCTATTTTATATTAAAAAAATAAGTTAAAGCCCTCTCTTTTCCTTTTCGTCAAAACCTACAGCAGCCCGCTCCTTTTTTTGGTGCCTTCCCAATTTTTCTCTTTTCTCCCCCATCTAACTCTCACAAACTTTCTATTTTCTCAATCTTGCAGATTGCTTCCCTTTTTTTTCAAGCCTCTCCTCTCTCACTACACCGAAAGTGGGATTTTCCAACACCTAAATTTTTTTAATTACTAACGTTTTTACTGTTACTATTTACCAATGGTAAAAAACCATTAGCAACACAAAAAAGTGTTAGTATAAATGGAAAAAATTAAAATTTAATATAAATAATACTTCTTATTTATTTTGTAACACATTAAAACTGTTAGTACATTTAATAAAAATTTAACATGTGTATTTCACGTGACATAGATACATTAGAAATGTGTTTTGGGGGGGAACACTTTTCGTTTCCCTCTTTTTTTATCCAACTTTCAGGATGAAACACCCCTGCTCTCCAACAAACGGGTGAAGCCTCACTCTCATCTCTCTCTCTCCCTCCCCTCTGAGCGGGTGAAGCCTCACTCTCCTCTGAGGACCATTCACTACTTTTTTCTCCTCCGAGCAGGTGAAGCCCCAGGTAAATCTCTCTCCTCCGAGGAGCTCTCCACCTCTTCCTCATGTTCTTCCTCTCCTCACATCAGCAGATTTTTGAAAAAAATTTAATTTTAGGGCAAATAATAGGGAATAAGTTTAGGGCATAAATTTTTCATTCCTTATTTTTTCCCGTGTTTACCGCTCTCTCTCCCGTGAAGCCCTCTCCTTCCACTGAAATCCCTAACCTGGTCTTCAACACCTCTTCCCCTTTTTTCATCACCTCTACCAGGAGCCAGGAAATGTCGTCTTCTTAGAGGCGGCGGTGGCGCCGTAAATTATGGTAAAGAGGTGGAGGGTCATCTTCTTAGAGGCGGCGGTGGCGCCGAAAATGATGGTGAAGAGGTGGCAGAGATGATGGTGAAGAGGCGGCGGATGAGGTCGAAGCTACGATACCAGGAGACGAGGGCGAGGGCCTTGTCGGGCGGACCTATTCGGTCGTCTATGATGTGCTGGGTTGGGCGCTCGTAGAGGTCGCAGCAGGCGGCCTACCAGAGGAGGAAGGAGAGGCGTTCGGCCAGCTGCAGCGGACGAGTTAGTAACTACACTATCCCAAAATTAGGGTTTGCTTAATAAAAATCACAAAGTTCATAATTTTTGGGGGTTTATTTAGGATTATTGATGCAAAAATTATTGTCGCTATCGATTTTAGGGTTTATTGGTTTCCCTAATCTTATTTTATGAAGCACACGCAGGGAAAGAGTTCTTTTGTAGATTAAATTTAGGGAAAATGCTCTTAATTTAGGACTTTGTTAATTTGAATATTTCCTTTGACTAGTTACTTTGCTCACTACAGAAATTATGGATAGTGGCTATGCATTTCAGTTGCATGTTTTAGGTGTTTGATTCTCTCTTTTGAATGAAGGTTTCAGGCTCTAATTTTTGGCTGGGAGGTGGATACAGCTTTAATTTTGAATTGAAGGAATATTTTATGACAAAATATGAGATAAATGGTTTCGGAATGATATTTTCTTCTTCTTCTTCGTTTTTAGGTGAATTTAGGTGATAAATGAAGTATCTAAGAACTACTTTGTCCTCTTTGATCTCATCTTTCTTATAATGAAGAATATATATATATATATATATATATATATATATATATATATATATATTCTTATAATAAAGAATATATAATAAAGAATATATATATATATATATATATATATATATATATATATATATATATATATAATATATTATATATTATATTATATATATTCTTTATTATATATTCTTCATTATAAGAAATATATATATATATATATATATATATATATATATATATATATATATATATATATATATATATATATATATATATATATATATATAAAGTATGTTTAGTTTTTATCTAGATGTAAGCCTCAATTTTATCTTTGATAGCAGCTGTATTATAACCTTTATTGTTATAGGCTTGAGACTCTTATTAATGTTAATTTTCGTATTGGATGATGCATATATAGGCCTGGTTTAGAGAAGTTCATACTGGGTATACAAGATCCGCTGACACGAAAGCAGGTGATGCAATGCCAATAAGAAGATGTGTGTGCTTAAGTTGTGAGTCTTCTGCCACCAATCGTTTTTAAGCTACTTGTTGGTGCATTTGGAGAGAACTAATTCTCAGAATTTGTGATACTCATTTCAGGTGGTCCCCAATGCCATTTACCTTATTTTCACATGGATAAGTGTAACCAAACTGAAGGTAAAAAGTTTAAACTGAAGGTAATAAGTTTTCTTCGTTTACATATTTTTACAACTTTACTATGTTTTTACACCCTTATTTGATTGGTCTTTTTTGTTTAATTTTCTTTGCCGAATTGACTAAAAAAAGAGACCACTAGTGTTGATATCTGGTCAGTATCGGATCAGAACATACCACACTGTATCAGTATCGATCATATCAGATCGATATCGGCCGATACTGCAAACTTATTATCATATCATATCAGTTATTCTTCTTATGTACATAAAAATTTGCACATAAAATAGGCATGACCAAGTACCAGGTTTCTCCTGAGGTCCCTGTGTTGGACACGTTTAAACATCAAAACACTTGACACCCCAGTTAAGTGTCAAAGTTTCACAACAGCAAATGCTAACACTCTTCATCACTTTCATACTCAAACAACATTACAGACTCATCGTCCTTCTTCGCACTTTCTTTGGCATTTTCCTCCTAGCCTTACTCTTCTGTTATTAGTTAGAAGTACGAAAGCTATATTTTATTCAATATGAAAGCTGATACTATTTAGAAGTACGACATTTCTAATGAATTATTTCTAGAAAGAAAGTGCAACTTCATACCATTTAACTCTAGTACAATTTTCTAAAAATATTTGTGTTCATTTGTTTCTTTATATATTGTTAAGCCCCTAAACCTAAAATGTGACAATGGTATATTGTACTTTTTGCAGAAAGGTTAATCATATTGAATTATATTAAGTATACAGCTCTAAGGTTAGGTGCCATTAGGGTAGAGACTGGTCCCAATTAGCCAAATTTCTCTATTCCTTATGGTATTTGTACCTTTACATTCACCTTTGACATAATGATAACGAACTCCTGAATCCTCCTCCACCAGATAATGTTATGAAGTTCTCATTGGAACACTCATATTTCTTTCCTTCCATATAAGCCATATTGCCACTTCCATACATGTCACACTGCCACTGCTAGTACAACCCTCATAGATGGATATCTTAAGACTTTTTCTTACCTAGGGAGTACATGGACACTCCAAGAATTAATGCCGCTTCCTGTCGGACATATTGGACACGTTACATACCCCAAAATACACTAGGGTGCATAAAAATAGTTGTAGTGTTGTCGCGTAGTGTTGTCGTCGTGTCCTTCTCATGTTGCGTTGTATCCGTGTCTGGGCAACATAGCTTCCTATTGCGCATATAAGTTCTTTGACTTCCTCCTCAAGCAAGCATATCATTTTATATTCATGCCAAGTTTTTGTTTACATAATTCCATATATAAGATGTAGGAATACCTGAGCAGATGGATCACACATTCCACATCAGCCTTACCTAAGTTGCATTTTGTGTCAATTTGAACTGCCCAGCTTGTGATCCTATCCTTAGTAATCTATTCACGATAATATATAGGCAGATATTCATAAAGAGGCAACAACCTGTGTAATAAACGATTGTACTCCACTCCACCTCTTCATCTTAGTAGATTTTTCTAATTATTTTGCAGAAGAAGATGCCTTGTCAAAGTTGGCCAAAGTGGAATTGCTGACTATTGGACTTGTTAGTGGCGTAGTACCTAGACCATTAGGCTTTGGATATCCTCTACCACAAACTTACGGTGCTGTACCACCATTGTATGACTCTTCAACCTGTGTTTTTAGTAAATGTCGGATATCTTTGTCAAATACTTTTTCTTTAATATATATGTTCTTGTCCCTTCACATATTCCTGCTCGGCCTTCACCATCCTGCTCGGCCATATCATCCTTCGCTTCAAGTTCGTAAGCTCCACCGTCAACAAGGTCACCATTATTTTCTTCATATATTTTTCATGATAGACACGTCACATATGTTCTTGTCCCTTCACATATTCCTGAATTCAATGGACATTATTACTGAATTCATAAATGAATTATATTCATTCTCTCAGGTCCTAATCAACTTTGGTCTCGGCTTCACCTCGACCCTTTCGGAGGATAAAGCTGTAGACTTGCATGTGCTGGTGAGGGCCTTGTTATCTATGCATTCATCATGCGGGAATGTGGTAAGCCAAATGTTTTTTAGAAGTTTGTTTAAGCATCACTAAGTTCCTTTTCGTTTTGTTATTCTCTTTGTCATGCAGTTTTATATTGTTATTTTATTTTGGAGATATGCTTTGCCTAGATTGAGTTACTGATTATAAAACTTCTATTATTATCTTGCATAAAGCATGCAACTAAAAGTAGAAATCCTAAAGCTACTTATGTACGTTTTGATTGGGCGATTAGCTGACAAAGTATATTTCATTGGCTTTGGTGCAGCAATAAGGGCTACTACTTTTTCTTCCATCATGGAAAGCCGTTCGGTAACATCATTGCCTTCGCTTTTTCATTTTTGAACAGCTTATTATGAAAGAAGTGGGCTCTTTTCCTAAACCTCTGCTTCTTTTTGAAAAGCATAAGCAATATTAAACAAAGCCTAAGAGGCAAGTACAAGCAGCTAATACCTGTATGATAGGCTACAAGGTGAAGAGAAGTAGAGTTACAACTCATCCGGATTAGTATCACCAGTTACAAAGAAATCTCTCATCTCTTGCACAAAAACTACCGCGCAAATGGAGAATCTGTACAAGTTTGTTTCTTCTGTTCTACTTGATTTTCTGTTTTTATCTGCTCATACAAGTTTGTTTTTCTGTTCTACTACTTGATGAGGATGTGTCATTCTGAGAACACTTTCAGTCAAAAAATGAGAAGAAGAGTTGAGAACACTTACAATTACAACAGAATATATAAACACATAAGACTCAATTAGTGCACTGGTAAGGCATCACTTTTCCTATCCCAATAATTTACTTTTCGTCAATTGTCTGGATCAACTCGAGATGGTTTTTTCTTTACACTAATGATTTACCCCCTATTTTTGTGTAGGTTGGATGAAGGAAGAGGATGCTTTCTGAGGAGTTTTGGTTGTGGATAGGCTCGAAGGGAGCTAAATGTTATATAGTCAACATTTTGGGATATATGTAGCTGACTACACTGTTAATGTTTAATTTTTGGACATATGTTTGGTACTACTTCGTTGTTCTACATGGAAAAATTAAGGATTTTGAATGTTTGGTACTACTTCGTTGTTCTACATATATTAGACAGTAAAATTAATAAATTTACTTATGTTCAGAATTTATTCTGTGATTGATTCGCAGTTAAATTTTTGAATACCTGCATTTTGTATAACCGTAGCATTATCTGCAATAGTATTCTGATGTGCTGCATTCTGCAAATTTTCGAATACAGAATTTTGACTCTGTAATAGCATTCTGACATGCTATTGTTGCACATATAATAGTAGGAAAGAAATGCTATAAAAGCAGATATATATCGAAACGTTATTAACAAACAATAACATACATGAACGCAATTAAAAATAAACAGCGTTCAGGAACGCCATAACACATTTATAGCGTTAACAAATGTTATTAATGAACTATAGCGTTCGTAAAGGCTATGTAAACTATATAGCGTTTGTAAGTGCTATAACATGTCTATAGCGTTCATGAACGCTACAATATATTAATAGCGTTCATGAATGCTATTAAAGTTCTATAGCGTTCCTAATTGCTATAACTATTATATAGCGTTTCAAAACGCTATACATTGTCTATAGCGTCAATGAACGCTATAATCCATGAATAGCGTTCGTGAACGCTATAACTTTATAGCGTTCTTGTACATGGGATTATTATAGCGGGGGCATATATAGTGGGCGAAATATGCTATAATATGCATTCTACAGCGTTCAACGCACGCTACCATATCCCATATCTGTTGTAGTGTTATCATCAGAATCCTTTCGAACGAAATAACACCCAAGAGCAAGGCCGCCTGTCACAACCCGGTCCCAAATTGTTGGGTCGAATCGGATCATGTCCAGCCTGCACCATTGTGAGACGACGGCAGTAAGCTGTATCCACTTACAGGTAATCACAACAACACAATATATATTTGTCACAACTTCTAAAATTACGAATATTAAAACTTTGTCCAACAGAAAGTTTTAACTGATACATCTGATAATAAACTGAAATAAACTGTATTAAGTTCAAACATCAAAACTAAAAGAAAAATCATCATCTAGAAAGTTGGCTCATCAGCCCCGAGATCAACATCGTCCGATTGGGACTCTGGCAGCACAGCTGGGTAAAGCTCAGGATTGTAATAGCTATTAATCAATAGCTCAGCTTCATCAATGGAACCTTTTGGGGGTGGGGAATCCAGTCAGGAAAGGAGCAAAGTACAATTATGAAAATCTAACAATTCAACTAATAATTAAAAATTTTGCAATTTTAAATAGTTTGAAGTACTTGAACAATATTTTCCATAATTAAGAACAATGTGATTTGAGTATGTAATGCTTATGACCGGCTTGGGTTGTACAATAGTATCCTAGTGATACGATACGGCTTATCCCCGTGTGAGTAGGAGTAAGCTCGCACAATTATGCAACATGAAGGTATTGGTCATAGAACACTACACTACTCTCCCAATCCTACAATCAATAACAATCAATACTCTAGGAGAGATTTTCGTGTAGCAATGTGGTTTAATCTTGTAATATTTATAATTAATAATTAAATTGAAAAATAAACATAACCGTACTTGCCTTGATTTATGACTGGATATGAAATCGGTACCAAGGAAAAATCAGATTCGTCCTCGAAATCCTATAATTGAGAATCCCTTCTTAGAAACATATTTGAACCATATCTAGGTGTACTAGTTACAATCTCTAAAATTTGATCATAGTCAAGTTTTATATTATTCTATCATGACACGCGTATCGATGCAATTTATAATCATTAATTTAATGAAATAAAAGTCAAGTTAACATTTATTTGAGAAATTTTGCATTTTTCGATTATTTGGTAAAACTTTGTATTTTCTAATATATTTAAAAACTAGGTTTTTCTTTAAATGAGAAAAACGTGAACTTGTGTAAACTTGTAATTTTTACTATCTATTATTTGTGAGAAAATTTTATAAATTTTCTATATCAAAAATAATATGCATTTAATATTTTACACGTCTACGAACAATACCAGAAAAGAAAGTTTGAAAGCTACGCTACACAATACCGGGTCACAGAAATAAAGATAAAAATATGGGCTTATGCCCTTACAAATTATTACATAAATTAAACGAATTAAAATAATTGAATTGCTGGTGAACTCTGAACGCCGGAAAGCGGTCCATTCAGTAGGTCGAGGCCCTGCACTCAAAATACTATTGGCCAGTAATACGTTCTAAAATAATAATTTAATTTAAAAATATAAAAATATGGTAAGTCTCAGACTTGGTCCAAAATATCATGTTGTATTCTAGCTCATGCCTCAACGTCCGAAAATTTCGGTTTCGTTTGCGTTTCTCTAGTACCCAAAATATTATCCGAAAGCCAAACAATAACTGTGAAAGGACTATAGTCGAACTCAAGAAATAAAGCGAAAGGTTTTCAAATATTTTTTAAAAAAATTGGGCAGCATCTCCTTTGTAATCGGGATAACCCAATAATGGGAAGATACAACCAAAATATCCCAAACCAGGAATAACGCCAACACCAAAATACATAACTGGGAAACCAACCAAAATCCATCTCAAAGCCATATATATATACATATACCAGAAAGAAATCCACAGAGTTTAAGTCACTTGTACTTGAGTTCCAACAGAACTCAATCCGAGAATCCAAAAACTATCGAACTCAAAATAGAAAACAAATCCGACTATTCCAAATCAAAGTCGGAAATATCAGATCCAACCCCGAATAGGAACCAGAATACTAAACCTAAAATTCACAGCATAAAGTCCAAAATTAAGCCGAAAACCCAACGAACTAATTCTGATTCAGAAATCAGAACTAAAATATGCAACAATCGAATCCCATATCGGGATCAAGACTGTGTCATCATCGACTCATTGGGAGGGACACATGGACACATGAAAATATACCTCGGATGCTCGGCTAGAGCTCTCAGGTGAAAATTAGAAAAAAAATCAAAATCCCGCGAACTCAGAATAATCCAGAACACGCGGACAGTGCTGGAATAGCACGAACGCGGCCACGGGGAGTGGATCGGAACCCGCAAGGTGCTGCAGACTCGGATCGGGGCATGAGCTGCCGGATAGGGGCTCGCGGGGTGTTGCGAACTCGGGAACAGCAGCGGCTGGAGGCCGCTCGGCCTGGGCGAGGTGGCACCGTACAGGGGTGGTCGGCCGGATCGGGAGGCGGGCACCGCGGCTGCGAAGAACAGCGACGGAGGGCGCCGGTCTCAAGCGGCCGGGGGTCACCGGCAGGGCGCGGGCCGGGGGTCGCCGAGAGGCTCGATTTTAGATCTAGGGCTTAGGGAAAATTTGGGAAAATGAGAGGGATGATGGAGAGGGAAAGGAAGATAGGGGTTTTATAGGGAAAAATGAACTGGGAGTTACGGGAAGGAGAAAGGAGAGGTCTCGGCAGTTCGGAAGAGGAGAGGTCGGCCGGCGAGCGTTCGGGAACAGAAATGAAAGGAACGGTTCTGGTGCTTTAGGGAAAATGTGAGAGCGAGAGTGTTTAAGAGTTATATAAAGGAAAAGAATTTCTTTTCTTTTTAATAATAAAAATAGAATTTATACATATAATTATATACTAAGGGACTTAAGGGTTTATTTCAGAAAAACTGAAATTGGGTTCGAGACGGGTTCGGGACGGTTTCGGGACGGTCAGACCAGACACTAAAAATTCCAGGAATAATTATTTTTTCTAAAAATATAATTTTTCTAAATTAACAATTAATAATGATAATAATAATAATTTAGCAAACAAATTATCCAATTAATTATAAATATAATTGTAACAAAAAATTATGGGTTTTTCAACCTTCCCTCCTTAGAAAATTTCGTCCTCAAAATTAAAGGGATAGGGTTACAAGTTACCTCAGGTCTCAAATAGATACGGATACTGCTCCCGCATCTCATCTTCTCGCTCCCAGGTAGACTCGCCTGGAGAATTGTGCCGCCACATCACTCTGACTATGGGCGTCACAGAGTTCCTGGTTTTCTTCTCACCTCTGTCTAAAATTGCTACTGGCTTCTCTGGTACTGTGAGGCTGGGTCCAATCTGCAGCTCCGAATGGTCCAAGATGTGGCTCGAATCCGGAATGAAATGCCTGAGCTGTGAAACGTAGAAGATGTTGTGCACGCCTTCAAGATTAGTTGGTAGAGCTAATCGGTACGCTACTTCTCCGACTCGGCTCAAAACTTCAAATAGGCTAATGTACCTGGGGCTCAGCTTTTCTGCTCTGCCAAATCTGATAGTTCCTCGGGTAGGGAAAATCTTGACGAAGACACTATCTTCTGCTTTGAACTCCAGTGGTCGACGACTGCTATCAGCCTAATACTTCTGTCTGTCCTGAGCAATCCCGAGCTTGTCTCTAATCACCTTTACCTTCTCTGCTGCATCGGTCACCATCTCAGGTCCAAGCAATACTCTTTCTCCTACGTCGTCCCAAGCAAGTGGAGTGCGGCAACGACGTCCATAAAGTGCCTCGAACGGAGTCATACCGATGCTAGCTTGGTAGCTGTTGTTGTAGGAAAACTCTACCAAGTGCAAGTGGTCTTCCCAAAACCCTCCAAATTTCAAGACGCAAGATCTCAGCATGTCCTCTAGCATCTGAATTGTTCTCTCCGATTGTCCGTCAGTCTGGGGATGGTAGGCGGTGCTGAACTTCAATTGTGTTCCCAAACTGTCGTACAAGCTCTTCCAGAAATGAGAGGTGAATCTGGTATCTCTGTCAGATACAATACTTACCGGAACTCCATAAATTCGGTAGATATGCTGCATGTACAGTGCTGCTAACTTCTCGGTGGATAGACCAACCTTGAAGGGGATAAAGTGAGCTGACTTCGTCAGTCGATTCATAATAACCCAAATGGCGTCCTTCCCTCATTGGGATCGAGGCAGTCCTGACACAAAGTCTATCGTTATATGTTCCCATTTCTACTCCGAAATGTCTAGCGGCTGCAACAGTCCTGCTGGTCTCTGTCTGCTAGCTTTCACTTGCTGCCAAATCAAGCATCTAGCCACAAACCTGGATACGTCCTTCTTCATCCCGTACCACCATACTATAGTACGCATATCCCGATACATTTTATTAGCTCCTGGATGTATGGAATACTGCGACTGGTGCGCTTCTTGCATCAGCTCATTCCTCAGTTCGCCAGTTGGTACGCAAAGCCTCGTACCATGCCTCAGTGCTCCATCGCTGGCGATTGAGAATCCTTCAAGTGTTCCTGCCAGCACTTGATCTCTGAGTTTGCAAAGCGTCTCTGTAGGAGCGTAAAAAGTGCTTCATAAACCAAGTCAAAAGAATAGAGCTTTATGCAAAGTCAAAAAGAATCAACGAGCTACTCTATGCGAGCTGTTTTATGCGGGCTACTTTACGCGAGCTACTTTACGCTGGGGACAGGCTGTCAGATCATGCATTTAATGCAAGTCATGATGATTCTGACATAATGATTTGCTGACAGCGTATCACACAAAATTCGAAGAGATTTGATTTACACAGAAACCAGTACTGTCGTTTAGTGTGTGGACGGGGTTACTTTACGCTCAAAAGATGGCTTCTTTTACGCATGAATACTATCTGAGCATTTTTACGCTCAAAGTTGACGTGTGCGTAAAGTTTATTTGGGCTACTTTTTACGCTCAAGGCTATGTTATCAGCCACTTTACGCGAAAAGTCTATTTTTGGGCTATTTTATGCCTAGTCTACTACTTTATGCTGGATGTGTATTTTGGGTCATTTTTACGCCCGATTGTTTCTGGCTACATGGGAATGTGGTTTACCCACGTGGCTTTCATGCCACACTTCTCGAAGAATGTGTGTACGTGCTCTCCCCATTTTGTTTAGATAGTGGGACACGTATCAACGTGCGTAGAGGGTGATTTACATCGTGGGTGACAGTTGCTAGCGTAAAAACTCGATTTTGTTGCTTTTTTTAAGCCTATAAATAGACTTATTTTTCAGATAGACAGGATGAAGAGAGATCAACAGAGGAGAAGAGATTCTGAGAAAACTCATACTTCCAGAGTGATATTTCCATAAGCATTTCTTCAACTTTTTTTTTCTCAAGAACAGGGTGAAGCAATATAAGAAATTAAGCATTCGACTGTGCCATCAGTGCCGTTGATCGATACCTTTTCGGTGACTTAGTTCTTCCGATTGTTCGTCTTCTTCAAGCAGTTTTCTTCATCATCATCGTATGGTCCAAGGAACAAAGTGATCGTATTCAGATCAGACTTCCATAGTAATACTTCCCAGAATATTTGTACTTTCTGTACTTTTCTAGTTTTCTTTCAAAAGCCAATTTTTAGGCATTTTGTTAAGTGAAACAAAATGGCGACTTTGCTGGGGACGACCTTCTCCTCTGACGAGAAGGCAATTGCTCAATATGATGATGCGTTGGTCGGATCGACCAAGAAGACTCTGGTTGTGCACTTCGACCAGACTGCCTACGAAATAATGCTCAGGACTGGGCGTAGTACTCACTGCTCTAATGTTCAGAAATCGCGGAAGGCGCAAAAAGTTTGGATTCCTAAGTCCAAACCATCCTCGGATCTCTCTGTCGTCTCTGAAGGCAAAGGCATCCTTCCTACTCCTGTTGTGGAGACTCCCATCGGTGATGAGACATTTTCTACTTCAGTGATGTGCCCTGGGCGTAGAAATAAGTCTTCCGTCTGTGACGTGGTAGACAATCATGTTTTACGCCCCACGCGTAAAAATCAATCTCCCGTCTGTGACGTGGTAGACACACAAACTTTTTACTCCATGCGTAAAGGAAAATCTTCCGTCTATGACGAGGTAGATACTCATGTTTTACGCTCTACGCATAAAGGTAAGTCTCCTGTCATTGACAGAGAAGATAAAATTCATAATGATGCCTTTGCATCTAAAATGAATTTACCTACACGCATACAGCATAAAAACATGAATTCTATTGTTGGTAAAACTTCGGTTGTCCACCAACAACCTTCCTACACTGCTTTACGCAAGGTACCAAACCTGCAAATTACGCATAATGCTAATGGAGTCCTCTGTGCACAAAAATCTCAGGATTTACGCACGCAACTCCAGGCGCATAAAAACGCCTAGTTTGGTTCTGCTAATGCAGCAAGTAATCTTCTTTATACACAAGGGACTAAACGACTTTCTGTCCCAAATATAATAAAGAAGACTACTTCCGCTACCCCCTATGATTTACGCGAGTTACTTGTACAAAAGCGTAAAGACAGAAAATCTCCTGTGACACTCCCCAAAGAAGATCACCATTGTGAGTGTCACCAGATTGTAATCAAGTGTTGCTGTTCGACTTCTAAACGGTCAGTTTTTGATCGGTTAGGCTATAATGTTCAACAATCAGTTGATGATCAAGAACAGGAGTTGTCATATGCCTCAGTTAATATGGCATCTCATACCAACAGAGGACGACGTCCAAGACACAACTCGTCACAAACTCCTGGTCAATAATAGTTTAATCGACTTCTTGATAATTTTGAAGGAGTATATCAGAATACTCGATTGAGAAGTCAGAGACAGTTGCAGACTTCTGACTCAGAAGCTGGGGGTACCCAGTCTTTAGAGTCCGAAACTGATAGCATTGATTAATACTTCTACACCAATCCCTCTGTATCTTCAAGGGAGGTTGAATCTTATGCTATTAGAGATGAACCGGAGACGTCATCTGCTAATATAGAACAACGTCTCTCTGCAGTTGAGCAGTCGCTGAAGGATATGCTTGCTATGATGCAAAGTATGCATCAAATAATAATGACTCAGCAAACTGCTCAGCCAGCAGTGATAACTCCGGTGCAGGTAGCAGCACAAACTCAAGATAGTCAAGGGGTCGATATACCCTTGAATAATCTTAGTCAGGAGCCTGCTATCAATCAAAATTCTGCATCTCCAGATCCTATCATTCCAGAAGATATACCACCTCCAGTGGGGGTTACAGTACATCCGACAACAATTCAATCAAATGTGCTTCCTCAAACCAGTGAAGCTATTCAAGCAGTACGAGAGCTAAAAGCACAGTTTGAAGTTCTGAAGCACAAGGATCAGCTCCAGAGGTTAGGGATTAAGCAACCTTATCCTCCTCACTGGAATGATGTGCCCTTTCCTCCAAAGTTCAAACCACAATCTATGGTATTATTTGATGGAAAGGCATCTCCCAGTCAATATATCAATTATTTTGATATTATGACTGTACATTTACAAAAGAATGATGCTCTTCTTACTCGAGTTTTCATCGGGTGTCTAACGGGTTCAACCTACGATTGGTATCGCAGTCTGCCCGATAATTGCATTTCGTCTTTTGACGAATTCAAAGTAATATTTCTTTTCCACTTCTATGAAGGAGGCATGGACATGAACATGTCTTCCTTAATAGAAATCAAACAAAAGGAGAAAGAAGATACTCGGACGTTTATTGAACGTTTTTGACACACAACTCTGAAGATGCCTCCTGGTATGCCAGATTCAGCATTAATTGATACATGCAAGATGAATCTGCGACCATCCATTGCTATCTTTACGGGTTTCCAATTCATAGATTGGGCCTCGTTTATTATAGCAGCAGTTTCTGTCGAGACCAATGGTAGATTGGCTCGTGAACATGGGATGATATTTTCCTCAGAAGATAAAGGCAAGAAAGGCTCTTCTAGTAATAATTCTGGCAATCGTAATGGGAAAGGGAAGGAAACCCTTGTGGTTAATCTTTCAAAACCCAAAATGATGCCGAATAACCAGAAGTCTTCTAAGCAAAAAGAAGAATACTTTTTTGATGACAGTGATATCCCAGGGATATTCTAATATCTGGTAAAGAGTGGCAAACTTCAGATTCTAGAGCCGAAAAGGCCTAATGAGGTGAATCTGACCGACAATCCTAAGTATTGTATCTATCACAGATACATCAATCATCCTACCAAGGCTTATTATGTCCTGAAGAAGAAAATCCAGGAGCTGATAAATGCCAATGCCATTGCTTTAACTAACGATGAGCATACAGTCACAGCCAATATGGTTTTTTTTTTCAATTTGAAGGTTTTCCTCCACAACAAATCCCAGATGGGATTGTCCCAATTCTAAAGGCGACGATAAAAATTATGAATATCCCGCCTGCCAGAGAGCAAAATGAAGGACTTTTGCCTCTTACACTTAAAAATGGTGAAATCATGTGGGTGCACCCTGATTTAGTGCTAGAAATGGATAATAAAGGTAAAACTTCGAAATCCAAGAAAGGTAAAAAAGTCAAATCCTGCAACATTTCTCATATTTTTACCCCAGACCATGATGATTTGGATCATTTATGGGGCGACATTCTTTTAGAGGATAGACTGAGGGGTTTGAATATATGCCCTCCAAGTTTGGCTCCTCCTACCAAACTCAAGCTTACTCATCGGCAATGGTTAGCGATGAATAGTGTTCCTTTATACAGGGCACAACAAGTCTTCGCTGCTTATGAGAAAGTTCCTACAGGGATCTTTTCTTCTATCCCGAGTATTCCTCCTTCTTCTGTAGCTACAGAGATTTCTATTCCTCCTTCTACGGAAGTCTCTATGCCTTCTTCTTTTCCTATGGTTACAGAGATCTCTGCCTCCTCTTCCTCTGTCAAACCACCCATTGAAAGTCCGCTACCTACTCATTTGTATAGTCAACAATCAGTCCATCTCATGAAAAAGATGGGCTATGACTTTCAAAAAGCGGAAGGCTTGAATTATGATAAAGGAATGTGACTTTCTTTACAACTTCAAAGTCAGAAATCCACTCTCGGATTGGGTTTTGAAGATCCTCATAAAAATCTTCGCAAGAAAAAGACTAATGGAAAGAAGACTAAATTCTGCAATATGGTACTTCATTCTCCTGAGTCCAAAGAGGAGACCTTTGCTGGTACGAGATATGGGAAAGAGTACCACAAAGATTATGAAGGATCTTCCAAAGAAGCGGAGGACATTGTTGAAACAGTTCCAGCTCAATCATCTCATATTCTTGCTAAACCATTCGTGTTTGAGAAGGAAAAACAGAAAGCAGTACGCTTTGACGTCCCATTAAAATCTGCTTCAAATCAAGGGGTGATGAAGAAACCCTACAAGTTCGATATCCTAGCCCAGTTAGCTAATACTCCGGCTAGACTTTCGATTTTTGAGCTGCTTCGTCTTTCAAAAGAAAGCCGCGAAACTCTGAGTGAAGCTTTGCTACAAGCTGATTCTTGCTTAGCTCAACTCAAGAGTCCTAACAATATACCAGTGTCATGCCCACAATGTCATAGTATGATGGAGGCAATTTCTAACATTACCTTCACACAAGAAGATATGCTGCTGAAGCATAATAAACATGACAGACCTCTGTGCTATACAGGGTATATTGAATCCACTGAAATTGACAGGATTTACATCGATCATGGGTCTTCAATTAGCATAATTATTCAAAGTATGCTACGACCTTTGAGGATCCATACTAGTGATTTGACTTACACTAGTACCACAATAGTTGGTTTCAACTCTGGAAAGAGTAAACCACTGGGGAAGATTCGGCTGAAGATTCAAATTGGTAATCTTTGAACTATGGCAACATTTTATGTTATCAACTCAGATGTATCTTACAACATCCTCCTTGGAAGACCGTGGATACATGGACATAACATTGTACCTTCAACTCTCCATCAATATTTTAAGTATGTGGATCCTCAAGGGGTTGTGAAGACCGAATTTGCGGATATCAATCCCTTTAAGGGTATTGAAGCATATTTCTCTGACTCAATGCTCTATAAATAGGAGCATGTGAAGGGGATATCAGATATAGCCGAAGATTGATCATCTGTTGAGGATCAATCTATCAATGAAGATCCTCCGGAAGAGTAATCTTTAAAGATTAAGGTCAAAGGCCGAATCCAACCTCAACCTGTCAATGATCAACCTTTGATGATCAAGGTTAAAGAAAGAACTCGGGCTTCATCTGAGGAAGCCGTGAAGATTCCAATCAAGAGCCAAGCTCAACCTTTTATGATCAAGGTTAAGGGACGTACTTCTCGTACAAATAATCCAGAACCCCCACTGATCATCAACCTTGGCAAGTCTACGCAGAAGACGGACGACGGTCCGCTAATTATCAATCCGAAGCGTAGTAGTCAATTTATAAGTGATGTAAATATTGATCATTCTGTACTTTCTAATATCAATGAAGATTTTCTTTTGGAGTATATGGCTGTCAAATTTATTGAAAGAATGACTTTATCTTCTAATGATCAAAGTCATCATAAAAATGACATAAATACAGAGAAAACCTTATACATTGACCATAAGGAAAATTTCTTTCCTCCTCATGTCGATGTTGGACCTTATGCTCAAAGGTTCCTAACATCTTCTCCTTATTTTCTTCCTGTAGCCGCTTCATCACAAGCTCGTGTAACTTATAGACGTCACGAAGAATCTTATTTCGTGATTCCGTTTGATAAGAAAAATAAGCGCCAAATTGTGTTTGGTCTGGCTAGAAATATCCCTGTTATTCAGACAGATGATCTTCGAGATAAAGATAAAGGAAAAATCTGAATTGACAAATATAGTCAACAATCTCTTAAGATTATCCAGAATATGGGATATGATTTGAAGACTATGCAAGGTCTCAATCAAGGCAAGGGTAGACGGTTACCGTTATGTGGTGACCCATTTTACCAGAAAACTCGTCATGGGTTGGGATATGATCCATCCCACATGTTTAACGAGGATATACAAGAAGAATTTTCTTCTAGTTCTTCACAATCTTCAGATACAGAAGAAATCCAATTCATCGAATCAGATATACCCTACATGTGCAAAGAAGATATGAAAGAAGAATCTTATTCTAGTCTTTTTCAATTCTCATATTCCGAGAAAGACTATTATGATGAATCTGAGGGTATATTCTCAGTTAATATGGTTCAAACTGATGGTGAATCAGAACCATTTGAGAATGACCCTTGGGCACAACAAATAGACACTCAATGGGAACTTTGTTTTGAACAACGACAGCCACCTACAGAGGATAAAATTGTCCAGATTGATGTCGGAGACGGAACTACCTCTAAACCGATATTTATTAGTAAAAATCTCTCTGAAGATAAAAAGGAAGAGTTGATACAACTGATTAAAGAATATATTGATATCTTTGCATGGAGTTATGTAGATATGCCGGGTCTAGATCCCAAAGTAGCTACTCATAAACTCAATATTCTTTCTAATGCTAAGCCTGTGAAACAACAGCAACGGCATTTTAGACCAGATATGATGGACGCAATTGAAGCAGAAGTCAAAAGCTGATCACATGTGGTTATGTTCGTGAAGAACAACACCCAGATTGGATTGCCAACATTGTTCCTGTTATGAAGAAGAATAGAAAAGTTAGAGTTTGCATAGATTTTTGAGATCTTAATACAGCTTGCCCAAAGGACGAATTTTTACTTCCGATTACCGATGTCATGATAGACAATACATGTGGTTTTGAACGCATGTCTTTTATGGACGAATTTTCAGGATACAATCAGATTAAGATGCATCTAGGAGATGAAAAGCATACTGCTTTTCGTACACCTCTTGGAGTTTACTGCTATACGGTTATGCCATTTGGACTAAAAAATATCGGTGCTAAGTATCAGCGGGCCATGAGCAGCATCTTTCAAGAACATCTATGAAAAACAGTTGATTGTTATGTAGATGATATTGCTGTGAAGAGTAGATCAAAAGATGATCACATTCAAGACTTGAAGACAGTGTTTGAGTTGATGCGCCAACATCAACTGAAGATGAATCCTACTAAGTCTTTCTTAGGGGTTTCCAGTGGCAAGTTTTTAGGATTTGTCATCACTTCTCAGGGTATCCATGTTGATCCTGATAAAATCAAAGCTATTCTTGCAAGGCGTCATCTACGCAATTTAAAAGAACTCCGCGGCTTCTAGGGTCGTATTGCTTATATCAGAAGATTTATATTCAATCTCTCTGGGAGATTCAACCTTTATCCCGTCTATTAAAGAAAGGTGTATCATTTGTTTGGGATGAAGCATGTCAAAAAGCTTTCAATGACATCAAGCAATACCTTACGAATCCCCCTGTTTTGGTACCTCCAGTGGTAGGGAGACCATTTTTGCTATATGTTCGAGCCTTGGATCATTCACTTGGTGCTCTTCTTGCACAGAAAAGTGATATGGGTCATGAACATGCAATTTATTATCTTAGCCGAATGATGGTTGGAGCTGAACACAGGTATACTCCTGTAGAAAAGGAATGTCTGGCCTTGGTTTTTGCTGTTCAAAAAACGCGAGGACAGACTATACATGTCATCTCCAGAATAAATCCTATTCGGGTATTGATGAGAAAACCAAGCATTCTTAACTCCAGGTTAGCCACCTGGGCGATGTTGCTCACTCCCTATGATATGGTCTATGTACCTCAAAAATTAGTGAAGGGTCAGGCATTAGCTAATTTTTTAGCAGCTCACCCTATACCTGAAACATCGAAACTATATGAGGACATTCCAGATGAAGTCATGGATTACAACATGACTTTAAAGGATAACATTTGGCAATTATACTTTGATGGAGCATCACGAGTTGCACCTAAAGGCAATATCGTCTCAGGAGTAGGAATTGTTTTGGTTTCTCCTGACAAAATGGTCATATACCGTGCTTATTCTCTCAATGAACCATGCTCCAACAATGTCGCAGAATATAATGCTCTGCTGATTGGTCTTCAAGTAGCGAAACAGTTGGATATTGAGTTCCTAGAAGCTTATGGAGATTCTCAACTGATTGTTAATCAGGTTAGGGGGACGTATAAAGTCAGAAATCCTGACCTCATCCCTTACCATCAAGTGGTAATCGAATTGGTCCTTTCATTCAAAGGATTCTTTATCAAATTTGTACCACATTCTCAGAATTTGGAAGCTGATGCTCTTGCTAGTTTAGCGACAGATTTAGCTATTCCAATTCGAAGACAAAATACCATTACTTTGTTAGATCAAGACTTATTCTGTGTCAAGAATAATCTGCATATTGAACAGAGTTATACTACAAAATCAAGTTCCCAACAGAGGGATTGGAGAAGTCTATTCATTGATTATGCGTTTCATGAGATTTTACCTGAAGATCCAAAAGAAGCAGCATCAATTAAAAGACGATCATTTCGATTCTATTATGATTCTTCTTTACATATGTTATATCGTCGTTCTTATGACGGACTTCTGCTGCGTTGTCTCTCTGAGAATGAAGCTAAGCAAACACTTTGTGAAGCTCATGATGGTGTCTGTGGTGCCCATTAATCGGGTCTAAAATTACAGGACTACATTCGAAGAATGGGGTATTATTGGCCATCCATGATAGCAGATGCTGTAGATTATGCCAGACGATGTAAAGCATGTCAGATTCATGTTGATTTTATTCATCAACCGTCTGAATTCCTACATCCTACAGCAGCTTCTTGTCCCTTCGAAGCTTGGGGCATGGATGTCATTGGTCCTATTAACCCCCCTTCTGTTAAGGAGCATCGGTTTATCCTAGCTATAACCGATTACTTTTCTAAATGGACGGAAGCGGTTCCTCTTGTTGAAGTAAAAACGTCTAATATGGTTAGTTTCATTAAACACCATGTCATTTATCATTTTGGGGTTCTCCGACAGATAATTCATGACAATAGACCACAATTTGTCAGTCAGGCATTTTATCGGTTCTGTGATAAGAATCGGATCCAAAACCTGGCTTCTACAACTTACAATCCAGCTGCTAATGGTTTGGCCGAAGCCTTCAACAAGACAATCATCAAACTTCTCAAAAGTTTATCTCTTCTAATAAACATGATTGGAATGAGAAACTTAGAAAATATTTATGGGCTTACCGGACGACAGTCTGAACTCCTACTGGTTTTACACCATTTTTACTGGTTTATGGATGTGAGACAGTTCTTCCACTGGAAATCCAGATTCCATCTCTTCGAATAGCCATTGCTAATAAGCTAACTACAGAAAACAATGATCGCTTACGACTTTAAGAACTTGAAGGATTGGACGAGAAGCGTCTTCAAGCGCAACAACACATTGAGCTATATCAAGCCCGCATATCTCGAACTTTCAATCGTAAAGTTAAAGAGAGGGTATTCAAAGTCGGTGAGCTAGTTCTAGCTGTTCGAAGACCGATGGTGATGACTCATAAGAGCAAAGGGAAATTCCAATTAAAATGGGAAGGCCCTTATGTTATCGAGACAGTTTTCTCCAACGGTGCCTATAGGTTGTCCAAACCTAATAGAGATTTGCTGATGATGTCGGTCAATGGCAAATTCTTAAAGAAATATTATGTTTAAATTTCTTCTTTATTCCCCAGCTACCAATGTTTGGTAAAGCTGATTACTTGTCTCCTTGAAGAGAATTTTGATCTTCTGTCTTACCAATTAATAAAAAAAGGGAGATTTATTATTTATCATGTCCTTACGACCTCTGAATAAATATTAAGTCTACTTCTTTTCCTATCTATCATGTCCATTTGACCTCTGCATAGGTATTAATCTATTTTTCTTTGAGTTGTTACGATTTGTCACGTTCCTATTACCTCTGATAGTATCATATACTATAAACAGAAAACGAGATTTCATTATCTATCATGTCCATATTACCTCTGGATAGATACAATTTATCATGCTTAAAAAGCTTATCATGTCCATATTACCTCTGATAAGTGTTTTCTATCTCATACCTATTGTATAATAAATGATAGGGTCACAAAACAAAATATTTCATTCATATCTTCAAAATATTACAGAATGAAATAAACGAAGAATACATAATTCTTTATTGATGAACAAAAAAAAGATTACAAAAGCTCTCTAAGGTGGAGCAGAGATATCTAGAAGTAATTTTTGTAGCTCTGCTAGACGTTTGTCACGAGAGCTCAATACTTTCTTGGTAGCTTCAGAGTATCGGGCTTCAGGAGTACATATGTGAGAAAGTCCAGCAAAAGTAACTCTAAGCTTGTCCTTGGCTTCATCAAGGGTTTTGATGGTAGATTCAGCTCCGAAGACCTGTTCTTCCAAGATTGAGCTCTGAGTTAAGTGCTAGTCTCGGGCCATGATCATCTGCTCCCTCTCTGACTTCAATCGAACCAGCTCAGCCTCGACTTCACGAATTCTATCATTTTGTTGATGAATTCTTACATTCGAAGTTTCATAGGCTTCTCTATGGCTATCCAGCTCGGGCTTTACTCCGGCTAAAAAAGCTTTTTCTTTGGCAACTTTTATACTATATTCATGGAGGGCTTCATTGAATCTCGTCTCCCGAGCGAGGTAGTCGGCAGATAAAGCTTCATACTCTTCTTGGATAAGACTTTCAACAGTTTCACTTGATAGCTTAAGATATTCTCTGATGGGCTGTTTAAGCCCCTCCATGATTTTCTCTAATGCTACTGCTCTCGCCGTATCATTGAACATGGCAATATTTCTAATGGTAAGAGCGATTGCCGCCTTCAAGCTCTCATAATTGAGGCCCTTATTCAGGACCATTTTGATTAAAGCCGCCAAAGTCTTGTAAAAGGTTTCAGTATGAATCTCAACTAAGAGATTCATTTCTACACTTGAACCTGGCGTCGCGACGATATCTACCAAGTCACTTCTCTGAAGACTAGGAGTAGATGCTGATGCTTTGATAGCAGGCGGAGATGAAGCCATTATGGTTACTGCTACCATAGCCAACTGGTTCTTAGGAGCTTCAAGAACATGGTCCTCAACAGTTGTTGCTCCAGCCGTCTCTGGAGCTGAAACTACTAGAGTTTCGGTGGCGGTGATAGGTGCGGATGGAATGATATTTGTGGCAGCTGATTCAGGTTCCGGCATTGTCTCTTCAGAAACCTGTACTGGATCAGTAGTAATAGCAGAGGATGCTATTATACCTTCCCCAGCTTCAGTTAATGACTTAAGTATGCATTCATCCTCCTCCTCAGCTACTGGCTCTGCAGGTTCTTCGAGTATCTCAGTTGTAGTAAATTCTTCTACATCTGAGTCTTCATTAAAATCTAACTCTTCCTCAGCAGCCTTTTCATCGTCTATAGTAAGTTCTACTGTAGTTTTTTTCTTTTTTTTGCCCTCGGCAGAAGAGAACACTTCTGGGTGAGCCTCTGGTTGAGTTCGTATTTCTGGCTCTGGTTGTATTTCCAGAGATAGAGGATTTTCTTCCTGAGTCTCCACTTCAAGCTCCTGTAATACTTCTTCTTGAGCATTTTCTTCTTCTTCTGAAGAAGTCTCCTCCTCAGATTCCTTGTTTTCCTCATAAATATCTTCTTGAGGAGGAGGAGCCACAAGCTTTGGGGCAATGATAACACCTACAAAAATTAAACAAAATAAGTTAATATACAAAAAATCATAATTTTGTATGGATTTTGTATATATTATATTTACCTGGAATAGGTGTTGGACGTGCCAAATATGCGTCATAATCCCCATCCCAATCCTCATCATCAAAACTGATAGCGGGTTCATCGGATGGGATGAGATCTCGATCAATGGTATGTGCTGGGGCGACATCTCCAACAACTTGTGCTTTTTGTGGCAAAGTTAAATGAAGCGATGAACTGAGGCGTCCGGGAGATAGGACTACCGTAGTTTTTGTTGGTGATGCAGGTTGGAAGGCTGAAGATCCTTCTCCAGGGTGAACTGAAGAAGATGCAACATGTCGCGGCTCATCCACCTGAATATCACTCTCCGGAGTAGCAGCCCTTGATCTAGAAGGCCCTCTGGTTGTGGCCTTCTTCTTCTTTTCCGAGGTTTTCTCGGAAAGAGTGACAGCTGCACTTTGTTTCCTTTTTTGGGATTTGCCAATGATGATGGGTTCGGCAGCTTTTTCCCCGACTCCCGTAGGGATAACTTCCAGGTACTGATCTGGAACAGCTGTGTCGTCAGGGATGTCTGATGGCACCCTGATCGGCTCTTCAACATTTCTTTCCTTAGGCCATCTTAAGCTACCTCTTATGTTGTAGCCATGGACGAAGGAACAGATGGAAGCATAAAAGTGAGCATACGTATGAAGTATACGTAACTCTGTGGTGCTGGTAGCAGTTGATATTTTGAATTTGGCACCAGTACGGGAAGTACTAAAGTAACTCCAACCTCTTGCACCATCAAATAGTTTCCCATAGTGACGAAAACTAGTAGAGGCATTACCAACATGAAGTTGGTCATACCCAAATTGGCGAACAAACCTACTTGGTAGATATGGTTCGAACGCACAACTATCTTCATTTCTGTACATCAGATGAGATGGTCTGATGTACTGTAGCCACCTGAAGACTGGTGCTGATAATAAATTTCTTCCTTCAACTTCGTCTTCAAATTGAACACCGAAACAGTCGGCTGGAACTTCTGGCCTCGTGCAGAAAAAGTTCCAACCATAGGAATAATTCAAGACTGTTCGGGTATCTGCCACTGTCGTGGCAATCCATGTAGCTTTGCTAAATTTTTGGAGGAAGACCTCTGCATCATCTTCCGGGCCCGGTGGCAACAATCTGCAGTTGTGGTACAACAGCTAGCCCATCAAGTAGGTGTAGGGCATTTCTACCCTGGGGAATACATTTCGGTGAGGAGCATATTAATCAGTTCCTCACCGAAAGTTCTCAAACCTGCGTTGATGCGGCACACAATTGCCGACAGCAGGTTGATTCTGGTTTTAAATACCAAACGTACTGCTGGCCATAGTATGTTCCGGTGGATCCTATCAACTGTACCGGTCCCCGGTACAACCCATCTCCTCAACCATAGAGAAAGGAAGCCTGCCAACAAAGCCTTTCTGGAGATCTTCTGGCTACCATATCAGAGAAAGCTTAAGACTTCGGTTCCAGCCGAGAATTCCCCAGTCTTGGTTGACAGATATTTATTTGGAAATTTGTAACTGATCATCATATCCCGTATTTTGTTAGCAGGAATTGTTGAACCAGTGTTGATAGTTGGAGCTTTGTTCTCCTGGAACCTCTTTTTATCATCTTTGGATATTTTGTCCTTATGAAAAAAGAGGTATGTCGTCCATTTGTTGATATATGCTAGATGAGACCCACTCTCATGCATAGTAGTGCAGATCATGTAGTGGCACATCAATTCTTCATACACCTCAACCAATTGAGGGTTTTTTCCCCTAATTTCAGCCAGTTCCCGGTTGGAGGGAACATATTCTTCATATGGGACTTCCCCCATTGGCAGCTTTGAGATAAATTGTATCTCATGGAGTGCGAGACCCATTTTACCTCTCAGGGTCGCAAAAGTTCCAGTTGAACTTATGTACATCTCCATCAAGGCCAAGAACAAGTTACTATTCGGTGGTATGCCTTGACTAGTTGAGGCCACTGTTTCATACAGGCCGATGTCTTTCAGCTCTGTCTCGAAATTCTTCATCATCCAAACGCTAATCTGGATCCAGTTCTGGTTAAATGGAGTTAACCATCCAGGTAGCCTAGGGTTTGTTTGGGGATACAATACCACAGCCCTTATGAACTTATTGACGAAGATCTGGGTCTGTACTGGTTGGATTTAGGCCGAATCTTCACTCGGAGTAAAACCTGGCAAAAGACTAGAGAATGGAACGACGCCACCATTGGGAACACTGACATAATACCCCATATCATTGGCATTTTCCCTCTTGAATATGATTCTACCCGCCTTCCATAACTATTAGGAGTCAGATTCCACAATATCTGTCGAGGATGGGTAGCATGAATGAATGCGGACAAAGGATAATCTCTATCCATATCAGGGAGATACATCGCTCTATCTCCAGACTTGAATACCCAAGACTCCTTCTTGGGATGAGTTTGCGACTTGCAGTCTATTGCATCCCCAAACAAGAATGCTGGTTTTGCAAATTGTTGGCCATCCAGTGAGGTCAACAGTTCTCCATTAATCATAGATAGCAGCATTCTATCCCCTTGGGCAGCTATCAACTGTGCTCTCTCTACGGGATACTCCGGATTCGCTTGGGGAAACTCTACATGATACAGGTTCTCCACATAATTCGAACCCACCATACCAACTAAAGAGCCAAACACTTCTGCGAGTGGGTGAGCATGCAAGTCCACTGCCAAAAGAAAAAGAAAAATCAAGTTAGTAAAAATCTAATTTGAAATCTAAGTTTTAAAGACTTTTTGATTATGTAAACTTTACGCTTATTGAAGTTGATAAAAAGTTTTAAAAAGTGTAAAAAAGTCTTTGATTTACACCAAAGTCTTTCATTTATGAAATTTTACGCTGGCATATGTTGACATGAGCGTATTTTAAACTTTTTACGCTAGCACATATTTATGTGAGCGTATTTTAGATTTTTACGCTGGCACATGTTAATGCGAGCGTATTTTGGATTTTACGCTGGCACATATTTATGTGAGCGTATTTTAAATTTTATGCTGGCACATATTTATGTGAGCGTATTTTAGATTTTATGCTGTCATGTATTGACATGAGCGTATTTCAACATTTTACGCTGGCACATATAGACGTGGGCGTATTTTCCAAATTTTACGCTCACACGTATAAACGTGGGCGTATTTTGTTACTTCAGTTTCTACGCTGACACGTATGATGTGGGCGTGAAATCTGAAGGTTCGGGTTTTCTTTTTTTCTTCTTCGGCGAACCCAAAGCCGAGATAATGTAGGGTTTTATCCTTCATTGCTGGAGCCACGGAAGGGTTGCTCGATTGGTGCATCTCCGATGATTGGACAGGGGTTTTTGCACGGCCGGTCGAAGACGAATCTACGGC
The DNA here is from genome assembly GCA_029216955.1 of Iris pallida. Lineage (NCBI taxonomy): Eukaryota > Viridiplantae > Streptophyta > Magnoliopsida > Asparagales > Iridaceae > Iris > Iris pallida. The sequence continues at coordinate 953,798 of JANAVB010037220.1, read as the reverse complement.
GGGCTTCTTGCCTTTGCTGCCGGCGGCGGACGACTTCTTGGGGGCCATCGGATTAAAGCAAGAGTATAAGTAAGAAGAAGAGTGAGGAGAGATCGAAATTTCAAAAGACAAAGTAAAGTTTTTCTCTCTAATAGTCGAACTCTATTTATAGAGAAATTCGAATCGGTTCAAATTCCCAGATTTTACGCTGACTGTTGGACATCCCAACTTTTACGCGGATGACCGTTGGAAATCCCGAACTCTACGCTGACTGGTAAAATCCCGAATTTTACGCTTCTGTTCAAAGTATTTCAAATTTTGAAAAATATTTGAAAACTTTGAAGGGGGTCTTGTAGGAGCGTAAAAAGTGCTTCATAGACCAAGTCAAAAGAATAGAGCTTTATGCAAAGTCAAAAAGAATCAACGAGCTACTCTACACGAGCTGTTTTACGCGGGCTACTTTACGCGAGCTACTTTACGCTTGGGACAGGCTGTCAGATCATACATTTAATGCAAGTCATGATGATTCTGACATAATGATTTGCTGACAGCGTATAACACAGAATTCAAAGAGATTTGATTTACACAGAAACCAACACTGTCGTTTAGTGTGTGGACGGGGTTACTTTATGCTCAAAAGATGACTTCTTTTACGCACGAATACTATCTGAGCATTTTTACGCTCAAAGTTGACGTGTGCGTAAAGTTTATTTGGGCTACTTTTTACGCTCAAGGCTATGTTATCAGCCACTTTACGCGAGAAGTCTATTTTTGGGCTATTTTATGCCTAGTCTACTACTTTATGCTGGAAGTGTATTTTGGGTCATTTTTACGTCCGATTGTTTCTGGCTACATGGGAATGTGGTTTGCCCACGTGGCTTTCATGCCACACTTCTCGAAGAATATGTGTACGTGCTCTCTCCATTTTATTGAGATAGTGGGACACGTGTCAATATGCGTAGAGGGTGATTTACATCGTGGGTGACAGTTGCTAGCGTAAAAACCCGATTTTGTTGCTTTTTTAAGCCTATAAATAGACTTATTTTTCAGATAGACAGGATGAAGAGAGATCAACAGAGGAGAGGAGATTCTGAGAAAACTCATACTTCCAGAGTGATATTTCCAGAAGCATTTCTTCAACTTTTTTTCTCAAGAACAGGGTGAAGCAAAGCAAGAAAGCATTCGACTGTGCCATCAGTGCCGTTGATCGATACCTTTCCGGTGACTTAGTTCTTCCGATTGTTCGTCTTCTTCAAGCAGTTTTCTTCATCATCATCGTATGGTCCAAGGAACAAAGTGATCGTATTCAGATCAGACTTCCATAGCAATACTTCCCAAAATATTTATACTTTCTGTACTTTTCTAGTTTTCTTTCAAAAGCTAATTTTTAGGCATTTTGTTAAGTAAAACAGTCTCATCTTGGAACTGTGTCTCCTTGACTTTATCCATCCGACTTGAACGCACTTGCAACTGCGTCATTGATGATTCTGCTCCTGATACAATTGCTTCTCTTCCCAGTTTCTTCATTTCCTTCTCAGGCAGTACAATCTCTAGTCCAAGCTTCTCTTTGTCTTCCAGTAAATGCCGTTCCTTGGTCAAAAACATTGCCATCGGGTATCGACTAAGTGCATCTGCAACAACATTAGCCTTACCCGGATGATACTGCAGGTCGATGTCAAAATATTTTATCAGCTCCAGCCATCGCCTCTGTCGCATGTTCAGCTCCTTCTGAGTGAAAACATATTTAAGACTTTTGTGGTCTGTAAATATTTCCACTCTCTCTCCATATAGATAATGTTTTCACAACTTCAGTACAAATATAACTGCTGCAAGCTCCAAATCATGTGTGGGATAGTTCTTCTCATGAGTCCGTAATTGCCTAGATGCGTAAGCAATTACTTTCCCGTGTTGTTGAAGAACACAACCCAATCCTTTACCAGAAGCATCACTGTAAATTGAGAAACCGTCGGTACCTGTGGGTAGCGCAAGTATCGGTGCCGTTGTAAGTCTCTTCTTCAGTTCCTCAAGTGCTGACTGGCAAGCTTCAGTCCACACAAATTCTTCGTTCTTCCTTGTGAGCTTCGTCATCGGCTCAGCAATTCTGGCGAAGTCCTTCACAAATTTTCGGTAGTAGCCAGCTAAGCCCAAGAAACTTCTGATTTCAGCAACTGAACTTGGTGTACTCCACTTCTCAATAGCAGCTTTCTTCTTTGGGTCCACCAAAATTCCTTCTCCTGTGACAACATGGCCTAGAAAATCTACCTTATCTAAGAAGAATTCACATTTAGATAGCTTACCATAGAGCTTCTCCCTTCTTAAGGTTCCCAGAACTTTCCTTAGGTGCTCTTCATGCTCTTCTTCGGTCTTCGAGTAGATCAGGATGTCATCGATGAAGACAACAACAAACTGATCCAGATATTCATGGAACATCTTGTTTATAAGGTTCATGAATACTGCAGGGGCATTCGTCAATCCAAACGGCATGACCAAAAATTTATACTGACCATATTTGGTGTTGAATACCGTCTTTGGAATATCCTCCTTTCTGACCTTGATTTGATGGTAGCCAGATCGAAGGTCTATCTTCGAGAATACCTTAGCTCCACTTAGTTGATCAAACAGGTCATCGATCCGGAGCAGAGGGTACTTGTTCTTGATAGTGATGTTGTTCAGCGCCCGGTAGTCAATGCACATCCGCACAGTTCCATCCTTCTTGGGCACGAACAATACAGGTGCTCCCCAGGGTGAGGCTCCATCTCTGATAAATCTAAGGGCCTTTAGCTCATTGATCTGGTCCTTTATTTCCTTGGCCTCCTTAGGGTTGACTCTGTAGAATCCACAAAAAATAGGGGCAGAGCCGAGAACTAGATCGATGGTGAATTCTATATCTCGATCTGGGGGTAATCTTGGAAGACTATCTGGGAAGACGTCCATGAATTCTGCTATGATAGGATAAGGAGGTCCGGGTTCTTCGGTGATAGAGGAGTAAGTAATACCCTCTATATCTTTTGGAGCTCGAGAGATTTCAAACTCCGACTCTCCAGGTGGGCTGAAGACTACACATCCTCTGTGACAATCTATCAGCGCATGCTACTTACTTAACCAGTCCATTCCTAGGACTATATCATAGTTAGGTAAGGGCATCACAAGTAAGGGTGCTAAGAAATTGTGTCCTGAGATAGTTATATGGCAGTTACAGGTCTCAGTGATGGGTATGGGTCCACCACCAGTCATAACTCTATATATCTTCTTGCTAAATCCCGTAACTAGGTGGTGTGCAGAGATGAATTTTGATGCTATAAAACTGTGTGATGCCCCCGAATCAAATAATGCTAAAGCAGGATGTGAATGCACATAAATGGTACCTGTGATAACATCAGCAGTGTGTTACTGCTCTGGCTCTTGCTCATCTGCTGTTAGGGCAAAAGCTCACCCAGTCTTCTGTTGGTGTTGCCCAAACTGTTGTTGCTGAGTGGGTAGGGGAGCCTTCTGTGGTGTTGTTCCAGTCCAGTTGAATGCCGTGGGGCAGTCCCTCACTTGGGGGGTGGTAGACCCATAAACTAGGCAGTGTCCTAGCCTTTTTCTGCAGATGTTCGCCTGATGTCCTGGCCTCTTACAGAAATCTCAGACAGGAATCTGCTTCTGAGGTACTTTGTCGTTGGTCCTCGCCTGATGATGCTGCTGGTGGTGGTGATAAGGCCTGTTGTTATTGTTGTGGTTGGGCCTCTTCTGGTTACTCTGGAAGTTGCTAGTTCCAGAATACTCCCTTTTTGAACGAGCAGGCTGAATCTTCTCTATATCCTGAGCTCGTATTAGTATCCACTCGTACGTCTTGGCGTCGCCTGCGATCACAGGAGTGCGAATCTCTTCCCTCAGTCCATACCTGAATCTTTCAGCACGATCGACGGGGTCAGCAACCAAGTTATTTGTAAAGTGACTAAGTTGACCAAACTCTGTCGCATATTCACCAACCATCATGTTCCCTTGCTTCAGATTCTGAAATTGTCTTTCCATCTCCCGCAACTCTGATATTGGAAAGAACTTCCTGCGGAACAACCTCTTGAAGGTGTTCCAGTCAAGCTGCCTGTCCTGGAGTTGGGGTTCATTCCGATACCAGGTGCTTGCTACATCTAGCAGTTGGAGTCCCACAGCTTCAACTTGGAGGTCATCAGGAAGTCGAGCAACGCTGAGGAGACGCTCCATGCTGTCGAGCCATTCGTCAGCATAGATAATTCCCTCGGTTCCTTTGAAAGGTCGAGGGCCCAGCTTCTTGAATTTCTCAATATCGCCGACTTTAGCAGGCCTTGGTTCAGATTGGGCTGCTTCTCCTCTCTCCAGTGCAGCCATAGCCACATTATGGGCATTCTCTATGCCTTCTCTCATAATTGCAGTCTGTTCGCGATGAGCTTCAGCTTGATTTCTTTGTGCCTCAATCACTCATCGTAGCAGGCCTGCGAGGTCGGTGGGGTCCCCGGGCACTAGTGGGGCAGCTAGATCGGGTACTACCGTAGGGGCTTGCTGTTCAGTCCGGGAAGATGTAGGATCTGACACTTGAGTAGTAGTGTAAAATCCACGGGGTGCTGGTGCATTATAGGGACGATCGGTCAGCTGCCGAGGTGTAGGATCCAGACTTGGTTGAGGAGGTGGGGTATGATCGGGTGATGACAACCCATCGCCAGCAGTGTTGGTCTTATCTGTGGTGATACTCTGGAAGGTTTAGGATTGCAAAACATAAGCAAGGTAGCCTACCAGTCTATAACAAACAAAAATATTTATTTATAATATATTTCGGTCCTATGTTGTGACAAATTAATGTTCTAGTGTTCTAAAATGTTTCTAGATATGTTTACCTAAGTTGTTGAGTAGACCTGCATGGGCCACCACTAAAAATATGTCACGACCCGGTCCCAAATTGTTGGGTAGAATCAGATCATGCCCAGCCTGCACCGTTGTGAGACGGCGGCAGTAAGCTGTATCCACTTGCAGGTAATCACAACAACACAATATATATTTGTCACAACTTCTAAAATTACGAATATTAAAACTTTGTCCAACAGAAAGTTTCAACTGATACATCTGATAATAAACTGAAATAAACTATCTTAAGTTCAAACATCAAAACTAAAAGGAAAATCATCATCTAGAAAGTTGGCTCATCAGCCCCGAGATCAACATCGTCCGATTGGGACTCTGGCAGCACAGCTGGATAAAGCTCAGGATCGTAATAGCTATTAATCAATAGCTCAGCTTCATCAATGGAACCTATTGGGGGTGGGAAATCCAGTCAGGAAAGGAGCAAAGTACAATTATGAAAATCTAACAATTCAACTAATAATTAGAAATTTAAAATTTTAAACAGTTTGAAATACTTGAACAATATTTTCCATAATTGAGAACAATGTGATTTGAGTAAGTAATGCTTATGACTAGCTTGGGTTGTACAATAGTATCCTAGTGATACGATACGGCTTATCCCCGTGTGAAAAGGAGTAAGCTCGCACAATTATGCAATATGAAGGTATAAGTCATAGCACACTACACTACTCTCCCAATCCCACAATCAATAACAATCAATACTCTAGGAGAGAGTTTCGTGTAGCAATATGGTTTAATCTTGCAATATTTACAACTACTAATTAAATTGAAAAATAAACATAACCGTACTTGCCTTGATTTATGACTGGATTTGAAATCGATACCGAGGAAAAATCAGACTCGTCCTCGAAATCCTATAATTGAGAATCCCTTCTTAGAAACATATTTGAACCATGTCTAGGTGTACTAGTTACAATCTCTAAAATTTGATCCTAGTCAAGTTTTATATTATTCTATCATAACACGCATATCGATGCGATTTATAATCATTAATTTAATGAAATAAAAGTCAAGTTAACATTTATTTGAGAAATTTTGCATTTTTTGATTATTTGGCAAAATTTTGTATTTTGTAATATATTTAAAAACTAGGTTTTTCTTTAAATGAGAAAAACGTGAACTTGTGTAAACTTGTAATTTTTACTATCTATTATTTGTGAGAAAATCTTATAAATTTTCTATATCAAAAATAATATGCATTTAATATTTTACACGTCTACGAACAATACCAAAAAAAAAGTTAAAAAGCTACGCTACACAATACAGGGTCATAAAAATAAAGATAAAAATATGGGCTTATGCCCTTACAAATTATTACATAAATTAAACGAATTAAAATAATTAAATTGCTGGTGAACTCTGAACGCCGGGAAGCGGTCCATTCAGCAGGCCGAGGCCCTGCACTCAAAATACTATTGGCCAGTAATACGTTCTAAAATAATAATTTAATATAAAAATATAAAAATATGGTAAGTCTCAGACTTGGTCCAAAATATCATGTTGCATTCTAGCTTATGCCTCAACGTCCGAAAATTTCGGTTTCGTTTGCATTTCGCTAGTACCCAAAATATTATTCGAAAGCCAAACAATAACTGTCAAAGGACTATAGTCGAACTAAAGAAATAAACCTAAAGGTTTTCAAATATTTTAAAAAAAATTGGGCAACATCTCCTTTGTAATCGGGATAACCCAATAATGGGAAGATACAACCAAAATATCCCAAACCAGGAATAACGTCAACACCAAAATACATAACTGGGAAACCAACCAAAATCTATCTGAAAGCCATATATATGTACATATATCAGAAAGAAATCCACAGAGGTGAAGCCACCTGTACTTGAGTTCCAACAGAACTCAATCCGAGAATCCGAAAACTATCGAACTCGAAATCGAAAACAAACCCGACTATTCCAAATCAAAGTCGGAAATATCAGATCCAACCCCGAATAGGAACCAGAATACTAAGCCCAAAATTTACAGCATAAAGTCTTAAATTAAATCGGAAACCCAACGAACTAATTCTGATTCAGAAATCAGAACTAAAATATGCAATAATCGAATCCCATATCGGGATCAAGACCGTGTCATTATCGACTCATTGGGAGGGGCACAGGAAAATATACCTCGGATGCTCGGCTAGAGCTCTCAGGTGAAAATTAGGAAAGAAATCGAAATCCCGCAAGGTGCTACGGACTCGGATCGGGGCTCGCAAGGTGCTGCAAACTCGGGAACAGCAGCGGCTGGAGGCCGCTCGGCCTGGGCGAGGTGGCGCCGTACAGGGGCGATCGGCCGGATCGGGAGGCGTGCGCCGCGGCTGCGGGGAACAGCGACGGAGGGCGTCGGCCTCAAGCGGTCGGGGGTCACCGGAAGGGCACGGGCCGGGGGTCGCCGAGAGGCTCGGTGTTAGGTCTAAGGCTTAGGAAAAATTTGGGAAAATGAGAGGGATGATGGAGAGGGAGAGGGAGATGGGGGTTTTATAGGGGAAAATGAACTGGGAGTTACGGAAAGGAGAAAAGAGAGGTCTCGACAGTTAGGAAGAGGAGAGGTCGGCCGGCGAGCGTTCAGGAACGAAAATAAAAGGAACGGTTCTGGTGCTTTAGGGAAAATGAGAGAGAGAGAGAGAGAGAGAGTGTTTAAGAGTTGTATAAAGGAAAAGAATTTCTTTTCTTTTTAATAATAAAAATAGAATTTATACATATAATTATATACTAAGGGACTTAAGGGTTTATTAAGGAAATACCGAAATTGGGTTCAAGACGGGTTCGGGACAGTCAGACCAGACACTAAAAATTCCAGGAATAATTATTTTTTCTAAAAATACGATTTTCCTAAATTAACAATTAATAATGATAATAATAATAATTTAGCAAACAAATTATCCAATTAATTATAAATATAATTGTAACCGAAAATTATGGGTTTCACACCGCCGCCTTAGCCAAGTGCAAGAAACTTGCCTCTTCGTCGACGACTAGATCATCGGAGGAAGTTCACGCCGCCGCAGCACCACTGGGAAATAACGTCGAAGAAACCCCAAGGACCAACCCAAACGTGGCTCCGGCTATGATAGGTAGAAACCATATTTTGAGCAAAGATTGTGTTTGGAGAAGACGACTCAAGACCAAACGGAGAAATACGCTCACGTTATACGTGCCAGCGTAAATTAAAAAATTAGAAATACGCCCACGTTACACGTGCCAGCGTAAATTAAAAGATTAAAAATACGCTCACGTTGTACGTGCCAGCGTAGAACTTGAAAATACGCCCACGTTATACGTGCGAGCGTAAAAACTGAAAATACGTCCACGTTATACGTGCGAGCGTAAAAACTGAAAATATGCCCATATTATACGTGCGAGCGTAAAAGCTCAAAATATGCCCACGTTATACGCGCGAGCGTAAAATCTGAAAATACACAAGACTGTATTTTTCACACGTAAACATTATTCTTTTGAACAGAAAAAAGTACGCGTAAGGAATTTCATTCTTAGACTGCGTAAAAACTCTTGCATAAAACAAATTCTCTTAAAAAACAGAGAACTATTTACGCATAAAACTCATGTATAGTCATTTGCATAGAGTTTGAATTTGCATAGAGTTCATACTTAAATTCTTTACTAACTTGATTTTTCTTGTTGAATTTCTTTTGTAGTGAATTTGGGGGCCCATCCTCTTTCTGAAGTGTTTGGCTCACCAGCTGGTATTCTGGGATCGAATTATTTGGAAAATTTATCTTATATTGAGTTTCCTCAAACCGACAAGCAGTATCCTCAGGAACGTCATCAACTGATAGCTACTCAAGGAGATGTCTTTGATGAATGGAGAACTATTAACATTACTGGATGGCCAGTATTATCTGAAGCCTGCATTCATGTTCAGGGATGCAATTGACTTCAAATCTCAGACAAACCCCAAGAAGGAGTCTTGGGTGTTCAAATTTGGGGAAAGGGCGATGTATCTTCCAACAATATCAAGAGATTATCCCCTTTCTTCTTTTGCTCATGCTACTCATCCGAGACGGATGATCTGGAATCTGACTCCCAACAGTCATGGAAGACCAGGGAGAATCATATTCAAGAGGGATGAAAACCAGATGGGCTATCACTCAAGTACTCCCAGTGGTGGTGTCGTTCCTTTTTTCGGCTTATTGCCTGGATTTACACCGAGCGAGGGCTCATCTCTGATTCAACCGGTGCAGATACCGATGTTCATAAACAAGTTTATGAATGCCTCAGTACTATATCCCCAGGTCAATCCTAGACTTCCAGGGTGGATGACTCCTCACAACAAAAACTGGGTTCAACTTAGTTCTTGGATCATAAAGAACTTTAAAGCAGATCTAAAAGCCATTGGTTTGTTTGAAGCGGTAGCCTCCACAAGTCAAGGCATACCTATAAATAACAATCTGTTCCTAGCTCTGATGGAGTTGTATATCAGCTCGACAGGAACTTTTGCAACCCCAATTGGCAAAATAGGTTTTGCACTTCATGAGATGCAATTCATCTCCAAGCTACCAATGGGAGAAGTTCCATATGAAGAGTACGTTCCCTCCAACCGGGAACTAGCAGAGATCAGCAAAAAAAATCCTCGCTTAGTCGAGGTATACCAAGAGCTAATGTGCCATTATTTGATTTGCACCACTATGTATGAAAGTGGATCGCATTTGGCATACATCAATAAATGGACAACATATCTATTCTAACATAAGAATAGAATATCCAAAGAAGACAAGGAGAGATTTTAAGACAACAAGGCTCAAACCATCAACCCTTGTTCAATAATTCCTGCTGATTTGATAAACAATTGGATGATCACATATAAGTCTCCGGACAAGTATTTGACCACCAAGACTGGAGAATTCCCTGTGGGGACTGAAACCTTGAGCTTTTTGAAGCATGGAAGTCGAAAGCTCTCAAATGAAGCCTTGCTGGCGGGCTTTCTTTTCCTGTGGCTACGAAGATGGGTCGTACCAGGGACTGGTACAGTCGACGGAATCCATCGAAACGTACTATGGCCAGCAGTACGTTTGGTATTCCAGGCCAGACTCAGTCTATTATCGGTAATGGTGTGTCGAATAAATGCAGGTTTGTGAGCATTCGGTAAAGAACTGATCAATAATGCTCCCTACCGTAAAGATTTTCCTAGGGTGGAGATGCCCTATACTTATTTAATGGGCTGGTTACTGCACCACAACTGCAGTTTATTGCCACCAGGCCCAAAAAATGATACGGAGGTATTCCTCTAGAAATTTAGTAAAGCCGCGTAGAATGCGACTTCAGTGACGGATACCCGGGCAACACTAAACTTCTCCCATGGATGGAATTTTTTCTGCACACGACCACCAGTCCTAGCCGACTGTTTTGGTGTGCAATTTGAAGACGTAGGTCAAGGGAGGACTGAGATATCTGTGCTAATTTTTAATTGGCTAATATGCATCAGACCCTTACATCTGATGTATAGAACTGAAGGCAACTGTATCTTCGAACTGTATCTACCCAGTCGGTTCGTACGTCAGTTCGGGTATGACCAGCTTCACGTTGGTAATCCCTCCACTACTTTCAACTATTATGGAAAGTTAGTTGATGGCGCGAGTGCATGGTGGTATTTCAGCGCTGGATGCATCGGTGCCAAATTCTATGTGTCAACTGCCACAAGTACAACTGAGCTATGAATGCTTCATTCGTATGCTCATTTTTATGCCTCCATTCGTTCCTTCGCAAAAGACTACAACATGAAAGGAAGTCTTCGGTGGGAAAAGGAAGGAGATGCCGAAGAACCAGTTATGGTGCCTTCGGACATTCCTGATGATGCTGTTCCAGATGAATATCTGGAGACGATCCCTACGGGAGTTGGGGAAATAGCTGCAGGACCCATTACCATCACTACAACCCGGAAACGAAAACCAGACACAGCTGTTACTATCCGAAAAAAGAAGAAGAAGACTACTGTTAAAGGGCCTTCCAGACAGAGAGCCGTTACTCCAGAAAGTAAAAATCCTATCGAGGAGCCTCAAAACATTACATCTTCTTCAGCTCAACCTGGAGAAGGGTCTTCAGCACCCCAACCAGCATCAGCAACAGAAGTCACAGGAGTCCTATCGCCCGGACGTTTCAGTACTTCATTGCATCTGACTTTGCCATAAAAGGCGAAAGCTGTTGAAGACACCGCCACAACTCATGCTAACGATTCGGAACCCATCCCTTTGGATGAACCGGCTCTCGAGTTAGATGATGATGACTGGGATTTAGATTATGACGCACTCTTGCCGTGTCCTGCACCTACCCCAGGTAAAGATAAATTATACACAAAATTTATACAAAATATGTATTATGATTTTGTATATTGACTATTTTGCTTAATCTTTGTAGGTATCATCACTGTAGCAAAGCCTGTTGTTCCTCCTCCTCCTCAAAAGACTGTTCATGAAGAGGAAATAGAATCTGAAGAAGAGAGTTCTTCTTCGATAGAAGATTCTGCTTCTAAAGAAGGTTCTCCATCTATGGAGATACAACAAGAGCCCGTAGTAGAGGCAGACCAAGAATTGCCTTCCCTTGCTGAAGAAAGAGGAGAAGTACCAATTACAGTAGAAGAGCCAATAGTGCTCCAAGAATCAGTTGCTGCTAAAGAACCCATTATTGAAGACGTAGATATAGCAGCAACAATTACTGCTGCCAGTCCAGATCAAGTTCTTGAGACAGTCGTGTTCGAGTCTGAATCGAACATAGGAGGCAGCACCTCTATGATACCATCCTCTACCACCAAAACTCATCCTCCGGAGGTAGCAGAAAAGTTGCTGAAGATGTAGTCCCGGAGCTCCCTGGAAATCAATTGGCTATGGTAACGATGACAGATATATCGTTAACTCATCTTGCTACCACAACAATAACAACACCTGTCTCCAGTTTTCAAGAAAAGAGATTAGCAGATATCGCTGATACACCAAACTCCAATGCTGATATGAATCTTTTGGTAGAGATTCATACTGAAACTTTTTACAAAATATTAGCAGCATTGATCAAGATGGTTTTGAAGAAGGGTCTCAGTTATGAGAGTTTAAAAAGTACGATTGCCACTACCATTGACAACATCGCTATGTTTAATGATACTAAGAGGGCAGCAGCTCTGCAGAAGATAGTCCAGGGACTTGAACAACCCATCAAAAAATATCTGAGGTTGTCAAGTGGAACTATAGAAAGCCTCGTCCAATCCGAGTATGATGCTCTTACTAACGAGTATACAACTCGGGAAATCATCTTCAAAGAATCTCTTCAAGATTACAACAATAAGGTCGCCATGGAAAGGACCTTTTTGAGAGAAAATAAACCCTTATTGGAGCAGCATCAACAAGCCTATGACTCAATGAATATCAAAATTTAATAATAAAATGATAGAATTCGTGAAGTCGAGGCTGAGCTGGCTCGATTAAAGGAGGAGCAGAACCGGATGACGGCATATAGGGACCAATATTTGAGGCAAAACTCTATTTTGGAAGAACATATCTTTGGTTCTGAATCAACTATCAAAACCCTTGAAGAAGCCAAAGACAAAATGATAGCTGCCTTTGTCGAACTCTCCCACCTCTGTACTGCGGAATCTCGAACAACCATAGCATATACAACTGTATTGGGTTCTCGCGAAAAACGTTTGGCAGAACTACAAAAAATGATTGAAGATCTGTCTGCTCCACCTTAGATTTTTTTGTATTTAATAAAGAGTTTTTATTTTCTGTCATTTCCTTTATTTTGCTGATGTACTATTTCCAATCATAAAATAAATGAAATATATTTTAAAATATGTGTGAGATAGAAAACAATTATCAGAGGTAATATGGACATGATAAGTCTTCTAAACTCAAAGTAGTATCTATCCAGAGGTAATGTGGACATGATAGATAATAAATCTTGTTTTCTTTTTAGAGTATACAATACTATCAGAGGTAATATGAACATAATAGATCGTAATGACTTAAAGAAAATTAGATTAATATCTATTCAGAGGTAATATGGACATGATAGATAATAATGAAAAGAATTAGATTTAATATTTATTCAGAGGTAATGAAGACATGATAAATAATAAATATTTTTCTTTCTGAAATCAGCTACTAAGATAGAAAATCAAAATTCTCTTTTAGAAGAATGAATAATCAGCTTAACCAAACCTTGGTAGCTGAGGAATAAAAAAGAAATTCAAACGTAATATTTCTTCAAGAATTTACCATTAATCGGCATCATAAGCAAATCTCCATTAGGTTTAGATAACCTATAAGCACCATTGGAGAATACGGTTTCGACTACATAAGGACCTTCCCATTTAGCTTGGAATTTGCTTTTACTTTTATGAGTCATAACCATAGGTCTTCGGACAGCTAGAACTAGCTCTCCTACTTTAAATACCCTCTCTTTAACTTTACGATTGCGAGATATGCGGGCTTGATACAGCTCAATGTGCTGTTGTGCTTGAAGACGTTTCTTATCCAAACCTTCAAGTTCTTGGAGTCTTAAGCGGTCATTATTCTCTGTAGTTAGCTCATTAGCAATGGCTATTCTAAGAGATGGTATCTGGATCTCCAGTGGAAGAACAGCTTCACATCCGTAAACCAATGAAAATGGTGTAAAATCGGTTGGAGTTCTGACTGTTGTTCGATAAGCCCATAAACATTCTTCAAGTTTCTCGTTCCAATCACGTTTATTAGAAGAGACAAACTTTTTAATAAGTTTAATAATAGTTTTGTTGAAAGCTTCTGCTAAACTATTAGCAGCTGGATTGTAAGCTGTAGAAGATAAGTTCTGGTTCCAATTTTTGTCACAAAATCGATAAAACACCTGACTGGCAAATTGTGGTCCGTTATCATGGATTATCCTTCGGGGAATCCCGAAACGATAAATGACATGATGTCTGATAAAATTAACCACATTAGACGTTTTTACTTCAACAAGAGGAACTGCTTCCGCCCATTTAGAAAAATAATCAGTTATAGCAAGAATAAACCGATGTCCTTTGATAGAAGGGGGATTAATTGGACCAATAATATCCATATCCCAAGCTTCAAAAGGCCAAGAAGCTGCTGTAGGATATAAAAATTCAGAGGGTTGAAGAATAAAATCAGCATGAATCTGACATGCTTTACACCGTCTGGCATAATTCACAGCGTCTGCTATCATAGAAGGCCAATAATAACCCATTTTTTGAATACGGTCCTGTAAGTTTGGACCTGGTTGATGTGCACCGCAAACTCCATTATAAGATTTATGAAGTGTTTATTTGGCTTCGCTTTTAGAGAGACAATACAGTAAAAGTCCATCATAAGAACGACGATACAACATATGCATAGAAGTACATAGTAAAATCGAAATGATCGTCTTTTGATTGATGCAGCTTCTTTTGGATCTTCATGTAAAATCCCATCGACCGCATAATCAATAAATGGACTTCTCCAATCCTTTTGCTAAGAGTTAGATTCGGTAGCATAACTCTGTTCGATATGCAAATTATTTTTGATACAGAATAGGTCTCGATCCAATAAAATGATGGTATTTTGTCTTCTGATTGGAACTGCTAAATCTGCAGCTAAACTAGCAAGAGCGTCAGCTTCTAAATTTTGAGAGCGTAGTACGAATTCAATGAAGAACCCTTTGAATGAAAGAGCCAATTCGATTACCACTTGATGATAGGGAATGAGGTCAGGATTTCTGACTTCATATGTCCCTCTGACCTAATTAACAATCAGTTGAGAATCTCCATATGCTTCCAAGAACTCAATGTCTAATTGTTTTGCTACTTGAAGACCAATTAGCAGAGCATTATATTCTGCCACATTATTGGAACATGGTTTATTGAAGGAATAAGCATGGTATATAACCATTTTATCAGGAGAAACCAAGACAATGCCTACTCCAGAGACAATATTGCCTTTAGGTCCAACTCGTGATGCTCCATCAAAGTATAGTTGCCAAATATCATCACTTAAAGTCATGTTACAATCTACGACTTCATCTGAAATGTCGTCATATAGCCTAGAAGTTTCAGGTATAGAATGAGCTGCTAAGAAGTCAGCTAACGCTTGACCCTTCACTAATTTTTGAGGTGTGTAGACCATATCATAGGGAGTAAGCAACATTGCCCAGGTAGCTAACCGGGAGTTAAGAATACTCGGTTTTTTCAATAATACCCGAATATAATTTATTCTGGATATGACATGAATAGTCTTCCTGATACATAATGTCTTGTCTTTTGAATGGCAAAAACCAAGGCTAGACATTCTTTTTCCACAGGAGTATATCTGTGTTCAGCCCCAACCATCATTCGACTGAGATAATATATTGCCTGTTCATGACCTTTATCACTTTTTTGTGCAAGAAGAGCACCAAGAGAATGACCTAATGCTCGAACATACAGCAAAAATGGTCTTCCTACTACTGGGGTACTAAAATAGGTAGATTTGTGAGGTATTGCTTGATGTCATTGAATACTTTTTGACATGCTTTATCCCAAACAAATGACACACCTTTCTTCAACAAACGAGAGAAAGGTTGACATCTCCCGGAAAGATTTGATATAAATCTTCTGATATAAGCAATACGACCTTGAAAGCCACAAAGCTCTTTCAGATTACGTGGAGGACGTATTTCAAGAATTGCTTTGACTTTATCAGGATCAACATAGATACCTTGAGAAGTAATAACAAATCCCAAAAACTTGCCACTGGAAACCCCTAAGAAAGACTTAGTGGGGTTCATCTTTAATTGATGTCTACGCATCAACTCGAATACTGTCTTCAAGTCTTGAATGTGATCATCTTTTAATCGACTTTTAATGGCGATATCATCCACGTAACGTTCAACTATTTTTTACAGATGTTCTTGAAAGATATGGCTCATGGCCCTTTGATATGTAGTGCCAGCATTTTTCAGACCAAAAGGCATAACTGTGTAGCAATAAACTCCGAGGGGTGTTCGGAAAGCAGTGTGCTTTTCATCTCCTGGATGCATCTTAATCTGATTGTATCCTGAGAATCCGTCCATGAAAGACATACATTCAAAACCACAAGTATTGTCTATCATGACATCAGTGATCGAAAGTGGAAATTTGTCTTTTGGACAAGCTGTATTGAGATCTCAAAAATCTATACATACTCGAACTTTTCTATTCTTCTTTATGACAGGAACAATATTGGCAACCCAATCTGGGTGTTGTTCTTCACGGACAAAGCCACATGTGATCAGCTTTTTAACTTCTGTTTCAATTACATCCATAATATCCGATCGAAAATGCCGTTGCTGTTGTTTTACAGATTTGGCATTAGGAAGAATATTGAGTTTATAGATAGCTACTTTAGGATCTAGACCCGACATATCTTTATAAATCCATGCAAAGATATCAATATATTCTTTTATCAGCTTTATCAACTCTTCTTTTTCACCTTCGGAAAGATTTTTTGCTGATAAATATTGGCTTTGACGTAGTTTCGTCTCCAACATCAATTTAGACAATTTTATCTTCTATGGGTGGCTGTCGCTATTCAAACTGAAGCTTCCACTAAGTATCCATTTGTTGTGCCCAAGGGTCATTTTTAAATAGTTCAGACTCATCATCGGTTTGAACCATATTAACTGAAAATACGTGCTCAGATTTAACATACTGGACTCCTTCAGAATCTGAGGATTGTAAAGAACTAGAAGAAAATTCTTCTTTTATATCTTCATTAAATATGTGGGATATATCGTATCCCAAACCATGACGGGTTCGTTGATAAAATGGATCACCACATAATGGTAATCGTCTACCTTTGTCCTGATTGAGACCTAACATGGTTTTTAAATCATATCCCATATTTTGGATAATCTTAAGAGATTGTTGACTATATCTGTCAATTCGGATTTTTCCTTTATCTTTCTCTTCAAGATTATCTGTTTGTATGACAGGAATATTCCTAGCCAAATCAAACACAATTTGACGCTTGTTTTTCTTATTAGACAGGATCACAAAATAAGATTCTTCGTGACGTCTATAAGTTACACAAGCTTGTGATGATGAGGCAACAGGTAGTAAATAAGGAGTAGATGTTAGGAATCTCTGAGCATAAGGCCCAACATCTACATGAGGAGGAAAAAAATTCTCTTTATAATTAATATATAAGGTTTCCTCTGTATTTATGTCAGTTTTATGTTGATGACTTTGATTATCAACAGATAAAGTCATTCTTTCAACAAATTTAACATCCATATACTCCAAAAGAATCTTTATTAAAATATAAAAACACAGATTGATCAATATTTACATCATTGACAGACTGATTGCTATGCTTTGGATTAATCATTAACGGACCGTCATCCGTCTTCGGCGTAGACTTGCCCAGGTTGATAACTAGTGGCTCTGGATCAGTTGTACGAGAAGTACGTCCTTTAACCTTGATTATAAGAGATTGATCACTAGTGTTGGCTTGAACTCGACCTTTGATCGGAATCCTCACAAATTCATTTGACGTAGCTTGAGTTCTTCCTTTGACTTTAATCATCAAAGGTTCATCATTGACATGTTGGGGTTGAATTCGACCCTTAACCTTAATCTTCAAGGGTTGATCTTCTGAAGGTGATTGGTCTTCTGAGGGCGATTGGTCTTCTGAAGGCGATCGATCTTCAGCCATGTCAAATATTTCCTTCGTATGCTCCTGTTTATAGAGTATTAAATCAGAGAAATAGGCTTCAACACCTTTAAAAGGATTAAGATCTGCAAATTCAGTCTTCACAACCCCCTGAGAATCCACATACTTGAAGCATTGGTGGAGAGTCGAAGGAACAATATTATGTTCATGTATCCATGGTCTTCCGAGGAGGATATTATAAGATACATCTGAATTGATAACATAGAAAGTTGCCATGGTTCGAAGATCACCTATTTGAATCTTTAGATGAATTTTTCCCAATGGTTTACTTCTTCCAGAATTGAAACTAATAATTGTCGTACTAGTATAAGTCAACTCACTAGTAGGAATCCTCAATGGTCGTAGCATACTCTGAAGAATAATGCTGATGGAAGACCCAGGATCAATGTAAATCCTGTCAATTTCAGTAGAGTCAATATACCATGTATAACACAAAGGCCTATCATGTCGATTATGGTTCAACATCATATCCTCTTGTGTGAAAGTAATGTTCGAAATTGATTCCATCACACTGTGGCATTGGGGACATGACACCGGTGTATTGTCAGGACTTTTGAGCTGAGCTAAGCATGAATCTGCCTGTAGCAATGCTTCGCTCAATGTTTCTCGACTTTCTTTAGAAAGATGGAGTAACTCAAAGATGGAAAGCCTAGTCGAAGTATTGACTAATTGGGCTAGAATGTCAAATTTATAGGATTTTATCAACCCTTAATTTGAACCAGATTTCAGTGGGACATCAAAACTTACTGCCTTTTCTTTTTCTTTTTCAACCACTGATGGTTTAGAAGGTCTTGCTTCAGCAGGAATAGAAGATGACTGAGTTGGTAGTGTTTCAGAGGCATCATTCGCTTCTGTGGAAGTTCCCTCGTAATCTTTGTGGTAGTCTTTTTCAGACCTTGTACCAGCAAAAGTCTCTTCTTCAAACTCAGGGGAATGAAGTACCATGTTACAGGATTTAGTCCTTTTTCCCTTAGTCTTTATTTTATGGGGATTTTTGCGAGGGACCTCAAATCCCAATCCGACAGAGGATTTCTGATCTTGAATTTGTAAAAAAACTCGCATACCTTTACCATTGTTCAAGCCTTCCGCTTTTTGAAAGTCATAGCCCATTTTTTTATGAGATGGACCGATTGTTGACTGTACATGTGAGTGGGTAGCAGACTTTCAACGGACGGTCCAATAGATGAAGAAGGAACATAGACCCCTGTAGTCGCAAGGGTAGAAACTTTCGGTGCAGGAGGTAAATTTCCAACCGAAGCTTTCTTGTAAGGAGCAAAAACTTGCTGTGCCCTATATAAAGGGACACTATTTATGGCTAACCATTGTCGATGAGTAAGCTTTAGTTTGGTAGGAGGAGCCAAACTCGGAGGGCATATGTTCGGACCCCTTAGCCTATCTTCCAAAGGGATGTCATCCCACAGATGATCAGAATCATCATAGTCTGAAGTAACAACATGAGAAATCATATTGCAGGTTTTGACTTTTCGACCTTTCTTAGATTTTAAAATTTTACTTTCATCCTCCATTTTAGGTACTAAGTCAGAGTGTACCCACATAATTTCACCATTTTTTAAGGTGAGAGGCACTAATCCTTTACCTTGATATCTAGCTGGTAGAAGGTTCACAATCTTCATTGTTGTCTTCGGAATCAGGACAATCCCATCAGGAACTTGCTATGGAGGAAAACCTCCAAATTGAAGAAAAATCATATTGGTTGTGACTGTATGCTCATCATTAGTTAAAGCGATAGCTTTAGCATTTATCAACTCTTGAATCTTCTTCTTCAAGACATAGCAAGAATTAGTATGATGATTTATGTATCTATGATAAATACAATACTTGGGATTATCAGTCAAATCTACCTCATTAAGTTATTTTGGATCTGGAATCTGGAGTTTCTCACTCTTCACGAGACATTGGAATATCCCGAAAATATTACTGTCATCGAAAGAGTATTCTTCTTTCGGCTTAGTAGACTCCGGATTACTTGGTGTAGTTTTGGATTTTGAAAGGTTCACCACCAGGGTTTCCTTTCCTTTCCCATTTCGATTACCAGAATTGTTGTCTGAAGAGGCTTTCTTTCCTTTATCTTCTGAGGTGAAGATCATCCCATATTCACGAGCCAATCTGCCATTGGTCTCAGCTGAAACTGCTGCTATAATAAAAGAGGCCCAATCTGTGAATTGAGAGCCTGTAAAAATAGCGATGGTTGGTCGCAGATTCATTTTGCATGTATTAATTAATGCTGAATCTGGCATACCAGAAGGCATTTTTAAAGTAGACTGTCGGAAATGTTCAATAAACGTCCGAGTATCCTCTTTCTCTTTTTGTTTAATCTCTATTAAGGAGGACATATTCATATCCATCCCTCCTTCATAGAAATGAGAGAGAAACATTGCTTTAAATTCATCAAAAGACGATATATAATTATCGGGTAGACTACAATACCAATTGTATGCTGTACCCGTCAAATATCCAATGAAGACTCGGGTGAGAAGAGCATCATTCTTCTGTAGATGCACAGTTATAATATCAAAATAATTGATATATTGACTTGAGAAGCCTTTCCATCAAATAATACCATAGATTGTGGCTTGAATTTAGGAGGAAAGGGCAGATCATTCCAATTGGAAGGATAAGGTTGCTTGATCCCCAACTTCTGGAGCTGATCTTTGTGCTTAAGAACCTCAAACTGTGCTTTTAACTCCCGAACTGCTTGAATAGCTTCATTATTTTGAGGGAGTATGTTTGATTGAAAAGTGGTTGGATGTACCGTAACCGCTACCGGAGGTGATACATCTTCTGGGATGAGAGGATCAGGAGATACAGAGTTTTGATTGATAACAGGCTCTTGACTCATATTTTTCAAAGGTATGTCAATCCCTTGACTATCTTGAGTTTGCGCCGCTACCTGTACCGGTGTTATCACTGCCGGTTGGACTGTTTGCTAATTCGTTATTATTTGATGTATATTTTACATCATGGCAAGCATATCCTTTAGCGATTGTTCCACCGCAGAAAGACACTATTCTGTATGAGAAGTAGACGTCTCCTGTTCTTCTCCGATAGCATAAGATTCAACTTCTCTTGAACCTACAGAGGGATTGGTTTACAGATATGAATCAACGCTATCAGTTTTTGACTCCATGTACTGGGTACCCCCAGCCTCTGAATCTGAAGAATACATATTTAAAGGTCGTTGACTTCTTGACCGAGTATGTTGATATACTCCTTCAAAAGAGTCAAGGATTCGGTTGAACCATTGTTGACCTAGAGTCTGGGATGAATTGCGTCTTTAACGTCGTCCTCTATTGATATGAGATGCCATATTGACTGATGCATAGGACAACTCATGTTCTTGATCATCAATTTGTTGCTGAGGTATGTTGTAGCTTAATCGGTCAAAAACTGACCGTTTAGTAGCAGAACAACAATATTTGATTACAATTTGGTGACACTCATAATGATGGTTTTCTTGAGAGAGTGTCACAGGAGATTTTCTATTTTTTATGCTTTTGCACAAGTAACTCGCATAAATCAGAAGAATTGGAAGGTAGTATTTGCTTTTTTTACATTTGGGACACAGAAATATTTAGTCCCTTGTGTAAAAAGAAGGTTGCTAGCTTCACTAGCAGAAGAAAGCTGTGCATTTTTACACGCTTGGAGTTGTGTGCGTAAATCTTGAGTTGATTTTTGTGCACTGAGAACACCATTAGCATTGCGCGTAATCCTAAGATTTGGCACTTTACTTAAAGCAGCATTAGAGGATTGTTGGCGTAAAACAGAAGTTTTGCCAACATTTCTTGTCTCCTTGGATAAATCAAAGGAATTGTTTATCATAGGAGACTTGTTTTTACGCTGTACGCGTGTAAGCAAGTTTACTTTAGATGCAAAAGCACCATTATGAACTTTATCTACCATGTCACCGACAGGAGATTTGCCTTTACGCGTATAGCATAAAACAGGAGTATCTGCCACGTCACAGACAGAAGATTTGCCTTTACGCGTATAGCGCAAGACAGAATTGTCTACCACGTCACAGACGGGAGACTGAATTTTACGTACAGGGCGTAACACTGAAGTAGGGACTGCCTCGTCACAGACGGGAGCCCCAACAACAGGAGTGGGATGAATTTCCTTGCCTTCAGAGACAACGGAGAGATCAGAGGGTGCTTTGGACTTAGGAATCCAAACTTTGTGCACCTTTCATGATTTTTGAACATTGGAGCAGCGAGTACTACCCCCAGTTTGGAGCATTTCTTCGTAAGCAGTCTGGTCGAATTGAACAACCAGAGTCTTCATATTGAGCAATTGCTTTCTCGTCGGAGGAGAAAGTCGTTCCCAGCAGAGTCGCCATTTTGTTTCACTTAACAAAATGCCCTTAAAAGGCTTTTGAAAGAAAACAAGAAAAGTGTGCAAAAGTACAAGTAGATTCTGGGAAGTATTGCTATGGAAGTCTGATCTGAGAGCGATCACTTTGTTCCTTGGACCACACGATGATGATGAAGAAAACTGCTTGGAGAAGAACAACTGGAAGAACTAAGTCACCAGAAAGGTATTGACACAATTGGCACTGATGGCACAGTTGAATGCTTTCCTGTTTTGCTTCACTCTGTTCTTGAAGAAAAGTTGAAGAGAAATACTCTGGAAAATCACTTTGCTCTCAAAGTATCTGGTCTCCAAAATCTTGTACATCTTTCTTAAACAAAGAAGTCTTTATATAGACTTGTCTTCTGTGCGTAAAAAGCTTCAATGTTGGGTCTTTATGCACGCTATTAGGATAACTGTCATCCACGTATAGAAATTAGCCTCTACGCATGTTGACACGTGTCCCAAAATCCAATAAAATAAGGAGAGCACGTACACACGTTCTTCGAGAAGTGTGGCATGAAGGACACGTCAGAAAACCACGTTCCCACATAATCAGGACAAACTGTGCATAAAAAATGTTGTTTAAACATGTCCGAGCGTAAAATAGCTCAAAGTAAGCTTCCTGCGTAAAGTGGCTAAAAATAGACTTGAGCGTAAAGGCTCAAATAAACTCTACGCGCGCAAAAAGAGTAGCTGAGATAGCCTTGAGCGTAAAAGCTCAAATAAATCTTATGCGTAAAGTGGAAGCGGTTCCTCAAGCGTAAAGCAGCTCATTGGCGCGCTAAACAACAAATCTTCTTAGCTTCTGTGCAATCATTTGTCAGAAAATCAAATCTGTCAGAACATAATCTTTGTGCATTTAATGCAGCATGGACAGCTCATTCCTCGCGTAAACAACATGGACAGCTCATTCTTCGCGTAAAGTCTGAATGTAAGGCCTACGTAGAGTTTGGTATTTAATTCAATTTGACCTTTGTATAAAGTCTATTTGGAACTGCCTTTGCGTAAATATCTCAATCTCATTGACTTGGTCTTTGAATATTATATACACTTATACACACATCACTTACTCGCTCGAGAATATCAAATGGCCCTATATACCTAGGACTAAGCTTTTCCCGAACGCCGAATCGAATGACGCCACGGGTAGGCAAGATCCTAAGGAATACATGGTCGTCGATAGAAAACTCAAGAGGACGCCGATGAGAATCGGACCAATGACGTTGACGATCTTGTGTAACTCGAAGATGATCTCTATTTGTCTGACCACCTCCATAGTCTGCGTAACCATTTCTGGACCAAGCATCTGCCTCTCGCCTACATCATCCCAAGCTAAAGGTCTGCACTTTCTGCCATACAGTGTCTCAAATGGTGCCATCTGGATACTGGCCTAAAAACTATTATTGTAGGAGAACTCCACTAGATGTAGGTGATTTTTCCATGAACCACCGAAGTCAAGTGTACATGATCGCAACATATCTTCAAGAGTTTGAATCGTGCGCTCTGACTGACCATCTGTCTACGGATGATAAACTGAACTAAACTTGAGACGAGTTCCCAAACTCTCATGAAGACTCCGCCAAAAGTGCGATATAATTGAATCCCTGTCCAATAAGATACTTACTGGCACTCCATGCAATCTGACTAGCTGTCTAAGATATATCTCTGCAAGCTGATCCGTTGACTAGACAATTCTGAAAGGAAGAAAGTAAGCTACCTTCGTGAGTCGGTCAACTATAACCCAGATAACATCTCTTTTAGCTGGAGATTTAGGTAATCCAGTTACAAAATCCATGATAATGTGCTTCCATTTCCATTCTGGGATCGGTAAAGGTTGAAGAAGTCTAGCTGGTCTCTGATGTTCAGCTTTAACTTGTTGGCAAACTAAATAATAAGAGACAAACTGAGCTATCTCCCTCTTTATGTCATTCCACCAGAAATGCTGATGGATATCACGATACATCTTCATACTACCGGGATGAATTGAATACTATGAACTGTAAGCCTCTGCCATAATCTTCAGCCTGATGTCACTACTGGGTACACAAAGACGCCTTCCAGGTCGGAGCGTGCCATCTTCATGAATACATAACTCTGCTCTTCGTCATGCTTCACATTCTGTCCTAAGCCGCTGAAGCTTAGAACCCGTTGATTGAGCTACCTTGATTCTCTCTACTATGCTGGACTGAACTTGCATACCGGCCATCAATGCCACATTAGTAGGGAGAACTATCTCTATACCATATTCTGAAGATCTGCTAATAACTCTGGTTGTGCTGTTAAAAAATAAGCTCCTGCTCTTTTACTCAATACATCTGCAACTACGTTGGCCTTTCCAGGATGATACTGCAGGTTGATGTCATAATCCACCAATAACTCTAGCCATCTTCTCTGATGCATGTTAAGATCCTTCTGGATAAACACATACTTAAGACTCTTGTGGTCGGTAAAAATCTCTACTCGATCTCCATACAAGTAATGCCTCCAAAGCTTAAGGGCAAAAATCACCGTTTCTAACTCCAAGTCATGGGTTGGATAATTTCTCTCATGATCATGAAGCTGACGTGATGCATAAGCTACTACCTTGCCATACTGCATTAAGACGTATCCCAATCCTCTGCCTGAAGTATCACAATAAACTGAAAATCCTCCAGTTCCATCTGGAAGTGTGAGAATGGGTGACGTCATCAATCCTTGCTTCAACTTTTTGAATGAACTCTGACACTCTGCTGTCCAAGAAAACTGTACATTCTTGTGGGTCAACTGCGTTAATGGTGCTAAAATTCGAGCAAAGTCTGACACAAATCGTTGGTAATAGTCGGCCAATCCTAGGAAACTGTAAACTTCTACGACGGTGCTAGGTACTGGCCATGTCTCTATAGCTACTATCTTCTGGGGGTCCACTTCCACTCCACCTCTGGTGATAATGTGACCTAAGTACGAAATACGATCAAGCCAAAATTCGTACTTACTGAACTTCTCATACAACTGGTGCTCTCTGAGAATCTGAAGGACTATTCGGAGATGATGCTCATGCTCTGCTTCATTCTTACAATAGACTAAGATGTCATCTATGAACACTATCACGAACTGATCCAAATAGGGCATGAATATGTGATTCATGAGATCCATGAATACTGCTGGCACATTGGTTGCTCCGAATGGCATAACAAGAAACTCCCAATGTCCATATCTAGATCTGAATGCTGTCTTCAGGATTTCTTGCTCTCTGACTCTGATATGATGGTACCTCGACTACAAGTCAATCTTTGAGAATACTGCTGCCCTACTGAGTTGATCGAATAAATTATCTATCCTTGGTAGAGGATATATGTTTTTGATTGTTACAGAATTCAAGGTATGATAATCAACATATAATCTTGACGTATCATCCTTATTCTTCACAAGAAACATCGGGGCTCCCCAAGGTGATCCACTAGCACGAATGAATCCCTTGGTTCTGAGTTCTTCAATCATCTTGTACAGGATCTCCAACTTTGATGGTACCATTCTATAGACTCTCTCTGATACTGATGCCGTCCATAGAATCAAATTAATGGTGAACTCTATCTCTCTCTCTGGCGGCATGACTGGGAGCTTTTCAGAAAATACATCAGGAAATTCTTCTAGTACTCTGGGAAACTGAACTACTGCTACCGCCATCCGCAAGACTGGTAGAGAAGGTTCTACTTCGCCTCTAGAAAATAAAAACTCTTCTTCGTCGGGAATACCAAAAATAATCCTGCCAACATGGCAGTCTATTCTCCTGTATTGATCCTTCAATAAATCCATTCCAAGGACCACATCATAGTTGGCCATCGGGAATTCTATCAATCTAGCAGAAAACTCTCTACCGCTAACTATGATTCGACACGAGGAAAAAACTCTATCTACTCTCACAAGACCGCTACCAGTAAGTATATTGAGCCTTACTGATAGTGACTCGGGCTCCAGTCCTATCTGTGTAGCAAATTGTGCAGACATAAATGAATACGATGCACCCGAATCAAATAATATTGATGCTGGAAAAGAGTTGACGAGAATGGTACCTGCCACCACCTCACCTGATACCAATTCTTCTGCCATGGTTAGAGCCATAGCTTGACCCTGTCCTCTTGGTGCTGGTCCCCTCTACTGGTGAACTTTCTGCTTGTTCTGAATTTGAGCTTGGGCCTGAACATATTATTGAGCATGAGGCGATAACGGCCTCGGAGGCTGGTACTACTGATGCTGCTGCTGTACTGGTGCTGGTGCCCTAACCGATGGACTGGTTAGGGTTGCTGAAGATGAACTGGCTCTATACAGAAAGGACAAATTTTATGATCCGGTGCCCCACAAGCCAAGCACAACTCCTGTGCCCTGCGACACTCTGAAACCACGTGTCCAGGCTTCCCACAATGAGTGCAACTCATTGCGGACGACTGCTTTTGCCTCTGCTGCTGAGGGTACGTCGGTGTCGAGTGCTGAACCGACGAAACTGTGGTCGCCCTCCAAGGAGCTCCAATGGTCAAAGCCCTAGCTGTCGGGGCTGGTGTTGATGACTGGGACAACTGTCCATGAGACCGCTTCCGTCCTCCAGTCCGATCTATTATTCTCTGGAAGGTATATTCATGCCTCCTAGCTGCTCTCAAAATAGCATTAAAGGTCTGATGCTCAAACTGCTCTACTGCTAGAATGATCTCTTGGTGGAGTCCCTACTGGAATCGCTGCTCTCGGTCCAATTCGATCGCCACCAAGGTGGGAGCAAATCGACTAAGCCTAGAAAACTCGATCGTATATCCATCGATCGTCTTTCCCATATGCTTGTGATTGCTGAACCTTGTCTACAGATCATACCGAGCTACTGCATCAAAGTACTTTGTTTGGAACTTGTCACTGAATACCGCCCATAAGACAGGCGTAACTAATCCAAATACTTGTATCGCCTACCAACTGCAAGCTAAGTTCAATAACTGGAGTGCACAACGGTCACCTTCTCTTCCTCTGGAGTCCTAGATGCCTCCAGAATAACCTCTATATCCTGTAGCCATGTATCAGCGGTAATAGTATTTTTACTGTCGTCAAAAAAGGAGGGTTCAGGCGCTTGAAGCTCTTAGCCGCATTGTTCCCTTGATAACCAACTCTGTCCATGGCATCATGTACTATTTGCTGTAGGACATCGCCCCGACGATCTTGTGATGCAAGCAAGTCCCGGATGAGTCCCATCAGGGTTCTATTATCAGGCTCTGCAGGCTGGGATGGCTGAACTAGCGACTCTTGCTCCCCAGAAGGCATGACTCGGGATGCTGCCCCTGAGTGCTTGGTTTGGACCCTAGGTTGCTGCTGGTTCACTTATTGTGCTCCATCCGGCTGATCGGTAGGACTAGAAACAATGTCACTGAAGAAAATGATATGAGGAGCAATAAAAAAGGACCAAGATATATCAAGGATAAAGCACCTTATCAGGCCAAGGTTCAGGAAGATTAGAAAGCTCGAGTAGAGATCAAGGGCGAATGCTGATTGAGACATCTATTCGGTAAAACCCTCACACATCTTGATTTACAAGACCTGCATGGGCCACCACTTAAACTGTGTTATACCCCAGAATAAGAATACTGGAGAGCGAAGGACAGACACAGCCAGCTACGTACATTGAAGTACAATCCACCTCGCAATACGATCACGGCTGTCTAGATGCATGAATGTTAAACAACAATCCATCGATCTCTATGGTCAAGAACAAGCCTAGTGTCTCAACCTCAAGCAAGCAAATAAATATACAAGATGTTAGATCATCAGACATACAAAGTAAGACGTGCCAAATATTACATATTCAGATGATCATGAAGTTAGTCATACAAAATACGAGACTAGCAAGAGTTAAGTCATACATGATCAACCCTAGGATTTGACAATCATGATACAACCCTTAGGCAAATATGAATTAAGTTTCAACACGAGCTAACACTTGCTCGGCGTCTAAACGTCTCAAAAGAATAATTTACAATAGAGTAGGATAGCAAAATAAGAAACCCACTCGTTGCCAGGATTACGTCTGGTGTTCACCATCTGGCAGATAAGCAGGAAGATCCTCTGGTTTCACTCCAAAATCTGGCCATACAAAACCAGCTAGGTCAGACCCTAGAAAGAGCAAGTGCCACAAGGGAGGCTTCACTAAAGAACTAAAACCAGCAGATAATAAAATAGAAGAATAAATAAATAAACATGTTTAAATGACGAGAAGACAGGGTTAGAATAAAATAATAGCTTACATTAAGAGACGAAATATAATTCCCATGCTAATCACGAGCAAGCATTCATGCACGGCCAATCAATTCCTACGGCTTACTCTCATTAGCTAACTAGGGCTATCACATGCCTAGTTACTAGCAAGATGCAATGAGATGTTCCCGCAGTCACAAGTTCTGCAGCTATCCAGGTTATCCAGACGAGGTAATTTATAAGAGTTACAAGAGTTATTAATATTGCTGGTGTACTTTCAGTACTTATGTTATCAAGAAGTGCCCCATATGACAGTGGGCTGGAAATGTGCCCTACTCGTCGGCAGGCTACAAGTCCCTCAGGTGTGGCCGGGATAACGAGATTGCCTGTAACTGGAAATAATCTCTCTATATGAACTACTTGATTAATCTAGTCATTAACCTAGTCAGATTCATTGTGAATTTCTGACCGTGGTAACCAGGAATCCATGTCCTAGATATGATGTAAGACGAGACAGGTAGCTTGTACATGCACAATCAAAAAAGTCAACCAGGTGTCAAGACAAGAGTTACTTAGCAAGTCAGGATTGCTGTCGTAACAGCCGTCTAAGATTATACATGTCATGTCAGGTTACTTGTCATGTCAAAAGTACTTATCTGGAGTGTACCTCGACGGGCCACTTATTAATAGTTATCAAGACGGGTTCATATTATCATGTTCAAGTCAAGTTCAAGTTACTACTTCAAGACTATCAAGCGTTTAGTCGAGTCGTCATAATTTAGGCCAATTATTGAAAAATATGCAAAAAAGATCGGGAACACCCATGTGTGATTGAAACTATAAGTCACATATGAACTCTGATTAAAGTGATACATGAAGATTCTTGAAGCCAAGACAAAGATCTACAACTTTCATATTTTGAGTTTGTAAGGTGTACGAGGTGCAAGGTGCGCGAACCAAAAGGTACGAGAGGTGCAAGGTGCGTAGACCAAAAGGTGTGCAAGGTGCAAGGTGACCAAAAGATACGCGAGTTGCAAGGTGCGCGAACCAAAAGGTGCGCGAGTTGCAAAGTGCGCGGACCAAAAGTTGCGAGAGGTGCAAGGTGCATGGACCAAAAGGTGCACGAGATGCAAGGTACATGGACCAAAAAGGTACACGAGGTACAAGGTGCCCAAACTAAAAGGTGCGCGAGGTACAAGGTGCACGGAATAAAAGGTGCACGAGATAGAAGTTGCGCGGACCAAAAGTGCGCGAGGTACAAGGTGCGCGAACCAAAAGGTGCACAAGATATAAGGTGCGCGAACCAAAAGGTGCGCGAGGTGCAAGGAGCACGGACAAAAAGGTACACGAGGGGCAAGTTCCGCAGACCAAAAGGTGCGCGAGATGCAAGGCGCGCGGACCAAAAAGGTGCGTAAGGTACAAGGTGCGCAAACCAAAAGGTGCACGAGGTACAAGGTGCGCAGACCAAAAGGTGTGCGGGGTGCAAGTTCACCAAAAGGTGCACGAGGTACGCACGAGGTACGCGAGGTATCGTCCCTACCAGCAAGCTTTTGGCCATAGTGTTTTAAAACTTTCAATGTCCATAACTTGGGCTAAAGGACTCGAAAGGCAAAATAAAGGTCTAAACTGAATGAAATTGAATTCTCTAAAACAGGGAACCATTACTTTTCAAAAATAACAAAATTTAAAAGATCAAAACAAAAAAAATTGAAAAAACTATAAACTTAGATCTACAAAAATGTAACCCTCAAAACCAAAATATTCAAGTTTTAAAGAGGCTTAGAATCAAGCAAAGAAGACAAAAGAATAATAAAATTTGAGATCTATCATGAAGCAAGTTGCAGTTGCCTAGGGCTTAGGTGTAGGTGGAGAGGAGTAAATAAAGAAGATGAGAAAAAATAAATGAAAGTTATGGAGGTGAGAGAGAGAAGTTGACTTAAATACCAACCTTTCAATCTCAAACCAAACCAAGCCAAGCCAAGTCATATTGAGCCAAACCAAATAAACCAGGATAAGATTAAACCAAGACTAGGCTAAGCAAGACAAGTCTAACTACGATCCACCTGACAAATGTCAGAAATTCGTACACGTATAATGAAAATACGTATAACAGAAAATATGAGTGACATAATTGGAGGTTTAGAACAACTTACTATACGGTGTCTCATAGAGTAGACTGGATGTGTCCGACTCGAATCCGAATATTCGGGAGCTGGCCGTGACATATTTTTAGTTGTGGCCCATGTAGGTCCGCTTAATAACACTTAGCTTAATAACACTTATGACATATAGTGTTAATTAGGAGACTTGTTAGATTAAGAAGAATCATCACAACATATATTACTCCCATTTTTCGTTATACGTATTTTTAGTATACATGTACGGACTCCTGACCCATATTTTGACTTGTCTAGCTTGGTTTGGTCTTGGTTTTGCTCGGCTTGGTTTATTTTGGCTTGGTTTGTGCCAAGTGGTTCATCATGATAAACTCCCTCTTTATAACCCAACTCCACTCTCTCTCTCCTCATTACTCTTTCATTTATTTTTCTTCTCCATTAATTCTCTCCAACCACCTTAGGCAAGTACAACTTGCTTCATGGAGAAAATCTATTTTTATTATTCTATTGTCTTTCCCTACACACTTCTAAGGCTCTTTAGTACTTAGCACATTTGGTTTTGGTAGATTAAAACTTGTAGATCTAAGTTTTCTCAAATTTTGGTTTTCTTGGGTTTTGATCTCTCAAACTTTCTTGTTTTTAAGTTTTGATTGTTCTATGTTGTAGAGAATTTGATTTCACCCAAAATGGACCTTTGAAAACCCGAATTTTGATTTATTTTGAGTGATTTATGGACCTTGGAAGTTCATGGGTTCCATGGTTCTTCTTCTCGGGTTGGAGAAGAAGAACAATATGGGCGCATGACATTTTATGCGCCTACAGTGACTTTAGCCTTGGGTGCATAGCCCTATATATGCGCCCAAGCTCCCTGCCTTCCACAGTGTGGGTGCATGGCTTTATATGTGCACATGACTTTTACTTGCTTATGTACATAACTTCAATATGTGTTAAGTCAGTGTCCCCTTGCTGTAGGCGCATGGTCCTTATTATGCGCCTACATAGCCAGTATAGATGGCTCCTGACTTAGCTTCCCATTGCTCTC
Source organism: Iris pallida (assembly GCA_029216955.1). Taxonomy (NCBI): domain Eukaryota; kingdom Viridiplantae; phylum Streptophyta; class Magnoliopsida; order Asparagales; family Iridaceae; genus Iris; species Iris pallida. Next base: position 922,546 of record JANAVB010037220.1, on the reverse strand, counting down.
TGCCTTCCTCAGTGTGGGCGCATAGACTATAAGCGCATGCTTGTGGGCGCATAGGATATGGGCGCATGCACTCTCTTGTGCATTCCTTCCATAACATATGCCCTACATGATGTATTTAGTCCTAGGCGCATATATGTGGGCGCATAGCCTTGGGCGCATGCCACTCTCAGCACATGCATTTTGGGTGCATGCTCTTCATGACACCCCATTGACCCTTGTGCCATCTCTTGTAAATGCTCGTATTTGTCTACCCCATGGTCCTTAGTGTAAATTGTGACCTTGTTTATACTCTTTACTTGACTAAGTTCTATTAGATTATTTTTCATGTTGCACATGTACTCTGAGCTTTAAACACGATCTTGGTATGGCACGTACACTCTCTAATAACTTCTTGATAGTGGCCCACCATGGTGCACTTATATGAACACGATATGACATTGTGACCTTACATGATAACTCTTGATAGTGACCCATCGTGGTGCACTCTTGACAAGTAACTTGACATGATAATTCTTGATGGTGGTCCGTTGTGGCGCACTCTTGACAAGTAATCTTGACAAGTAATTTTGATAAGTAACCTAACATGATAAATCTTGATATGCTGTTGCGACGGCTATCTTGACTCGCTAGGTAACTCTTGTCTTGACACCATAGATGGTTGTGCTTGTATAAGCTACATGTCTTATCTTGCATCATGTCTAGGACATGGATTCCTGGTTACCACGGTGAGGGATTCGTACTGAATTTGACTAGGATAATGACTAGATTGATCAAGTAGTCCATGAAGAGATTTTCCAGCTATATGCAGTCCCGTTATCTGGGCGCTCTAATTGGACTTGTAGCCTGCCATCGAGTAGGGCACATTTTCAGCACACTGTTATGTGTTGCACCCCCAAGTCACCTAATCCAACTCTCTCAACTTGCGACTGGATAACCTGGATTAAGACTGCAGGACTTGTGGCTGTTGGAACATCTTGATGCATCTAGTTAGTAACTAAGCTTGTGATAACCCTATTTAGTTAAAGCATAAAGCCGTACTCATTGCTTGGCCATGATTGATGAATGGAGTTCTGTCTAGTCTTGCCTAGGCAAGACTAGTACATGGTTATCTCAGCACGTTACTATTATACTTTACTTTATCGATAATTGGTTAGAGACTAAGTTCTGTTCAGGTGAAGGGTTACAACCTCGGTCCTTATTTGGTTTACAGGTTGTAACTTGGTTACTGGAATAGCCTTTAGTTATCTTATCGTTTATCGCCTTATTTCTCTAACTCATGTCTTTCGTTATCATTTATGTCTTTATGTACTAATATGCTGGTTTTAGTTCTAAAGTGAAGCCTCCTTTGTGGTATTTGCTTTTTCTGGGGTCTGACCCAGCTGGTTTTGTATGGCCAGATTTCGGAGTAGCACCCGAGGATCTTCCAGCCTTCCAGCTAGATGGTGAATACTAGACGCAACCCTGGCAATGAGTGAGTTTTATTTTGCTCTCCCACTCTATTATAAATTATTCTTTTACTGCGTTTAGCTGTCGAGCAAGTGTTAGCTCGTGTTGAATTTATATTCCTATCTGCCTAAGGGCTGTAACATGATTGACAAATCCTAGGGTTGATCATGTATGACTTAAACTCTTGCTAGTCTTCGCATTTTGTATGACAAGCTTCATGATCATTTGAATATGTAATATTTGGGATGTCTTACCTTGTATGTCTGATGATCTACCATCTTGTTACATTACTTGCTTGCTTGAGATTGAGACACTAGGCTTGTACTTGACCATAAAAGATTATTGGCTTGTAGATAAATCCTTATACATCTAGACAGCCGTGATCGTATATCGAGGTAGGATTCACTACAATGTACGTAGCTGGCTGTGTCTGTTCCTCGCTCTCCAGTATTCTGGTTTTGGGGCGTGACACGGTTTAAGTGGTGGCCTATGCAGGTCTTGTAAATCAAGATGTGTGAGGGTTTCACTGAATAGATGTCTCAATCAGCACTCGCCCTTGATTTCTACTCGTGTCTTCTAATCTTTCCAAAATTTTGACCTGATGACATGCTTATATCCTCGATCTATCATGGACCTTCCTTATTGTTCTCCATATCATTTTTTTAGTGGCATTGCTCCTGGTCCTACCGATCAGCAAGGCGGAGCACCTCCAGTGAACCACCAACAACCTGGAGACCAAGCCCACCACTCTGGAGCGGCCTTCCGAGTCATGCATTACGGGGATCCAGAGCCCCCAGTTCAGCCGGTCCAGCCTGTAGAGCCTGACAATAGAATCCTTGTGGGTCTTATTCGGGAATTGCTTGCATCACAAGATCATCGGGGCGATGCTCTGCTCCAGACAGTACAAGATGCCAAGGGCAGAGTTGGTTACAAAGGGAACAACGCGGCCAACAGCTTCAAGCGTTTGAACCCTCCTTTCTTTGACGGCAGTAAAGATGCTATCGCTGCTGATGCGTGGCTTCAGGACATAGAAGTTATCCTGGAGACAGCTAGGATTCCTGAGGAAGAGAAGGTGGCCGTTATGCGCCTGCAGTTATTGGACTTAGCCCGCAGCTGGTGGGTGATGCTAGCAGTTGGATTACCAATGCCTGTTTTATGGGCAGTATTCAGCAATAAGTTCCAAACCAAGTACTTGACGCAGTAACTCGGTATGATCTGCAGATAAGATTCACCAATCTTAAGCAGATGGACAGGACGGTCGATGGATATGCGGCCGAGTTTTCTAGACTCAGTCGGTTTGCTCCTACCTTGGTGGCGACCGAATTAGATCGAGCCCAGCAATTCTAGCAGGGACTCCACCTAGAGATCATTATATCAGTGGAGCAGTTTGAGCACCAGACGTTTGATGTCGTCTTGCGAGTAGCGAAGAGGTATGAGTATACTTCGCAAAGGATTGTAAATAAAAGCAAAAGACGGAAGAGGTCTCATGGGTAGATGTCCCAATCATCAGCACCAGCCCCGGCAGCTAGAGCTTTGACTATTGGAGCTCCTAGGAGGGCGACCACAGTCTCGTCGGTTCAGCACTCGATACCGACGTATCCTCAGCAGCAGAAGCAGAAGCAGTCTTCCACAATGGGCTACTCTCATTGTGGGAAGCCAGGACATGTAGTATCAGAATGTCGTAGAGCACAGGAATTATGCTTGGCTTGTGGGGCATCGGACCATAAGATTGGGTCCTGTCCGAATAGAGCCAGTTCATCATCATCAAACCTAACCAGTCCATCGGTTAGGGGTCCAGCACCAGTGTAGCAGCAGTACCAGCCTCCGAGGCTATTGCCGTCTCAGGCTCAGCAGTATGCCCCAGCTCAGATTCAGAACTGGCAGAGAGGTTTCCAGCAGAGGGGACCAGCACCAAGAGGACAAGGACAGGCTATGGCTCTGACCGTGGCAGAAGAATTGGCATCATGTGAGGTAGTGGCAGGTACCATTCTCGTCAACTCTTTTCCAGCATTACTCTTATTTGATTCTAGTACATCGCATTCATTTATGTCGGTTCGATTCACAACATGGATAGGACTGGAGCCCGAGTCATTATCAATAAGACTCAATATTGTAGTGCCCCACTTCGCAAAGGCACTAGATAGACAGAAAGATCGGATTGCTGGCTCTGCAACAGAAGACGATTGATCTGGGTGAGTGGACGAAGTCTCATTTGCTGATTCGCTTACGTCTAATAAGAATCTGAGTTTTTGATTGAATGCTATTTGTTAATAACAAGATAGTAATCATTAGTATGCTTTAAGAGAATTCGCATGTTGCCTTGATAAAGAGAACCTTGTCATGCTAATAACAAGACGGTAACCTGTATGTATGCTTGTAAGAGATTTCACATGTTGCCATGCTATGAACAAGAAAAGAATTAATCTGCATGCTAATAAGAAGACTTGTTGCCTTGCTAATACAAGAAACTAGATAATCTGCATGAATAAGAAGTAGAACTGCTTGCTTGCAAATAAGAAACGCTATGATGCCTGCCATGCTAATGATAAATATTGTCCCGAATATGACGCCTTGTTATACACGCTAAAGTAGAGATGTGCCTTAATCAAATAACTGTTGCCTTGCTAAAAAAAGATAAAACATCTAGGAGCTTCGGCTCTGAATCAAAGAAAAGAGAAGAATCACACAGAGGGCATCCATGTGAAAATGGGTGTCGGTATGTCTATCGCAGAGGGCATCCATGTGGAAATGGGTGTCGGTATGTTTATTGCAGAGGGCCCCATGTGAAAATGGGTGCCGGTATGTTATCTGGGGCTTCGGCTGTGTTATCTGGAAGCTCGACTCTGTTATCTGACGGACTTAAATAAATAATTGCCAAAAGATCAAATGTGCCTCAAGAGTTGGATCATATAGAAAAATGTTGGTTTTATCATGTTTATGCTAATCCTTGTCTTGTGCAGGAATGGACGATCGACTATGGTAAGAATCACTTAAAAGTGATACATATGTACTGCTTAAGTCTTTGACATGAATTGCTTGCAGAGATTTATCTATGCCATGAAATGCTATGTCCTACTAAAGAAAAGATAGTGTATCATGCTTGTTATTGTCCCTAACAGTTGCTTGAATAGAGAAATGATATGCTCATGAAATATGCTGCGCACTGCACAAATGAATAATCATAGTGCTTGAATTGAATAGTCCCTTATATGCTCGAAATGAAATAAAACAAATATTGGCTTTTCAAAGATGTTTTAAAAAGAGATGTAAACTGACTCTGTATGCATGAAATAAATATAGGTAAAAGTAGCAAGATCACATCACAAGAAATATTTTCTCACTAAATGAACAGTAATCATTTCAGACAAATATAGCTCTTTGTTCACAATCACCAATATGCTGATATACTGACCCACCATCAGTCTGCATGCAGGTGCACCATGCATCGAGAAGGATAGTCCGAAGCGATAGCCCGAGCCTCATCCTTAGGAGCCAGAAATCAGAAGAGATGCCCAAGAGATGGCATCTGTAGCAAGAGTTGGTTTTGTATATAAAGGGATATAATGTAAGAGAACGGGATTATTGTAATCTGTAAAGTTATGAGAGAATGTAACATTGTATCAGAGAAAATCGAGAGCTTGTAATCTGTTCAATTGAAATCAATAAAGAGAATTGTTTCTTGTTAGCATTGCGTTCAATACATGAATTCTGAAATATGTCCACTGCTGCTTCAATTATCTGCGATATGTTCTGCTGCGTATTGTCAAACTTGTCTATCTTGTCTTGTTCCAGGTCTTGGCCTTGTGCAAGTGCAACTTAGGCTTGCACGGCATCACGCCTTAGCGAGGACGATCGGTCCCAAAGAGTCCGAAGCGTTTGTACATGATCTTCTGATCGAAAATTCCTTGTCTCCTTGATATCATCAATGAGATGAACGTTCCATACAATAAGTCCATAAATATTTTAATGATGCCGGCATATGTTTTATCGATTTGATTTATTGGGATTGAAATGCTTAATTGAACAAGAGTTTTGATATGATCTGAATTGTGATTTCATGGATTGATGATGGCGAAGGATGAGGACTATCGCTGCTAAGGATATCGTGAGTTTCTCCTTAAGTTTCGAGGACGAAACTTCTTTTTGGTGGATAATTATGTAGTGTCCCACTCCGCGAAGGCACTAGATAGACAGAAAGATCGGATTGCTGGCTCTGCAACAGAAGACGATTGATCTGGGTGAGTGGACGAAGTCTTATTTGCTGATTTGCTTACGCCTAATAAGAATCTTAGTTTTTGATTGAATGCTATTTGTTAATAACAAGATAGTAATCATTGAGTATGCTTTAAGAGAATTCGCATGTTGCCTTGATAAAGAGAACCTTGTCATGCTAATAACAAGACGGTAACCTATATGTATGCTTATAAGAGATTTCACATGTTGCCATGCTATGAACAAGAAAAGAATTAATCTGCATGCTAATAAGAAGACTTGTTGCCTTGCTAATACAAAAAACTAGATAATCTACATGAATAAGAAATAGAACTGCTTGCTTGCAAATAAGAAACGCTATGATGCCTGCTGTAGGCCTTAAAAATGAAAGTCACGCTGAGTTGATCGGAACTGGGTCCGAAAGTCACGCTGAGTTGATCAGGACAATACTAAAAAATCATGCTGGGAGACAGCTCATCATTTTGTCAGAGTGTCATTATGACTGACAGCATGACAGTCAAAGAATGTATTCTCGTATGCCACGTATGCACGGAACTCGAGAGATCATAGCCGACTATTGCGTGACTTTTGAAATCTTCTTCAGCAAGACTCAACCTTCACCAAGTTGGCGTACCAAAAGAGCTTCTTGTCATTTAATGCGACTGACAAAGCAATCACTGTCAAAGATTTTGTGTCAGTCGAGGCACGTCGAATCAGGACAGCTGGCAGTCCTGCCTCAAGCTTGCGTGGATTTTGAGCCTTCTGGCTCAAGTTTGCGTGTATTTTGATCTTATATGTTCCTTCCTCAAGTCTGCGTGTATTTTGAGCTTTTTACCTCAAGTTTGCGTGGATTCTGAAGTTTTATGCCCCACATCTGCGTGGATTTTGAAGCTTTCTGCCCCAAGTCTGCGTGGATTGTGAAGCTTTTTGCCCCAAGTCTGCGTGGATTCTGAAGCTTCTTGCCCTAAGTTTGTGTGGATTTTGAAGCTTTCTTATCCAAGTCTGCGTGGATTTCGTCTTCAACAAGTCTGCGTGGATTTTATCAAATTGGAGTACGTGGCAGCCATGCCACTAATCTCTCGCCTACGTGTCCTATAACTTGCACACGACTCATGCATGATTGCCATGTGTCCAACAGTTACAGGCCACGTCCAGTAACTGCTCACAACCTTGCGTATGTTAAATCCTGCGTGATTTTCAACTAGGCACAGGTTGTGAAGACAGTTATCCTTTCAGTTATTTTTGACTCTATAAATAGAGTTCTTTTTCTCATTCATTGTACAGATACATAGTTGTCTAACTTACTGTCAAAATTTTGAGAGCTTTTCTTCTTCGCATAGTCCAAGGGATAAAGCGATCGTCTTCTAGATCGAATTCCTACAGTTGTAATTTTCCCAGATACACAATAAATAAAGTAAATTTATTTATGGAAAACAAATTGGCGACTCTACTGGGGAAAACTATCTCCTCTTCTGAGATGGTAACAACTCAATGCGACACTTCGTCAGTCGGCTCGACGAAGAAGGTGATATCGATCCAATTTGATCAACTCGCCTACGAAGAAATGCAGCGGGCTAAAGGTGGCAAGCCCACTTCAGCCTCCATCACTACTGCTAAGTCGAAGGGACGCTCTGTCTATGTCCCTAAGAATCGGTTGGCAATCAATGATGAAGTCTCTGCCACAGTGTCTACTCCTAACACTGGCAAAGACTCTATTGCAAGCACGCGCACTCTTGTGCGCTCAAAGATGACAGCATTCAAAAGTCATGCTGACAGTGCTGGCTCTTTAGCCAAATCTGTTCCAGCGTGTAATCTCAATCCCAAAAGTCACGCTGACAGTGCTGTCTCTTTAGCCAAATCTGTTCCAGCGTGCAATCTCACATTCAAAAATCACGCTGACAGTACTGGCTCCTTAGCCAAATCTGTTCCAGCGTGTATTTCTAAAGTCAAAAATCACACTGACAGTACTGGTTCATTAGCCAAATCTGTTCCAGCGTGTATTTCTAAAGTTAACAAACACACTGACAGTACTGGCTCCTTAGCCAAATCTGTTCCAGCGTGTAATTCTAAATTTAAAAGTCACGCTAACAGTACTGGTTCTTTAACCAAGTCTGTTTCAGCGTGTATTTCATCTAAGAAGAATAACTCTTTAGCTATCTCTTCTTCTGTGCCAAGTTCTACTAGAACTGGGGGTGGTCTTCCACACAAAGTCCCTTCGAAAAGAAATAACTCTTTAGTTGTTTCTTCTGCTCCTGTAGTTTTTACTTCAGGAACAGCTTTGACTGACAATTTTGTTAGTCAAAGAAAAGGAGATGGTCTTTTGACTACTCTTCCTTCTGGACATTCTATGTCTCAAAACTTGAATAAGTCTAAGAAGAAATATTCTTTAATGTCTCCTTCTACGACTTCTTCGAATTGGGCACAGAATTTGTCTATGAAAGAGGGTCTGTTACCAACTCCTAATCAAGGGGGTGGTTCAACTCTTCCTTCTCTGCAAATATCCAGATCAATGGAAGGAAAACTCCAAGTTTCAAAAACCAATGTGTTACCTCCAACTGATCTAAGAGCAAAACTTAATCAAATCCGTTTGGGAAACACTTCTGGTGTTAAGAAACCACATCAATCGGATATGAAGATAAGAGATCCAGATGCAGAGTATGCTAGAAATTATGTGGCTCATATTAATCACTCCCTATATAATCAAGAGCCATCAAGACCCAAGAATCAGAAATATATTCCTAAAAATACACAAAGAGTGTTCTCTGATGTACCTCAGTCGTCACAGACAGATTTACGAGAACATCTTCAACAGAAGAGAAGGAATAATTCTATGACAATGGACCATGCTGAATGTGACTTCCAGCCAAGAGTCATAATTCAATGTAGATGTCAATCAATGGTTCAAGACTATGTTGATCATGAATGTGACTTCCAGCCAAGAGTCACAATGCAATGCAGATGTCAAACAAAACGACAATCTGTCTTCAATCGGATTCAGTGTGAACCTATGCCTGATGAAGATGAGTCTTTGTTTGCTTCTGTCAACATGACCTCTCGGGATACTGGGGGTAGAGCTGATAGTCCAGATGGAGTATATAGAGGCACAAGAGCAAGAGTCCTGGCCTCTAGTCAAAGAACTTTGATCTCTGAAGATGATTCTGAATTCCTTGGAGAATCTAACTTCCTACCTCTTCCTACTGGGGGTAGTTCTCCTATAATTGACTTTGATGCACAAAGCAGTGATTCAGAACAAACAACATCCACCAGTTCATCAATAATTCCTCGTACAGTCATAACTTATATGATTGATGGGAATACTGATGAACCTTCTTCTTCTTTGACTCCTCAAGAACAAAGAATTGTTTCTTTGGAACAGCAAATGAAATCCATGGCTGATACTATGAAGTCGATGTATGAACTCATGGCAACTCAGATACAAAATCGACAGACTGTACCAGATGCCATACCAATTGACACTGGTGTAAGTCCAGTACAAGTTCCTCCAGTAGTACAATCCAATACTCCTGGACCAGCTCAACCAAATCCTAGTCTCTCTGGAGCTGGGGGTAGTGCTTATAATGCTGTTCCTCCTCCCAACTATTCTCTACAAGCTACAACTCCACAATCTTCCGGAGTTGTCTCTGAAGAATTGAAGAATCTCAAAACTCAATACGAGGCATTCAAACAGAAAGATGGTTTATAAAGGTTAGGCATCAAGCAACCTTATCCGATAGAATGGAAGCAAGTATCGTATCCTCCTAAGTACAAGCCTCCTACTATCTCATTCTATGATGGAACCACCTCTCCGAGTCAGTTTATTAATCACTTTGAAGTGATGAATGACCAACTGCAACCAAGTGATGCCCTCCTTACTCGGGTGTTTGTTGGATGTCTCAAAGGAACAGCTTATGAATGGTATAGAAGTCTCCCAGATGGGTGTATTACCTCATTTGTCGGTTTCAAACAGATGTTTCTTGAACGGTTCTATGAAGGGCTCAATGACATGACTATGTCTGCTCTTATTAGAATCAAGCAGAAAAATAATGAAACTACAGAGGATTTCATTGAACGGTTTCGAAGAGAAGCTCTGAAGATGCCTCTTGGAACTCCTGATGCTGTCACCATCGACACATGCAAATCAAACTTGTTACCAATCATCAGCATGTGGACATGATCTACTCAATTTCAAGACTGGCCTTCCTTCATAGTTAGTGCCAAGGCCGCAGAAATTAGTGCTGAAACCTTTAAAGGTTTAGGAGTGCAGATGACTCCCAAAGAAACAGGTCAAGGTACTAACAATAATGTTAAAAATAATACTCGCAAGGGAAAAGAAACCCTTGAAGTTAATCTTCAGAGCAAAGATGCATCAAATGTTCAAACTTCCCCTACCTCTATAACTCAACAACCAAGAGCACCTCGCCCTAAAGAAGAATACTCTTTTGATGACGACGATGTCCTTGGTATCTTTGAATGTCTGCTGAAAGGTAATAAAATACAATTACCTGAAATCAAGAAACTTGATGAAGCTGGTAAGACGGATCATCCCAAATACTGTCCATACCACAGATTGCTGGGTCATACAATTCGTACATGTTATGTACTGAAAGGAAAGATCCAAGAAATGATTAAATCTGGAGCTATCTCCCTTACTCCAAAAGAGAAGACCGTCACCTCCAATGTCGTCTCTATGCAATTTGGAGACTTCCCACCTCAACTTCTTGAAAGTGAGATCGTTCCTATTCCCAAGGTGACTCTTGATATAGTGAATATTCCTCCTCCACAATCTGAAGGATTGGTGCCAATTACTATAGAAATAGGAGAAATCATGTGGATTCATCCTGATCTAGTGGCAGATTTTGAATCTCTTCCTCTTCAAAAGACTACTTCTCGAAAGTCCAAGAAGACTGGAAAAATTAAGTCATGTCATATGACTTCTCTTGGGTCTACTTCTGACACAGAGCCAAAAGACAAAGAAGAAGCACTTGCTGGTGCTACTCGAACAGGGAAATCTTATTTAAAGGATTATTCTAAGAATCCTGAGGATACTCCTAATATCCCTCCTGCTGACAAAGATGCTCCTAATGTTCCTCCTGAAGAAGAATCATCCACTGCACCTGTTCCTTCAACTGCACCAGTTGAACCAGCTCTTTCTAAGCCTATAGCTCTTGAGAAAGACAAACAACAGGCTCGGTTTGATAAACCAATCAAGAAGTCCTCTCCTCTTGGACTTCAGAAGCCTTATAACTTCGACATTCTAGCTCAACTTTCTAATACTCCAGCTAGAATGTCACTCTTTGAACTTCTACGTCTTTCTAAAGAGACTCGGGAGACGTTAAGCGAAGCACTTCTTCAAGCAGACTCTTGTCTTGCACAATTGAAAAAGCCAAATGTGGAACCTGCCACTTGCTTACATTGCAACAGTGTATTGGAGATTATCCCAAATATCACCTTTACACAAGATGACATGCTACTGGAGGATAATCGACATGATCAGCCTCTCTACTATACCGGTTATATTGATACAATGAAGATAGATCGTATCCTCATTGATCCAGGGTCTGCTATAAGTATAATGTCGAAGAGTCTGTTGGATGAATTAAAAATTCCTCTTCACAAGCTATCAAAGACGGTTACTACTATCCTGGGATTCAATCAAAGCCGAAGCGAACCTCTGGGAAAGATTCATCTGAAACTTCAGATTGGCGATTTCAGATCCAAAGTCGCTTTCTATGTGATCGAGATTGTAGGATCCTATAATCTTCTTCTGGGGAGGCCCTTTCTTCATGAAAATAATGTGGTGCCTTCTACTCTTCATCAATGCTTTAAATATATTGACAGCAATGGAAGAGTACAAAAGGAAGTTGCTGATATAAACCCTTTCCATGGGGTTGAAGCCTATTTCAATGATTCTCGGATGTATAAAGAAGAGTATACAAGGGTGATACAAGCTATGGAGAAAGAGGATTCACAAAGTGAGACTTTAATAATCCCTGTTAAAGGTCGAATTACTCAGCAACAATCTTCCAAACCCTCTAGAGAAGGTCCTTTCATCATTCCAGTAAATGGACGAATCTCTCCATTACCCCAGTCGCCTACTCAAGATACACTGATCATTCCTGTCAGTGGGCGTACTATAGTTCCTGTGTCTTCACATATGAAACATGATACTCTGCTAATTCCAGTTGGAGGGCGGATTACTCTTCCATCTCAGGCTTCAAGGGAGCTCACCTCTTCTGAGCCATTTGTTATCGATCTTAGTCGAAACAAAATTCCTTCTCGTTCTTCTTCTCCCCCTTTAGTCATTGATTTGGCTAAGATCTCTAAGGCTCAGCCTTCTCCCAATGTAAATATTGCTGCTTTTAAATTTAATGAAAAGCCTCCATCTTTGCAGTATGTTGATGTGTGTAATTATGTTCATAGTTATTTACATTTGCTAGATGACTTGAGCACAATAACTATAGGAGTTGTACAGTCTATTCATACAGATGTATCCCTAGAATCAGTACAATCTTCATACTTTCTAGTTCCCAGCAGAAAGCTAGGAGATATTCCAATATTCTTTTATAAAGGGCCCAGAATCCTTCTAACCCTGAAGACGACGATAAAAACGATGATACTGGAAGATTACAACTACGTCGTTATAGTCAGCAATCTAAAGACATCATTAAAAACATGGGCTATGACTTCAGAACTGGCCTCAATAGTGGAAAAGGAAGAAAAATGCCTGTTCGTATTCCTCCTCTGAAATATGGGAGGACGAAATATGGTTTGGGCTATACTACACCTACTCCTTTTATCAATATTGTTCATGAAGATCCCGAATCTGATGAAGATAAGAGATCTGATTCTTTTAGTACTACCTCTTGGGACTCCGATACGAGTATCGGTGATTTCTACTGCAACATTCTGTCTTCCAACATGGTCTCCATTGATTGTTCTGAAGAAAGTGATGAAGACGAAGAAGATTTTGAAATCTCACCTGAATCAGAACAATGGGCCCAAAGGTTAGATAATCAATGGGAGTTCCGCTTCGAGCAAAAAGAACCTCCGACTGAAGATAAACTTGTTCAAATAGATGTGGGTGAAGAAGGATCTCCCAAACCAATATTTATCAGTGAAAGTCTTTCAGAAACTGATAAGCGAGACATGATCAAACTCATTCGTGAATACATCGATGTCTTCGCTTGGAGTTATGAAGATATGCCAGGACTTGATCCACAAATCACAACTCATAAGCTTAATATCTTGCCGAATGCTAAACCGGTCAAACAACAACAGCGACGATTTCGTCCAGACATTATGGATGCAATTGAAGCTGAAGTCAATAAACTCATGGCCTCTGGGTTCATTAGAGAGGAACAACATCCCGATTGGGTGGCTAACATAGTTCCTGTTCTTAAAAAGACTGGCAAGATCAAAGTTTGCATAGACTTCCGCGATCTCAATACGGCATGTCCCAAAGACGAATTCCCTCTGCCAATCACTGATGTCATGATCGATAATACCTGTGGATTTGAACGGATGTCATTCATGGACGGGTATTCTGGGTACAATCAGATTAAAATGTTTCCAAATGACGAGAAGCATACTTCTTTCAGAACGCCAATTGGAACATACTGTTATACAGTTATGCCATTCGGTCTCAAGAATGCAGGAGCAACTTATCAACGAGCCATGAGCATTATATTCTGTGAACATTTGCAGAAAATAGTCGAATGCTACGTTGATGATATTGCAGTCAAAAGTCGACAAAAGGAGAATCATATCCAAGATTTGAAGACTATATTTGATCTAATGCGTAAGCATCAATTAAAGATGAACCCTACTAAGTCCTTTTTAGGCGTCTCTAGTGGTAAATTTTTCGGCTTCATCATTACCTCTAAAGGTATACACGTGGATCCCGAGAAGATCAAAGCCATCCAAGAGATGCGTCCTCCACGTACCTTAAAAGAGCTACGAGGATTTCAAGGAAGGATCGCTTATATCAGGAGATTCATCTCTAATCTTTCAGGATGCTGCAGACCATTCAATAAACTCATGAAAAAAGGTGTTTCTTTTGTCTGGAATGACGAATGTCAGAAAGCATTCGATGATATAAAACAATATCTGATGAGCCCTCCAGTATTGGTACCTCCCGTCTCAGGAATTCCATTCCTCTTGTATACCCGAGCAATGAGTCATTCATTGGGTACATTGCTTGCTCAAAAGAATAAGAATGGTCATGAATAAGCCATTTACTATCTCAGTCGTACTATGACTGGAGCTGAACCTCGATATTCACCGGTTGAAAAAGAATGTCTAGCCTTGATGTTCGCTGTCCAAAAGACACGTCATTATATCATTGGCCAGACTATTCATGTCATCTTTAAGATCAATCCTATACGGGTCATGATGAAGAAACCTAGTGTTTTGAATTCTCGATTGGCTAACTGGGGAATCTTACTTGCTCAGTATGATATGCACTATATTCCTCAGAAGTCAGTCAAAGGACAAGCTTTAGCCAATTTTCTGGCTGCTCATTCAATTCCAGAAGATTCAAAACTCTATGATGAAATCCCAGATAAAGTTCTAGATTCAAACCAAATTGCTGAAGAAGATCCTACTTGGCGTCTATTCTTTGATGGAGCTTCAAGAATTGGTCCTAATGGAGACATCGTCGCTGGAGTTGGAATTATTCTTGTATCGCCAGAAGGTCTTGCTATCCAACGAGCTTATTCTCTTGATCAACCATGTTCAAACAATGTAGCTGAGTACAATGCATTACTCATTGGTCTTCAACTCGCTAAACATCTAAATATTCAACATTTGGAGGCATACGGAGACTCTAAACTCATTGTCAATCAGATAAGGGGTACTTATGAAGTTCGCCATCAAGATCTGGTTCCTTATCATAGATCAGCTATATCTATGGCTTCTTCGTTTGAAGAATTCTTTATTGAACATGTTAGGCGAGCATGTAACACAGAAGCTGATGCTCTAGCTAATCTTACGGCGGTGTTGGCTATTCCGATTAGACGGCAACAAATGATTATTATCCGCAATCGAAAGTTATTTCATCTCAAAAACAATCTGACTCTAGGACTTCCAGTCGACATTGAAGAATCAACATCTCATGACGTCAACACAACAAGAGGATTTGGATTTAGTCGTAAATCTTTATCATCTTCATCTGATTCTAGCATGGAATTCATCTTCAGTAATTCAACTGAGACTCAGAATACGGATAAAGATCGGAGACTTCCTTTCTTAGACTTCGTATTATATGATATTCTTCCGGATGATCCGAGTGAGGCAGCATCTATCAGACGACGATCACTCAGATTCTATTACAATCATACTACAAAAACCTTATATCGTCGAGCTTATGACGGTCTACTTCTTCGATGTGTTGTCGGTGATGAGGCTCAGCAGATCATTCATGAAGCACATGATGGAATTTGTGGAGCACATCAGCCTGGCCCAAAACTTCAGGACCGTATTCGACGTATGGGTTATTATTGGCCCACTATGGTATCAGATGCCATCGAATATGCAAAGAAGTGTAAAGCTTGTCAAATCCATACGGATTTTATTCATCAACCCTCGGAATTTCTACATCCGACGGCAGCATCATGGCCCTTCGAAGCTTGGGGCATGGATATTATTGGTCCGATCAATCCACCTTAATCAAAAGGTCATCGGTTTATTCTCGCAATAACCGATTATTTCTCCAAATGGGCCGAAGTTATTCCTTTATCTGAAGTTAAGACGTCCAATGTCATCAGCTTTATTAAGCATCATGTCATCTACAGATTTGGTGTTCCTCGACGCATTATTCATGATAACGGACCACAGTTTGTCAGTCAGAAGTTTACTCGATTCTGTGACGATCACCGGATTAATAATGTGGCTTCTACCGCGTATAATCCGGCAGCTAACGGATTAGCAGAAGCTTTCAACAAGACCATCATCAAACTCCTAAAGAAGTTTGTCTCTACTAACAAACGTAATTGGAGTGAGAAGCTCGGTGAATGCTTGTGGGCTTACCGTACTACAGTTCGTAATGCTACTAAATGTACACCCTTCTCTCTGGTGTATGGTTGCGAAGCTGTTCTTCCATTAGAGATTCAAATTCCTTCTTTAAGGATAGCAATCGCTAATGAACTCACTGTCGAGAATAATGATCGTCTTCGACTTCAGGAATTAGAAGCTCTGGATGAAAAGCGATAATCTACTCAACAGAATATTGAATTCTATCAAGCTAGAATCTCAAGAGCTTTTAATAAGAAAGTCAGAGTTCGAGCGTATCAAAAAGGAGAACTTGTTCTAACAGTCAGACGTCCTATGACTATGACTCATATGAGCAAGGGCAAATTTGACGCAAAATGGGAAGGTCCCTATATCGTGAGTAGAGTTTTCTCAAATGGAGCTTATCAACTCTCAGAATTGGATGGTCGAAAAGTTTTGATGCCTATTAATGGCAAATTCCTTAAAAAGTATTATGTATAAATGTAAATGCTTGTAAATCATCAAACAAGTTCATGTTTAGAAATAAAATTTTTATTTTAATTTAATCATGAATGATAGTACATGATATTAAGGAAGATCACTATCATCCTTCTTTACATTTGGACGCAGGCCACTGCCGTCCTTCTCGAAAATACGGTCAGCAAAAGAGCCGAGAACCTCCTTGCTGGAACCCACGAGGAATTTGCAAGCGGCTATCCTCATGGCTTCTTCTTCTTCAGTCCTTCCTGGTTCGAGCAGGAAGCCCAGAATGTCCTTTGGTGGCTTGGGTGCAAACGAACCTTCGCCTGCTTCCGTCTTCTTCGATTGAACTGGATCAGCAGGGCGTTCTTCTGTGCCTTTCTGAACCTTCAGGATGATTCCAGCTTTCTTGGATGCTTCTTCAGACGACATTTTTATGTTTGAGAGTAGAAGTGTTCGTTCTTGTCAGATTTCTGCTATATTTATAGGCAGAAGTTCCTCAAATAATGAAGCGTCACATTCATCCGACGATTCACACGTTCATTAATGCTTGACGGTTCATCCGTTCATTTATTACATTCATCCGACGGTTCATTCGTTCATTTATTACATCCATCTGACGATTCGTCCGTTCATAATCTTCTATCAATCTATCAAAAAGAAGGGATTCGTTACTTATCACGTTTTCATAACTTCTGGATAAATGCCGAATCTACTTGCTCATTTGTCATTTTCTATTTTTTGACCTCTGCATAGAAATCAATCTATTTTCTTTTGAGTTTCTACATATTATCATGTTCATATTACCTCTGATAATATTATGTACTCTAAATCAGAAAAGAAGATTTCATTATCTATCATGTCCACAATTCATGAAAATAAATATAAATCATTGAGCATAGAAGAATTATCATTTCCACTCTCATTTCATCATAAAAAGTCTATTACATTTTCTTAGACTTTCTTACAAATCATAATGGAAATCTATTACAATGTTGGATTTTTATTCTATGTACACAACAATAATCTAATGGAGATCTATTTCTTCTTTGATCTTCTCTGGCGGGTTCGTTGTTGGTGGCAATTCCTGATTGTCCAGCAGGAATCAAACTCTGGTCTTATCTCTCAGACGAGAGGAGAACCATAGAGTAGGGCAGCACGAAGACGTGTTGCTGCCAATACAACTGGTGGATTGGGAGCGACCTTTCAAAGGAGATAGGAATGTATCCAACATTGGGATACAATTCCTAGTTCTGCCGTGAAAGGAACTCTACTACCCGATTTCTCGGGGTAGAGCTGACTCCACCGTCCAACTCTCCGTGTATAATAGCTCTTCCTACCATCGGAGGAACACCCTTCTATCCCACGAAGAGTTCTGAGTTGTCTGATTTGCGTGTCAATAGCGCATGAGCTCCCTGATGTTGGTGTCAGAAGAACGCTCCCCACAGCATCCAAATCGCCAATGCCAGTTCTGAAAATTTTTTGCAGCCAAGCTTCTGCAGAAAGCAGCAAAGAAAAAGAAATTAATTAACAGAAGTGTCATTATCATGAGACACGCACTGGCCAGTCAGGCGCACCTTGTTTTGTCAGAAACAAAAACTCATCTTCAACAGTGAAAAGTGATACGCATACTATGTTAGACTCACCATCGAGATCTAGATCAGAAAGCATTTCTATCATTAATTTCTTGTTGAAAATAGAATCTTGCAAAAAGGTCATTCTCAGAGAAGAAGAAGAAGAATGAAGGAATGAGTATGCATGAAACTCACCTATCTATTTAAAGGACAAAGTGCAGGCCTATTCTTGGAAAAGATCCGAGTAAAAAGCGCTCATAAACCATGGAATGAGTGTCACGTGTGCTTTGGAAAATAGCACAATATTTGAAACATTCAAAGAGTGCCACTTAATATTCTTCATTAGTGCACGCTGTTCGGTGTAAAACTAGTTTTCAGCACAAAAGTTGTACTACATTTTTCAAAGCAGGTACTGATGACCTTACATAGGAAAAGAAGTACAACATTTCTCAAAAAGAAAACAGAAGAATAAAAGACACGCTCTATTTTGTGAAGCGACTGAGCTTGGCGTCCAATTCCTCTACACTAGTGACTCCTATACGATGTAACAGAACATTGAGCGTTTCACGCTGCTCTGCAAGGCTGCGTCCATTGGAAGAAGACGAGCCGTCCAGACCAAAGTGGCTCAGGAAGTTCTTGGCTAGTTGTGTAGGGTCATCTTTGAACTCGAAAACTAAAGGCTCCGGTTCCTTACCCCCGAGAGTAGGGTCGCCATGTGCACAGAAACCCAACTTTCTTGCTTCTTCTTCAGCTTCTTCCTTCGGAGTCATGTTGACGTAAGATGAATATCAAAGCTGAATTTTCTCTCCGTTTATATAAAAGAGCTCGCCGGCGGTTCATATTCCACCATAAATTGGATTCAATCAGTCTCGAAAACTGAAGAGTCATCATGACATTTAATAAGTTCATTTGGATATTTTCAAAGTATTTCAAAATTTTGAAGTCTTTTCAACTTTCGAAAACTTTGAAGGGGGTTTTGTAGGCCTTAAAAATGAAAGTCACGCTGAGTTGATCGGAACTGGGTCCGAAAGTCACGCTGAGTTGATCAGGACAATATTAAAAAATCACGCTGGGAGACAGCTCATCATTTTGTCAGAGTGTCATTATGACTGACAGCACGACAGTCGAAGAATGTCTTCTCGTATGCCACGTATGTACGGAACTCGAGAGATCACAGCCGACTATTGCGTGACTTTTGAAATCTTCTTCAGCAAGACTCAGCCTTCACCAAGTTGGCATACCAAAAGAGCTTCTTGTCATTTTATGTGACTGACAAAGCAATCACTGTCAGAGATTTTGAGTCAGTCGAGGCACGTCGAATCAGGACAGCTGGCAGTCCTGCCTCAAGCTTGCGTGGATTTTGAGCCTTCTGGCTCAAGTCTGCGTGTATTTTGAACTTATATGTTCCTTCCTCAAGTCTGCGTGTATTTTGAGCTTTTTACCTCAAGTTTGCGTGGATTCTGAAGTTTCATGCCCCACATCTGCGTGGATTTTGAAGCTTTCTGCCCCAAGTCTGCGTGGATTGTGAAGCTTTTTGCCCTAAGTCTGCGTGGATTCTGAAGCTTCTTACCCCAAGTTTGCGTGGATTTTGAAGCTTTCTTACCCAAGTCTGCATGGATTTCGTCTTCAACAAGTCTGCGTAGATTTCATCAAATTGGAGTACGTGGCAGCCATGCCACTGATCTCTCGCCTGCGTGTCCTGTAACTTGCACACGACTCATGCATGATTGCCATGTGTCCAACAGTTACAGGCCACGTCCAGTAACTGCTCACAACCTTGCGTATGTTAAATCCTGTGTGATTTTCAACTAGGCACAGGTTGTGAAGACAGTTATCCTTTCAGTTATTTTTGACTCTATAAATAGAGTTCTTTTTCTCATTCATTGTACAGATACATAGTTGTCTAACTTACTGTCAAATTTTTGAGAGCTTTTCTTCTTCGCATAGTCCAAGGGATAAAGTGATCGTCTTCTAGATCGGATTCCTACAGTTATAATTTTCCCATATACACAATAAATAAAGTAAATTTATTTATGGAAAACACCTGCCATGCTAATGATAAATATTGTCCCGAATATGGCGCCTTGTTATGCATGCTAAAGTAGAGATGTGCCTTAATCAAATAATTGTTTCCTTGCTAAAAAGAAAAGATAAAACATCTAGGAGCTTCGGCTCTGAATCAAAGAAAAGAGAAAAATCACACAGAGGGCATCCATATGAAAATGGGTGTCGGTATGTCTATCGCAGAGGGCATCCATGTGAAAATGGGTGTCGGTATGTTTATCGCAGAGGGCCCCATGTGAAAATAGGTGCCGGTATGTTATCTGGGGGCTTCGGCTCTGTTATCTGGAAGCTCGACTCTGTTATCTGACGGACTTAAATGAATAATTGCCAAAAGATCAAATGTGCCTCAAGAGTTTGGATCATATAGAAAAATATTGGTTTTATCATGTTTATGCTAATCCTTGTCTTGTGCAGGGATGGACGATCGGCTATGGTAAGAATCACTTAAAAGTGATACATATGTACTGCTTAAGTCTTTGACATGAATTGCTTGCAGAGATTTATCTATGCCATGAAATGCTATGTCCTACTAAAGAAAAGATAATGTATCATGCTTGTCATTGTCCCTAACAGTTGCTTGAATGGAGAAATGATATGCTCATGAAATACGCTGCGCACTGTACAAATGAATAGTCATAGTACTTGAATTGAATAGTCCCTTGTATGCTCGAAATAAAATGAAACAAATGTTGGCTTTTCAAAGATGTTTTAAAAAGAGATGTAAACTGACTCTGTATGCATGAAATGAATATAGGTAAAAGTAGCAAGATCACATCACAAGAAACGTTTTCTCACTAAATGAACAGAGATCGTTTCAGACAAATGTAGCTCTTTGTTCACAATCGCCAGTATGCTGATATACAGACCCACCATCAGTCTGCATGCAGGTGCACCATGCATCGAGAAGGATAGTCTGAAGCGATAGCCCGAGCCTCATCCTCAGGAGCCAGAAATCAGAAGAGATGCCTAAGAAATGGCATCTGTAGCAAGAGTTGGTTTTGTATATAAAGGAATATAATGTAAGGGTATGGGATCATTGTAATCTGTAAAGTTCTGAGAGAATATAACATTGTATCAGAGAGAATCGAGAGCTTGTAATCTATTCAAATGAAATCAATAAAGAGAATTGTTTCTTGTTACCATTGTGTTTAATGCATGAATTCTGAAATATGTCCGCTGCTGCTTCAATTATCTGCGATATGTTCCGCAGCGTATTGTCAAACTTATCTATCTTATCTTGTTCCAGGTCTTGGCCTTGTACAAGTACAACTTAGGCTTGCACGGCATCGCACCTTAGCGAGGACGATCGGTCCCAAAGAGTTCGAAGCGAGGACGAAAGGACTCTGCGGGATCGGAACGTGACAAATATACTTACTGGTAACGGTCTTGTAGGAGTAGATAGAGTTTTCATTTTCCAGAGACGAAGTTGAACCTTCTCCACCAGTATTACGAATGGCAGTAGCAGTAGCAGCTCAGTTTTCCAGGGTAGTAGAAGAGTTTCCTGATGTATTTTCTGAAGAGCTTTCAGGCATGCCCCCAGAGAGAGAGATAGAGTTCACCATTGATTTGCTTCCAGGGACGACATCAGTGTCAGGGGGAGTCTATGGCACCTTCAGAGTTAGAGATCTTGTACAAGATGATTAAAGAACTCAGAACCAAGGGATTCATTCGTGCTAGTGGATCACCTTGGGGAGCCCCAATACTTCTTGTGGAAAAAAGGATGATACGTCAAGATTATGTGTTGATTATCGTACCTTGAACTCTAAAACAATCAAGAATAGATATCCTCTACCAAGGATAGATGATTTATTTGATCAACTCAGAGGAGCGACGGTATTCTCGAAGATTGACTTGCGGTCAGGATACCATCAGATCAGAGTCAGAGAGCAAGACATCCCGAAGACAACATTCAGATCTAGATATGGACATTGGAAGTTCCTTGTTATGCCATTTGGAGCGACCAATGCGCCAGCCGTATTCATGGACCTCATGAATCGTATCTTAATACCCTATTTGGACCAGTTCGTGATAGTGTTTATAGACGACATTTTAGTTTATAGAAAGAATGAGGCAGAGAATGAGCAACATCTTCGTGTGGTTCTTCAGATTCTCAGAGAGCACCAGTTGTACGCGAAGTTCAGTAAGTGTAAATTTTGGCTCGTTCATATTTCGTACTTAGGTCATATCATCACCAGAGGTGGAGTGGAAGTGGACCCCTAGAAGATAGTGGCTATAGAGACATGGCCAGTTCCCAGTACCGTCACAGAAGTTCGGAGTTTTCTAGGATTGGCTGGCTATTACCGGCAGTTTGTATCAGACTTTGCTCAGATTTCAGTACCACTGACGCAGTTGACCCACAAGGATATAGAATTTGCTTGGACAACAGAGTGTCAGAGTTCATTTGAGAAGTTGAAGAAAGGATTGATGACGGTACCCATTCTCACGCTTCCAGATGGGACGGGAGGATTTTTAGTTTATTGTGACACTTCCGACAAGGGAATGTGATGCATCTTGATGCAGCATGGTAAGGTAGTAGCTTATGCGTTACGTCAGCTTCGTGATCACGAGAGGAATTACCCAACCCACGACTTGGAGTTAGCAGCGATAGTTTTTGCGCTTAAGCTTTGAAGGCATTATTTATATGGAGATCGGGTGGAGATTTTCACCGACCATAAGAGTCTTAAGTATGTGATTACCCAGAAGGATCTTAACATGCGTCAGAGAAGATGGCTAGAGCTACTTGTGAATTATGACATCAACCTGCAGTATCATCCTGGGAAGGCCAACGTTGTTGCAGATGCATTGAGCAGAAGAGCCGGAGTTTATTTTCTAACAGCACAGCCAGGCTTGTTAACAGATCTTCAGAAAATGGGTATTGAAGTTATTCTTCCTACCAATGTGGCATTGATGGCCAGTATGCAAGTTCAGTCCAGTATAGTTGAGATGATTAAGTTAGCTCATTCAACGGATTCTGTAAAACCCCTAAATTCTAATAATTTTTTTTTTAAATTTGGTACTGATTTAAAATTTTGTATTGTACATCGCGTAGTCGTATTGTACGTCGCGCACGAAATTTTATTTTTCGAAATTGCTCGACGAGTGCGAATATGTGCGAGCGTACATATTTTTAGAAAAACATTTTTTCTATTTTTATAGTTTCAAGATAATATATATATTAATTATTTTTAGCTATCAAAGTTTCTAAATTTATGAGTTTATTTATGAAAAGGCTTTTTAGACAGTTATAATAATAAATAATATTCTTATAAAAAGGGATACTAAAAAAGTGTATATTTGTAAATATTATTTGTGCATACATATATATTACGTAATTAATTATTAGTTTATTTTTAAATAATAAAGTAATTTTTGAAATTATTATTAATAGTATTTTTGGAAAATATATTTTGAAATTATTGTGATAATTTAAATCTTGATTTGAATTTTGGATTTATTTAAATTAATATCTATATTTGGGATTTGAATTATCTTATTTTTAAACTAAAGGATGTAAATTAATTAGATTTAAATTGGATTTTGATTTGGATTTGGATTTATTGAATTAATTTAATTAATAGATTGAATTATCTAATTGGGTTTTAAATATTTCTAGTTCTTATCCAATTGGAAATTCTCACATCATATAAATAGGCAGGTACTCATCCAAATTTCTATTCTCCACAAATATTTCTACCACAAACGTGCGTGCATCGTGTCCGTGTTTCCCGTCCAAATTTTATTCCATTATTTTATATATACATTATTTCTCTCGTGCCGACAACCCCCGACACAATAAAATTCCAATCCTAACCCTAATCCCGCCTTGTCCTCTGCCATCCCCCTCGTCGTATCCAACCTCAGCCGCCGTCTCCCAGTAACACCCCACGCCCTTACGACCACCTCGCTCCACCGTCCCGACACATCCACTCGACCCCCAATCCATCTTCTTTCCTGACGGAAACCCTACGCCCCAGCCAGCATTCAACCACCGGCATCACCATCTTCACCACTATGCCCGCAGCACATCGCTGTCGCCACCAATCACCACCTCCAGACTTCCGGCCAACCACCAACAATCCAATCCCAGCCATCCTATTAGATTATATTTCCTACACAACCCGTCCACTTCCCCCGACATCATCGGCCTTCGCCTCCCGAACCACCACCACAGAACCATCGGCCCATCCGGAGCTCCGCCAACACCATCCCATCACCACCGGCCACCCTTGCCGTAACCACCAGTAAACCACCACCACCATCGACATCCTCACCACAACCGAAAAACTCTAAATTCATCACGACCACCACAACCAGAAATAAAAAAAAATAAAAACAAACACCACCATCACCACCCCTTACCTGACCGCCGCCGGCTGGAGATCCGGCGACCGCCTACTCTTCCCAGCCCCGCGCGCGAGACCCCCTTCCGACTGCCCTAGCCGCGCGCGTCCACACCCTCCTCGACGTCGTTCCCCTTTCCGAACCCCAGTTCCCTCTCCGCCGCCCGATGTCGGCTCCCTACCTCACCGATCCGCCGAGCCTGACCTAGCGTCCAACCACGCTGCCAGAGACTCCGCCCAGCCTCATCGTCGCCCGATCCCGCTTCCTCTACCTCTCCCCGTCGACACCCGACCAGCGCGGCGGCAGCCCCCGTCGACTTCCTCCAAACCCTCTCCGTCTCTCCCGCAACTCCTCTCTCCGTTCGCCCGTGCCGGCGTCAGCCACCGGCCGCCCGCTCTGCTCCGATCGCCGCTCCGCTCTCCTCCTTTCCCTTCTTCTCACCGCTGCCGCCCTTTCGTCGAACCCCTCTCTCGATCGGCCGCACCCTCTCTCCCCTTTTCCTTTTTCTTTCTTTGTCTCACTCTCTCCTTCTCTCTGTAAAGAACATTGACCATTTTTTAATTGTTTTGTTGCTTGGTTGTTTATTATTATTATTATTATCATTTTTATTATTATTATTATCATTAATTTTTGCTATTATTACTACTTTTTCTATCATTTATAGAATAGCACTAAGGTTTATATTTATGATCTTTAGTTGTATATATGTATGTACATACACTTAGTATTAATCTTTAGTAATTATAGCATCATTATTATTATTATTATTATTATTATTATTATTATTATTTATATTATTATTGTTATATCCATAAGTAATATTTTCAAAATTGGCATATTTCAAATATGATATTTGGCGTGGACCCTATAGTTATCTTTAAATATTCCGTTAGAAGTCCTACATATATTTGCTAAATTATTTTGTGGTATTTTAAAATTATAGTTTTTACCCATAAAATTTTACTTTGACAAAGTTAGGTTTTAGTCCTAAACTTATTTTCTAGATTTGTAAATATATATCAATAATTATTTTTAACTAATAAAATATAATTTTCTACCTAGAAATCCTATTTTGACAAACTTAGAATTTTTTGCCTAATTTGATTTTGATTTTAAGTGTTCACCTAACAACATATTTCTATAAAAATATATAGTATCCTACTAAAATTTTATTTTGACAAAATTAGAGTTTTAGCTTAATATATATATATATATATATATATATATATATATATATATATATATTGATTTTCAAGTACGTAGTTATCTAAAGTGTTTTGGTAATAAAATACAGTTTTCAAGGTTATAAATAATTTTTAAATTCGTATTATTCGATCAAATTCTTTCGATTATCGTCCAGACCATGACCAACCCCATTATTCCCGTTTCCTCACCAATTCTATACTTTCATATGTCTAACCTAACTAAAGTTGACCATTCTGGACCGATGGAATACTCCGTGTCGTCAACAGAGGCTCCTTTGCGTAGTTGTACATCGAAGTCAGTCTTGTGCAACCTTTATTGTACCACACCAGACAGCTCACCAGGCGTCACAACAGGCAAGTATACCTTGCTAATTTACTGTCAAATCATTTATTTTCTGCATTATTTACTTTGTTTCATATTATTAGTTTCCTTTGTTATAAACTGCGCGTCCAAGTCACACTTGGGTGCAAGCGACTTTATTAGTCGTTACTTTATTTTATGCATGTTGACTTAGTGTTAGCGGACTACCTTCTTGTTGGGGGATATCCTTATATCTCCTTTGGCTGTGACACTCACACTACACGGTTGGAGACATGTTGCTAGGGGCACGACTTATTGACTAACTATCTCTAAAGTCGTGTGACGGTAGATATTCGTAACTGTTATGACTAGGGTTTTAGAGACTCAAGCAGTTACAAAACTGGACGAGCCATGTACATGACTTGAACAGTATGGGAAATATTGGGGGAGGACAGTCGCTAGTGCGTATGGGAATCCAAACAGGTAAACCAGTCTCCGGATGGAACTGTGGCGATATATTTGCAGATACCCTCTGACGGTTTGGACGTTACAGACGGATACAGATGAATGGATGCCAGTTACGTACAGATAGCCTAAAATCCCACCCATGCGCATGAAAGTTGTCCTCTAAATTGCACATTAGGCTGTTAGAATCTCCTTTACATATTTGTGTCTAGAATAGTCCTTTATATTATTTTATTTTGACAGTTTATATTAGATTGTTCTTCCTGTATCTTGCTACGTCCGTCTGAGGACCTGGTTTTTCCCCAGGTGTGTGTTCATGTCTTCCGCAGGTATTCTAGCCAAGGCCGTGGTCTTCTCCATTCCTTCGAAGACGATTGCGCTTGGTTTGTCTTGCCATCTTATTGATCAATTCTTGTACATTCTTTCATTGAGATAGTTGGTAGTGGACTTTGTCTCCGCCCAACGATTGTATCATAAATATTCGAGTTGATTTTTGTATTATTATACTTTTCATTGTGGATGAGATTTAGTTTGTCTTGGATTACTATATTTTATAGCTTATGTATACATACGAGGCCCTGTACTTCGTATTTATACAGCTGGCATGTCTACGTACTTAGTCCTACGTAATTTGGGACTAGGGCGTTACATATTTTTGGGGTGGCCCATGCAGGTCAAGATAAATTGTTTGGTTACTTTATCGTACCAAACAAGACAGCGAATAGGATTAGAAGTCTAGGATCTCATCCACAAACTTGACCTCTTTCCTCGATTCCATATTCGAACTACCGTTTGACTCATCGACTGCATCTTGCTTGATTCCTTCCATCATTATTCTTATCTCCCCTTCGTGCTTGCTAGAGGTTAGGAAGGTGATCCCTACTAGTTAGACATTGTCCCAAAACACCATTAGTTTAAAATTTTAAGTTGGATAAAATGCATTGTGACCTAGCAAACCCTTTGTACTTGTGATATATATTCTCAAGTTTACTTAGCTTCTAAAATTTAGAGGGCCCTAACCCATCTAGTCAACCAAGGACTTGGACAAGCAAAACTGTAAGACGACCGTATGGAGACCAACACAGGATATGACTTAGAATCATTTGAACAAATTCTACTTTATTTCAATCTTAATCTCACGTGCCTATATTTTTACTATCTAGACTAATGATGCTAATGTAGCCTAGTTTTTGCAAGCTTATTCTTTTATCGAGCTTGATCATGACATATTTTATTGGGTGCGCACCCACTAACATATTGTCTAATCAGAACCGGTACATAATGGTCTGATCAACCTAGTGCACTTTGGTTCACTTATATCTATCTACGTGGATGGGGACATAGCTAAATTTGTCCTTTAGAGTCCCATCCGCGACTGCCTTGGTAACTCCTTTTGAAATTTTTCGGTCGTCCTTGAACCACGTATTCATAGTCGATAATATCGCCTTTTGAACTCCTTATTGCTTTCGCCTTCACCTATTTTAGAAGGACGAAGATATTATACTATAACTTCCTCTAGCCTTCCTATCGATTATGACCATACCGTATTATTTTTCTATGATCTAGATCACAAATTCTTATGGCATGATTTTGTTATTGATTGTTCCCCATCGATACCCTTTGTGTCTTCTCACCCTCCTACAAATTCTTAATTTCGAGGACGAAATTCTTTTAAGTTGGGTAGGATGTAAAACCCCTAAATTCTACTAATTTTTTTAAAAATTTGGTACTGATTTAAAATTTTGTATTGTACATCGCGTAGTCGTATTTTAAGTCGCGCACGAAATTTTATTTTTCGAAATTGCTCAACGAGTGCGAATATGTGCGAGCGTACATATTTTTAGAAAAATATTTTTCTATTTTTATAGTTTGAAGATAATATATATATTAATTATTTTTAGCTATCAAAGTTTCTAAATTTATGAGTTTATTTATGAAAAGGCTTTTTATACAGTTATAATAATAAATAATATTCTTATAAAAAGGGATACTAGAAAAGTGTATATTTGTAAATATTATTTGTGCATACTTATATATTACGTAATTAATTATTAGTTTATTTTTAAATAATAAAGTAATTTTTGAAATTATTATTAATAGTATTTTTGGAAAATATATTTTGAAATTATTGTGACAATTTAAATCTTGATTTGAATTTTGGATTTATTTAAATTAATATCTATATTTAGGATTTGAATTATCTTATTTTTAAACTAAAGGATGTAAATTAATTAGATTTAAATTGGATTTTGATTTGGATTTGGATTTATTGAATTAATTTAATTAATAGATTGAATTATCTAATTGGATTTTAAATATTTCTAGTTCTTATCCAATTGAGAATTCCCACATCCTATAAATAGGCAGATACTCATCCAAATTTCTATTCTCCACAAATATTTCTACCACAAATGTGCGTGCATCGTGTCCGTGTTCCCCGTCCAAATCTTATTCTATTATTTTACATATACATTATTTCTCTCGTACCGACAACCCCCGACACAATAAAATTCCAATCCTAACGCTAATCCCGTCTTGTCCTCTGCCATCCCCCTCGCCGTATCCAACCTCAGCCGTCGTCTTCCAGTAACACCCCACGCCCTCACGACCACCTCGTCCCGCCGTCCCGACACGTCCACTCGACCCCCAATCCATCTTCTTCCCTGTCGGAAACCCTACGCCCCAGCCAGCATTCAATCACCGGCATCACCATCTTCACCACCATGCCCGCAGCACATCGCTGCCGCCACCAATCACCACCTCTAGACTTCCGGCCAACCCACCAACAACCCAATCCCAGCCATCCTGTTAGATTATATTTCCTACACAACCCGTCCACTTCCTCCGACATCATCGACCTTCGCCTCTCGAACCACCACCATAGAACCATCGGCCCATCCCGAGCTCCGTCAACACCATCCCATCACCACCGGCCACCCTTGCCGTAACCACCAGTAAACCACCACCACCATCGACATCCTCACCACAACCGGAAAACCCCAAATTCATCACGACCACCACAACCAGAAATAAAAAAAATAAAAACAAACACCACCATCACCACCCCTTACCTGACCGCCGCCGGCCGGAGATCCGGCGATCGCCTACTCTTCCCAGCCTCGCGCGCGAGACCCCCTTCCGACTGCCCTAGCCGTGCGCGCCCACACCCTCCTTGGCGTCGTTCCCCTTTTCGAACCCCAGTTCCCTCTCCGCCGCCAGATGTCGGCTCCCTGCCTCACCGATCTGCCGAGCCCGACCTAGCGTCCAGCCGCGCTGCCGGAGACTCCGTCCAGCCTCGTCGTCGCCCGATCCCGCTTCCTTCGCCTCTCCCCGTCGATGCCCGACCAGCACGGCGGCAGCCCCCGCCGACTTCCCCCAAACCCTCTCCGACTCTCCCGCAACTCTTCTCTCCGTTCGCCCGCGCCGGCGTCAGCCACCGGCCGTCTGCTCCGCTCCGATCACCGCTCCGCTCTCATCCTTCCCCTTCTTCTCACCGCTGCCGCCCTTTCGCCGAACCCCTCTCCCGATCGGCCGCACCCTCTCTTCCCTTTTCCTTTTACTTTCTTTGTCTCACTCTCTCCTCCTCTCTGTAAAGAACAGTGACCATTTTTTAAATTGTTTTGTTGCTTGGTTGTTTATTATTATTATTATTATTATTATCATTATCATTAATGTTTGCTATTATTATTACTTTTTCTATCATTTATAGAATAGCACTAAGGTTTATATTTATGATCTATAGTTGTATATATGTATGTACATACACTTAGTATTAATCTTTAGTAATTATAGCATTATTATTATTATTATTATTATTATTTATATTATTATTGTTATATCCATAAGTAATATTTTCAAAATTGTCATATTTCAAATATGATATTTGGCGTGGACCCTATAGTTATCTTTAAATATTCCGTTAGAAGTCCTACATATATTTGCTAAATTATTTCATGGTATTTCAAATGTATATTACCCATAAAATTTTACTTTGACAAAGTTAGGTTTTAGTCCTAAACTTGTTTTCTAGATTTGTAAATATATATCAATAATTATTTTTAACTAATAAAATATAATTTTCTACCTAGAAATCCTATTTTGACAAACTTAGAATTTTTGCCTAATTTGATTTTGATTTTAAGTGTTCACCTAACAACATATTTCTATAAAAATATATATTATCCTACTAAAATTTTATTTTGACAAAATTAGAGTTTTAGCTTAATATATATATATATATATATATATATATATATATATATATATATATATATTTTTTTTTTAGAGTTTTGACAAAATTAGAGTTTTAGCTTAATATATATATATATATATATTTTATATATATATATATATATATATATATATATATATAAAAAAAAAAAAAAATATATATATATATATATATATATATATATATATATATATATATATATATATATATATATATATATATATATATATATATATATATATTGATTTTCAAGTACGTAGTTATCTAAAATGTTTTGGTAATAAAATACAGTTTTTAAGGTTATAAATAATTTTCTAAATTCGTATTATTCGATCAAATTCTTTCGATTATCGTCCAGACCATGACCAACCCCATTATTCCCGTTTCTTCACCAATTCTGTACTTCTATATGTCTAACCTAACTAAAGTTGACCATTCTGGACCGATGGAATACTCCATGTCGTCAACAGAGGCTCCTTTGCATAGTTGTACACCGAAGTCAGTCTTGTGCCACCTTTATTGTACCACACCAGGCAGCTCACCAGGCGTCACAACAGGCAAATATACCTTGCTAATTTACTGTCAAATCATTTATTTTCGGCATTATTTACTTTGTTTCATATTGTTAGTTTCCTTTGTTATAAACTGCGCGTCCAAGCCACACTTGGGTGCAATCGACTTTATTAGTCGTTACTTTATTTTATGCATGTTGACTTAGTGTTAGCGGACTACCTTCTTGTTGGAGGATATCCTTATATCTCCTTTGGCTGTGACACTCACACTATACGGTTGGAGACATGTTGCTAGGGGCACGACTTATTGACTAGCTATCTCTAAAGTCGTGTGACGGTAGATATTCGTAACTGCTATGACTAGGGTTTTAGAGACTCAAGCAGTTACAAAACTAGACGAGCCATGGACATGACTTGAACAGTATGGGAAATATTAGGGAAGGATAGTCGCTAGTGCGTATGGGAATCCAAACAGGTAAACCACAGTCTCCGGATGGAACTGTGGCGATATATTTTTAGATACCCTCTGATGTTTTGGACGTTATGGACGCATACAGATGACTGGATGCCAGTTACGTACACATAGCCTAAAATCCCACCCATGCGTATGAAAGTTGTCCTCTAAATTACACATTAGGCGGTTAGAATCTCCTTTGCATATTTGTGTCTAGAATAGTCCTTTATATTATTTTATTTTGACAGTTCATATTAGCTTGTTCTTCCTGTATCTTGCTACGTCCGTCTGAGGACTTGGTTTTTCCCTAGGTGTGTGTTCATGTCTTCCGCAGGTATTCTAGCCAAGGCCGTGGTCTTCTCCATCCTTCGAAGACGATTGCGCTTGGTTCGTCTTGCCATCTTATTGATCGATTCTTGTACATTCTTTCATTGAGATAGTTGGTAGTGGACTTTGTCTCTGTCCAACGATTGTATCATAAATATTCAAGTTGATTTTTGTATTATTATACTTTTTATTATGGATGAGATTTAGTTTGTCTTGGATTACTACATTTTACAGCTTATGTATACATACGAGGCCCTGTACTTCGTATTTATATAGCTGGCATATCTACGTACTTAGTCCTACGTAATTTGGGACTGGGGCGTTACAGATTCGAAGCTTCAGCGGCTTAGGGCAGAATGTGTAGCAGGACAGAGAGCAGAGTTGTGTATTCATGAGGATGGTACACTTCGACATGGAAGGCATCTTTGTGTACCGAGTGGGGGCATCAGACAAGAGATCATGGCAGAGGCTCACAGTTCACAGTATTCAATTCATCCTGGTAGTACGAAGATGTATCGTGATATTCGATAACATTTTTGGTGGAATAGCATGAAGAGGAAGATAGCCCGATTTGTCTCTCGTTGTTTAGTTTGCCAACAAGTTAAAGCTGAACATCAGAGACCAGCTGGACTTCTTCAACCTTTACTGATCCTAGAATAGAAATAGGAGCATATTACCATAGATTTTGTAAATGGGTTACCTAAATCCCTAACTAGAAGAGATGCTATCTGGGTTGTAGTTGACAGACTCGCCAAGGTAGCTTATTTTCTCCCTTTCAGAATCGGCCTGTCGATGGATCAGCTTACAGAGATGTACCTCAGACAGATAGTCAGATCGCACGGAGTGCCAATCAGTATTGTGTTCGACAGAGATTCAAGATTTATATCGCACTTTTGGCGGAGTCTTCAAGAGAGCTTGGGGACTCGTCTCAAGTTCAGTTCAGCTTATCATCCGCAGACAGATGGTCAGTCAGAACGCACGATCCAGACTCTTGAAGATATATTGCGGTCATGTACGCTTGACTTCGGTGGTTCGTGGAAAGATCATCTACATCTCGTAGAGTTCTCATATAATAACAGTTTTCAGGCCAAAATCCAGATGGCACCCTTTGAGGCATTGTACTGCAGGAAGTACAGATCCCCGTTAGCATGGAATGATATCGGCGAGAGACAGATGCTTGGTCCAGAGATGGTTACGCAGACTATAGAGGTGGTCAGACAAGTCAGAGATCACCTTCGAGTTGTGCAAGATCGCCAGCATCATTGGGCCGATTCTTATCGACGTCCTCTTGAATTTTCTATCGACGACCACGTATTCCTTAGGATCTTGCCTATCCGTGACGTCATTCGTTTTGGCGTACGAAAAAAGCTTAGTCGTAGGTATATAGTGTCCTATCGTCTCGCTCTTCCACCATCATTACGTGAGGTACATAATATCTTTCATGTATCCCAATTGTGACGGTATATTCCGAATCCGAGTCATGTCCTTGATTATTCGAAATTGGTTGTTGGTACCAACCTTTCGTATGAGAAAAGACCCGTATCCATATTGGACCGGAGAGAGAAGATACTTAAGAACAAGACTATTAGTTTAGTCCGTGTTGCTTGGGGTCATCACTCTTTAGGTGAGTCAACGTGGGAACGTGAGGATGATATCCGATCGCGACATCCACACCTGTTTGACTCATAAGGTATAATGTCTTCCTTATGCCTTATGCTTTTAATTTCTTGCTTGTATGAATGATTGCTCGATTAACTGCTAGTCATAGATTGCTCGTGATTAGCATAGCTTGCCCTGACATCTATAGCCTCTTGATTAAATTTTGAGGACAAAATTCTTTTAAGGTGGGTAGAGTTGTCACTCCCGTTTTTCGTTATACGTATTTTCAGTATACGTGTACGGACTCCCGACCCGTATTTTGACTTGTCTAGCTTGATTTGGTCTTAGTTTAGCTCGGCTTGGTTTATTTTGGCTTGGTTTGGGCCAAGTGGTTCATCATGATAAACCCTCCATTATAACCCAACTCCACTCTCTCTCTCTCTTCTTATTACTCTTTCATTTATTTCTCTTCTCTATTAATTCTCTCCAACCACCTTAGGCAAGTGCAACTTGCTTCATGGAGGAACTCTATTTTTATTATTTTATTGTCTTCCCTACACGCTTCTAAGGCTCTTTAGTACTTAGCACTTTTGGTTTTGGTTTCTCAAATTTTGGTTTTCTTGGGTTTTGATCTCTCAAACTTCCTTGTTTTCAAGTTTTGATTGTTCTATGTTGTAGAGAATTTGATTCACCAAAAATGGACCTTTGAAAACTCGAATTTTAATTTATTTAGAGTGATTTATGGACCTTGAAAGTTTATGGGTTCAATGGTTCTTCTTCTCGGGTTGGAGAAGAAGAACAGTATGGGCACATGACATTTTATGCGCCCACAGTGACTTTAGCCTTGGGCACATAGCCCTATATATGTGCCCAAGCTCCCTGCCTTCCACAGTATGGGCGCATGGCTTTATATGCGCCCATGACTTTTACTTGCTTATGCACATAACTTCAATATGTGTTAAGTCAGTGTCCCTTTGCTGTGGGCGCATAGCCCTTATTATGCGCCCACATAGCCAGTATAGATGGCTCATGACTTAGCTTCCCATTGCTTTCTGCCTTCCTCAGTGTGGGCGCATAGACTATAAGCGCATGCTTGTGGGCGCATAGGATATGGACGCATGTACTCTCTTGTGCATTCCTTCCATAACATATGTCCTTCATGATGTGTTTAGTCCTAGGCGTATACATGTGGGCGCATGCCCTTAGGCGCATAGCCTTAGGTGCATGCCACTCTCAGCACATGCATTTTGTGTGCATGCTCTTCATGACACCCCATTGACCCTTGTGCCATCTCTTACAAATGTCCGTATTTGTCTCCATGGTCATTAGTGTAAATTATGACCTTGTTTGTACTCTTTACTTGACTAAGTCCTATTAGGTTATTTTCCATGTTGCATAAGTACTCTGAGCTTTAAACACGATCTTGGTATGGCACGTACACTCTCTAACAACTTCTTGATAGTGGGCCGTCGTGGTGCACTTACATGAACACGACATGACATTGTGACCTTACGTGATAACTCTTGATAGTGACCCGTCGTGGTGCACTCTTGACAAGTAACTTGACATTATAATTCTTGATGGTGGTCCGTTGTGGTGCACTCTTGACAAGTAATCTTGATGAGTAACCTAACATGATAAATCTTGATATGTTGTTGCGACGGCTATCTTGACTTGCTAAGTAACTCTTATCTTGACACCGTTGATGGTTATGCTTGTATAAGCTACATGTCTCATCTTGTATCATGTCTAAGACATGGATTCCTGGTTACCACGGTCAGGAATTCTTACTGAATCTGACTAGGATAATGACTAGATTGATCAAGTAGTCCATGAAGAAATTTCCTAGCTACAGGCAGTCGCGTTATCTGGGCGCTCTAATTGGACTTGTAGCATGCCATCGAGTAGGCATATTTCTAGCATACTATTATGTGTTGCACCCCCAAGTCACCTAATCCAACTCTCTCAACTTGCGACTGGATAACCTGGATTAAGACTGCAGGGCTTGTGGCTGTTGGAACATCTCGATGCATCTTGTTAGTAACTAAGCTTGTGATAACCCTAGTTAGTTAAAGTATAAAGTCGTACTCATTGCTTGGCCGTGATTGATGAATGAAGTCCCGTCTAGTCTTGCCTAGGCAAGACCAGTACATGGTTATTTCAGCACGTTACTGTTATACTTTACTTTATCGATAATTGGTTAGAGACTAAGTTCTGTTCAGGTGAAGGGTTACAACCCCGGTCCTTGTTTGGTTTAGGGGTTGTAACTTGGTTACTGGAATAGCCTTTAGTTATCTTATCGTTTATCGCCTTGTTTCTCTAACTCATTTCTTTCGTTATTATTTATGTCTTTATGTGCTAATATGCTGGTTTTTGTTCTTAAGTGAAGCCTCCTTTGTGGCACTTGCTCTTTCTGGGGTCTGACCCAGCTGGTTTTGTATGGCCAGATTTTGGAGCAGCACCCGAGGATCTTCCAGCCTTCCAGCAAGATGGTGAATACTAGACGCAACCTTGGCAACGAGTGGGTTTTATTTTGCTCTCCCACTCTATTGTAAATTATTCTTTTGAGGCGTTTAGCCGCCGAGCAAGTATTAGTTCGGGTTGAATTTATATTTCTGTCTGCCTAAGGGTTGTAACATGATTGACAAATCCTAGGGTTGATCATGTATGACTTAAACTCTTGCTAGTCTTCGTATTTTGTATGACTAGGTTCATGATCATTTGAATATGTAATGTTTGGAACGCCTTTCCTTGTATATCTGGTGATCTACCATCTTGTTACATTACTTGCTTGCTTGAGATTGAGACACTAGGCTTGTACTTGACCATAAGAGACTGTTGGCTTGTAGATAAACCCTCATACATCTAGACAGCCGTGACCGTATATCGAGGTAGAATTCACTTTAATGTACGTAGCTGGCTGTGTCTGTCCCCCGCTCTCCAATATTTTGGTTCTGGGGCGTGACAACATAGGACCTGTAGTATATATACTTAGAATTATTATTTTAGTTTTTCTGCCTAGATAGATTACTTATTTGTTTTTTTGCATTCTAGAGAATGACTATTTTGCAAGCTTCTGAGGGTGAGGCTTCTTCTGGTCATCCTTGGTCACAAGGAGATATACAACCTACCCACCATCTGTCATCTCTGGTGTCCCTACTATCCTTCTATCTATGGACCCTATCATCCACACTCTCCATACTCAACCTATACATACTCTTCCACCTGCACCAGGCCTTATTCCAGTATAGACTACTGTCACCTTAGATGGGAACCAACTCCTTGATTTATTTCAGGGGTTCCTAGCAATCCACCAGGAGTAGATTGCCTTGTTCAGACAAAGCTTAGAGCATACAGCTACACCACCACCACCTAGAGAGCCTCAGCCCCGATTTAGGACCGTGCAAGACTTTATAAAGTTGGGACCGATGGAGTTTGCGGGAACCGAAGGCATCATCTACCATGGAGAGGAAGATCAGCGAAGCTAGATTGCCCGACGACCTCAGAGTCAGGGCGGTAGGGTTTATGCTGACAGACCTAACTGCTACCTAGTTCAAGAATGAACCAACTTTTACCACGAGGGAAGTCACCTAGGAGCAGTTCAAAATTCTATTCAAGGGGAAATTATTCTCTGCTACGACCAGGGAGGTACTGGGACATCAGTTATAGAAGCTAGAGCCAGGGAATCGCTCAGTTGAGGAGTACGCTGCAGAGTTCAACCGCCTAAGCCGTTTTGCCCCAGCTTAGTTGCAGACCTTGAGGAGATGGCAAGTAGGTTCTGCTACGGACTTGCTCCAGAGATTAACGTCCTACTAACGACCATTGGAGCTACAATCTACTGTCAGAGTCTGGAGTTGGCATGGAGTTTAGAGGCTCGTCTGATGGCCTATAAAAAGAGGCCGTATGCTAGCACCGACCACTATAAGAGTCCTGCCAAGTACCCTGTATTTCAGTTTAGATCATCTGTACATCAGCAGCAGCAGCCTTATCGCCCACCTGTACCCAGCAGCAACAGTACCATCCATCGATCAGATCTCCAGCATCGCAACAGCAGAGATAGGCTCCAATAATTTGTGCATTTTGTAAGAGGCCAGGACATGCAGCTGACATCTGCCGGAAGAAACTCGAACAATGTCTTGCATATGGGTCTTATGCACATCAGCTCCGGGAACGTCCATTAGCCTACCCTAGAGGAGGAGCACCACCAGGACAAGCTGCATGTAAAACCCCTAAATTTCTACTTTTTTTTATTAAATTTGGTACTGATTTAAAATTTTGTATTGTACGTCGCGTAGTCGTATTGTACGTCGCGTACGAAAATTTTATTTTCGTAATTGCTCGACGAGTGCGAATATGTGCGAGCGTACATATTTTTAGAAAAACATTTTTCCTTTTTTTTATAGTTTCAAGATAATATATATAATAATTATTTTTAGCTATCAAAATTCTAAATTTATGAGTTATTTATGAAAAGCCTTTTTTGGAAAGTTATAATAATAAATAATATTCTTATAAAATGGTATACTAGAAAAGTGTATATTTGTAAATATTATTTGTGCATACATATATATTTCGTAATTAATTATTAGTTTATTTTTAAATAATAATGTAATTTTTGAAATTATTATTAATAGTATTTTTGGAAAACATATTTTGAAATTATTGTGACAATTTAAATCATGATTTGAATTTTGGATTTATTTAAATTAATATCTATATTTGGGATTTGAATTATCTTATTTTTAAACTAAAGGATGTGAATTAATTAGATTTAAATTGATTTCGATTTGGATTGATTTAAATTAATAGATGAATTATCTAATTGGGTTTTAAATCTTCCTAATCCTTATCCAACTGGGAATTCTCACATCCTATAAGTAGGCAGGTACTCCTCCACATTATTTTCTCCATAATTCATCTTCCACAAATTCTCTACCACCACAACTAGAGTTCGTGCATCGTGTCCATGTCCGTGTCCTCCGTCCCTTCCACTAAAGCTTTTCTAATACATATACTATTTTTGATGCGTCCGACAATCCCGGACACTACCATAAGAGCTACCCCCGACTACATCCTCGCCACCGCCAGCCCAGCCACCATCTCTGTCGTGCAAAACGTTCCCCGTCGCCGCCACCAAAGATAGTAACCTATACCACAACATCACCCTGGCCATCATCATCATCATCATCCGACCACAGCCCACACCTGAATCAACCGCCACTCAAAATCCCCATTGCCCCGAAACCCGACGAACACCCGCGCCACCAGTACCCCGTCCATCCGCTTGGCCGCCAACCGCCACGGCCAGGTACAAACACCATAGCCATCACCACGCCCATTGGGGTTCCGCCACAGTAACACCCCAACCACCATCACCACCTCACAACCAACCCCGGACCTCCTCCTCCGGACCTCCTCCTCCGCCGTGTCCGGCCACCCGCCGTGTCTCCAAGATAAACCAACCAAAAATAGAAAAAAAACCCTCACCTCCGCCGAGCTCGACCAAGCCTTTCGACGTCCGCACACCTGGCTTCCACCGGACCCGCCCCCGCCGGAGCCGTCCCCTATCGCGAACCGCCTCCGCCATGGTCAGCCGCGTCGATGCCGCAGGACCTCCCCCTCGCTGGCCGCCGCTGACCCTCCTCCGCCGCGCCTAGCCGTGGCTACCCGCGCGAGCCGCCTCCCCGTCGCCGCGAGCCACCGCCATCCGTGCCCTAGCTTCCTCCCTCCGCCTTATTCCTTTCCTCCGTAACCCATCGGCGACCGGATCCGCTGTGACCAGCCTTCCGCTCGTCCCACCACCGTTGGATATCCGCCGCGGCCAGCCTCTCCGACCGGCCGACCGCACCTCCCCGAACCCTCACTCGTTCGGCGCCTTCCGCCGTGCCGTGGCCAAAACTCTCGCCGTGCGCCGCGAACCGCGCGTGCCGCTAACCCCCACGCAGCCACCTCCGCGCTCTCGACCTCGGGCTCACCGATCTCCCCCACCGCCGGCGTCCTCCTCCGCTCGTCGAGCTCTTCCGCCTTTTCTCTGCTCTCGTGCTCTCCTCACTCGTTCACTCCCTCACTCTTCTCCTTCTGTTCTCAATTTTTTTCTCTTTCTTTCAATCCCTCCTCCTTATGTGGTCCTCTGCCTTTAAGAGCGGCAGCTTTAGTTTGTTTTTTTATTTGTTGCTTTTTTTTATTATTAGAGCCATCACTCTCTCTCGAAAAGAGAGAGCATACAACTACTGTTATTATTATTATTATTATTATTATTATTATTATTATTATTATTATTGTTGCAGTTGTTATTTTGGTTATTATAGGTGTGTTATTTTAAGTGTTTTTTTATATAGATTAATATATTTGTATGTAACAGTGAATTGATAAATACTTTAAATATTATTATCTTTATCATTGTTTACTATTAGTACCACTTATTTATTCTAATTACTTTAGTACGTAAGATAGGTAGTTACCTTAAAAACTTTTTGTGTAACCAAATATTATAGGCTACGATATATTATTGTAACATTTTTACCTATTCAAAGTTTTTACAAAATTTTAGTTTTACAAAATAGGGTTTTTGCCTTAAACTTTTTTGGAGTTATTTTGTATTTACCTAAAAACATACTTTGACTAATAAAAATATAGTTTTCAATTATAATAAATATTTTTTCAAAATAGTTATTTATTTACTTTTCTTTAAATTCCAATTCTTGACCCTTGCTAGTCATATTTCCATCTTCTTACAATTCTCGGACTTTCCTATATCATCCCTAACCAATTTGACTATTCCGGACTCAATGACATGATCCGTGCCACCATCAGAAGTCACCTTGTGTACTTGTTACCGAAGTCGCTGTTCGTGCTACCGTGATTATCGCAGCACACCAGACGTCCTACCAGGCAAGACACCTTGCCATTTGCTGTTTATTTATTTTAGCTCATATTTCATGCATTATTTATTTTCTTTATGCAAAATAAACTGTGATACATGGCATAACCTGTTAGAACTTACTGTTCAGTTATATTTCCTGCTATATATTATTTTTCTTACACATTAACCCTAGATTTAAGGGACCGTGTTGCATTCATTGGCCCTGACACGTTGTACTACGAAGTTGTGTGTCGCATGTAGAATACGGATATGCATGACTGGCTGGCCATCGGTGCGTATAAGCCGTGCGATAGGAATAACCGCTAATAGATATTGCATGCTAGTTTGACTTAGCGGTTATAGAGGTTTACTATTGTGGATACAACATAGTAGGCATTGGGCGTGGAGGATAATGGAAAGATACGGGGTTGATGACCCATGATTACTGACGGCCAATGGCATTCTACGAAATGTTATGCTCTTACTGATGGGGCCTCTGGTGCCCCAAGGGGGGACTATGTCGATCCTATTTAGCCAGGGCCCATGCGTAGGAAGGATTGTTCTTAACTACATTTCACTTAGAACGGTTAGGCTACCTTATCCGTTAGGTATGAGTACTTTTGGTTTGAGTACTTGTATCTGACCGTGGCTTGGAACAATAACTTATCGTGGATTAGTTCGTCACATCTTGTCCTTGTTTGGTTGTAGGTGTGACTTACTACTTCGATGAGAAGGTATTGAACCTTGTTGGGGTCCGGATATCATATTGGATTCATAGGATGGAAAGATACGTCACCGTGAATTAGTTTACCATCTTCTATTCTTGTTTGGTTGGGGTGATGGTAAGCTAGTTCAATAGGTGTGTATTGGACCATGTTATAATTCAATTGACTTATTTATTTGAGCAATATTTATTCAGTTTATATGGCATGATATTATGTGTCTTGTTACGTCCCTCTGAGGACCTGGTTATCTCTCCAGGTATGTGTTTTTGTCTTTCGCAGGTGTTCTGGCTCTAGCCGTGATCATCGCTATTTCTTCGAGGATGATTGTATTTAGATCGTCTTCGCTTCGCTCGCCAAAATCATTTATTCTTTCATGTATTTTTCTTTTACTTGTTGGTAGTGAATTTATCTCCGCCCAACATATTGTATCAAGATAACTCATTATCATTACATGATATCTTTTATTCATTTATTTTGTGTGGATGAGATTAGTTATGGTTCTACTGCATTTTACAGCTTACGTATATTTATTATACGACTGGCATGTCTACGTTCCTAATCCTACGTATTTTGGGACTTGGGCATTACACTGTACCTCAGCCTAGAGTACCGCTCCCAACCCAGCAGCAAAGGTTCGGGCAGCAACAACAGCAGAGAGAGGCTCAAGGGAGAGCCTATGCTATGGCTATTGATGCACCAGAGACAGTATCGGAGATAGTACCGGAGCCAGAGCAGGAGATAGTAGTTGACGTCATCACATGTCTTATTTCACTACATTCTTATCCAACTACTCCATTATTTGATTTTGGCGCTTCACATAATTTTCTATCGCTTGAGTTTGTATATAGACATAACCTTATCATTAGACCCACTAAGAGAATTGGCAGAGTTATGGCTGGAGGGAGAGCAGTATCCATTAGTGATGTAACACCCCTGAATTTTTGGAATTATTATTTTCTTATTTATTTGACTTAAATAGGATTTTTTGGAATTCATGAATATTTTTAATTAAATAGTTATTATTATAGATGACCTTAGCCATGGTTAAATTTTGGAGTTCAAGATGACTAAGAATTTTGGCACGGAGAGTGTAGTCGTGTGCTTTGACTAGTAATTTAGCCATGGTAGGGAAGGCCGAGCCAAAGGTGTGTTCTGACTAGGAAAACCAGTCAAAGTTGCGACTTAACCCCTATAGACGATTTAATTATTTATTAATTAGATTATTGACTTTTTTAGGAGACTCGATTATGTCAAACTAGACAAACTGAACCCGAACCAAACCCAAGCCCATGTAGACATGTAGTGAGACCAAAGACGGCCATGTAGACATATTTTAGGTAGATGCAAATAATTCGTATTTATTTTTAGGAATTAACCAATATTTTCTAAATATTTGATATACGTACAATATAGGTAGTATTGATATTAAATGGCGTTTTAGAATATTTGTACGCTTTCTGGGGCCAAATAAAGAGTGTGTATGATATGTCCACCAAAACTACTATTGGTTTATTTTTAACTGTTATTAGGATTATTATTATTATTAATGTTATTGTTGTTGTTATTAAATAAAATTATTTATTATTATTGGTTATTTTTATTATTTCATTGTGTAATATATATATATATATATATATATATATATATATATATATATATATATATATATATATATATATATATATATGTGTGTGTGTGTGTGTGTGTGTGTGTGTGTGTGTGTGTGTGTGTGTATGCATATTCTATAAGTAGGCCCTGCACAAGGAATAGATAATATTAAGATTTATTTTAGAATTTTTATGGAGTATTATATATATATATATATATATATATATATATATATATATATATATATATATATATATATCTATTATACAAAACACAAAGGTTTTTGAATCCTAGGGCTGACTGTGCAAAGATAAAGAGTGGTTGGGATTTAATCTTGGTGAATCAACGGTTGTGGGATTTTATGGGGAATCCAAAGAGTGGGGTTTGCACTCATAATGGTTGTAGATGAGCATTATTGAGAGTGGAGTTTTATGGAGAATGAGCATTATTGAGAGTGGGGTTTTATGGGGAATCCAAAGGGTGGGGTTTGCACTCATAATGGTTGTGGATGAGCATTATTGAGAGTGGGGTTTTATGGGGAATCCAAAGAAAATTCACATCCAGCAGTGGTTGGGATTTAATATTTTGATGGGGGCCTCATAATTATTATTGTTCGTTTAAAATTGGGGGTCCAAGATTTGGAGGGGGAATACCTTAAATGAACTATGCCCTATGGACACGGGTTATGACTAGTATATATATATATATATATATATATATATATATATATATATATATATATATATATATATATATATATATATATATATATATATATATAAAGATAGAATAGAAGGAAAAAAAAGGAAAACAAATTCATATAAGTGAACAGTGCTCATGTTCATTGTCTCCTCTCCCGCTCAGAGGAGGCTCTGCGAAGAAAGGATTTTGATCGATTTTGAACATCATTCAAATCAAACCAAAATTTCAATCAAATATTTCTCCCTAATCTAGTACTTATTCTCTCCAAGTGTAAACCCCATCCTGATCACAACAGGGCATCTAATCCTTTCCAAACCCGACAGTATCAGCCCTAGCCGACCCAGTGTAGCAGTCGCCTGCTATATAAAAACAAGATAGAGAACAGAGAAGAAAAACTCTATACTCTAACCTAAAGCCACCACGACCCTTCCTTGTCATCTGCGCACAGCCCCTACTTCTGAACGCCACCGCAGAAGCCGCCGGAGTATCGCCGTTTTGTCGCTACAACGCAGAATAGGGCACGGAACAAAGTACTATGTTTAGAAACTCCAAACCGAGTACTCAACTTCTCCTTGATTTTTCTCCGCAATGGCTCAGTTATTTTCAATTTTGTAAATTCCTATGTGGAGCACCTGATCCTCTAGATGACCCACATCGTAGTTCCTTGAGGTATCGGTCCAATGAGTCAGAAAAGCGACTCGAAAATCCCGACAAAACTATTTTTCTGACAGTTTAAAAAATTGTCCAACCACCCAAGTTCGTAGTCTAATTCTGACCAATCCCTTAGGATTTTTTCAAAACTTTTGAGCAGAAAATTAGATCACTTATAACACTTTAATACACTTTTTATAGTTTCTGATTTCATCGCGTATACGAAAAGTAATACGTTTTCCAAAATCGAGAAAAATATGACACACTGTTTTGAAAAACATATAATTTTTCCCGATACGGGGTCCGTCCCGTCAATCTGGGCAACTTGGTCGTAACCCGTGAGCATCGAAAGATGCGTACGGTTGTTTCGGACGTATGGCCTTCGACGGAACTCGAATTGGTTGCGTGTATGCGACGAATTCGATGCATATCGGTCGAAAAATGCCGTATCGGCCTCTTTGCAAACTAGTCAAAACTTTGTGCATGTTCCTTAACTCGAGACGAAACTTGTGCCATTCGGATCGTGTCATTTTTTGGTCCTGTGACCCAAGTTTGGTTCGATTCTGAGAAGGTCGACTGGAACGCTATTTTGGCCGGCCCGCGACCCGATCCAATGGACAAATTTGTGCACGGTCCATCGGAATCCAATTTTGGACATACGGTTGGATTCGTATCGTCAAACCGGGCCCGTAGATATATTGTTTGATGACTTTAGAGACCATAAAATATGGCACATTTTTAGGTACAAAATGGGTCCAACGACGGATACCATTTTGACCCGAAGTTACCGTTTTGCCACTGTTTCCAGAATTGGACTTATGGGTAGGCTATCCTAGCTAATTTAACTATTTTAAACAGGTTGGTAATATCTGTTTTAGCCCCCGAATACTGTTGTAAGAGTTTGACTTTTGTGGCTCATTGATTGACTGGATAGTGTTGGTTCTATGTGC
Source organism: Iris pallida (assembly GCA_029216955.1). Lineage (NCBI taxonomy): Eukaryota > Viridiplantae > Streptophyta > Magnoliopsida > Asparagales > Iridaceae > Iris > Iris pallida. The sequence goes on along the minus strand of JANAVB010037220.1, from coordinate 877,850 downwards.
TACCACCAGGCAAGTATACCTTGCCAACTTTGTATAGTTTACATCTATGCATGCTCTTATTATTCTTTCATGTCTCCTTTTCTTTTTCATATTTGCTATCTTGTCATGATTTATTTCTATGTCTCTTACCTGTTATCGTTTATTGGTATCATTAGTTATTATATATATTTTTACCTATGACTTAGATAGAATTATTTTCTAGAGTGATTTGATTTGACCACATGTGCCATGATACCTTGACTTGATCACGTGTTCCATGCTACCTTGACTTGACCCTCTACCGATACTAGGATTGGCTACTTGACCACTCTCGACTCGGGAGACCCACGACAGGGCTACGATAGAGACTCACTATAGTTAGGGAGTACCATGACATGGCTACTAGCTATAAGACCGGGAGTACCATGACAAGACTACGATCATTCGATTTTTTTTTGTAGTCAAACTTAGTATTACCTTTCATATGACATGTCATTATCTATAGAGTTCTTCTATGTGTTCATTCTGTTTCTCGTAGTTGTTTCCTGTTTTCCTTGCATGTTATATACTGTCATAGTAGGCTTGTATATTATGTACCTTGCTAGTCCCCTGAAAACCTGGTGATCTTTCCAGGCTTAGTTAGAGACGAAGATTTCCTGGAGATTCTGGCGTCGAGACTGGAGTCATACCTTCGCAGGAGGATGAGACAGTGGCAGAGGACTTTTCTTGAGACATGTCTCTTTATTTTAGACTTGCTACTTTATTTACTTTTATTTCAGTGGACGTGTAGTTGATTACTTTATTTCCTTTTACTGTGGTTTCGAGATGTCTTACCCACACAGTTATTATTTATATTTTATGTTGGACAGATCTTTTTCATTAGCATTCTTTTTTTGGACTTGATATCTTGTATCTTATTATTCTGTGTGGATGAAATTAGCTGTGACCTGAGACTTGTATTGTATTATATTGTATTGCTGGGATGTTATCATGATTTACAGCTTAAACATTTTGCTAACGGGCTTACTTTGAGATTTGGCCCTTTGGTGAAGTGTTATTGGCATGTACCGTATCCTGGTCCTATACATATTTTGGGACTGGGACATATAGAAGCATGGAATTTCAGGGCGCATCTATGTGCCAGAATTCCTATGCGCTCATACTACTCAGAACATGCGCTAGGGAACTCAAACGAAGTACTTGGCACAACAAGACGACAAAAGTATAGACATCAAAAGAAGATTTTTTATTTTATAAATGTCTATTACATGTCTAAAGAAGGGGCTTTACATAGGAGAATTTCTACAAAAAGAAAGATCCTAAGACTACAGCCAGGCGCAGCAAACTGCCATGCGCCCCCCACCAGACGCATCATCAGACAGGCGCATCACTTCAGCGTCTCAGTCAGGCATGTCTCTTCAGCGTCTCAGTCAGGCGCAGTCTTCAGCGTTTCAGTCAGGCGCATCTCTTTATCGTCTCAGTTATGCGCATCATGAAGTCTCAGCATATGTGCCTTACTTCGACCCGATCAAATGCTTCGACTAATGAAGCATTTATTGAGCAGAACAGGAGTGGGCGATCAATCCCACTCTTGCATGAGGAAGAGCTCTCTAAAGACCAAGGAAGAGAAGAGCACCGCAATCGATCCGCGGCTAAAGGAGCAGCTTTCAACACAACCAGAATGGGCAACACCCACTATGGCAGAAGAAAGAGCCTCCAAAGCCGGAAGCATCGCAATTCCGATCTACGGCTCTTCCAGCATAACGGAGACAGGGCTCGAGCATTCCGATCTTTAGATGCAACAGGCACCTTCCGCTGCCTCAGAAGCCCTCGACTCCGACTTTTGGATGTAACAGTCACCTTCAAGTGCATGAACGAAGACAAGTCATCGCATCTTCACCCTCGGGAGCATCTCGTCAATAGAATGTGCTCGAGCAAACAAGTCCATTCGGGAAGACGTGAGAGAACGAGAAGCAAACTCTCTCCTTGCCACTATTTGTAGGCCGGGCAAATCAAACCCATGCGCCAAGTGGTAGGCTCTCCGAATCTCGTGCAATAAATTTGCATTTATGGTGATGAACCTGACGCTTCGAATTCGGTCAAGTCAAAACGGCTATTTAAAGCACTTAAAGAACACAAAAGTCGGACCAATAAAGGCACGTCATGCAAAAGGATGTGCTGGTCAGACACCGCGCATCGTATAGACGCGTCCGTCAGTTCCAAAGCGCCCCGTATGGATGTGCCCAATAGAGCACAGATCCATACGTCCTAATCAACATAGACCCATGCGCCCATTTCGGCTCGTCATCCATCAAGCAATTAATGCTTAAATGACAGAGTTGGCAGCAAGTCCCCCGAGGACTGGACAGTTAGCAGCTTTTCAGAAGACGAAGCGTCGCTGACATCAACATCATCATTACTTTCCTCTGACGGCTACAACCCACGTGGCCAACCAACCACTTGCATGCGCCTTAGCGGCCATGCTCCTGAAGACTCGCATGTGCCTCAAAAGCCGTGTCTCCTGACCGGTTCGTGACTCCTGAAAGTTGTGAGCCAAAGTCTTCTCATACGCCCAATCCGAGGCGCATCCTACCAGATCACTTTCCACCAAATTCGAGATCCTTGAGCCATGGACCTACGACACGTGTCATTTGACTCAATTCAGCCTATCGAAGGGGTGCTAATCACCCAAGAGCTCAGCAACAGAAAGATCCTCTCCCCTGCTACGTGCCAGCCCATAAAAAGCAGCATGAAGAATTCAACCCACAAATAATGGTGCATCAACCATGCGCCTTTCGCAGCTTTAACCACGTGGCGTCTCTACGTACAGGCATATCCTACATATGCGCGCATGAGCGGCCAGCCTGCAAGCTATAAAAAGGGATAATTTCCTTCTTCCACACACACCTACGGACAGAGACCTACATACACAGTGAGAGAGGCTGATACAGACACTCAACGTCTTCTTTCTCTCCGCAAGCTCCAACACCCAGAGCAACTCAGATCTTTAAAGAACCGAGAACCGTCGTCAGATCGTCAACGGAGTCAACGCATTACCACTCGCTCCATCGACACAGGGACCCAGATAAACAAAAGTGTTCTCCTAGGACTACATCTAAGTCCTACATTGTAACACTATTCTGTTTGTAATTGAAATTGTAATAAAAAAATTTTAATGGCAAACAAGCTGGCGACTCTGCTGGGACCTCTTTCTCCTCCACCGAGAAAGCTGTGTCATAATCCGACGATGTAAAGGTGGGCTCCTCCCACAAGACGCTGGTCGTACGCCTCAATCAACAAGCGTATGAGGAGTTCATCTCTGAAGGCAGTGCAAGTCCTTCGAAGCGGCTGCCGAAGCCGAAGAAGACTCGCCAAGTCTGGGTGCGCAAGGTCGAGGCCCCTGGCACCACCACTGAAGGGGACGCACCGATGTAGTCCACCCTTCTCACTGACGTCCTCAGCAGTCAGGATGCGCCCACCGGTGCAGCACATCTCTCGGAAAAGCGTGGTACTGACCACATTCTCCAACCATCTCCTTCTCAGACAAGAAAGATGCACCGACGGAGCAATGGCGCATCTAATACCCTGCGCTGTAACTCTGATGCGCCACTGAAGGCTTCTGTCTTTGACAGACTCACTCGCAGTCGTGGCGAGGAGAATTTGGACTCTGAGTACTATACACCCGAGCGGGCTGGTACAAAGAAGTCTAAGGCAGCACGGGCCATGCGCCTCAAACGTGCTATACTAGTAGCAAACCAGAAGCATGGGCTCACAATCATACGCGCTGCTGATGGTAAGCTGTATAAGGTCGACTCGGGTGCTTCTATGCCAGAAACGAGCCGACTTTCAAAGTCCTTGCCTCACTTGGACGCATCTGTTGCATTCGTAACCAAGTCGAGCAAGGCAAACTGTGGTCTTGAACCCCAGCACCTACATAGGATGTATGTCTGTGGCTGGTTCAAGTCACTGTAAATGTTGTACCCCCACTACTGATCTGAGCGCATCTTCTGCGTTGGTTCAGGGGTACAACATTCACCTGACCACCCCGGCGCTTGGCCTTGCCATGCGCCTGATGGGGGTGTGAAGGTGGCACTCTTACTTGACCACCCCGACGCTTGGCCTTGCCATGCGCCTGATGGGGTGCAAAGGTGGCACTCTTCCCCAATGATTTGTGTAATATGATCAGTCACAAGCGCAGATCAGAAGAGTCGACTGACGAGCACAATGCGCCCCATATAGGGCACACCTGTGCTATAGTCACCATCATCTGTTGTTACAAAACAACAGTCCCACCATCAAAGCAGTCCGTGTTCCAGCGGCTGCAATCATCAACACCCCTCCAACGTCGCCTCGGGAAGAAGGTGTCAATTGAAGAGGAGCCAGAACTAAAGGTTGCTTCTTGCAACGTAATCTCTAACTCCTCGTCAATCCGAAAGGTGACTGGCAACTCCTCGATCTCGTCCTCATCCAAGAGTCAATCGAGGAAAGCCAAGACAACTGTCCCGTCCTCTGGAGTGTTTGAAGGTACTCGGAGGAGAAAGAAGATCTTGGAGGAAGCTGGGGGGAGTAAAGCCCTTGTTGATCCTCCTTTTAAAGACGGAGACGTCCTCCAGAGCATAGCTGGAGGTAGCCAAATCCTTGTTGATCGTCCTCCTGAAGACGAAGACGTCCTCCAGAGCACAGCTGGGGGTAGCCAAATCTTTGCCAATCTTCATCCCCAAGACGAAGATATTCCCCAGAACATAGCTGGGGGTATTCAAGACGAAGCTCCAGGAGAAGCGAGTCCTCTACAGGAGAGTGAGGCCGAAAGCGAAGACTCAATCGATCCATCCACTTCCAGCCACGTCCTGATCGTATACATGACTGGGGGTGATACAGAGTCAGATGCGCTGCCAGCAGACCTCGTCCAGCGCATGGATACTTTGGAAGGGGAACTCAAAACCTTCTCTGCCTCCATGCAAACACTAACTCAAGCAGTATTTGAGATACGGTCAGCTTTGACAAGGGTACCTTCTACCGGTCCTGACCCAGGGGCCAATGGAGAATCAAGTGTACCCCTTCAACGGGTATCCTTGGATACAGATCGCCGTGAAGCACCTCGGACGTCGGAGCCATCAAATACTCAACTCCAGGCTGTACCACCTTTTCCGACTCCCAGCTCCACGGAAGACGTGGTTGAGATGATCAAGGACTTGTGCGAGCGCTTCGAGTCCAAGAACAGACAAGAGGAGCGCCAGAAAATGGGAATTCCACAACCATACCCCTTCGAATGGAACAAAGTGGTTTATCCTCCCAAGTATAAACCACAAACATTGACGCCATACGACAGGAAGGACTCTCCACGCCGCTATCTGACGTACTTCCAGTCTCAAACGGGACATCTCCCGAAGGAAGACGTACTACTCACCAGCATATTTGTCGGGGCATTGAAAGGAGTGGCTTACGACTGGTACTGCAGTCTCCCTGACAACTCCATATCTTCCTTCGACGACTTGACGAGTCTCTTCCTCGATCGTTTCTACGACGGAGGGAAGGACATGACAATGGCGTCCCTAATAGAGATACGTCAAAAGGAGAAGAAAACAGTTCGAGCATTCATCGAACGGTTCTGACAAGCCTGCTTCAGACTGCCCCCGGGCATGCCAGAACATGCACTCCTCTCCTCCTGCAGCATGAACATACTGCCTGCGATCAAACTCTGGCTTAACTCTACTCCTCCTTCCGACTGGAGTTCATTGATCATCGAGGCCGAAGCAGCAGAAAAGAAGGCGTCCAATGCTCGTCTTCTGGGAGTCAGTTTCCCTGTCTTTGAGGACAAGGAAAAAGGGCCTGCAGCCAACAACCCTGGACGAGAGACGAAGTGAAAGCAGGCATTGACTGTCAATGTCTCCAAAGGTGCACCAGCACCTACTCAAAAGCCTCCAATTGCATCGAGGCCAAAAGAGGTTTATTCTTTCAACGATGAAGACACCCTACAACTATTCGAGATATTGAAGCAGGGTGACAAGATCAAGTTGTCGAACCCAAACCGTCCTGACGAGGTTGGGAGAGTGGACAATCTGAGGTACTGTCACTACCATCGGTTTGTCGGACATCCAACTAAGGACTGCTACGTCCTCAAGAACTACATCCAGCGCATGATCAATGTGGATGTCATCTCCGTCGACTACGAGGAGAAAACGGTCTCGGCCAACCTGGTGTCACTCCAATTTGGTACCTTGTTGCCAACCACAACACAAGATGGCGTCTGTAGAAGCATGGAAAATAATAAAGAAAGATCCATGCAGCCAGAGAGCCCCACGCGACTCATAGAATTTATGCGGCTCAAGGACCCATGCGGATCAAGGATCTATGCGGCTCAAGAAAGTCCCATACGGCTCAAAGAGGAGCCACGTGGCACACAAACAGCTCTCTCGTTTGTCCTTTACTACATTAAATGCCTTGACGGCTGACATCTCTGACAGTTCTGACACAAAGATATCATTATAACTCCCTCATAATGGCAAACTCCTTGGGAAGCAAAGAAAATCTCTGACACGATCCCCCGAGAGTCAGAAGCTGTCATGCGGCCTTGACACGTGGACAATCGTATACGTCCCAAGCGGAGACTCCCCCATGCGGCCCAAGCGGAGGCTCCTCCATGTGGCTCACGAAGACTAGCTCCATGCGGTTCACGAAGACCAGTCCCATGCGGCTCACGAGGACTAGCTCCATGCGGCTCACGAAGATTAGCCCCATGCGGCTCACGAAGACCAGCCCCATGCGGCTCACGCGAACTAGCCCCATGCGGCTTACGAAGACCAGCTCCATGCGGCTCACAAGGACTAGCCCCATGCGGCTCACGAAGACCAGCCCCATGCGGCTCGCAAGGACTATCTCCATGCGGTTCACTCATACGGTCATCCACACTCATGCGGCTCAAATTATTACCATGCGGTTCAAATAGTCAGGGGGCCACTCTTAGGCGGCCTTGACACGTAGCCATTCTTATGCGGCCCAATAAGGAGAAACTCTCTTGCGGCTCAGATTTCTGCTGTTATGACACGTGGCATGATAGCAGGGCACGTGGCATCAGATTGATCGAAATCCTCCAACAAATCCCAATGAAATATTGGAATCAAATCAGATCATTTGCAAATAAGCCAGTTAAAGACACATGTCGAGGAATCCGAGGTTGGCATGACAAATCAGGAGAATTTATGTCAATCAACATTAATTACCCACAAAAGATTTGATGCAATCACATTTATTGCTCAAATCTCGATGAACGGCCCAGATCCAGTGATCCTTAGCCGCCGACTTTCAAGAATGGACAATCATCATAAACCCTAATGAAGCCCCCCACTCTTATAAATAGCAGGGTGCCATTCCCTTGCGAGGAGACACACATATATACACAAACAGATACAGAGAGAGAGGAGACACACAGAGAGATATAGAGACAGATGCACATAGAGACATAGAGAGCCAGAGAGCCTGAAGAGAGAGCATTTCTTCATCAACGCCTAGCAGTTCTTCTACAGAGCCAAGGCTACACCCGATCGTCCAAGGAGTAAGGCAGAGCTGTCGTCGCTTTCCCGAGCCTCTAAAGTCACCCCCAGAATCTAAAATAAACAATTGTACTTAGATTGCTGTACCTAGGCTTTCGTCCCTTGGCTTTCTTTGTACAAGCGAGTTTTTATTGTGAAGTAAAAGTCCAGTCCTCCGATAATTGCTCTGCTCTTTTATATTTCATGGCAAACACGATGGCGACTCTGCTGGGGACAAACTTCTCCATGGCTGAGGAGTTGGGGACGCAATTGGATGCAGCCAAACTTGGCTCGACGCAACAGAAGATGGTCGTCCGCTTCGACCAACAGGCGTTTGAAGAAATGCTCTCTGAAGAAAGTGCTGGCCCGGTCTAGTAGCGAACCCGCACAAAGAAAGCTCGCTGCGAGTGGACGCCGAAATCATTTGCTCCTCCACAAGCTCTGGACAGGTTACTCTCTGCTACCCAAGACGGCGAAGGCGACTGTCATACGGCTCCACTTCGAGCCGTAGAGGACTCTGCTGTTCCCAAGTCTGGCAGAGGAAAGTACTAAGATGCTGGACTTGCAGGAACAAAGAGTAATTCTATACGCCCCAAGAAGAAGCCGAACACTCCTGTGGCCAAATTTGCCAACCACATGCAGGAGGCTCATGCGGGTGAATCTGCCAGCCGCATGAAGAAAGTCTATGTGGCCAGATCATCCAGCCGCATGAAGAAAACTCATGCGGCTGAGATTTTCAGCCGCATGAAGAAAGCCTATGCGGCTACGTCTGCCAGCCGCATGAAGATTATTGATGACAACAGCATGACGCCTACCCCGCGTGGCTCTGTCTTCGATCGCTTCTCTTATGGTCCTGATCTCTTATGCTCCCAAGAAGACATGTCTGACTCTCTCCAGTATCACTTAAACTCTTCCTACTATGTGCCCTTACGTACTAGAGCGAAGAAGTCTAGGGCAGCGCGAGCTTGGCAAGCTCGATCCGCTGATCCGGTCTCTGACCATCCGAGCGTCCCGCATACCGTTATACGGGCCTCAGATGGAAAGTTGTACAGAACCACTCGAGTCTAGCCCCCGGCAGCAAACGGACTGAGAGGTTCGCAAAAGTCTCCCAAAATCCAGGAAGCGAACATGATCGATCCAGACCCATCTGACTTGCGTGAGGCCATCCTCCACAAACGCAAAGAAAGAGAAGATACATCGGGGTGCAAAGAGTCCTCCTACGGATGTCACTGCACCCAAGTCATCATCAACTGCTGCTGCAATAGCGCGACGGTACGAGAAGACCGGCAGTCCATCTTTCAAAGACTACAACAGCCGTCTTCAGAAGACGAGGCACTTCCCGTCGTCTCCTGCAACTCTGCTCAGAAATTCTCTGCCGATGGGAGAGGGAAGAAGACCAGTGCTCCTAGCCCAAAGATATCAACCACTTTGACTAAGAGACTGTCGTCTAAGCAGGTGCCCACCACCGGAGTTTTCCAAGGTTCCCGTTCTAAGACGAAATCTGCCACAGTGGAAGATTCGTCGTCCACACCACTGGGGGTTGCTGGGACTGGGGATAGTATTCCTCTGAACCTCCACGACAATCTGATGTTCTAAGAAGACGAGCCGGGGAAAACAACTCTCCCATCAGATGCAGCAAACCCCGACGTCCCCGAGGATGTCCACAATTCCCAAGACGATGCGAACTCGGAAACTGGGGGTATTGTTCCTTCTGAGTCCGAACCAGAGGAGAACATTCCCACATATCCCGATGACTTCTCACTACAGGGGTACGACTCGGAGGACGCTTCCTCCACCGCTCTGTCCATCTCTCCTCACGTAAAGACGGTGTTCATGACAGACAGCAGCCAAGGGGGTTCCAGTGATCGCCAACGCATCGACACTCTGAAGGCCATACTGCTTGCCTTAGTCAAGTCTGTGGACGAGATCAAAGCGGCCCTTCCAACTCTACAAGGAGGGACGCCTGGCCAAACAAGCGCGGGTCCCGCGGTCAATACGAACTCGAATTCAGCGACACCAAATCCGGGCAATAATCCTCCTGAAGTAACGACCCCCACCGCCGTGGATGAAGCCCGAGAAGCAAGAAGAGAGGTCCAGGAGCTCCGAGCCATGTTTCACGCTCGAGAAAACTCTCAAGACCTCAGAATTCGGCAACCGTACCCTGCTGCCTGGAGGGATGTTCCATTTCCACCAAGATATAAGCCGTTCAACATCAACCCGTATGATGGCAAGACCTCCGCAAGTCGGTACATCACTTACTTCGAGGTCACCACCGACCATCTGCCCTATGATGATGCCATCCTCACACGATTATTCATCAGGGCATTGGAAGGAGTCGTCTTCGACTGGTATCGCAATCTGTCGGACAACTGCATCCACTCCTTCGCCAGCTTCAAGCATATTTTCTTGGAGAGATTCTACAAGTAGGAGAGGACATCACAATGTCCACTCTCATGGACGTCATCCAAGGAGAGAAAGAGCTGACGAGGAACTATATCGAGCGATTTTGCCAAACCGTAATGAAGTTGCCGTCTGGAAATTCAGATTCCTCCTTGATTGAAATTTGCCAAAAGAGATTGCTCCCAACAATCAGTCTCTGGATGGGCGAAAGTCATTTCAAGGACTGAAAAATCTTTATCATCAGTGCCACAAGCGCCGAAGAACGACTGAAGAAGGCTCGCCAACTGGGATTGCACATCTCAGAGGGAGAGGACAAGAGCAGACGTCCCAACGCCAACACCAACAATGGGGGTAGCTCCTCCAACAATCGGGACAACAAGGGCAAGCAGGCTATGGTGGTCGACACAGCACAGAAGCCTGAGCCAAAACCGGCAGACAAACAATGGCCACAAATTACTTACTCCTTCGAAGACGGTCACGTCAAGCCCATCTTGGACATACTCATACAAGGAGACAGGATTCAGCTTCCTCCACCAAGACGGGAACCGCGGCCGGCAAAGATGGAGAACCCAAAGTACTGCCATTACCACCGCTACGTCTACCATGCTACACACGACTGCTACCAACTAAAACGGTACATCCAAAATCTCATCGATTCGAACGCTCGGGCCATCGATTTCGAGGAGGTAACAGTGGCAGCCAATATGGTGTCGATACAATTCGGCAGCTTTCCTCCGACAAAAACTCAAGACGGTGTGGTCCCCATCCCTCTGGCAACAATGGAGATTGCTAATCTTTCACCTCCCCGAGACCAGGCTGCTGGTCTAGTGCCCCTCACCACATCACAAGGGAAGGTCGTGTGGGTCCATCCCGACTTGGTATCTGAAGTGACTCAGCCCACACCATCTTCCATTGGCAAGAAGAAGAGCGGAAAAGTCAGATCCTGCCACACAATCTCGGCAGATATCGAAGAAGCTACAGCCGTCGTCACTCGGTCTGGAGCACAATCCCAACCATGGCTGACAACTCGGCTGAAGATCATCAGCCCGCTACAACCGATGCTCCGGGACCTGCTCAGTCTCCGACGACCGACAAGCCTAGGCCGAAGGAGACTCGCTTTGACAAATCCCTCCGAAAAGAGGCACCGCAGGGGCTGGAGAAGCCCTACAACTTCGACATCTTAGCGCAATTGGCCAACACACCGGCCAAGTTATCATTATACGAGCTTCTGAGACTCTCAAAGGATGTTCGCGCGGCTTTGAGCGATGTACTCCAAAATGCCGATGCGTACCTGGCTCAGGTCAACCTCACGGGAGAGAGCCCGCCTGCAGATCTCCAAGACAGTGCTTGCACGGGAGCGATGCCCAACATTGTCTTCACTCTGCAGGACATGCTCATCAAAACCAACCTGTACGATCGCCTGCTATACTACACGGGATACATCGGCGACGTAAAAGTTGATCGGATGCATATTGATCCTGGCTCTTCCATAATCATTATTCCGAAGGGTCTGTTACATCATCTCCGCTCCCTATGCATCGCCTGACGCCGAGAAGCACCGCCATCAGCGGTTTCAATTCGGGCAGGAGCTACCCAATTGGGAAGATTCGTCTGAAGTATCAAATTGGTGATCTCCAGTCGGAAGTAACCTGTTACGTCATAGATGCAGACACTTCTTATAACATCCTCTTGGGGCGCCCGTGGATACATGATTATATGATCGTGCCTTCCACGCTACACCAGTGCTTCAAATATGTCAAAAAACACGGCTTCGTGAGGACGGAATTTGTCGACATCGATCCTTCAAAGGGGTCGAATCCTACTACTCAGACTTCTGTCTATACGAAAAGTCAAAGAGGCACCTAGATGAAGGAGATGTAAAAGCTCGTACCGAGACAGCCACAAGATCAGAAGAACCTCTGACGATCTACCTCCAAGCTCGTAAACCTGGCAAGTCCGTACCCCTTACAGCCACTCTGCATAAGGACGCAATCAGCCTCTCGGCACAAGAAGAACAGATGATAATCCGGCTGCCAAGGTTTGGCCAAGTGCCAAGACCCACAACGGAGCCACTGACAATCAGGCTGCCGAGAGTCGGCCAGTCACAAACGGAGAAGCTCAATCCCTCCGACAAGCCAATGACGATACGCCTTCCCAAGAAGGGTCATCACCCCGATGCGAGGCCTGGAACCTCTAGCGAACCAACCACTCCCCGCCCAGCATAGAGCACCAGACTGGGGGTTGCTAGTCTGCCAACAACTCCCCGTTCTGCTCTACCAGCTGAACCCCTGACGATCAAGCTGCCCAGGTCGTCCTCTCAGTCTTCATTTACGCAGGGGGTAGCCGAAGAGGAACCGGAGCTAGCCAAGTATGTGGTTGCCCATACTGATGTTTCCTCCGCAGATGATGTAATCCCGCTAGAAAAGATACCTTACTTCATCAATAAAGGGCTATCATTGAACTATCTCGAGCTTAATAAGCTTTGTACAATGTATGCTATGGAACACGGTATTGGCACTCACCTACACACACAGGTGACAAATGTGTACACCGCAATCCAGCTTACTCCAGTGGAAGATGCTTACCACATAATCGAGGGAGGGGACCATCCAATCATCTTCGGCCGAAAGGACGATCCGTAGCCCTTCACCATAGAAGAAGTCGACCTTGAATCAGATGCCGGAAGACTGTCTCTGTATCTTTATAGCCCCCAATCTAAATATCTCATGCAGAAATAGGGGTATGATATGGAGACGACGCCAGGCTTGAACTATGGTACCAGACGACGACTACATTTGAAGCCACCGGTCCCGGCTGGCAAACCACGGGACTACTATAGCAAGACTCGATGTGGGTTAGGGTATATTACACCCACGATGACCCCTGAGAGTTCAGATGAAGAATGTGACTGGCATTCACATTCAACCGGGTCACCAACTTCTGATTCGGATACCAGCATCGGAGATATATTCAGACAAGTCTTGTCAGTCAACATGGCATTCGTCGACGCTTATGAAGAAGTTGAAGACATTCCGGAAATCCTCGAGCTAGAGCCGTGGGCCCAACAGTTGGATGCACAATGGGAAAAGCGGTTCGAACAGAGAGAACCTCCTACTGAAGACGAGGTTATACAGGTCGACCTCGGCAGCGAATCTTCTTCAAAACCAATCTTCGTCAGTAAAAGCCTAACAGACGAAGAGCGAGAATCGCTACTGCAGCTTGTCAAAGAATATATCGATGTGTTCGCCTGGATCTATGAAGACATACCGGGGTTAAACCCCGAGGTTGTCCTCCACAAGCTCAACATTCGGCCGGATGCAAAGCCAGTCAAGCAACCGATGGAACTGGGGATTCCCAGGACCCTTCCTTTAGTGTGCGTATTGATCGATAGAAAGTTAAACAAATCAAATACGTGTTCTAACCCTTCATAGGAGGAAACTAGGGTTCACAAATTATACCTGCGACGGAAAGGAGACAAGTAATTCCTGGCAATCTCGAGCGGACGATCCCAAGATCTTCTGCACGTATTCCTTCCTCGAGTTGGACGTCGTGTGGGCGACAATCTCCCAACCTTTTCTTCTCCTTGGCAGCACTCTCTTTCTCTCCTTACGTGAATCACAAATTTAGAGAAAATTTCAGATTTCTAATCAGGAATCTGGCGGCCAGAGAATAGAGGATATATATAGGCTACGACAGGGACCATGAGGAGAAATTAGGGTTCGGCCTCCTAACGGATCTGGATATCCCGTGTTCAGCCCGAACACACAATCCAGGCCCATTAACAATAGCTCGGCCCACTAATGAGCTATTGTTGCACTACCTCCCTAATCCCAAATTATGTTTTGTGGGCTCCCTTTATTATATGCTCGTTTGGCTCCCCATGTTAAGATATCGTATGTCCGTCGATCAAATTAAGTTACTGACAACTATATTGATTCGACATCTTTTATCCTTAAGTAGTACCGCTCAACTTTATTTGTCATGTCGGATATAATCTACCTGCAGGGTTTACATGGCAATCCTTATGAGCTCCTTAAGAGGACATCATCAACCCGATGTATCGGGACATGGATTCTATTTATAATCAACAGCCCATCATACATACAATGTTATTACCCAATTCATAGAGGTTGTTGATCCATAATAAATCTCACTCTTTTATGAGTCAAAGTAATGCACATTGTATATACATGTCCGTTATTATATCCGGATTAAGAGTACAAGCATCCATAATAACAGAGGTGTTTATTCTCTTATGTAGTCAGTACAAAGAGAACAACCTCAAGTGGTCCTGTTCAATACACACAAAGTGTACTAGTGTAAACCTATAGTCAAGATAGACTAATACCAGATTACACTACAACATTTCCAATAGATTGTCCAAGTCCATCTAGGTTGTGAACTATTTATATACTCCATAGGAAACTGATAATATGATCTTCTGTATGATACCACACACCATATTATCTACAATATAGAATATCAGACATTTGCATTAACACTTGCAACAAATACAATATGCAAACATTTGCCCATATGATTCTCATTCAAAATTTAAGGAAATAAGGTTACTACAAAAGTGATGCTTTTAGTATATAACCCTAACAATCTCCCAATTATACTCAAAGCATTGCTTTTCAGTATACTGTTACAAATCTCCCACTTATACTTAAAGCCATGCTGCTACACATCTGACTCCCATTCCCTCAACATGACTGTCAAAAGTCTTAGCTGGTAAGCTCTTTGTAAAGGGATCAGCTAGGTTGTCGGCTGATGCTATCTTGATCACATCAACTTTTTTTTCTTTACGAAATCTCGTATCAGGTGGTACTTGCGCTCAATGTGTTTGTCTGTCTTATGGGCTCGTGGTTCCTTCGAGTTTGCAACTGCACCACTATTATCACAATAAAGTGTAATAGACTTAGGCAAACTAAGTACCACGTCCAAGTCCAACAGAAAGTTTCTGAGCCAAACCGCTTTTTTGGCTGCCTCAGAGGCTGCCACATACTCGGCTTCCATGGTGGAATCAGCAATACATTTTTGCTTGATACTCCTCCACACAATGGCTCCACCTCCCAAAGTAAACACATAACCTGAGGTAGATTTCCTGGAATCCCTATCTGACTGAAAATCTGAGTCTGTATACCCCAAGGGAACTAAACTATCTGCTTGGTAAACTAGCATATACTCTTTAGTCCTTTTCAGGTACTTCAAAATATACTTTACGGCAGTCCAGTACTCTTGTCCTGGGTTAGACTGATATCTGCTGACCATGCCTACAGCAAAACAGATGTCTGGTCTAGTACATAGCATTGCATACATTAAGCTTCCTACTGCTGAAGCATAAGGAACTGCCTTCATGTTCTCTATTTCTTTAGGTGTCCTCGGACACTGCTCCTTTGATAGAGCAATTCCATGTCTAAAAGGTAAGAAACCTTTTTTAGAATTTTGCATACTAAAACGAGTTAGTACAGTATCGATATAGGAAGCTTGGGATAAGCCCAACATCCTTTTTTTGCGATTTCGTAGAACTTTGATCCCAAGGATGTGACCTACTTCTTCTAAGTCCTTCATATCAAACTGTTTAGATAACCATACCCTTACTTCAGATAATACCTTCACATTGTTTCCAGTGAGCAAGATGTCATCCATATAAAGTACTAGAAACACCACCACGTTTCCGTCACACTTTCTGTATACACATGATTCATCCTGACATTAATCAAATCAATAGGATTTTATCACCTGATCAAAACAGATGTTCCAAGATCTGAAAGCTTGCTTAAGTCCATAAATGGACCTTTTGAGCTTACAAACAAGATGCTCCTGGCCCTTTTCAATAAACCCGTCTGGTTGCTTCATATAGATGTCTTCCTCAAGACTTCCATTAAGGAAAGCTGTCTTGACATCCATTTGCCAAATCTCATAATCGAGATGAGCTGCAATAGATAAAAGAATCCGAATAGACTTAAGCATGGCTACAGGAGAAAAGGTTTCCTCATAATCGATACCCTCTCTTTGAGTAAAACCTTTTGCTACAAGCCGAGCTTTAAAGGTTTCAACCTTACCGTCTGATCCTCTTTTTCTCTTATAGACCCACTTGCATCCAATGGCTTTTACACCAACGGGTGGTTCTACAAGCTCCCAGACCTGATTAGAATCCATAGATTCTATTTCAGATATCATTACTTTTTGCCAAGACTCTGCATCTTTATCTTGGAGTGCTTCATTGTAGGTACAGGGATCATAATCTTGTTCCTCAGGGACGAAGTCTGACGACTCTCCCAAGAACATATATCTATCAGGTTGTATCACAACCCTCCCACTACGATGAGGCACTATCGGTTGTGGTGTAACATTTGTGACACGTTGTGCAGTTATTGGTGGTTCATCCTCTTGTACTGTTGGTACTGAAGTACTTGGTGTCTCACGTCTCAGTTCTTCTAGAACAACTCTACTTGTGGGTTTATGGTTCATCACATAGTCTTCCTCTAAGAATCGGGCATTGGTGCTAATAATGACCTTCTGATCCTTAGGACTATAAAATAAAGCTCATTTCGTTCCTCTTGGATAGCCTACAAACAAGCGTACTTCTGTACGAGATTCCAACTTATCTGCTTTCCTATTCAGCACATGTGCTGGACTACCCCAAATGCGAACATATTTCAGACTAGGCTTACGCCCAATCCACAGCTCTGTGGGAGTAAGAGGTACTGACTTAGAAGGAACCAAGTTCAAAATATAAGCTGCAGTCTCTAAGGCATATCCCCAAAACGAATCTGGCAAATCCGAATAACTCATCATTGATCTAACCATCTCCATAAGAGTTCTATTCCTTCTTTCAGCTACACCATTCTGTTGGGGCGTTCCAGGTGCAGTAAATTGGGATGCAATCCTAGCCTCTGATAAATAATCTCTAAACTCTCCAAAGAGGTACTCGCCACCACGATCTGATCGTAATGACTTGATACATTTTCCATGATGTTTTTCCGTTTCAGCCTTGTACTCTTTAAATTTCTCAAAGCACTCAGACTTACGGCGCATCAAATAAATGTATCCATATCTTGAATAATCGTCAATAAATGTGATAAAATATTCAAAGCCATCTCTAGCTTGGATAGTCATGGGTCCACACAAATCAGAATGAACCAATTTCAACACATCTTTGGCCCTATACCCCTTTGCCGTAAAAGGCCTTTTGGTCATTTTACCTTCCAAGCAGGATTCACAGACTGGTAGTGCCTCCACTTCCAATGAATTCAAAGGTCCATCTTCAACCAATCTTTGAATCCTTCTTAGGTTAATATGCCCCAATCGTAAGTGCCAAAGATATGTTTGGTTTATACAAGAAGGTTCTTTTCTCTTATTTAAGTTAGATGACATATTATTCATTTCCATAAGTTGCATTGTGGGCGAAATAGGATTAATGACATACAAATTATCTACCAATGCACCAGAACAGATAAAATGTTTATTCTTTCTAATAACAATATTGTCATTAAAATAAACTGAATATCCATCCTTAACTAACATAGAAACAGAAACTAAATTCCTTCTAAGTGAAGGTGCATAAAGACAATCTCTCAATGTCAAAGACTTATTTCTACCAAAAGATAAAGTAACATCTCCTAGTGCAACGACCGATACTTTTATAGCATCACCCATAAACAAGCATATCTCTCCATCACTGAGCCGTCTGGTTTCCTGGAACCCCTGTAATGTATTGCAGACATAATTAGTGGCTCCTGTATCTACACACCAGGTGCCGGTAGATAACACAGCTAAACATGTTTCAACTACTAGTAAATGAGATATACCTTCTTTGTTTCCTTGTTTGAGAAGTGGACAATCAGTCTTCCAATGTCCTGACCCTTTGCACTTGAAACATTTTCCTTTGGGCTTTTTTACCGCGCCTTGAGGTCCCATGCCCTTCTTTGCTAAGTTTGCCTGTTTCTAAATGTTATTCTTCTTCTTACCGCCTTTTGGCTTAGAAGTAGAAGCCTTTTCAGAAACAAAAACATGACCACTCTGTCTAAAGAGAGATTCAGCATCCTGTAGCTCTTTTGCAAGTTCTGCCAAACTATACAACCTTTTGTTCAAGTTGTAATTTAGGCAGAAATTGTCAAAACTTTTAGGCAGAGTCCCGAGAATGATATCGACCTGGGTTTCCCCATCGATTTCAGCTCCAAGGATCTTCATCTCATTCAGATGACCCATCATCTTGAGAACATGATCCCTTACTGGTGTGCCCTCAGCCATTTTTGTATTCATCAAACATTTCATAGCAAACTGCCTAGCTGCTCTACTCTGATGTCCGAAGAGTTCCTTGAAGTTATACATCATGTCATAAGCTGTGGCCATGGCCTGATGCTGATGTTGCAGTACACTTGACATAGATGCCAGAATGTAACGCCGCGCCATCTCATCTGCCTTTTTCCACTTCTTATAAGCCTCTTTGACCTCTTCATCAGAGTTAGCATCAGGCTTAGGTGGGCATTCCTCAACAAGTACATATTTGTACTCCTCAGCAGTCAGAACAATGTCCAAATTATGTTTCCAGTCAATATAATTAGGTCCAGTAAGTTTGTTTTCTTTAAGAATCACCATTAGTGGACTGAAAGAACCCATTTTTGAAATCCTGAGAATCACATAAATAAAATTATGTAGGGCAAAAAACTTTTTGAATTAACTAAATATTGATTCCCTCAAAACAATAATAAGAAATTCACCAACACCTTGAACACCATGAATTTAGCATGCAACGATAGTGTGGACGTATACAAATTCAACTTTGTTCAAGTAGATTTTTCTTATTAATTTTACTATCATGTCAATATAACATTATGACAAATAAAATTAATATGCTGGTCTTGCTCTGGTCATACAAATAATAGCAGTGACTTCGATGGGGAGGATACCATTATTTGTATCTAAGTGTATACCATTACTTAATACTAAGTCCATTACCTTGTAATGAGTTCCTTCAGATGGAGAAGTGAACACATACTAGGTAACTTTCTACAATTATCCCTAAGGAAGTTTGTACTGGTGATCCATAATTATACTCATCCGATATGGAGGAAAGCACTAAAGCCAACACGCAAGTATAATTACATCACCTACAAACCAGTAATGGAGACCATATGATTTATACTAAATAAAAAATCCTCTCCCACTTAGTTATTTAACAATGAGGGTTTTTCTACTAGTTGATATTATGTCCATGTTGTCCATTATTAATGTAGGCTTGGTTTTTCAAAAAAAATAACCACACAATAATAAACATGCATAATTAGAAAAAGCAAAATGACAAAAATAAGAGAAAATATCCAACTATTATGGTCATCTTTGCTGCTCCGTCCTCAACTATTCCTTCATCGAAAATTATCTGTCGGCCTCTGGATTGCTCAAAACCAGCATCTCGTCCGGCGTCAGAAACAGCCACCACCGCCATCACGATTGATCAAAAATAATTAAAATTACATCAATCATATGCCTCCCGAAGGAGTTCACACAAAATCTAGATTGAAAAATTAAATTAATAAGCACGATCAACCCTCGTGATTTTAATTACATCCACAACAACAACAACATCCACGACATGTCCGTGGTTTAAACAACACAATCAAAAAACATGCATTGGACTATAATAGTGGGATCTAAGATGCCTGCAAAACCGAGTTAGAACAGATCTACATCTACCGACTATTACATAGCGCAAGTTTTATTGGACAACATGGACATATCAATCAATACGTAGATCCAAAGTGGCCCTGATACCAATTGATGGAACTGGGGATTCCCAAGACCCTTCCTTTAGTGTGCATATTGATCGATAGAAAGTTAAACAGATCAAATACGTGTTCTAACCCTTCATAGACGGAAACTAGGGTTCACGAATTATACCTGCGGTGGAAAGGAGACAAGCAATTCCTGGCAATCTCGAGCGGACGACCCCAAGATCTTCTGCACGTATTCCTTCCTCGAGTTGGACGTCGTGTGGGCGACGATCTCCCAACCTTTTCTTCTCCTTGGCAGCACTCTCTTTCTCTCCTTACGTGAATCACGAATTTAGAGAAAATTTTAGATTTCTAATCAGGAATCTGGCGGCCAGAGAATAGAGGATATATATAGGCTACGGCAGGGACCATGAGGAGAAATTAGGATTCGGCCTCCTAATGGATCTGGATATCCCGTGTTCATCCCGAACACACAATCCAGGCCCATTAAAAATAGCTCGGTCCACTAATGAGCTATTGTTGCACTACCTCCCGAATCCCAAATTATGTTTTGTGGGCTCCTTTTATTATATGCTCGTTGGCTCCCCATGTTAAGATATCGTATGTCCGTCGATCAAATTAAGTTACTGACAACTATATTGATTCGACATCTTTTATCCTTAAGTAGTACCGCTCAACTTTATTTGTCATGTCGGATATAATCCACCTGCAGGGTTTACATGACAATCCTTATGAGCTCCTTAAGAGGACATCATCAACCCGATGTATCGGGACATGGATTCCATTTATAATCAACAGCCCATCATACATACAATGTTATTACCCA
The DNA here is from genome assembly GCA_029216955.1 of Iris pallida. Classification (NCBI taxonomy): domain Eukaryota; kingdom Viridiplantae; phylum Streptophyta; class Magnoliopsida; order Asparagales; family Iridaceae; genus Iris; species Iris pallida. The sequence goes on along the minus strand of JANAVB010037220.1, from coordinate 857,376 downwards.
ATTCATAGAGGTTGTTGATCCATAATGAATCTCACTCTTTTATGAGTCAAAGTAATGCACATTGCATATACATGTCCATTATTATATCCGGATTAAGAGTACAAGCATCCATAATAACAGAGGTGTTTGTTCTCTTATGTAGTCAGTACAAAGAGAACAACCTCAAGTGGTCATGTTCAATACACACAAAGTATACTAGTGTAAACCTATAGTCAAGATAGACTAATACCAGATTACACTACAACCTTTCCAATAGATTGTCCAAGTCCATCTAGGTTGTGAACTATTTATATACTCCATAGGAAACTGATAATATGATCTTCTGTGTGACACCACACACCATATTATCTACAATATAGAATATCAGACATTTGCATTAACACTTGCAACAAATACAATATGCAAATATTTGCCCATATGATTCTCATTCAAAATTTAAGGAAATAAGGTTACTAAAAAAGTGATGCTTTTAGTATATAACCCTATCAGCAACAACAACGATGCTTCCGCCCGGGCATCATGGATGCGATCGAAGCCGAAGTAAACAAACAAATAGCCAGGAGCTTCATTCATGATGAGCAACATCCTGACTGGGTCGCCAACATAGTACCCGTCCTCAAGAAGAATGGGAAGATTCGAATCTGCATCGACTTTCGCAATCTGAACGAGGCATACCCCAAAGATGAATTCCCCCTCTATATCACAGACATCATGATTGACAACACTTGCGGCTTCGAACGTATGTCATTCATGGATGGCTTCTCGGGGTACAACCAAATCAAGATGTCTCCTGACGACGAAAAGCATACATCATTTCGAACACCGATTGGCACATACTGTTACACAGTCATGCCTTTCTCTCACGACCCGTTACCCAAATTGTTGGGCCGGGCCGAGCCATGTCCAGCCTACGCTTGATTAAAGCGTAGTAAGCTGTTCTAAGAATAGACAATAAAGGATCTAAGCTGCTAACAGTTCTAATATCATATTTAAAGTTCATCACAACACATCATCTACAAGCGAAGGTAACATGAGCACAGACTTAATAATACATAACCAAAGTATCTAACTGGAGACAAAGTCCAGTATCCAAATATAAGTATAGACAAAGTCTAGTCTCAAAACACAAAAAAGATAACTAAGCAAGATTTCCCGCTGGGGCCTCTTCTGGAGCTAAGGCCAGGTCCTCAAAATCAGTGCCATAACATGTAACACATAACATATTCTCCTCAGAAAGTGAACCTACAACGTTATCCTGTCAGGACGGGAGCAAGTACAACCTCTACAACTAAAGTACTAAACATATAATGAAAGAGATGTACAACAAGAAACATGGTGTGATAAGTCTATAAAACAGGAAATACTGGAAAATATGGCCTCATGGTACAACTGGGATCACAGCATTATAGTAACATAGGAAACATGGCATATCTGGAATCATGGTATAACTCATAATCTATCATGGCAAGGATACATATGTCATAGAGACAGATGTATATGTAATGTTTAAAAGTTTAAAACCACAGTATGTACGTGAATCGGTCAATAGGTGAATAGGATGTACAGCGGTACATATCAAGTTTTCTGGTATGCACATACGTGCACGAACGGCATCTGTGTATATCCATACACAAACGCGAGATCAGAACATACGGCAAGGTCACATATAGAATGTCACCAAGCGCGGTAAGTACATACGGAGAAGGGGGTCATGTTCACGTACAATACTAACAGTTTTCCCTTAATCCGTTATTTAAACATGTGAGAGATACGAGAACATTAAAAACATGTGGGAGATACTGGAAGCAGTATAAGCATGGCAGGTACTGGGAGAAGTATAAAACATGTGAATACTCGGAGCAGTATATAGTATAATAAAATATGTACTGAGAACCAGTAAGAAGCATGTGAAGATATAAGAATTGTCATAAGCATAGCAGGTACTAAAAGTAATATAACATGTGAAGAGTTAACTTGCTACCTCAAGGATCAGTATTTTAACATGGTTAATACATGTTCTAGCATTAAAAGACAGTAATTGAGTTTGTAGATGTACTTGCCTCGAGCAAAGCAAGAATACTAGTACGAAGATATAGATGTCCGGTGTCCTGTCAATAATGATATACAAACTCAGTTCTAAGCTATGTTCAATAATACACTAGTGGTGTGACACGACTCCTAAACTGGATACTAACTAAGTGGGGACCTAACATAAAAGTCTAATGTAGAGTGCCACTATATCCAAACTAATGTTCTAGGATCTTTACACTAGTGTAGGGTGAGGTCCCATACTACAATAACCCAATACAACACAAAATATTGCAAGTCGTAATTATTCAATAAATAAATCAAACTGTACACTATATTCCAACAATTTTTAAGATAGACAAAAAGCACAAATATAAATAAAATAAAGTAACAAAATGATCCCTGTTAATTATAGAAATTTATACTAATTTTTCTAGAATTTATAAACCTTCATAAATATTTATTAAAAATCAACAAACACATGTATACTGAAAATGAGTTCTATTTTTCTATTTTTATAAAATAACAAAAGTACTTATTAAATACTAGAAAAATTATAGTAAATTATATAAATTAACATAGTATTTAAATATAATTTTTCCCAAATTTTTACAGTAATTAAAATATATATAAAAATCCAAAAACAGAAAGTAACAATTTTTGGAAAAATAATTAATTACAAATTAAGGATAATACATAATCAAAATCTACAGATATTGTCGGATGATAAAATAAATATCACCAACGTGTCCAGAACGGTCAAATTAGCTAGGATAGCCTACCCAAAAGTCCAATTTGGACACAGGGGTAAAACGGTAATTTTGGGTCAAAATGATATCCGCCGTTGGACACACTTTGCACCGAAAAACATGTCAGGATAGAAGTCTACAAAACCTAGCAAATTATGTCCACGAATCTAGAATGATGATACGAACCCAACGGTATGTCCGAAATGGAATTCCGATGTGCCGATCTCAAAATGATACGTTGACGCGGACACTTGGAATCCAGTTTACACCGAAATACGTGCCGGAGCAAATGTCTTCAAAACTCAGCAAATTATATGGCAACGAATCCAGAATGACGATACGAACTCAATGGTATATCCGGAATTGGATTCCGATGAGCCGATCTCAAAGTGACCCGTTGACGCAAAAAGTGAGACCCGCTTTGCACCAAAATACGTGCCAGGGCCCACGTTCTCCAAATCAAGCAAACTTTATATGAAAACAAGCCAGAACGACGCCACGAGTCTACTGATGGTGTCAGAAATTGAATCCGGAGTCCTGGGTTCAAAAATGGAATTTAACAAGTGCAAATTAAAGAATTCGGACGGCCAATTTTGGCGTCGAATTCGACCAACCGAACGTACTTAAAATGAAACGAAACCTAAAGGAGATAGGAAAATGGTTATACCAGCTGTGTACAGGAACTGGTAGCGCGCCAACCGGAGCTGCGACGACGAAGTTACGAGCTGAAGAAGTCGGCTCCACGAAACTGTCCAAAAATAATTCAATTTAAAACGTCAACTTGGTGGCCAGTTTTGAGGTATCAAACGGCGAAATTAACGGACAAAAATTGAGGGGAGTGAAGATGGATATACCGAGATTGTGACGGAGCAAGGAGTTCACTGATCCAACGGGCGGATCTCCCAAAAAATCCGTACGAAGTTGCTGCGACGGGGCGCCATTTCCGAGTTCAAACTCGCGCGTCACGACGGGATTCCGTTCAAAACGCAAGAATAGGCTATGCGTCACGCCGGGGAGGATGGCGGTGGCCAGGCGGGTGTTCGCCGGAGGCGTGCGCGCCTAGGGGGTCTCGCCGGTGGCCGATGGCTGACCGGGGTGGTCGTGCATGGTGGTACGACAACCACTGCGGCTGCTACTACAGCTGTGCAGCAAGCTGCTGCGCGCGAGCGCACACTACGACGCGGCGGCTGCCCGGTGGTGGTGGCCGTGGCGGCGCGGCTGCACACGCGGCAGAACGACGTCGGTGATGGCACGCGGTGATGGTGGTGGCGTTGTGGTGGTGATGGAGTATGGAGGAGGAGGAGGGGGAAGGAGAGGCTGATGGAGGAGGAGCTCGGGAAGAGGGTGGCTCGCTGGGCTCGGCCAGGGAGAAGCTGGCTCGGGAGGAGGAGGTGAAGTGGTTCGGCCATGGGCTGCTGTGAGTGGTAGTGTGTGTGTTAATAAGAAAGAGAGAAGAAGAAGTGTGTGTGTTGTGTTTATATGTGTGGGTGTGTATATAATGAAAAGAGAGTGTGAGAATAGAGAGAGGGGAAGATATTTGAGAGAGGAAGAGAGGGAGGTCGGCCGAATGGGGGGGTGTTCTTGCTGTGATGGGAGAGGGTGAGGGGGTGAGGGGGTGAGGTGTAGGTGTAAAGTGAGGGAGAGTATATATATATATATATATATATATATATATATATATATATATATATATATATATATATATATATATATATAGGATATTTATAAAGTGGAGAGAGAAAAATAGATATTTAAAATAGGAAAAATAGGAAAATTATGTGGGGTATTAATGCAGTCCTAAGTGAATAATATAAAGCTTGGGTTCGGGGTTCGGTCGAGCCGGGTCGGGTCAAAATCGAACCGGGTGCAATAATTGAATTAAAAATAGGGATTTGTAATCATGGGTAAATAAATAATATACGGAGACTCAAATAAATGGGACACAAGCGTCATGTGGGTAGTAGACTTCATGTGGGCCACGTCCATACTTTGGGTCGACTAGGTTGGGTCGATGTCGGGTCCCGAAATTAAATTAGAAAATAAATCAGGTTTTACGGTAGAAAATAAATCGGCCTAAATTGACCCGGAAGTTGTACGAAGAAAATGAAGCACAAAATAGAGTGTCTGAGTGGGACACGAAGGTCATGGGTGAAAAACGTCTCGAGTAGATCATTTATGAGAAGTTGGTTCTGAGAAAACGACTGGTCTGGTGCTCCTAAATTAAAAGTCATGGTAACGTGCAAACGATGATCAAAGATAAAAGTGGGAATAATTATTCAACGATTAATTGGTCTATGTTGAGCCGAAGTTGCACGATACAGAAAGAGCACAAGAGAACGAGTTCAAGTGGGACATGATATATCAAAATGAAGATAATCTTGTTTACTTCAAAACTCGTGAAGAGAGTTTCCAGATATTGGCATCCCTGATGCTCCAGAAGTCAAAGTTACGAAAAGGTACATTAATGATCTAAAAAATTAAATAATAAAATATTTATCGAAAATAATTCATTTAGAAAAATTTAAAATAGCCCTGAAATTTAGGGGGCTTACATCCTACCCACCTTACAAAAATTTCGTCTTCAAAATTAAAAATAATCCAACCGGTCAAACTATAACATGTAGCTGCTCTGGCTACGATACTCAATCTGCTACCCTTGTAATCATCTCTTCTGTTTCTCCTTATAATCTCTTTGGTTCAGGTTCAACAAAGTCATTCTATCATAAACTTCGTCATACATCCTTTAGAATCTTCCATACTAACATGGAACCTTCATGTATACCCTAAACTATAGGTCATTCTCTGGGTATGTCTATAGGCCTAAAATGCTTAATCATCAACCATATTTTCAATCTCAATTGTAAATACTGGATTTTCCTATCTCATCCTAAGTATCCATATTCTATCAATCCATTGGCCCTTTGCATTATTTGTCGTCAATCTTTTCCTACAGTTTCTCCTTGAAATCATACGTTCAATTCTTATTCTTGGCGTAGACCTTTCTTCTTTTTACTCAACAAGTCCTCCGAATATAAATCCTCGATTTCAAACTCCCGATTTATCAATTATCAATGTACATATGTCTTTGTCTTGTTCCTTGTCTTTTTAACCGATATCTTTCCGATCTCGTACGCAATATTATATCTCATTCTAACTTATTCTATATTAATCCACATATCGATCTACCCTCTAATCACATATAATTAGCTATAAATAACCAATAATTGCTTGGTCATCAAAGTCCTACGAATACTCCATCCTCAACTCTAAGCACAAGATTCTAATCTTCAATCTATAGTCACAATAATATAATATCTTATTTCTCCATCTTAGATACCCTATCATCAAGTCATACTATCAATACAATCGTTCTTAATGGTTTCCAAGTCGCTACAGTCAGTCACCCATACTTGTCCTATAAGCTTAATCTAACCAATCCCTAGGAAAAGTACTTATCACAATCACACAATACATTTATCGTTATACTACAGGATCAGTCAACAAGGTATGGATATTTCGGTCGTCTATCAAATAGAAGGTAACAAGGCCTAAGACTGGGTCAAGCAATCCATAACAGTGTCCAAACAAGTTAAAGGGTCAAGCAAGACAGAAAAGTTTATCGAAAAATCTCCAAGAATGGTACGAAGACAACCGGATACATAACGAGAAGAATTATCCAAGAGGTTAACGAAAAAGAGTTTAGTCAAGTCATAGGAAAGATGGAACATAAAAATAATTATGTCCAAAAGATAACGCGAAAGCAATCCTATTGGAGAGTCCTAGAGAACCTGTAATCCTAGTTGTAGTGTAGATAGAAAGAGTTAATCAAGACTGGAAAGAATGATAATAAGAATTTGTTCTTGCTCAATCGGTCATAACGAACTAAACCAAGTTGAGATATGATCTGATAACCATACACGTCTTCCTGAAATCATGTTGCCAAAATTTTTGCCACACCAGTAAGCTTATATGCAATAAACGAGGGAGTCCATAACTAAGGTATACACCCTATAGTCATATCATCTAGATTCCTTACCAAGCCAACCGGTATGGCTGCAAGAAAATCTAAATTCCATGAATATGATAGTATATCCAAAATCAGGCTCTATGTTTTGTCATACCAGCTAATATGGCTGCGATAAATTCTAAACTACATAACTAAAGCAGACGTTTACCTTATCAGGATATATCATAATTTAATCTACAAAATTTATCTCGATGCAAGATCAAAGTCAACAACGAAAATCAGAAATTAAATTCAACAACGAATTTAAAGTAGAGTAAATGGAAATAAGTGAAAACAGATTTCTAGGTAAGATTAGAGGTTGATCCTCAGGGGTCATCCCAAGGGTACAAACTTGGTCTAAATTGACCTACTGAAATACAAACAAGAGGCTAATTATAGCTAACGGTCCTATGCTGTGATGAGTTCTCCTATGTTGCAATCCTAGAAATCCTCTAGGTGTTCTAAAGGTTGTCCTAGTGTTATCAAGTTGTCCTAGATCCTAATCGCAGGCATATTTGGTACAATAACGTAACCAAACAACTTAAGTCTAGACCTGCATGGGCCACCAAAAAAATATGTCACGACCCGTTACCCAAATTGTTGGGCCGGGCCGAGCCATGTCCAGCCTACGCTTGATTAAAGCGTAGTAAGCTGTTCTAAGAATAGACAATAAAGGATCTAAGCTGCAAACAATTCTAATATCATATTTAAAGTTTATCACAACACAGCATCTATAAGCGAAGGTAACATGAGCACAGACTTAATAATACATAACCAAAGTATCTAACTGGAGACAAAGTCCAGTATCCAAATATAAGTATAGACAAAGTCTAGTCTCAAAACACAAGAAAGATAACTAAGCAAGGTTTTTCGCTGGGGCCTCTTCTGGAGCTAAGGCCAGGTCCTCAAAATCAGTGCCATAACATGTAACACATAGCATATTCTCCTCAGAAAGTGAACCTACAACGTTATCCTGTCAGGACGGGAGCAAGTACAACCTCTACAACTAGAGTACTGAACATATAATGAAAGAGATGTACAACAAGAAACATGGTATGATAAGTCTATAAAATAGGAAATACTGGAAAATATGGCCTCATGGTACAACTGGGATCACAGTATTATAGTAACATAGGGAACATGGCATATCTGGAATCATGGTATAACTCATAATCTATCATGGCAAGGATACATATGTCATAGAGACAAATGTATATGTAATATTTAAAAGTTTAAAACCGTAGTATGTACGTGAATCGGTCAATAGGTAAATAGGATGTATAGCGGTACATATCAAGTTTTCTGGTATGCACATACGTGCACGAACGGTATCGGTGTATATCCATACACAAACGCGAGATCAGAACATACGGCAAGGTCACATATAGAATATCACCGAGCGCGGTAAGTACATACGAAGAAGGGGGTCATGTTCATGTACAATAGTAACAGTTTCCCCTTAACCCGTTATTTAAACATGTGAGAGATACGAGAACATTAAAAACATGTGGGAGATACTGGGAGCAGTATAAGCATGGCAGGTACTGGGAGCAGTATAAAACATGTGAATACTCGGAGCAGTATATAGTATAGTGAAATATGTACTGAGAACCAGTAAGAAGCATGTGAAGATATAAGAACTGTCCTAAGTATGACAGGTACTAAAAGTAATACAACATGTGAAGAGTTAACTTGCTACCTCAAGGATCAGTATTTTAACATGGTTAATACATGTTCTAGCATTAAAAGACAGTAAATGAGTTTGTAGATGTACTTGCCTCGAGCAAAGCAAGAATAATAGTATAAAGATATAGATGTCTGGTGTCCTGTCAATAATGATATACAAACTCAGTTCTAAGCTATATTCAATAATACACTAGTGGTGTGACACGACTCCTAAACTAGATACTAACTAAGTAGGGACCTAACATAAAAGTCTAATGTAGAGTGCCACTATATCCAAACTAATGTTCTAGGGTCTTTACACTAGTGTAGGGTGAGTTCCCATACTACAATAACCCAATACAACACAAAATATTGCAAGTCGTAATTATTCAATAAATAAATCAAACTGTACACTATGTTCTAACAATTTTTAAGATAGACAAAAAGCTCAAATATACATAAAATAAAGTACCAAAATGATCCTTGTTAATTATAGAAATTTATAATAATTTTTCTGGAATTTATAAACCTTCATAAATATTTATTAAAAATCAACAAACACATGTATCCTGAAAATGAGTTCTGTTTTTCCATTTTTATAAAATACCAAAAGTACCTATTAAATGCTGAAAAAATTATAATAAATTATCTAAATTAACATAGTATTTAAATACAATTTTTCCCAGATTTTTACAGTAATTAAAATATATATAAAAATCCAAAAACAGAAAGTAATAATTTTTGGAAAAATAATTAATTACAAATTAAGGATAATACATAATCAAAATCTACAGATGTTGTCGGATGATAAAATAAATATCACCAACATGTCCAAAACGGTCAAATTAGCTAGGATAGCCTACCCAAAAGTCCAATTTGGACACAGGGGCAAAACGGTAATTTCGGGTCAAAATAATGTCCGCCGTTGGACACACTTTGCACCGAAAAATGTGTCGGGATAGAAGTCTACAAAACCAAGCAAATTATATGTTCACGAATCCAGAATGATGATACGAACCCAACGGTATGTCCGAAATGGAATTCCGATGTGCCGATCTCAAAATGATACGTTGACGCGGACACTTGAAATCCAATTTGCACCGAAATGCGTGTCGGAGCAAATGTCTTCAAAACTCAGCAAATTATATGTCAACGAGTCCAGAATGATGATACGAACTCAATGGTATATCCGAAATTGGATTCTGATGAGCCGATCTCAAAGTGACCCATTGACGCAAAAAGTGGGACCCGTTTTGCACCGAAATGCATGCCAGGGCCCACGTTCTCCAAATCAAGCAAAATTTATATGAAAACATGCCAGAACGACGCCACGAGTCTACTGGTGGTGTCAGAAATTGAATCCGGAGTCCCGGGTTCAAAAATGGAATTTAACAAGTGCAAATTAAAGAATTCGGACGACCAACTTTGGCGTCGAATTCGACCAACCGAACGTGCTTAAAATGAAACGAAACCTAAAGGAGATAGGAAGATGGTTATACCAGCTGTGCACAGGAACTGGTAGCGCACCAACTGGAGCTGCAACGGCGAAGTTACGAGCTGACGAAGTCGGCTCCACGAAACTGTCCAAAAATAGTTCAATTTAAAATGTCAACTTGGTGGCCAGTTTTGTGGTATCAAACGACGAAATTAACGGACGAAAATTAAGGGGAGTGAAGATGTATATACCAAGATTGCGACAGAGCAAGGATTTCGTCGATCCAACGGTCGGATCTCCTAGAAAATATGTGCGAAGTTGCTGCGACGGGGTACCATTTCCAAGTTCAAACTCGCGCGTCACGACGGGATTCCGGTCAAAACGCAAGAATAGGCTATGCGTCGTGCCGGAGAGGATGGCGGTGGCCAGGGGGGTGTTCGTCGGAGGCGTGCGCGCCTAGGTGTGGTCTTACCGGTGGCCGGTGGCCGACCGGGGTGGTCGCGCGCGGTGGTGCTGCAACCACTGCGGCTGCTACTACAGCTGCTGCTACTGCTATGCGTGAGCACGCGCTGTGACGCGGCGGCGGCGGCTGCCCGGCAGTGGTGGCCGTGGCGGCGCGACTGCACGCGCGGCGGGACGGCGTCGGTTATGTCGCGCGGTGATGGTGGTGGCGTTGTGGTGGTGATGGAGTATGGAGGAGGAGGAGGAAGGAGAGGCTGGTGGAGGAGGAGCTCGAAAAGAGGGTGGCTCGTCGGGCTCGGCCAGGGAGAAGCTGGCTCGGGAGGAGGAGGTGAAGTGGTTCGGCCATGGGCTGCTGTGAGTGGTAGTGTGTGTGTTAATAAGAAAGAAAGAAGAAGAAGTGTGTGTGTTGTGTTTATATGTGTGGGTGTGTATATAATGAAAAGAGAGTGTGAGAATAGAGAGAGGGAGAGATATTTGAGAGAGGGAGAGAGGGAGGTCGACCGAATGGGGGGGTGTTCTTGCTGTGATGGGAGAGGGTGAGGGGGTGAGGTGTAGGTGTAAAGTGAGGGAGAGAGAGTGATATGTTAAAATATATATATATATATATATATATATATATATATATATATATATATATAGGATATTTGTAAAGTGGAGAAAGAAAAATAGATATTTAAAATATGAAAAATAGGAAAATTATGTGGGGTATTAATGCAGTCCTAAGTGAATAATATGGAGCTTGGGTTCGAGTTCGGTCGAGCCGGGTCGGGTCAAAATCGAACCGGGTGCAATAATTGAATTAAAAATAGGGATTTATAATCATGGGTAAATAAATAATATGCGGGGACTCAAATAAATGGGACACAAGCGTCATGTGGGTAGTAGGCTTCATGTGGGCCATTTTCATACTTTGGGTCGACTAGGTTGGGTCGATGTCGGGTCCCGAAATTAAATTGGAAAATAAATCAGGTTTCACGGTAGAAAATAAATCGGCCTAAATTGACCCGGAAGTTGTGCGAAGAAAATAAAGCACAAAATGGAGTCTCTGAGTTGGACACGAAGGTCATGGGTGAAGAGCGTCTCGAGTAGATCATTTATGAGAAGTTGGTTCTGAGAAAACGACTGGTCTGGTGCTCCTAAATTAAAGGTCACAGTAACGAGCAAACGATGATCAAAGATAAAAGTGGGAATAATTATTCAACGATTAATTGGTCTAAGTTGACCCGAAGTTGTGCGATACAAAAAGAGCACAAGGGAATGAGTTCAAGTGGGACATGATATATCAAAATAAAGATAATCTTGTCTACTTCAAAATTCGTGAAGAGAGTTTCCAGAGATTGGCATCCCTGACGCTCCAGAAGTCAAAGTTACGAAAAGGTACATTAATGATCTAAACAATTAAATAATAAAATATTTATCGAAAATAATTCATTTAGAAAAATTTAAAATAGCCCTGAAATTCAGGGGGCTTACACTTTCGGTTTGAAGAATGCCGTCGCCACATATCAAAGGGCCATGAGTTTCATCTTCAGAGACCACTCACGCAAGACGGTAGAGTGCTATGTTGATGACATCGCCGTCAAGAGTCGCTGTAAGGGAGACCATCTGCAGGATCTGAGGATGGTATTCGACCTGATGCGAGCACACAAACTGAAAATGAATCCCACAAAGTCCTTCCTGGGCGTATCCAGCGGGAAGTTCTTGGGTTTTATCATCATCGCCCAGGGTATCCATGTAGACCCTGAGAAGACAAAGGCAACTATGGAGATGGGTCCCCCGAGAAATCTCCGTGAACTCAGAGGCCTCCAAGGAAGGCTAGCTTACATCAGAAGGTTCATTTTCAACCTCTCCGGGCGATGTCGACCATTCACCCATCTCATGAAAAAAGGCGTCTCATTCGTATGGGATGAAGAATGCCAGCGTGCCTTCGACAGCATCAAAGAATATTTGTCGAACCCTCCAGTCCTGGTGGCTCTGGTTGCTAGAAAACCATTCCTGCTCTACGTACGAGCAATAGAACATTCCCTCGGGGCTCGGCTGGCACAAAACAACGATGCAGACCATGAACAAGCCATATATTACCTCAGTCGAATGATGATTGGGCCAGAGCACCGATACACCGCTGTGGAGAAAGAATGCCTCGCCTGGTGTTCGCCATTCAGAAGACGCGGCACTATGTCACTGGACAAACAATACCTGTGATCTCACGAGTCAACCCTCTTAGGGTCCTCATGACTAAACCAGGGGCACTCAGCTCTCGCCTCGCTACATGGGCAATATTGCTGTCCCCTATTATATGTTCTTCGTCCCGTAAAAGGCTGTTAGGGGTCAAGCCCTGGCAGACTTTTTGGCAGCTCACCCAGGATCGAAGTCGTCCAGAATATATGAAGAAATCCCAGATGAGTTCGTCGACTCGCATGCAACCTCTCACGATAACATATTGCGAATGTTCTTCGACGGTGCTTCGAGAACTGGACCCAAGGGCAACATCGATCATCGTCGGAGTCGGGGTGGTACTGGTTTCTCCTTCCGGATTGGTGATCAATTGCTCTTACTCTCTCACAGAACTCTGCTCTAACAATGTGGCCGAGTACAACGCTTTGGTCATTGGCCTCCAACTTGCAAGAGAGCTGGGGGTAGAATATCTTGAAGCATACAGCGATTCTCAGTTAATCGTCAATCAGATCCGGGGCTCATACGAAGTCCGCCACGAAGACATGATCCCCTATCACCAAATAGCGATCGACATCATCTCGTCGTTCGAGGTGTTCTTCATCGAGCATATTCCCAGACTTCGAAATATCGAAGCCGATGTCTTAGCAGGCCTGGCCGCTTCCCTAGCAGTGCCAAATCATACTCATCAATCGGTAGATGTGATAGGCCACGAACTGGTCTGCCCTAAGAACAACGTTCAATTCGTGGCGAGTTATTCCGCCCAGACGATCGACGATGTCCCAGATTGGAGACAACCATTTATTGACATCGTCGTCTACGATATTCTCCCTGAGAACCCAAAGGAAGCCACCTCCATCAGACGGCGTTCTCTCAGATTCTTCGACGATACAGAGACAAAAATGTTGTATCGCCGATCCTATGATGGATTATTGCTTCGGTGTCTGTCAAACGCAGAAGCCAAAGAAGCCGTACGAGAAGCTCATGACGGTGTCTGCGGGGCCCATCAGCCTGGCCCTAAATTGCAAGATCGTCTTCGCCGAATGGGCTACTACTGGCCCACGATGGTAGCAGATGCGATAGACTATGCTAGAAAGTGCAAAGTCTGCCAAGTCCACGCAGACTTCATCCACCAACCATCCGAATTTCTACATCCGACAGTGGCGTCCTGGCCGTTCGAAGCATGGGGAATAGATATCATCGGTCCGATTACTCCACCTTCCTTCCGAGGACATCGCTTCATACTCGTAATCACAGATTACTTCTCCAAATAGACGAAAGCTGTCCCGCTTGCAGAAGTAAAGACTTCAAACGTGATCAGCTTCCTTAAGCATCATGTCATCTATCGCTTTGGACTATCCCGAAGGATCATCCACGATAATGGTCCGCAGTTTGCAAGCCACGCCTTCTATCGGTTCTGCGACAAGCACCGCATCCAGAATATTGGTTCGACCCCATACAATCCAGCAGCGAATGGGTTGGCAGAAGCATTCAACAAAACCATCATCAAGTTACTCAAGAAGTTCGTGTCGTCCAATAAATGTGACTGGAACGAGAAGCTTGGTGAATGCTTGTGGGCGTACCGTGCTACAGTCCGAACGGCCACAGGGAACACACCATTCTTCTTGGTGTACGGGAGTGAGGCAGTTCTCCTATTGGAGACTCAAATACCCTCACTTCGTGTCGCCCTCACTTATCAATTGACGACGGATGATAACTACCGTCGCCGACTACAAGAGTTAGAGGCCTTAGATGAAAAGCGCCTCCTGGCTCAGCAAAGGATCGAGCTATACCAAGCACGCATCTCTGGAGCCTTCAAAAGAAGGTTAAAATCAGAACATTCCAAGTGGGCGATCTCGTTCTGGCAGTCCGGAGGCCGATGGTCATGACTCACAAGACCACCGGCAAGTTTCCGCCAAAATGGGAAGGTCCATTTATCATCGAGACTGTATTCTCCAACGGTGCTTACCGTCTCGCAAAACTAAATGGAGACTTGCTCATGTTGCCCGTCAACGGCAAGTTCCTGAAGAAATATTATGTCTAAATGACATTTTCCAGATTATTGAGTCATGTACCCGCTGGTGCCGCTGAACTCACCTTCACAGTATCCCAGATTATCGAGTCATGTACCCGCTGGTGCCGCTGAACTCACAACCACTCATTCCAGATTATTGAGTCATGTACCCGCTGGTGCCGCTGAACTCACAACCACTTATTCCAGATCATTGAGTCATGTACCCACTGGTGCTGCTGAACTCACATCCATAACATTCCAGATTATCGAGTCATGTATCCGCTGTGCCGCTGAACTCATTTTCACAACATTCCAGATTATCGAGTCATGTACCCGCAGGTGCCTCTGAACTCACATTCCGGTCACTCTTTCGAATAGTAAGTCATGTATGACCATACCTCTGAACTTTCTTCCTGGAAGAGATCCTCCCTCATGATCTACTGTCCGCACTCCTAGTGCACAAAAAGGGTAACCGATCCACAAATTTCCAAAACGGCCATGTCCTCATTGCCTCTGAGTCATTTCACTTCCGCCAAAAATAAATCACCCCTTTACATAGAACTTCCATGTCCTCATTACCTCTGAGTCATTCTATGTACCCTCCTTCATTGAGCCCACTCCTGTCATGTCCTCATTACCTCTGAATGGGAAGGCTCCGTCGAAGAAACCTTCATGCTTGCCATGTCCTCATTACCTCTGAGTAAGTATGATGATTTCCTTTCGACTTATTATCTGTACCCACAACCGGAGTATGCCAAGGATAATAGGTCCACAAATATTCTCTGCTGAGTCCACTCCTGCCATGTTCTCATTACCTCTGAGTAGGAAGACTCCACGGTAAAACCTTCATACTTACCATGTCCTTATTACCTCTGAGTAAGTATGTTGGTTCTCTCTCGTTTTATTATCCGTACCCTGAACCAGGGTACGCCAAGGGTAATAGGTCCACAAATATCCTCTGTTGACCACAAATGTCCTCTGTTGACCACAAATATCCTCCGTTGAGTCCATTCCTGCCATGTCCTCATTACCTCTGAGTAGGAAGACTCCACGATAAAACCCTCATACTTGCCATGTCCCCATTACCTCTTAGTAAGTATGTTGGTTCCCCTTCATCCTATTATCCGTATCCTAAGTCGGGGTACGCCAAGGATAATAGGCCCACAAATGTCCTTTGCTAAGTCTCTTAGTACAGGCCCACCATTCCTCATCATGCCCCGGGAGCCCAGCTGCTCCACGGCACTCTATCTTCCGATACTTGGAACGTCCACAACAATATTACCGTGGAGCTGTTCTAGGTATCCCCAATCAAACTTGTTATTCGTACCTACAACCAAGGTATGCCAGGGGTAACAGGTCCACAAACAAGTCCCCCATGCGGGGCAAACATCACCACAACACCACAGGCACAGACAAGAAATACAAATGAAGGATGGAATGGAAAATACTCTTTATTTGAAAGACAAAAAAAGCATTACATGTTTTGGGACCACGTCCCTCTCAAAGAAAAAAGAAAAGGAAAAAAGGAACAAAACCAGAAAAAGACCGACTATAGTTCGGCATTACACAATTCCAAGAGACGATTTCTCACCAAGGCAGTACCCCGCTCAACCTTCTGTCTAGCCCTGTGCTCAGCCTCCTGGGACAACCGTTCCCCGCTATCCAGGTCCATGAGTGTCCGCCAGTCGTCATCGAACTTTTTCAGAGCCACTTCCAAGTCAGCCGAAGCTTTATTGACATTATCAGCCTCCTGGATAATCAGCCCTCTGTCGATCCGGGCAGCCTCAAGCTCAGTCTCAAAGAAAGTTAACTTCCTTTGAAGCTCAAGGATCTGCTCCCGCGTTTCAGTAATCCCACGGGAGGCAATCGCTTCCCGAGCTGTAACATCTTCACTCTCATGGCTCAATTGATCATATCGGTCAGACATAGTGCGGAGATCCTCCAGTATGGCCGGCCTAGTTTTATCCTGAGCAGCCCTCGCCTTCTCTATAGCAGTTGTGAGGGAGCCACG
Organism: Iris pallida; assembly: GCA_029216955.1. Classification (NCBI taxonomy): domain Eukaryota; kingdom Viridiplantae; phylum Streptophyta; class Magnoliopsida; order Asparagales; family Iridaceae; genus Iris; species Iris pallida. The sequence goes on along the minus strand of JANAVB010037220.1, from coordinate 840,834 downwards.
CTCCTGATCTATAGCGGCAGATAGATCGACCTGCCGCAGTCCCTGAAGCTGGGCCACCAGCTGATCAGTCTCCAGCAATTTTGCCTCCAAGAGTGCAGCCACCCCTGCCCCACCAGGAAGGGCCTTAAGGATATTAATTTGACCCTGGGCGCATTGCCGGGCCAAGAAGAAGGAGGTCCCTCTGTCCACAGCAGCTTCTATCCTCCATTTCAAGTGACGGTAAAAGCTGTCGACCACGTCCTGTAACGATTCGTACAATACCTCTGTAGAGGACGGCGTCAGAGGAAGCATGGCCGACAGTATCGAAGGAGTGGCGCTAATACTTGCCACCAGGGGGGCGACTTTCGAACAGAACGAGGCATGGATTGCGGCTAACTCTTCCTCTGCCACCCGAAGAGCCTAGACGCTTGGCAGGGCGGAGAGGTCGACTCTCTGGGCCGCCCGAGCAGAGGAAGACACGAGGACCATCGTCCCCTGCCCTGATTGTCCCATCACCGGACTTGTCGAACTCGAGCCCGCGGGAGGACCATCAAGACGAGCAGGAGGGGGAGGAGGTACGCCCCTCTCTGCCAGTGCCCTTTCGACAGAGTCTGTCTCAACAAAGTCCATCCTCGGCACTAGAGAGGCAAGACCTACATGTCCAGGACAATGATCAATCGACGTGACCCGGAGGATGTGATCATAGAGCCGATAGGCCTCCTCGCAGGTTAAAATTTGACTTATCTTACCGGGAGAGGAGCATCGAGGCTGCAGCTCGTTCGCAGCTGGCAGGGTCTCCTCACCCGCGATCTCCAAATTAAATTGGGCCAGCTCCTCTGACCCAGCCACCTCAGAGGGAGAGGCAACTCGATCAGCATCACCTTGACAGAATTCAACAATTTTAGGGGCGGGCTCACTGGAGCCCCCGTCATCCCGGGTCACGATCTCTGCAACTCGAGAGTCCTCTTCTTCTGACTCCTACAAGAGGGAAAGAAGATGATTAAAATCAAAACTAGAAGAAAGGAAGGACCGGTAGTAACTTATTTACCTCTGATGCGGGATCGATTTCTTCGCCTCTTTCCTTGATAGTTAGCCCGCAGTGTCTGGTCGCAGCCAGTTTCCGAGAGCGAGGAATGCCGCCAACAGGAGAAAGTTGCCTGCTACGCTTCCGTGAAGGGTCAGGTGCAACGGATGGCTGATCTACCATCATCTCATCTGGCAAAACATGCGGCTGATTCGCCCCTACATCTGCCACCGGAAAGGAAGAATCATCTTCATCAGGCTCGTCGCCTTCGTCATCTGCAGCAGCGGAGTCTGAATCCGGCACTTCGACTTTGTTCTTCCTCTTTCTTGTCTTGGCCCCCTGGGAACCCTCATCCAGACCGGTACCAACGATGAAACTGATACCCGGGTTAAAACCGACAGGGGGCTTGTTCGCCATGACGTGGTACAGAGCCGCCATATATAAGATCTCTACCGACGCCTTGATAGCAGGAACTGAAAAAACGGTACGGGTATAGAATGTGTCATAGTAATGCCAGGCCCGAATACCGTCAAGAAGGCTACCTTCAAAGCCCAGACAAGAGCTGGGGCAATCTAGAAGAAGCTGACTATATCCAAATTGCCGGGCGAACCTGCTCGGCAGATAAGGCTCCAGAAAGACAGTATTACGGTTGCGACACACCAGATGAGAGGGGCGGATATTTTGCAGCCAAAGAAGCATCTGGCCGTCCAGAAGTTGAGGGGGGCCAATAACGTCAAGATGGACAGTCGCTATTTCCTCGTCAGTAAAACGAGGGACAGATACAAAAATGTTGTACATGTCTGCCCTCGCCAATGCCATCCGACAAGCACGCATGGTCTCGAATTTCCAAGACTCATTACGATAGCGAAAGATAAAAGCATCGTCATCAGTTACGCCGTCTTCAGAGCCCGGTCTCATCAAAGACGGATAATGCATCAACAGCCACCCCCATCAAATAATGATAGGGCAACTCGGTCTGTTCGAAATCTTTCGTCACATCACGGGCAATAACCTTGGATGTGAAAGTGCGAAGGCCACGGTGTATACTGCACACCATGGCCGGGAGGAGAGCTAGCCGGACTCGTAAAAACTAACTTTACAGCCGGGAGGATAAAATTACGACTGATCCTTTCGATGGAACCAGCTCCGCCCGAGACTATACAGTTTCGCAGCCATATCATTAAGAATCCCGCCAGGAGCACCTTTTCCGACAATTCTTGGGTGTTCTGATAAAAATAACCGAAGGAGTCGATCTGACTCCCGAATCTGTCACTAGAGGTGGCCACCCTCTTAGCTGACGACACTAAGGCTTTCACCGCCTCCCGGGATTGAGGATGGCGAGGAGTAATTTGACCTGAGGCATCCGTCGTGAATTGGTAGTGCACCCAGTCTTTGGTATGAGGGGCATTCCCTTCCGAGCTGTTCTCCTTTTTGGCTATTTGATGGCATGTGCTATAATGGCACAATATCTCTTGATAAAGAGCTACGAAGCCTGGATGCCGCTTTTCCAACTCTTCGAACTCCTCGTTCCTGGGAGTATACGCCTCAAAAGCTTCGTCCCCCCAAGGAAGCTTGGAGACCGCATGTATTTCATGGAGCGCGAGCCCCATTTCCCCTACGGGAGTATAGAAGGTTCCCGTACGGCGATTATGCATCTCCAGCAGAGATATAAATAATCTCTTATTTATAGGCAAGCCATGGCTAGTACCCCGAATAGCATGGTAAAGACCAATCTCACACAGAAAGGCCTTATACTTTTGCAAAATCCATGTAGACAGATTGGTCCATGAGGGAATCGGATGTATCCAGCTAGGGAGCATCAACCGACCAATGGGATAGGAGCCCTTCCAAGCGAGTTGGTTCATAAAAGTGTCGACGGTATAAAATATGAAATTGGGACCCGGCACATTCAAGAAGGTACCCGGAGCCAATCCTATTATGGAACGGCTGGTGTGTACCTTGCCTGCGCATACCGACTTCAGGCTGTTGTTATAATAAATGTCCCCCACGAACATCCCACTCCGAGTAGGAGTTAAAGAATCTTCCATCTTCCGGTCCAATGGGAGCATATTGAACCAAGATAAAGGGAAGTGACGCTCCATCTGGGGGATGCGGATCGCCATCCCGTTAGAAACAAAACTCCAGATCTCTGACACCTCTAGAATCTAACTGTTCTTCACAGTCAAGGTATCTCCAAAGAAGAATGCGGGCTTCAAGTATTCCCCTTCTAATTTTCCCGAGTTCATCATAGCATTAAGAAAATAGAAAGGCTGATTCTTGATGGCATTCGATCTCGCCGGGGGCTCGTCACTCAAAAACTGGTCAGTCATGTGTTGGACTATATGGTTATACCTATAGCCCAGAGCAGCTTGGGCGCTGCCTACCAGGAGCTCTCCAGCAGCATTAACCGGCAAATTCACTGAGAAGAAGACAGAAAAAGATAAGTAAAAAGGATGGACAAAAAAAACTAATGGGTGCTTTCGAGCTTATACGGCTCCAAGCCTCATGCGGCTCAGGAGAACACTTATGCGGCTCCAACTTACTGAAGCCTCATGCAGCTCAGAAGAACATTCATGCGGCTCCACTTAGTGAAGGGTCATGCGACAGTGCTTTCATAGGGCCCGCAGGGATCGGATAAGTTCGTACAGACCATGTGACAAACAAAAGTGGGCAAATATATGCGGCTCAGTATAGCTTATGCGGCCTGGTTGGCGAAGCACGTATGTGGCCATAGTGGCTATTCTTATGCGGCTCGCGGCTCGACCATAGGACGAACATACGGCTCATACGAAGATAAGGGCTCGTACATAAAGCATGCGACGTCGCCATAGCAGTTAGGGTTCCTTAAACCCACATAAAGTCCTTACCAGCAATAGGAGGATGAACGTCAGGGTGAGCTGCGGGCACGACGGCCGACGGAGGAACAGCCGCGGCTGAAGTAGAGGCAGTCTTCTTCGACGAAGATGCCGCCTTCTTCGCCGCAACGGTCTTCTTGGGAGCCATTGGCAATTAAAGAAGAAGATGACAATAGAGCAGGGAAAATTCGAAGTGAAGGAGAAAGTAAAGAAGTTTTCTCTCTCAAACTCCTCTTATTTATAGGAGGACAAGAGAGGGGGAACACATAGATTGATAACCGCCTCGGAGAAGACGAAACCGACTCCTCGGATTTTGGCCCCTCTCACACGCGCGGGCGGAGAGGATCGGGCGGCGGCGGTTCTCAGCAGCGGAGGAGGAGCTGAAGGGAGCGGGTCGGCCGGGTGCAGATCTAGGGCGGCGGGAGGTTTCGTTCTGGCGGGCTCGCGGCCAGGCAAAGTCCAGGGTGGTCGAAGGAGTAGGCGGTGGGTCTCGGCAAAGCGCGGAGGAGAGAAAAGCAGGGCGGAGGCTGCGGCCATCGGATCGGTCAGCGGCGGTGCTGCTCCTATATGCGACGGCGGCGAGGGTTGCCGGCGAGCCGGAGGTGAGTTATTAGGGTTAGATTTTTTTATTTGGATTTTCTCTTTCCCTATTTGGTTTCTTGGGTGGTGGCGGACGGCCGGTCGCGGTGGCGGGGTGACGATATGGGCGATGGTGGTTGGGTTTTGTGATGCGGTTAATGGTGCTGGACTGCCGCGGCGATGGCCGCGGTGGTGTTGTCTGCTATGGGTGTGTGGTGTGTGACGATGGCTGTGGTGCCGGGGAAGGGATACGGCGATGATGCCGTGGCGACGGGTTCCGGGGTGACCACGGGGTGACTCGGCGTTATTGGCCCCGGGCAGCGGTGGTCGCAGTGAAGATGGGTGTTGACGACGGGGTGCGGTTGATATGGGGCAGCGGGTGGCCGAGGAGTCAGGCTTGGTCGGGTCGAACGGGATAGGAGGAGGCGGGGCAGGAAACTAGGTTTAGGATTGGAAATTTTTGAATCGTGTCGGGTTGTCGACACAGAAATTCTATGTAATTGTAATAGATGGAATAAGAATGGACGATGGAACACGGACACGGGGCACGCACCATTGGAGAATTATTTGTGGAGGAACAATGTGGATGATAAAAAAATATTGGAGGAGTACCTGCCTATTTATAGGATGTGGAAATTCCCAATTGGATAGGAACTAGGAATAGTTAAAACCCAAATTAGATATTTTCTAATTTAATTTAAAGCAATCAAATCCAAATCCAATCTATATCCAAATCTAATTTCAAATTAAATATCTAATTTAAATCAATTTAAATTTCTAGTATAAAATCCATGAGATAAATAAATTTCAAATATTTAACCATTTAAATAAATCCAAAATATTTAAATCAAGATTTAAATGTCCCAATAATTTAAAATATGTTTTCCAAAAATTACTATAATAATTAATTTCGAAAATACATTATTATTTACAATATAAACTTAATAAATTTTTATGAAATACATATGTATACGGGAATAATAATATTTATTATTAATAACTGTTTTCACAAAGACTTTTTATAAATAATAAATAAAATAATAATTTGGAAACTTGGGTACAATAACAAAATAATTAAACTATAAAAAGATAGAAAATATTTTTCTAAAATATATACGCTCGCACATATTCCCACTCGTCGAGCAAAAATAAAATTTCGTGCGTGACGAAAAATACGATTACGTGACGTACAATACAAAATTTTAAATCGGTACCAAATTTTAAATAAAAAAAAAATAAATAGTAGAAATTTAGGGGTTTTACATCCTACCCAACTTAAAAGAATTTTGTCCTCGAAATTAAGAATTAATAGGGGGTGAGAGGACACAAGGGGTTTCGATGGAGGACAATCGATTACAAATCATGTCGTAAGAAATTTCGATCTAGCTCATAGAGAAAAAATACGGTATGGTCACGGGTAATGAATGAGGGTCACGATTAAGAGAACGAAATAGATTCGCTTAAATTAAGCGATTAGAGGGTCTTGATAAGGCCGAGAGAAGGACGAGTAGTTTAGGATGAAGATATAACAACATCGATTGAGAATTGTCATAGTAGATAGAAGGTTCTAGTATAACGCCTTCGTCCTCCTAAAATAGGTGAAGGCGAAGCAATATAGAGTTCGAAGGAGGCGTTATCGAATACGAAATACGTGATTCAATGACGATCGAATAATTTCAAAGGAATTGTCAAGGCAGTCGTGGATGGAATTCTAAGGGGAAAGCTCAACTACATTCCATCCACGTAGATTGATACATGAAAAAGGCGAACCAAAGTGCACTCGGTTGATCAGACCATAATGCACCGGTTCTGATTAGACAATATGATAGTGAGCGGCCGCTCAATAGCATAAGTCATGAACAAACTCGATAAATGGATGAGTTTGCAAAACTAGATTATAGTTGCAATATTAGTCAAAGTGGTAAAAACATAGGCACGAGAGATTTAGATTAAAAGAAGGTAGAATGATTCTAAGTCATACAATTGTCCTATAGTCTTCTTGTCCAAGTCTTTGGTTGGCTAGAAGGGTTAGGTTCTCTAGATTCTAGGATCTAAATAAGCTTGCTAATATAGGTCACTAGGTCAAAGGGGTTGCTAGGTCATAAGGTAGTCTACCCAACTTAAAGAATTATACTAATGGTGTTTTGGGACAACTAACTAGTAGGGTCAATCTCTAGCAAGCACGAAGGGAAGATAAGAATAGGGATGGAAGGAAGCAAGCAAAATGCAATTGATGAGTCAAACGGTAGATAAAATCAAGGAAAGATGTGAAGTATGTGGATGAGATCCTAGACTTCTAATCCTATACGCAGGCTTGCTTGATTCGGTAAAGTAACCAAACAATTTATCTTGACCTGCATGGGCCACCACAAAAATATGTAACGCCCCAGTCCCAAAATACGTAGGACTAGGAACGTCGACATGTCAGCTGTATTTATACGAAGTATACTCCAATTTATGGAAGCCTTGTATAAATACATAAGCTGTAAAATGCAGTAAAATCACAACTAAACTCATCCACACAGAATAAATAAATAAAAGACATCATATAAAGAAAATAAATGTCTTGATACAATATGTTGGGCGGAGACAAATCCACTACCAACAAGTAAAGGAAAAATACATAGAAAAAGATATAAATTTGGCGAACGAAGCAAAGACGATCCAAGTGCAATCATCCTCGAGAAATAGCAACGAACACGGCTAGAGCTAAAGCACCTGCGAAAGACAATAGCACACACCTGGCAAGACAACCAGGTCCTCAGAGCGACGTAACAAGACACATAATAGCATGCCATATAAACTGAATAAATATTGCTCAATAAATAAGTAAATCGAATTATAACATGTTCCAATACGCACCTACTGAACGAGCGTACCATCCCCCCAACCAAACAAGGACAGGAGATGGTAAACTAATTCACGGTGACGTACCTTCCTATGCTATGAATCCAATATGGTATTCGGACCCCAACAAGGTTCAATACCTTCTCATCGAAGTAGTAAGTCACACCTACAACCAAACAAGGACAAGATGTGACGAACTAATCCACGACAAGTTATTGTTCCAAGCCACGGTCAGATACAAGTACCCAAACCAAAAGTACTCGTACCTAACGGATAGGATAGCCTACCATTCTAAGTGAAATGTTGTTAAGAACAATCCTTCCTATGCATGGGCCCTGGCTAAATAGGATCGGTGTAGTCCCCCTTTGGGTACCAGAGGCCCCAGCAGGAAGAGCATGACGTTCCGCAGAATCGTCAGTGGCCGTCAGTAATCTTGGGTCATCAACCCCATATCTCCAGCGGAGAGTCCGGATCACAAGGGAAGTGCATCGAAGCCCATACGCTAAGGAATTGTCCTCCCCGCCCAATGCCTAGTATGTTGTATCCACAACATTAACCTCTATTACCGCTAAGTCAAACTAGCATGCAACCTCTATTAGCGGTTATTCCTATCGTACGGCTTGTACGTACTGGTGGCCAGCCAATCATGCACTTCCATGTTCTACATGCGAAACACAACCTCGTGTTACAACGTATCAAGGCCAATGAATGAAACACACAAGGTGGTCCCTTAAATCTAGGTTTAATGTGAGAAAAATAATACATAGCAGGAAAGTAAATGAACAATAAGTTCTAACAGTTATGCCATGTATCACAGTTTATTTTGCATAAAGAAAATAATGAACATGCATGAAATATGAGCTAAAATAATTAAACAGCAAATGGCAAGGTGTCTTGCCTGGTAGAGCGCCTGGTGTACTGCGATAATCATGGTGGCACGAACTGCGACTTTGGTGTAATAACTACACAAGGGGACCACTGATGGTGGCACGAACAGTTCCATTGAGTCCAGAAGGGTCAAATTAGTTGGGTTTGAGATAAGGTAGTTCGAATTTGGTGACAGGATTGTGAATAGGACTATTTGCGGAAGAGGAAGATAATCGAAGGAATTTGTGGAAAAACACTCATACTATTTTTAGAAAAAAATATTTATAGTATTAAAATATATTTTGGTAGTTAAAATAGTTTTAGATAAAAACATTTTTAGGCTAAAAGACTAAGTTGTCAAAAATAGAATTTTTAGTAAAAGCTGTATTTCACTTGTTAAAATATTTTATACCAAGATAATACTATAAGTTATTCTATAATTTGAAAACTATATTTTCATGGGTCAAAATATTTGAATAAATAATCTAGAAAATTATTTTAGGGTTTTAAAAACTAAATTTGAAATCTATGGGTAGTGTTAGCTCGATAAAAATAAATTTATAAGAAATTATCATGTAGAAAATTATTCATAATATGGTAATATTAATGATACTATTCCTATTATCAATACTGCATAATACATGTATCCAATAACTTATAAACAATATACTTACTAATTCATACTCTGGATATTATACTATATGAAGACTTTAATACTAATAACAAATTTAAAACGTTTATAAATAAAACATAAAAATTAATAGGAAAGACAAAATAGAAGTATAGAGTTATACAAAACCAATTATTATTAATACTATTATTGATAGTTGTGCTGTGATGTTCTCTCGTTTTATGTGACGAGTCAAACAAAAACCAATTAATGCTTGGGAGAGGAGTGAAGCAAAGAATAAATATATGGCGAAAGAGAGGAGAAGAGGAGTGGAGCCAGAGAGTCAGTGGGAGAGAGAGGAATGGGGGAGAGATGGGTCGAGAGAGAGACGAAGAGTGAGGGAGGAGCAGAGAAGTCGGGGGAGAGACGAGCGGTCGTGGTCGTCGGGATTTTGGTCGCGGTGGAGGAGTGGACGCGGTGAGGGAGTCGACCGGGCGGCGCTCGACGGAAGAGGAAGAAGGGGTTCGGCTGGGCACGGTGGCGGAGACGGGGGAGGAGATAGGCCGGAGCCGGAGCAGCGCTCCTGTGGAGACGGCGCACGGCTCGACGGAGCTGCAGGATTTGGGGCGGCGCTGGGCGCTCACACGCACGGGCGGAGAGGATCGGGCGGCGACGGTTCTCAGCCGCGGAGGAGGAGCTGAAGGGAGCGGGTCGGCCGGGTGCAGATCTAGGGCGGCGGGAGGTTTCGTTCCGGCGGGCTCGCGGCCAGGCGAAGTCCAGGGTGGTCAAAGGAGTAGGCGGTGGGTCTCGGCAAAGCGCGGAGGAGAGGGAAGCAGGGCGGAGGCTGCGGCCATCGGATCGGTCAGCGGCGGTGCTGCTCCTACATGCGACGGCGGCGAGGGTTGCCGACGAGCCGGAGGTGAGTTATTAGGGTTAGGTTTTTTTATTTGGATTTTCTCTTTCCCTATTTGGTTTCTTGGGTGGTGGCGGACGGCCGGTCGCGGTGGCGGGGTGACGATGTGGGCGATGGTGGTTGGGTTTTGTGATGCGGTTGATGGTGCTGGGCTGCCGCGGCGATGGCCGCGGTGGTGTTGTCTGCTACGGGTGTGTGGTGTGTGACGATGGCTGTGGTGCGGGGGAAGGGATACGGCGATGATGCCGTGGCGACGGGTTCCGGGGTGACCACGGGGTGACTCGGCGTTATTGGCCCCGGGCAGCGGTGGTCGCAGTGAAGATGGGTGTTGACGACGGGGTGTTTTCCGCTAGAAACCCCAGGGAAGAATTTAGCGGGGTTCATCTTGAGTTGATGCGCTCGCATGAGATCGAAGACTGTCTTTAGGTCTTGTAGGTGATCACCTTTGAGATGGCTCTTGACAGCGATATCATCAACATAGCATTCGACTGTTTTGCGTAGATGTTGATGGAAGATGGTACTCATAGCTCGTTGGTATGTAGCACCAGCGTTCTTCAAGCCAAAGGGCATCATTATCACGGCGAAAGGCATCCATGTTGATCCCGAAAAAACCAAAGCCATCCTTGACATGGACCCTCCGAAGAACCTCCGAGAACTTCGAGGCCTGCAGGGGCGTCTGGCATACATCCGAAGGTTTATAGCAAACCTTTTCGAAAAATGTCAACCCTTCACCCAGCTCATGAAGAAGGGAGTCTCCTACGTCTGGAAAGAGGAATGCCAGTAAGCTTTCGATGATATCAAGGCTTACTTGACGAGCCTGCCAGTCCTGGTGGCACCCGTCGCAGGCAAGCCATTTCTCCTCCATGTCCGTGCCATAGATCATTCCCTTGGTGCTCTGTTGGCTCAGAACAGCGATGCAGGCTACGAGCAAGCTATCTACTACCTCAGTAGGACACTGATCAGGGCCGAACATCGGTACAACCCTATTAAGAAGGAGTGTTTGGCTTTGGTGTTCGCCATACAGAAGACTCGCCATTATGTCTCGGGCCAGACAATTCATGTCATCTTCCGAGTCAATCCGCTCAGGGTTTTTATGACGAAGCCAGGATCATTGAACTCCCGGCTAGCCACCTGGGCGATCCTGTTGACGCCATAGAATATGGTGTTCGTTCCACAAAAAGTCATCAAGGGTCAACCTCTGGTCAACTTTTTAGCTGTACACCCCATCCTAGAGTCCTCCAGACTCTATGAAGACATCCCGGATGAGGTCCAAGAATCAAACGTCACCGAAGAAAGCTCCGTCTGGCAGATATTTTTTGATGGCGCTTCAAGAACAGGCCCCAAAGGCCAAATCATCGCCGGAGTGGGGGTAGTCTTAGTCTCCCCCGATCAGCTGGTCATCCAGCGTGCTTACTCCCTTTCGAAGCCGTGCTCCAACAATGTTGCCGAGTACAATACTCTCATCATGGGACTCCAGCTGGCGCAACAATTGCGGGTGGATCATCTGGAAGCTTACGGTGACTCAAAACTCGTCGTTAACCAGATCAGAGGGCAATACGAAGTTCGCCATGAAGATCTGGTTCCTTACTATGAAGTTGTATTGAACATTATTTCAACCTTCATCAAGTTTTTCATAGAACACGTACCTCGGTTACAAAACCTGGAGGCTGACGCTCTGGCTGGCCTCACAGCCTCATTGGCAGTACCCCTCAGAACTCAACACTATGTCATGGTAGTTGGTCGAGACTTGGTCTGTCCTAAAAATAACCTATGCTCACAAATGGCCCATGCCATGATAGAAAGTGCTGGTGTTAATGTCCGAGACTGGAGGTTCCCGTTTATCGACTTTGTTGTCTACGAAATTCTCCCAGAAGACCCAAAAGAAGTCGTCTCAGTTAGGAGGTGCTCCCTTCGATTCTATTACGATATAGCTACTAAAATGCTGTACCGACGCTCCTACGATGGACTTCTCCTTCGATGCCTGTCCAACGAAGAAGCAGTCGAAGCCCTTCGAGGAGCTCATGACAAAACTTGTGGGGCTCATCAACTTGGCCCTAAGTTGCAGGATCGACTGCGACGTATGGGTTACTATTGGCCGACCATGGCAGCTGATGCCGTCGACTATGCTAAAAAGTTCCATGCGTGCCAGCTCCATGCCGACTTCATCCATACACCGTCGGAACCACTACATCCTACGGTCGCCTCCTGGCCCTTTGAAGCTTGGGGTATGGACATTGTGGGACCTATCACCCCTCCTTCATCGAGGGGACACCGCTTCATCCTAGCTATCACTGACTACTTCACCAAGTGGGCAGAAGCAGTTCCACTGGCAAAAGTAAAAAGCTCTAGGGTGATCAGCTTCATCAAACATCATGTCATCTACCGTTTTGGGGTACCTCGGAGAATTATCCACGATAACGGTCCACAGTTCATCAACCATGTTTTTAGCAGGTTCTGTGACAAGAACCGCATTCAGAATGTGGCATCAACCGCCTACAATCCGACAGCAAACGGATTGGTCGAGGATTTTAACAAGACTATCATCAAGCTACTCAAAAAAGTCGTGTCATCTAACAAACACGACTGGGACGAAAAGCTCAACGAATATCTTTGGGCCTACCGTACAACGGTACGGACCCCGACGGGCAAGACCCCATTCTCCTTAGTCTACGAGAGCGAAGCGGTACTGCCTCTCGAGATCCAGATACCCTCACTCTGTGTAGCGATCACAAATCAACTAACAGAAAAAGACAATCAACATCGTCGTCTGTAAGAATTAGAGGCACTTGACGAAAAATGTCTCCTAGCTCAGCAGCGCATTGAACTCTATCAAGCCCGTATATCATAGGCTTTCAACAAGAAGGTCAAGCAGAGGACTTTCCAAGTAGGCGACCTGGTTCTGGCAGTCAGGAGGCCGATGGTGTTGACTCACAAAACTCTAGGAAAGTTCGAGCCCAAATGGGTGGGACCTTTCATCATAGAGACGCTATACTCAAACGGTGCTTACCGCCTCGCCCGATCAAACGGAGACTTGTTCATGTTGCTCATCAACGGCAAGTTCCTAAAGAAGTACTACTCTTGACATCTTTCAGATATGTACTTCTACCTCTACCTAGCAAGGGAGTCAGTAGACCTGATCATCAGAGCTCACATACACCTCCCTTTCACAAAAATCTTATGCTTTCGGAACCCAGTTGTTCCATTGTATTCTATCTCCAGTAGAAGGACAACTACGTCCACATTACCTCTAAGTTGCTCCTCTACGCCCTACAAAGCAAAATCTTATGCTCCGTAAGACTACGCTACCCATCATGTTTACCACGTCCATATTACCCTTGAGTAAATATCCCGTACAGACAACCCCTGTGTTGCCGTACATCGATCGCAGAACTTCCATGTCCACATTACCTCTGAGTAGTTTCGCGTATCTCTCTAGAGTCACTCCTACCACGTCTATAACACCTCTGAGCAGGAAGATTCTGACATTTGAACCCCATATTTGCTACATCCACATTATCTTTGAGCAAATATGTCGGTTCTCTCAAACTTATTATCTGTACCTAACAACCAAGGTGCGCAAAAGATAATATGTCCACACAAATCACAGGTTCATGACAACAAAAGATGAACACACCAAAAATCACAGGTTCATGACAACAAAAGATGAACACACCATAAAATTCTTTATTTTTCATCTAAAAAGTAAAGGATTACATCCCCAGCATATAACAAAAAAAGAGAAGACTACAAATCCCTAGACATCATTGGGATTGGCGGACAGCTCTTCGATCCGACGCCTCAAGCCTGCAGCCCGGGGCTCTGCAGTCGCCAGGACCCGGTGTTCAGCTTCCTGCCGCATCATCTCCACAGCCTCGGGAGCAGTATCGTTCTCATGCTTGGCGTCCAACTTCTGTCGTTGGTGAGTCAGAGAAAGAATATGGCGAGTAACAACTTCCTCTTCCTCCTTGGACGAGATGTGCTCAGTCTGGGCCCGCTCAAGATCTAACATAAGTTGGGCCCTCTGGTCTTCTAAGAGACAGATCCTGGCAGTAACCTCCGCTATACTTGCCTCCAATGAGGCCCGCAGCTCCACCTGCTCCTATGTGGATTGAGATAGTCTCTCTACTGCAGCCTCAGCAACGGCCACCTCGCCGTCCCAGATGGCCACCGTGGCCTGATAAGACGACTCAACCTCAGCAATTAACTTCTTCTGTTCTGCTTCTATCATAGCAGAAAAGTCATTCCGCTGGATACTCTGCAGTTCAGAAAGATGCTGGTCGAGCTCAACCACCGACTCCTCCAGAATTACAGCCATATGATCGTGGCCACGGTACAAATGTATCAAACCAATGGAAGAGAGCGCCATGGCTTTCGCCGTCGCGAAACTCCTATTTGCATTCAGTACCGTTGATATGCCCTTCTGCAGCATCTTGTACACTGATTCAACAACAAACTGAACATACTCATCTGCATCAGCCAGTACTTGAGGCGTCATGGCAGGAGTTGTAGGAGGTACTGTGATAGACGGCGGGCCTAAAGAAGACCTATCGACTTCAATCTACGAGGCTGAAACCTCGGGATCAACGGACCCTCCCTCAACAGGGGCTTGAACTTCGCCACTGGCCCGAGGGGCCGAGAGGGCGGAAGGAGCCGAGAGGGGCGTCGATATCGTACCCCAAGTAGAAGGAACAATAGGGGGTTCCAGCAAACCCTTATCCTTCTCAAGCTCGGAGGGACCACCGACGTCAGGGGCTACCTCCTCCGTCTCCAACGCACTATCAGCAGGCCGTACGGGACCTTCCTCCTCTGGCAAAGCAGCGAGATCAGTACTTGTTTCCTGACTCGGCTCCCCTGGAGTCAGGCTCGACGGACGAGTCCCATCTTCCTCACCGAATCCCTCCGCGGGGATAGAATCTGTCACTACCCCCCGGTCGGCAGCCACCTCAGCCTCCGCTGCTGAGTCTGGGGTAGGGCTCGGCAACGCTGTAGCTGACCTCCCCTTATCATGACAGGGAGGGAAATCAGCCCTCTCCTCTGTTTCAACCATGTCTGTTGCTTCTGCAACAGGCTCACTCACCTCTGGAGGAACGTCGTCTGAAGAGGACGAACTCCACTCTACTTCCTCATCTGGAAGCCCCGTATCGGCTGGATCCTCAATGTCAGAGGCCCCCACGGTGGCTTGTACCCTCCCGGGAACTACTGCATCCTCAGCTTCCCTTCCAACATAATCTGAAGATACTAAAATCTCTGCAGGAACGACATCGTCTGAATTCTCCTCCACGGGAGACATCACAATCGGCAGAATATGCTCTTCAGATGAGCCCGCCAACTCTTTTGGTCTACTAGCACCCGATTTTGGAGTTCGGGGTCTCCTTTTCAGCGGCTCCTACAAAAAAAGCATATGTCACAAAAATGGTGGAACTAACCAGACTATGTGGGACATCCTTACCTCTACAGGAGCTGAGTCTGCTGACACTGTCGGCGATATCGCCTTCCTCTGTCTCTTCGGCGCAGAAAAGCCAGCCTCTGTATCAGCACGTCTCTTCGGCTGATCGGCCGAGGGCTCTGCCTGACCCCCCGTGGATACAGCAGGGGTATCTCGATAACCCACCTCTGGCGGGCGATACGACCGAGCCTTTGCCAACAGGTTCCCAGTCGCCTCTAACTGGGTGCCGACAATGAAACTGGTCTCCCTATCATATCCGGGGGACATCATCCACAGCAGCCTCCACAGGCTCTTTCCTTTTGCCTCGTCCTCGGCCAGCACCACCGCGAGGAGTCTTCGGAGCCATCTCAGGAAAAGAAGTTAGGGTTTTGAGAAGAACTCTAGAGAAGAAGAAAGCAAAAGAGAAGAAGAACTGTCTCTCTCCATCAAACGCCTATTTACAGGCTTAGGCATATGCAAAAACCGATAAGGAGTGACGTCAACCACCGCTTGGAATTCTGCAAAATGATAACTGCAAATAATCTAAAAAGATCATCATTAATCTTTTTTTGATTACTTCAAAGTGTTATCATTTGCATTAACTAAGAGGATCATGCGCCCCATCACTGATGCGCGGAGTAATCATGCGCCCGAACAGTCTTGCGCCCCGTTAAAGATACCACCATGCTTCTTATTCAAAGTATTCTAAAACTTGACAAAAAGTTTTAAAAACTTTGAAGGGGGTCTTGTAGAAGCATGGAATTTCAAGGCGCATCTATGTGCTAGAATTCCTATGCGCTCATACTACTCAGAACATGCGCCAGGGAACTCAAACGAAGTACTTGGCACAGCAAGACAGCAAAAGTATAGACATCCAAAGAAGATTTTTTATTTTATAAAAGTCTATTACATGTCTAAAGAAGGGGCTTAACATAGGATAATTTCTACAAAAAGAAAGATGCTAAGACTACAGCCAGGCGCAGCAAACTGCCATGCGCCCCCCACCAGGCGTATCATCAGGCCGGCGCTTCACTTCAGCGTCTCAGTCAGGCGTGTCTCTTCAGCGTCTCAGTCAGGCGTAGCCTTCAGCGTTTCAGTCAGGCGCATCTCTTCAGCGTCTCAGTTATGCGAATCATGAAGTCTCATCATATGCGCCTTACTTCGACCCGATCAAATGTTTCGACTAATGAAGCATTTATTGAGCAGAACAGGAGTGGGCGATCAACCCCACTCTTGCAGTAGGAAGAGCTCTCCAAAGCCCAAGGAAGAGGAGAGCACCGCAATAGATCTACGGCTAAAGGAGCAACTTTCAACACAACAAGAATGGGCAACACCCACTCTGGTAGAAAAAAGAGCCTCCAAAGCCGGTAGCACCGCAATTTCAATATGCGGCTCTTCCAGCATAACGGAGACAGGGCTCGAGCATCCCGATCTTTGGATGCAACAGGCACCTTCCGTCTGTCTCAGAAGCCCTCGACTCCGACTTTTAGATGTAACAGTCACCTTCAAGTGCATGAATGAAGACAAGTCATCGCATCTTCACCCTCGGGAGCATCTCGTCAACAGAATGTGCTCAAGCAAACAAGTCCATTCAGAAAGACGTGAGAGAATGAGAAGCAAACACTCTCCTTGCCACTATTTATAGGCCGGGCAAATCAAACCCATGCGCCAAGTGTCGGGCTCTCTGAATCCCTTGCAATGAATTTGCATTTATGGTGATGAACCTGACGCTTCGAATTCGGCCAAGTCAAAACAGCTATTTAAAGTACTTAAAGAACACAAAAGTCGGACCAATAAAGGCACGTCATGCAAAAGGATGCATCGGTCAGGCACCGCACATCGTACAGACACGCCCGTCGATTCCAAAGTGCCCCGTATAGATGCGTCCAACAGAGCACAGATCCATACATCCTAATCAACATGGACCCATACGCCCATTTCGGCTCGTCACCCATCAAGCAATTAATGCTCAAGTGACAGAGTTGGCAGCACGTCCCCCGAGGACTGGACAGTTAGCAGCTTTTTCAGAAGACGAAGCGTCACTGACATCAACATCATCATTACTTTCCTTCGACGGCTATGACCCACATGGCCGACCAACCACTCGCATGCGCCTCAGCGGCCATGCGCCTGAAGACTCGCATGCGCCTCAAAAGCCGTACGCCCCGACTGGTTCGTGACTCCTGAAAGTTGTGAGCCAAAGTCTTCTCATGCGCCCAATCCTAGGCATATCCTACCAGATCACTCTCCACCAAATCCGAGATCCTTGAGCCATGGACCTACGACACGTGTCCTTTGACTCAATTCAGCCTATAAAGGGGTGCTAATCACCCAAGATCTCAGCAACAGAAAGATTCTCTCCCCTGCTACGTGCCAGTCCACAAAAAGCAATATGAAGGATTCAACCCACAAATGATGGTGCATCATCCATGCACCTCCCGAAGCTTCAACCACATGGCGTCCCCACGTACAGGCGTATCATACATATGCACGCATGAGCGGCCAGCCTACAAGCTATAAAAAAGGGATCATTTTCTTCTTCCACACACACCTACGGACAGAGACCTACATACATAGTGAGAGAGGTAGATACAGACACTCAACGTCTTCTTCCTCTCCACAAGCTCCAGCACCCAGAGCAACTCAAATCTTCAGAGAACTGAGAACCTTCGTCAGATCGTCAACGGAGTCAACGCATTACCACTCGCTCCATCGATACAGGGACCCAGATAAATAAAAGTGTTCTCCTAGGACTACATCTAAGTCCTACATTGTAATACTGTTCTGTTTGTAATTGAAATTGCAATAAAAAGATTTTAATGGCAAACAGACATTACAAGTGATATGTATAGTTGTCCTATCATTATAGCTGGGAAAGAGTTTAGGGCACAATTTTTTGTAATACCTCTTTCCGGTATAATGTTGTACTGGGAATGGACTGGCTTAGTGACTCACATGCAGCCATAGATTGTTTCAGGGGCAGTATATTGTTCAGTCCCCTAGGAAAGGAGGAGTTTAAAGTGAGAAAAGCTATGCCAGAGATTATGGGTGAGACCAACTTTGTTGTTACAGTTGAAGAGCAAGTACCTCCCCATCCTAATCATCATAGAATTCATGGATATCTTTCCAGAAGATCTTCTAGGTCTTTTCTCTAACAGAGATGTCGAGTTCTTTATAGACCTGATTCTCGGATCAAAACCGATATCTCGGAGCTGCTATAGAGTGAATCCCAAAGAATCTAAGTAGATGAAGGATCAGATCGACGAGTTGCTGAGCAAGGGCTTCATCAGATCCGGAGCGTCGCCATAGGGAGCACCAATTCTTTTTGTACCCAAAAAGGATGGCACAGTTCGGATGTGCATCGACTATTGGTCCTTGAACAATGTTACTATCAAGAACATATATCCTTTGCCTCAGATAGATAATTTATTTTATCAGTTGAGCAGGACAAAGGTGTTCTCGAAGATAGATCTGAGATCGGGATATCACCAGGTAAAGTTGAGGGTTGAAGACATTCCGAAGACTGCATTCAACACCAGATATGGGCAGTATGAGTTCTTAGTTATGCCTTTCGGACTCACAAATGTACCTGCCATCTTCATGAACCTTATAAACAAGGTTTTCCGTGAGTATATGGATAAGTTTGTCGTAGTATTCATTGACGACATACTTATTTATTCAAAGACTCCTGAGGAACATGTTGAGCACTTATAAATAATACTGAGATTTTGAGGAAGGAGAAGTTGTACGACAAGCTGTCAAAGTGCAAGTTCTTCTTAGACAAAGTAGAGTTTTTTGGTCATGTGGTCACAAGAGAGGGTATTCCAGTGGATCCGAAGAAGATTGTAGAAGTCGAGACGTGGACCACTCCAAAATCAGTTGCAGAGATCAGGAGTTTTCTGGGCTTAGTTAGTTTCTACCGAAAGTTTGTGAAGGACTTTGCAAAAGTGGTTGAGCCTATGACCAAGCTGACCAGGAAGATTGAGGAGTACATCTAGACAAAGGAGTGCCATACAGCATTTGAAGAGGTAAAGAAAAGATTGATGACAGTACCAGTGTCGACATTACCTTTGGGCAGCGGAGGATTTTCTATCTATAGTGATGCCTTAGGGAAGGGGTTGGAAAGTGTTCTCCAGCAGAATGAAAAAGTAATGGCTGATGCATCTAGGCAGTTACGGACTCATAAGAAGAACTATCCTACCCACAACTTGGAGCTAGCAACAATAATATTCGCTCTGACGCTGTAGAAACAATATTTATATGGAGAGCGTGTGAAAATCTTCACAGACCACAAGAGCTTGAAGTATGTGTACATAAAAGGAGCTAAATATGAGGCAAAGGAGATGGCTAGAGCTGGTGAAGGATTTTGACATTGACCTCCAATATCACCCTGGAAAGGCCAATGTTGTTGCAGATGCACTTAGCAGATATCCAGTGGCTATGTATCTGACTAGGGACAGACATCTACTTGAGGACTTAGAGAAGCTCGATATAAAGATTATTCTACCTGGAGCAAAGATGCAGATTATGAGCATGCAGATCCAGTCCAGTCTAATAAAGAAGATCAAGGAGACTCAGTTCCTTTATACTAGGCTTCATCAACTAAAAGCACAGATAGATGTAGGACTTTTAGATGATTTCAGTATAGCTGATGATGGTTAGTTGAGGCATGGCACTAGGCTGTGTATATCGAAAGGCAGTTTGAGAGAGGCGATTATGCAGGAAGCTCACCAATCGCAATATTTTATACATTCCGGTACCAACAAGATGTACAAGGACATACGGGAACATATCTGGTGGTACAACAGGAAGAGGGATGTTGCCATATTCGTTTCTCGATGCCTTGTCTGCCAATAGGTTAAGGCAGAGAGAAAGAGGCCAGCTGAATTGCTACAGCCTTTACTCATTTCGGAGTGGAAATATGAACACATCATAATGGACTTCGTCTCGGGACTTCCTCGTTCCCAAGGAGGGATGGATGCCATTTGGGTCATAGTCGATAGACTGACCAAATCATCTTATTTTATTCTCTTCAAAGCGGGACTTTCTAATAAAAAGTTGGCGGAGCTGTATATGAGACATATAGTGAGGATTCATGGAGTCCCACTAAGCATAATATCTGACAAAGATAGCCGATTCACTTTACACTTTTGGAAGAGCATGTAGAAAGGACTTGGTACTCAGTTAAAGTTCAGCATTGCATACCATCATCAGACAGATAGGTAGTCTGAAAGGACGATACAGACTTTGGAGAAAATATTGCAGACTTGCGCATTAGATTTCGATGGATCATGGGAGGATCATCTGCACTTGGTAGAGTTCTTATACAACAACATCTACTAAGCTAGCATTGGGATGATATTGTTCGAGGCGCTTTACGGACGACGATGCAGGACACCGCTCTCTTGGGACGATGTTGGAGAGAGAGTCATACTTGGACCAGAGATGGTCACAGAGGCAGTAGACAAGGTCAAGATGATCAGAGACAGACTCAAGGTTGCCTAAGACAGGCAGAAACATTGGGCCGATAGCAGTCGAAGACCCTTGGAGTTCACTAATGGAAATATGGTGTTTGTGAAAATATCTCCTACTCGAGGGACGATCAGATTTGGTCGAGGGAGAAAGCTGAGTCCCAGATATATTGAACCCTTCACTATACTTAGCAGAGTTGGAGATGGCTTATAGAGTTGCATTGCCACCAAACATGGATGGCGTCCGCAACGTCTTCCACATTTCTCAGCTGAGGAGGTACATTATAGACCCCAGTCACGTCTTAGATCGCTCATAGCCGGAGGTTGGACCTAGCCTCACCTACTCGGAGCAGCCCGTTGAGATACTGGATCGAAGGTAGAAGAAGTTGAGAAACATTGTTATACCCTTGGTCCGGATTGCATTGAGGCATCACACTTCGGAATGATTGTTTGTACCTTTGAAAATTTTGAGGACAAAATTTTTCAAGGAGAGAAATTTTGTAACTCTTTAATTTTTTTATGAATATTTAAAGTTGAATTATTAAATTTAAATTGTTGAAATAATAATATTATTATTTAGATAATTCAATTAGTGATAAAATATTTATTTTCTAAATAACAACAAGAATACAACATTTTGGAACAAAGGTAACACATTCATTTTGGATCAACTCAACCACTCCAAATCTACCTCTTCCATTCCCTAACACCCAACCTCTTCTATTCCGTAACTACCAACATATTTCATTATGTAACCCCCGATCCTTCCATTCTGTAACTTCCAACCTCTTTCATTCCGTAATCTCCAACCTCTTCCATTCCGCAAACTCCGACCTTCCATTTCGTAACTCCCAACCTCTTCCATTCCCTAACCCCCAACCTCTTCTATTCTGTAACCCCCAACCTCTTCCACTCCATAATTCCCAATATCTTCCATTCCGTAACTCCCAACCTCTTCCATTCCATAACCCCGACCCTTCCATTTCGTAACTCCCAATTCACCCTTTTCCATTCGTAACTCCCTTCATTTCTCTATAAAAAGAGAAATGTTAAGACAAAACTTAAGCATTACCATCTTCCTCCTTTAGAGCAACCCAGTGATCTGTGCTGCACTCACCGACCCGGCCTTCTTTTCCTGTTCGCGTCTGCCCGTGAGCACCCTTCGAGAAGATTTGGTACGAAGCCTTGTCCATATTCGTATCTTTTGGTGTCGGGTTGGGTAGTGTAGTGTCCACTTACTGTTATATTTAGTTTCTTGCCTGTAATATTTATTTGATAGTAGTGTAGATTAGGTACTGTGATACTTTTGAGAGCTAAGTTTATGATTAGTTTTTCTATTATAAATATTTGAGTTATTGCTATTATAGTTTTAGAAGATGTTGTTGTTGATGTAGGTTTTGTTAGAGATATTATTCAATTATAGTATTTATTTTTAAATGCTTTGTGAAGCTAGTACAATAAGTTCATATATACGGTGTTGTATATTTAGTTTTAGTTACTAATGCATTACAAGTTTTGTTTAGTGCCCTTTGTATGGTTCTTTTTAAGTTCTTTAATAGGTTAATGCTAGATGAGTAGTACTTCTATTTTGGCTACAGGTTATGAGGGTTGGTTTTATGTGGTTTGTTCTAGAGATTTTGGTGTTTACCCATTTATATTAGAGTTCACTTATTATTTTTATCTTGATTAACTCACATCATTATTTATTGATGTTGAAGACGGGACAAGCCAACTTTTTATTGACCTATAAATTATTTATTTATTTCGATCTATAATCGAAATCATCAATTTATAATCGATTTGTTTATCTGTTTAGTGATTCGATCTCTAATCAAAATCATTTATTACTTTTTGTTAATGATTCAACCTAGAGTCGAAATTATTTCTCCTCTTTATTAATTCAATCTATAAATAAATTAATTCTTGTTTGACTTAGGAGCTTGTCTATGCTCCTTAAGTCAATGTGACTTTTAGTATAACATTTTTATACAATATTTGGTATAACTTGATGTTATATCATTTTACGTATTTTCTTACAAAAACTTCACCCTTCTGATTTTTAATTTAGCATAACTTAAAACAAAGTTCATTACAATAATTTCTAGTAGCTAAATTCATTTATAGAATTAAACTAGTATTTAGTGGTTATAAGATAGAATTAAGAGTGCTTAAATAAGGGATAAGGGTAGATTTGGTTAGTTAGACATTATCTAATTGTGGAACCTAAGTTGCACCCTTTTGAACACAGTGAGAGGACCCGAGACATTATCTCTTTTTAGCTCTATACCCTAGAAGGCAAGTACATTACAACTTTTACTAAACTAAACATGAACTATAACTTTGTATGTTGAACATTCAGGACATGTTTCCTTCTTATTACCAGTTGCATTTACTTTCCAAAATAAGTTGTATTTAATTTTTGCAAGTCGCTTTACTTTACACTAGTTGACTTTACTTTTTACAGTTGCATCTCTATTTATTCATGTTTTCTCTTGTGCATAGGATTGGAAAAAAGAATATTTAAATACATGATCAAAGCATATAGTGTAATATAAGTGGATAACTTAATTCACATGGCACAGCTGTGAATTTTGCCGGATCGTCTATATGTCATATCAGTTGCATTTATTTTTACTGTCCTATTAGCCAATCATGTATTTACTTGTGAGCCCTTGACCCAAAAATTTTCTTTTATATTTTATTATTACTATTGTCACTATTTAGTACACATAAATACATGTATACACCAAGGGTATACTAGTCCTAAGTAATCAAAATAGGAGTAATGAGAATTTTACAAATACTCAAATTAGAGCGGGCTCAGTTGCAAACTCCTTATTCAAATTCTTGGCCGATCTTTCTTGTGCTATTCTTTGTATCTGATTCAAAATATAGTAATCTCGAAAACTCATATAGATCAAAACAAAGCCAAATTTTGAAATATAGAATTCCTATCCAAACTCCCCATGACCAAATTCAAACCCTGGGCTATACACCTGCATATGGAAGTAGCAGGAACCCTTCCTTTTTGAATTTAAATCCCAGTTAGTTGCGGGCTATACTCAAATCTGTAAAGCTCAAGCCAATCTGATCTTGATCTTATCTAAATCTTGGTATATATATACTCAAGAGATCGATCAGATCTTCCCTTTCCTAAACCCTAGAAGCCAGCCGCCCTTCCTTCTTCGAGATTAAAGACAAGCCTCGAGGAGTCGTCATGCGAAGACATCAATCTTCCTCACAGGTAACCTTCACCTCTGTAAAATCCTTTAAATTCTTGAATACTAGCCGTAGTCGATTATGACCTACAGTAAAGACTTAGGTGCTCGGGTTAATGCCTAAAAGCGATTACGAGGGGTAATTCATGGCGTCGACCATAGAAAAACCTTGAGTGTGTACAGAGAAGTAGGTAGCAGTCTTTTTAGGGGAGTATCTGTTAGTCCAATGATTACATCGTGTTTTTTAGTATGGCTAATCAATTAAGTTTAACATAATGATGTCACTAATATTTATATACTCACTATCATGTTGCTACTTAAACTTAGCATTGTCCTAATTGTTCTATATCATATTGTTATGCTTGTATCGTACTGCAGCATATTATTTTGCTCGCCCAACATGTATTTGTAGACATGTAGTAAGCATGATCAAGCCAGGACATATGCAATAGAGAATTAATGATAGACCAAAAATGACATCATACAAGAAGATTTCTCTAAACCGCATAGCGACCTATCCGGGGCCTCACATCGGGGGTTCCGCTGCCCGGTCAGTGGACAGGAGTCGAGGGGGAAGTGCCCCCCATGGGGGTTCGGGGGCGAAGTCCCCCGAAAGGTATTCAGATTTCTAGATCTGTATATCTTTGGACGAATGCTAACAAGAAAAAAAGACGTCTTCAGGACTGCTCAAATATCAGAAAAAGACATCATCAATGGGCTCTTGTTACGACCCGCACCCGATATAAGGGTACAAGTTCGTAACAGCGCCCAGCCTAGGCCGTAGAATCGATAGTAGAATGTTGTACTAGGTCACTATCTAATAACTCACACAAATATATAATATACCTGTCATGGGTCTCAACTCCGAATGGAGGACAAGTAAAGATATAGTATAACTCAATCACAGTCTAAGCACGATAAGACAACACAATAGTTTATAACTAAAAGACTAAACAACAACAAAATATAAACTACTAAATAGTAATATCTCAATATACTCAAATACAAGTCAATATCAACTTATTACATCAAGCTCTAAATATAAAATCTAAACAAGTCTACTAGCTAGTCTCCCGATCACTTCTGAGAGTCGGGCCCAAAGTAGGTAAGCCATCTCCTGGTCCATAGTAAGTAGGACAAGTGTCCTCGGGGCAAACATCTGTAATATTTCCAATGTATCCAGTCAGGATTGGAATGAGCACAACTCATCTAGAATTCTAAATAAATGGCAAAGACTATAAAACAGTTATAGACAGTTATATTGATGAAGCATGGAGGTTTTATACAGGTGATGATATAGAGCAACAGTTAAAGTATGAGAGGAGTAATGTAAAGAATCAGAAAATCATGGCAATGAAGACTGTAAATAAAACTATCTGAACTAGAGTATTGATATAAGTCCAAACAGTACAATATAAGTCAAGTGTGATCTGGTGTGAGTATAGTACAAGATGAATCTAGTACAAGATTGATAAATCAAAGGTGAGCCCAGACAATACTCTAATAGTGTGTTTTAAAATATTGAGATCGACATGTAAACGGCTGTGGGTAATACGACATATCACACACTGATCAGGTGAGGGATGGCTAACGTTTCCAGTATAATTCTAAGGGAGGTGGTTCCAGTATAGGAATGTTCACATGACTTACTCAAATATTTCTCCACCTATCAAGTACAAGTGAATCCATAAGCCGACATAAAAAAAGCATAAGTCCAGCCAGAACATGATGATGCCAGTAGGTAATTCCATTAATAGTTCCAGTAATAGAGGCCAGACATAGAAAAGGTGAGTGTCGCATGCAATGGATCCAGTAAGATCAATCTGTGTTGAAAGACAATCAAATAGAACTAACTAGAACTGAAATACAATAATCGACAAGTAAATGGAAGACCTATCAGAGAATGTACTCGCCTGACATCCTGAAAGACTGATGAATATCAGATGTATGAACCAGAGTCACAATGTCCTAAATAGAGCAATACATGTTACAATGTGTTTTATATAAATAAATGAAATTTACTATGCATTCTATATGATTTTAAGTCATTATAGGTCGAAGTCAACTCTTGGTCAACTCTGGTCAACCATTCTCGTCAAACTAGGTCAAACCTAAGTCAACTAGTCAATTAGTCTAGGTTTAAGTCAAACTTAAGTTAATAAGTCATTTTAAGACCATTTGAGTCAATTCCAGGTCAAGTTTTACCCATAGTTGACTTTGGCCCACTTGGTCAACTAGTTAGTCAAACCTTGCCTAGCTAGACATATAGGTCAATTCTGAACTAACTCACTAACCATGAGCTAATATCCTATACTAATATCAAATATATCATTCAATTCAATACTATATGTAATATATATACATACACACAAATATACAAAATACATATACGTATATATATAAGGAAAGGAAAATGAGAGCAAGTGTGTGTGTGTATACTGTGTTGTGAAAGGGTGTGAAGACCCAACCCAAACACACAAAAATCTGAGAATATATATATATATATATATATATATATATATATATATATATATATATATATATATATATATATATATATATACCTAGAACCCAAATGTGAAGAAAACTCGATAAGACTAACTAATCCAAATCCCAGTTAGCTGTTAACTCTCAAAACACAAAACTTAACATACCAAAATCTGAGAATAGAAAGCTCAACTCAAAAACCAAATCCAATTCTCAAATATCAAATTTCGAAAACAACATAACCATACCTCATCCCAACTCATAACCTAAAATCTCAAACACATAACCATACCTCGTACAAATTGGGAAACAGGAAAGGGGGTATGTGTGTGACATGCTCGTGTTCATACCGAGCCAAAACTGTGTCCAAGTTGTGTCCAAACAGTGCGTATCCAAAAACAGTATCGTGTGCGTGTGTGCGGGGTGTATCGAGCAACGTAGGACTCGCCGTATCCAACGAGAAGCCTCGTGCTCGTGCCAGAGGGTAGGTAGGGTGTTAGGGTACGTGTCCCAAGGCCTGTATCATGTCCACGAGTCGCCGTGTCCATGCACGAACTTTGTGTCAGGGGAGGCTGCATGCGCGCGTGTGTGCTGCCCCGTACACGTGTGTTGGCCCCAATAGGACACGACACACACGACCACAAGTCTCATGGTCAGGGCTGTGGGTAGCCTAGGTATAGGGCTAGGTGTAGGACACCCTATTTTGAGTCCTCGTTTTCTCATGTCCGCGCTACAAACGCTTGTCAGGGCAGATTTTCTGCGCGTGCATAACAGCCCAAAATCCATGTGGGTGCGATATCTTCCAAACTACTCGGTCAAATCACCCCAAATTTTAGGAGCATGTTTTTAGACATAGATCCTACGTGTCCACCAATTTTGGTGTAAAATGGTATCCTGACTGTCGAGTTATGGCACTCGAGATGCAGGACAGTGCACGGGACAGTGCACGGGGCCTCATGCTACGTCCCTGTGTCCGATTTGGACACGAAAACAATGTCAAAATAAACCCAGAAAATATATTTTGGAATCCCCTTATATAGGGCTATAAGAATATGGAATTAGTTTTGAAAAATAACAACTTTTAATTCTTAGAGACATTTCATCGAACACATGTTATAATAAACCTACACGCCTCCGATACATATATCAAACGGACACAAAATTTTACCAAACTACATCTACAGGTCTAGAGTACATAGAGGCATGATTCTGTGAAGAGAAATTAAAATTTAAAAGAGTTTAGAAGTATTTACCTATTGAGAGTTGGAATCTCAATGCAAAAGTCTCCAAAATGCCTCGACACCCAAAATCCTACGATCAAACACCTCCAATTCTTTGCTAGCAAGCCTTCAGCAACTTCCTCTCCTCCCAAGGATCACAACGCAATTTGTTTGGTCCAAATTAGATGAGAGATGAGAAAGATAGGCTATTTTAAGAAAAGTGAAAAACTAGGGTTTGTAAAGGAGGCTTGGTGGCTAACATATGAATATAAAGAGAGGGGGGGAGGCGGTTGGCCGGCCACATGCTGGTAGGGTTAGGGTTTAGGTACGGGCCAACAAGTTAACTCAAAGTTATTTTAAAGCCTTTTTGCAAAAAGCCCAAAAGCCAAAATAACTAAAACCCTAAAATGAATTTCAAAAGTTTCTTAAATAGGACTAGAACTTAAAATATAAATCTAAATTGATAATTAAGTTTCTAAATTCATGGTTAGTCTCTAATCATGGTTAGCTAAGGTTAAATCAAGAATACTAAACAAAAGCACCAATTAAAATATTATAAAATAATCAAAAATTCAAAAATCACACAATTACCGAAATATCTCTATTCTAGAAAATTGGTGGTTACAGCTCTTAGTTTTCCTATTTGTTCTAAGTATGTAATTTTCAATTTATTAAGTCTAGGAGAATGTGTACGTTGAGTCGCACTGTGTCATCTCAACCCCTAGACATATCTCTCCAAGCTCTACCATACAAGTTGTCCAACGTTCGGGCCGAACTCTGCCTCCTGATTTTCAGCACCCTAATTTTTAGGGCCTGCTTGATACAAGCTATCCAACGTTCAAAAATTTGAATTCTTGGGACAAAATTCGGGCCGAACTTTGCCTCCCCGGAGTAGTATAAATAGAGCTTGAATTCTCTCATTTCAAATAAGCTCTTACCTTCAAATATTCAAGCTTTCTCAGCTTTACTACTCCAAGCCTCATTCTTCCATCTCCTAAGCCACAACTCTCCTTAGCCCAAGATGCTCAGTACGATATCATCTAGAAGTTGTGTGCAAGAGTGAAAGAAAAGTCACTTGGAAAATTCCAAGTTTTGCTTTTCGCGAAGTTGAAGTGTTCGAGCGCTTCGATCTAAAAGCTCGTATTTTGTAAAGAAGTTTGCGTGCTCTTTGGACTAAAGGCACGTGGTGTACGCTATTTCACAAATAGTAGATTTTAATCCTGAGCAAGGGTTCTCAGGCCTGGACTAGTCCTCCACAAGAAAAACCAGGTTAAATCGTTGTGTTTGCATATGCTCTTCTGATCTCTATTTATTTTCGCATTACTCTCTGATTACTTACTCTCTTGGTAGTTGATTTTTGGACTTGATGTAGAGTTTCATTTTTAATTGGTTACTATCGACACAAACTCTATTCATCCCCTTCTAGAGTTGCCGACACGTTCTTTAGTATCAGATGGTGTCAGATACTCTGGCACTTGGGGTTTCATGCCAGGGTGTATCTTTAATAGTGTAGAGATGTCTACCCACTAATCAGTTAAGAATGAGTAGGTACCAGTCCAGGGGGGGCCATTAGACTAGGCTAGGTTTTACACTGAAATGCTCATTTTGCAAGACAGACTAAGAGAGGGAAGACAAGGTCTTGCCTTCGACTGTAGGCCATAACAAGTATCCCAAGGATAACCCCAAAACCCCTTTAATGTAGTGTCATGTGTCAAAGGGGGACTGTACTTACATGTGCAAATTCGTGACTTTCTTTTCAGAATTTCAGATAAGCCTACTTAATATATTACTGGTTTCTAATTGTCCATGGGTACCAAGTTGTACTCTGTATCAGGATTATACACACAGGTATCAAGATATCCATAAGGTGTCAGGTAACACTAGGTAGGGGTATCCAGAGTGGTAGTGACAAACATGATATGCTAGATAGGCAATGAGCTTGGGTGACATCACAAGTTGGCCCCAGTTATAAAAGGACGGGGCAGAGCTCGGTACCCAGCAGGAGAGTCCTAATGCATATCCAATCCTAGTGACAGAGGAGGAGTATCAGGAATTGGCAGTAGGCCAGTATACCCGAGTATAATAGGAATACCATGATCACAAGCAACGGTTATCTGTCCCTTACTTGAATAAGGTTCACAGATGTAAGACTATAAAAAGAGGTAGTAGAATATCCAATAGACATTATTGTGGTAGCCGTCCCCTTAGGTACTGACATTGAAGTATCATAATTCTAATATGGATCAGTTGTACAGGGTGCTTAGGTGCCTATGATGCATCCATAGACTGGGCTGTAGAAAATAGATGGGACTGTAATAGGCTATTAGGATTCCTAGGTACAGGCTAAGTTCTGGCCAGGATTATAGCCAGTATTAGTTACCTATGTTCCCAAGTTTTGAGGAAAGACACATGCTTATCGAGAGCCTATGTTAGATATAACAGGGAGGAATAAATGGCTAGGAAACACAGGAACCAAATAAGGGTCGAACCCTTCCATAAAAAAAGGCTCATATAGAGGTGAGGCCTTTGGCAAACAGCACATGTGAAGGAGCAGCATACCCTGCTCTGTAGGACCAGGTCAGGGGGGGAGGGTGAGGTACCCAAAATATAGATTAGTAGTAGGTATAGTTGCCTACTACATGGACTTTAAGACACTATACAAAGGTGTAGAGTTTACTATGGTTCAGATAACAGAGCAAAAGAGGGGGGAGTAGTACCAGTTTCAATATAAACATGGAGGTAGCATAACTATGGAAGGTTTGTGCTAAGTTCGGGTGTCTAGTATAGGGACAACAACAGTAGGCTTTGTACAAGGGTGAGCAGACCTAGAGACATGGACCAGGTATCATGATACTTGAGTGTATCAATAGATGCATAGACCTAGGTATAGGACCATGCCCCAAATTGAGGAACAAGGTTGGAGTCAACTGGTACTGGCCTTGGCACATTGAGAGGAGCAACCTAGCAACCAACTTTGGCCAATGGTAGACTTAAGGTCATTAACTTAATGTAACACAAGATGGGTTGGCATAGAGTATCAGTTAGTTGGTAAGGAGTATCAATAGGTTACATGGTATGTCATTGTAGGGTAATGCAGGGATACCCAAAAGACTGCAGGAAATGGAAGGCGTAACTAGTTTAGATAAGTTAATGAGTAATCCAACCTTGTTATTATTCTAGCATGCAATTCCCATGTAACATAGACAAGCAATACATGGGTGGTAGTGTAGTTAAATAACATAGATAGGCTTAGAGGTATCAAAGAGTAAGGGAAGAGGATAAGAGGTAGACAACCAAACCATTAAAGACCCTTAGGGATGCAAGGGTAATTAGTAAGAATTTAATTAGCTTTATTTTGGGTCATCTCATATGTTGATATATATTTGATATGCAATATAGGTTCTGTGGACTTTAACTCAACCCGTGACTCATGCCCACAGCTCAGGACCACAGACAAGTGCACTTTCTGATTTGCTTTCAATTCTGATATTTTTCCCAGTACATGTCATACATATGATCTCTTGCTTGTTGACACGTTGGACATACGAGTTAGTATCATAGACCTCTACTCATTATATTCTCGTTTTATCATGCTTACCATGTTTGTGAATTGTTTGGGTCCATGAGTACATGTTGGGAGGAAAAATATCATAGTGGACGTGTGAACTACCATTTCTATCCTCCGTGTCTTTCGTGGAGAATAACAGTCGCACATTTACGTGCGGGGTGCCTGATTTATCCCTAGTCATTCACACGTTCAAACTGATATTTCAACACATATAGATAGTTGTCTCTTTTATTATTTCTTTATTTTCTCACCACTTGCCATGTCACCCAATTTACTTATTCTTTTCACATGGATATATACTCTGTTCTATGATTCCTGCTTTCATTCTAGTTATACCCTGATATCAGTTGACTTTCTAGTTTTCTTCCACATATGCTACTTTCATGTATTGCCAATCCTATTATGTTGCGAATAGCTTGTCGGTTTGTGTGCTTGTTCCTTTACTGACTGGAAAACTAATATTTTTAGGTGATGAGTTAGAAGATTTCTGTACCACATATTATAAGCATACTGCAGATCACGATCTTGGCATACAGGACGACCCGAATACGACTTTCGCAGAGCTACCCACTGCAGATGGCTTGTAGTAGATATTATTTAGTATTTGGCCAGATTTGTTTTCCGGGGACTTTTAGTTGTTATTTCAATTTGAGGATCATGTGTTGATTAGTGGATATTCTCTTAGTACATTTTGAGTTATTTTTTAGATTATTTCTTTTAGTACATTTTGATCTCTTGGAGAATGTTTCAGTTCATTCCTTATCTTTTCTCTCCAAACTTTGGTTATTATATAAATATCATTTTGTCTTAGACTTATTTGTTGATTTGGATTACACTGTGCATATATATAAACTGCATGGTTGTGTTGATAAATATGGAGATGACTATACAGGGTTCTACCGTCGACACTACGGCGTAGGCTGGATGTACCCACGGCCTATGCCCAAATACTGGGTGCGGGTCGTGACACTACTATCTTTTCAGACGCATTTACTTTTCACTTAAGCATGTTGCAGTCTATTTTCTTGTTGTACTTTCCTTTATTACCAGTTCTTCACATACAATCCTATTTGATAGTTCTATGTTTCAGCATGCATAAATTTTAGGATTGTATTTTGCTCCTTTCCTGATTGGATCATTGCAGGTGAATTGACTGAGGAGGAGTTGCTTTGCAACTCATACTATGGACCTGCACTTGAGACGCTAGCTCACATTCCAGAGGATGTCCCTGCTAAGGTATACTATCAAATCCCTATTTTAAAAATAGGTATATGATCGTATTTCATATTTGGGTGATTTTTAAATTTCGTATTTGTTTAAATTTTTATTTATTTTTTGGACTTGGGATTGTTTTAGTCGTTGAGTCTTAGACTCTTGGTTATCGTTGCCATATTAATTTGTGGTTTGTATTATTTTATTATTATTTTGGAGTTGGTATTTTGTTATTATTATTCACTTTCCTATATCTACCCCCAAAGAAAACCCTAACCCTCACACACACTATCTCTCCCTTCATTCAGCCGCCACCCCCAACCAATCTCTCTCTTACTCTTCCGCTCCCCTCTGGAACAGACCCCCCATGGCTCACTCTCTCCCCCGCCCCTCAGCTTACTCTCTCTCTCTCTCTTCCGAGCTAACTCCCCCTCTCCACCCTCACTCTTCCAATTCCTCACTCTCCCTCTCGGTCTCCTCCTCTCCCTCTCTCATGCTCGACCCCGGCTACGGTGAGCGCCTTCGGCCACTGCAACCACCCTCACCACCAGCACCATTTCTACCATCGCTAACGTCGCCATCCCCGACGTCCTCCACCAGCGCCACCACCATCTCCCTACCCTGTCTCCTCCGGCCTCCTCCGACGACCACCACCGCCTTGGTCGCCCTCGTCTCCGTCGGTACTCCCACCACTCCCAGCCGCCATCGCGACCACCATCCCTACGGCTCCCGCCTCATCCAGCTTCTCCCTCCATTTTTGTCTTCTACGGCCGTAGAGCACCACCACGAGCTGCAGTTGTCGCTCGTCTCCTCTGCAGGGAGCCCGACTCGACCTGGCCGAGTTTCCCCGACGGTCTCCCCCAGCCCCTCCGCCCCTCTCACCTTCCTCACTCGGACGGCCAGCGCCTTCGCCGCGAGCGTCGTGCTGCCTCAGGCTGTGTGCTCCTCGGGGAGCGCCCTCGTTCTACGTGCCTCGGGAAGAGTGCTGCCTCGAGCAATACACTGTCTCGGGAAGCATGTGGTCTTGGGCAGCGCACCCTCAGTTGGTGCACACCCCTTATTTTTTATGCTACCTTGGGGAGCGTACCTCGAGCTCCGTGTACGCCTCGAGCAGCGGGACGCTTTGGGCCCCTTGCTGCTTGGGTTGCGTGCATGCACCGATTTGCGTGTCGTACTGATTTGTATACCATTTTGGACTCTGTGTTGTATCGATCTGCATACATACGTCGATTTATGTGTCGCATTAATTTACGAGCTTCCTTGATTCTGATACCGTCTAGATTTGCGAATATGCCTCAATTTGCGTGTCACAATAATTCGTTTGACATCCCGATATTCTTGACCGGTTGATCTACGTGTACATTTTGATTTACGTGCATGTCATGTTTCTCGTTCGTCTTAATCTTCGTATCATCTCGATTCTTGTGTGCGCCTTGATATATGTGTACATCTCGGTTTATGTGTTAGTATCGATCTGCGTACCTCGATTTTCGTTCCAGATTCCTGTATTATGTCATGCCCCGATTCTGTAAAATCGATAATCGTCCCCCGGGCGTGATGCCGTGCGAACCTAAGTTGCGATCGCACAAGGCATAGTCATAAGGTCATCCGAAAACACAACATCAAGTTAGAGTACGCAGAGAAATTGATTGACACATTTGAAATAGAAGTAGACTTTTTATTGATATTAATATTTCATTTACATTGACTCCATTACAATCATTGTCGCGCGGGCTACAACATAACTCGACTTACAAAATGAACGCTGATGAGATAGTCGTTCCATACATTACATCCCTTTTTACAAGCAAAACATAACACTTTCCACCTGCTATTGCGGGGAGTCGAGTCGTTATCTTCTTTTGGACTAAGTGCGGGATCTTCTTCAAAAGGAATCCAGAAACACAAGCCTTCACACGCAGACGAGGCTTCAAAAGGGTTCACGTCGCCTTGAGCTTTTAGGTGGCACGCCCTTCTTGGTTCGGGGTACCTGCGTGGAGAGCGAGGATCAGTACATTACACTTTGTACTGGTGCGTGGCAAATTTAGTTCCAAGCTCTCATTTGGTTGAAGAGTTTATATGACTTAGCTCATGAATGTTTCTAACCATCCTAATGAATTTCAAACGAGCAACGACAAGCATAATATAAATTTCGTTGGAACTTACCCACGGCGGGCCGTGCCGCGCCTTATAAAACTTACCATGTTCTTTCCTGTCAATTGTTATCATTTACATACCAAGTGCAATATTACGTGTGATTGGCCACTGGCATGACAAGCCATCCTGGACTATAGCTTTGTTTGCCGGGGCCCTTGCAGCGCAAGTAGCGAGCCCCGCTGCAAGTTTTTGCTTAATCCGTGCTATCGTACAGCACAGCTATACCGTGTTTTCTCCTAGGCCGAGTCGGTCCCGTGGCCCCGGGTTGTCGCTCGAGGAAACTCTTCCTTGTCGACAAGTTGTCCAATGACCGAGTTAAGACATTATTTAGTTGTTAAGGTATTGCCTATGTTCACTTTGAAACTTGACCATTTTACCGTGCCCGTGCCTCTGCATTCATTCTTTCATCCGCAACAACACTGTCAATTTACCTAAGAAGGGGCTCGAGAAGAGAAGGGTCAGCCACTCACCTTGAGTTTACTTCAGGCGAAAGAACTTGTTGGTCGCGCTAGACATCGCCTACGCGATTACCTGAAATCGCACAAGCAACCGATTAGAATACTGCATTATTCAAGGAGTTCGATAGGAAATACGAGTTCGAAACGCAAGCCATGAAAACCATCGAAAACATTCATGAAAATGCATTCAGAAAACAAAGCCAAAATCAACGCAAGCGACGTAAAAAGCAGAGCAACGAGAGGCCTTTCCCGACTCAGCCGCAGAGTCAATCATTGAGGCACAACCCGCTGAATATGGGACTTGGTTTCGAAGAAGACATTCCATAACGAGGAATGGATCTTAATTCAACCGTTCCTGTTCGATGGACTCGATCGATCCCGACCTATCGGTCCCGACCGAATCGATAGCGACAATGTTCCTTTCTCGCACACCCCGTAGACGGAGTACGGGGCACGATGTAGGAACGGGGCACTACACCTTACTTGCGGGACCTACACGGTATAGCCTTCTGCCATCCTTGTACTTATGTTATTATTTTAATATTTAATGCTAATGATTGTTTATTATGTATTTTGAGGACCTCGATGGATGTGCTACCTTGGATCCCGGTTGCCGAAGAATTGCTTATCTAGATGAGCCCTCTAAGCAAGTATCCATTGCTCATCGAATGCTCTTGTCCTTCCGTTGGATTTGTTGTATTTAATTAATTGTAATTGTAATTGTATAATCGTGAGTAGTGTAGCTTAGCAGTAGAACAACCATGATGATAACTCAGGATAGCTTAGTTCGATACCAGGTTATGACCGTATCGGACAACTCGGATGGGTCATATATACCTTCGAAGACATGAGCATGACTCACATATATGGATTGTCCCCATATGCCCCGTATCCGACTCGCGGTCGGGTAACGGCTTGGCTAACTGTTTCTATGACTGTGCTTGTGGCTTGGATTTGACTATGGGTCCGTGATGCACCCTGTATGGCGATTTTTGTTGTATGTGTAGGCTTGGAATCCAGTACATATCGTAGTGCTGCTGGAGGCCGAGACTTAGTGTCCTCGGCTATGGTTTAGTTTCCAGTACGCATTGTAGCACTGCAGGAGGCTGAGACTTAGTGTTCTCAGCTTTCAATTCTGTGGCGGATTGCGCCGAATGGATTTAGCCCCAATTCGCTGGGAGCTTCCGTCCAGAATACAAAGGAGACTCTACCAAATTTTTCCAGAATTCTCGGTCGAAAATTTGTTTCAAAGATTTGGGCAGAATCGTTCCTTTGGTTTGCTGAACCAGACTGATGTACGTTTATCGTAGTATAGTATATCTGATTCCAGTACCTGCTAGGTAGACTCATGACTAGATTAGTTGCTGGCTACTTGACCTATTTTGTCCGTCGGATAGCGTGAGGAGCACGGTTCCACTCGGGGGATGGTCTGCAATCCTGGTCCTTGTTTGGTTTAAGGGTTGTGGATCTGCTCCAGAGCGGTTCATGCAATCTTTGCCATTTTTCGGTGCCATTAATTAATAGTCTCTTGTCCCCTGACCAATCTTCTAAGAGTTATCCTAGTTTAGCCAACAAGGGCTATGAGTTATCCTATGCATCTGGATTTGTGACCTTTGGATATATATGAGGATTGGGTATTATATGGAGTATGATCCCAAGATATTATGGCAGACTCGCGTGGATTTTTGGATAGTGTTGCCATCTGTTTTTTGACGATGTTCTAATTTGATCAGATATGACTATATGGATTCCTGGATTTTGAGGATTGTGCGAGTATTTCGCAGAATGAGAAGAATATCGAGGGTATCATTACATGATTTTTACTTGACTTCCGAAGCACCCAAAACCTGGTACGATTGCTATATCTTGGTAGTTGAGAGGCTTATTTCCTGATAGCTTGTGATCATTGATTCAGAGGATTCTTGTGAGCCATAAGGTCTAGCATTGTTTATAATGATTAGCTTAGTATTTGGTGATCGTCCTTATTGGCATGATATTTATTCCATCGTAGATGGAAGACTCCTGATAGATTGATCCGGTGGATAGACCGACTTGATGATTAGAGCTGTAGGCTCCCATGTGTACTTGAGATGCTATTCTAGTAAAGATGTCGACCATGTCCCTGATCAGATAACCATGCCATGATGTAGACAGATGACTTCATGTGACTGATTGATTGTCCTTGTTTCTGACATGATCACGTGTATCTGTGCTATGATTCCAGCTTACCCTTTGAGGTACTGGCCCTAATTTTGTACTGAGGTGGCCCTAATTTTGTACTGAGGTGCCCCCTGTCTTCTGGCACTTTGAGGTGCTATCTCCCTGATTATATTGTACTGCAGTACAATCCTGTTATTCTAGCTATATGATATGATTACCTGCACGAGTACCTTGGTAGTTGGCATGTAGTCTTAGCGTGGTCAGGATTGATTGACTGCTTGTTGCGTAACACTGAAAATGAATCACAACTAGGACTATAGGTGCCGAAGTTGATTCTTACTTAGCATTCTCGTACTGAGGTACGACATCTAGGAGGATGATCATGTGACTACGGCATGTGATTCCGGATAACTGTAGGGATAATCTAGGTAACTTAAACTGGTAGAAGCATTGGGAGAGAACGGAATCCCGAGATCGTGCAGTACTAGCCGCTTCCCAGACATTAGTCATGGAGTGCAGGCTGGCCGCTACGGATATTGTTACCGTCCCCATTAGAGGATGGCATTATCCGGCTACTTTACTTACTATGTACTACATGCTTGTCTTGCTCGCACGGTGGACTTACGAGGGACCGGTGCTTATCTAGTCTTGTTATATTTGTCCCTGCTAGCTTGCTAGATCGGCACGATCTGAGGATTTCTATATTTTTGCATTGCTAGGGTAACCCAACCTCCACATAGAAAGTCGTAGGCATTTGAGTGGCCGCTTATTTTCCTAAATTATTTGGCTTGTTGCTTGCAAAGTTGGCTGATATTGACTTCTAGTTGGCGATGCAGGTATTATCGGATGTTAGGGAGATTGTGATAATTGTTGGTTATTTAGCTGCATTAGTTGTGGATTGTTATCGTGCATTGGTACCGTACGATTCTTACCCTCATTTACTGTTATATGCTTTTTTTGTTATATATTTTATCCTGCTGGCTTTTCTTCGCCCGTCCTTGAGCCTTCATTTCTGGTACTTACTGCGGTTGGTCTAACCAACCCTGGATTGTTCCCAGATTGCCAGTGACCGACCTTGCGGATCTTCCAGACTTGACTTGGAGGATGTGCTTCAGTTCCAGACCATGCTAGAAACTGCAGGAAGGTATGCTTGTCTACATTATTTTTTTTACTGTAGACTTCATAATTATTATATGAGTATTTTTTGCTTTTTTATATGATTCTCTCTCTTGCTTATTATTTCTTTGTTTTTGCATGTGGATATGAGATCAGATTTAGGCCATAGATTGATTGCATCCTAGGATACCCAACAAGATTGACAGCTGTAATCGTCGTATGATGTATCGTACCTTATACGGTATAGCTGGCCTACGTCCGTCCCCGTATTTCGATACTGGGGCGTGACACGGTTTTAGTGGTGGCCCATGCAGGTCTCGTTTTGAGATATTGTTGAGTATCACAAGATTATTGATCTCAGTCTACTATTCTTTGGTATTCCAACTTGTTACACTTGTCCTTCGCTCCCTTGAACTTGTGAATTGGTCCTAATTTCTACATGGACCTATCTTGCTTGACCATGTCTTATTCGTTGTTATCTACCTTTATTTCTTGTTTTGGGAGACATGGTCATGTTGTTGGCCATGTTGATCACCTTGTCAGATAAGACGTTGTCTTATCTCCATCCTTGGGTTACTCATTAATTATCTTGAGTTCTGTACTCTCTACCAATGAATCCCCTTGTTTGATTTCCATGTTATCTATTTCGTGCGTTAACTTTGTGTTGACTTAGTATCATTATTGCCCTCTTCGAGCCTTGGCTTGATTGTTGTGGAAGGAAGATTTCATCACGACTCTGAGATTGGATATTTTAACATTTGTTAAGTATTCAGTGTATATTCTTGTATTAATTCAGCTCCTTTGATTCTGGATAGTTCCATATTCATGATTATCTGTTTCAGATATTATTTTAATTATAGATGTACTTTCTATATATTATGTTTTGACATGTATTTTGGATTTGGAGTATTTTTCTAGAAAACTATCTTGTGTTATTATTGAAGGTGTTTTTGACAAATATTATGATTGACCTGGATTTGGATTTTGATTATTTTTCCTAGAACTGACATATTATATTGTTAGATGTTTTGTGATTTTAGTGACTTGGACATTTGGGTTATGAATTTGATTCGTTTTGAGCATTTGTCGAGAGTGACCGGATGACCTTAGTATACTTTGATGGCGTGGTAGCGAAAGTTACAACCGCTCGATTATAGTGCCACGGTGAATCTTTTGCATCCATTCCGGATGGCGTAACAGAGAATGATCGTGACACATATTATGATCAGATATAAGGAAACTACGGTCGTCGATTTGAGATGAATATCG
Organism: Iris pallida; assembly: GCA_029216955.1. NCBI lineage: Eukaryota > Viridiplantae > Streptophyta > Magnoliopsida > Asparagales > Iridaceae > Iris > Iris pallida. The sequence goes on along the minus strand of JANAVB010037220.1, from coordinate 801,399 downwards.
TAGATTTTATGATTTTCTGTGAATTTTCATGCAGTTGGAATTTCAGGTTTTCTGATATTGTTTTCGATATTTTGTACATGTTTGATTTATGGAGTTATTTCGTGCATGTGAGATTCTAATTTTCGAGATTCTTTCGGTGTCTTAGATTTACTTTAAGAGTTGATTTGTGTAGCTAGACATTGTTCTCTTTGACGTTTTCATATTGAGATTTTGTTCACTTTTAGTTGTATTACTTAATTTTTGTAAGGTGGGTAGAGTTTTCATGATGTATATATATGTACTAGTTTTGAAAATCATATTTTAATTGATTTCGAAATTTCGAGGATAAAATTTTTGTAAGGTGGGTAGGATGTCAAATTCCTATTTTGAAAATAGGTATATGACCGTATTTTGTATTTGGGTGATATTCAAATTTCGTATTTGTTTAAATTTTTATTTATTTTCTGGACTTGGGATTGTTTTAGTCGTTGAGTCTTAGACTCTTGGTTACCGTTGCCGTATTAATTTGCGGTTTGTATTATTTTATTATTATTTTGGAGTTGGTATTTTATTATTATTATTCACTTTCCTATATCTACCCCCCCCCCCCAAAGAAAAACCAAACCCTAACCCTAACCCTAACCCTAACCCTCACACACACTATCTCTCCCTTCACTCAGCCGCCACCGCCAATCTCTCTCTCACTCTCCCGCTCCCCTCTGGAATAGACCCCCCGATGGCTCACTATCTCCCCCGCCCCTCAGCTCACTCTCTCTATCAGCGCTCTCTCTCTCTCTCACGAGCTCACTCCTCCTCTCCACCCTCACTCTCTCAGTTCCTCAATCTCCCTCTCTCTTTCTCTCTCTCTCTCTCTCTCTCTCTCTCTCTCTCTCTCTCGTTCTCCTCCTTTCCCTCTCTCGTGCTCTACCCCGGCCATGGCAAGCGCCTCCGGCCATTGCAACCACCCTCACCACCATTTCCACTTCCACTACTGATAACGTTGCCATCCCCGACGTCCTCCACCGGTGCCACCACTATCTCCCTGTCCTGTCTCCTCCGGCCTCCTCCGACGACCACCATCGCCTTGGTCGCCCTCATCACCGTCGATACTGCCACCACTCCCAGCCGCCATCGTGACCACCATCGCCACGGCTCCCGCCTCCTCCAGCTCCCCCTTCCTTTTTGTCTTCTCCGGCCGCATAGCACCACCACCAGCTGCTGTCGCCACTCATCTCCTCCGCAGGGAGCCCGCCCCGACCTGGCCGAGCGTCCCCGACGGTCTCCCCCAGCTCCTCCGCCCCTCTCTCCTTCTTCACTCCGGCGGCCAGCGCCTCCGCCGCGAGCGTCGTACTGCCTCGGGTTGTGTGCTCCTAAGGGAGCGAGCCCCCTCGTTCTATGCACCTCGTGCGGCATGCTACCTCGAGTAGTGCGTTGTCTTGTGCAACGTGTTACCGTGGGCAGCGCACCCTCGATTGGTGTGCACCCTTTATTTTTTGTGCTACCTCGGGGAGCATGCCTCTAGCAGCGGAACACTTTGGGCCATGCGCTACTTGGGTTACGTGCCATCTCGATTTGCGTATCGCCTCAATTTTTGTATCTCGGCCTTTGTGCCCACTTCGTGATTTGTGTTGCTTCGATTTGCGTACACGTACCGATTTGCCTGTCGTATTAATTTGCGTGCCACCTTAGACTATGTGTCATATCGATTTGCGTGCATGCGTCGATTTGTGTGTCGTACGAGCTTCCTTAATTCTTGTATCGTCTCGATTTGCGTACATGCCTCGATTTACGTGTCGTGAAGATTCGTTTGCCATCCCGATATTCGTGATCACTCGATCTACATGTACATCTCGATTTACGTACATATTTTGTTTCCTGTTCATCTCGATCTTCGTGTCATCTCGATTCTTGTGTGCGTCTCGATATATGTGCATGTCTCGGTTTACGTGTCAGTGTCGATCTGTGTACCTCGATTTTCGTGCCAGATTCCTATACTGCTTGCGAAACTTACACGGTATAGCCTTATGCCATCATTGTGCTTCTGTTATTATTTTAATATTTAATGCTAATGATTATTTATTGTGTATTCTGAGGACCTCGATGGACGTGCTACCTTGGATCTCGGTTGTCGAAGACTTGCTTACCTAGCCGAGCCCTCTATGCAAGTATCCTTTGCTCATCGACGGCTCTTGTCCTTCCGTTGGATTTGCATTTAATTAATTATAATTGTAATTGTATAATCATGAGTAGTGTAGCTTAACAATAGAACATCCATGTTGATAACTCAGGATAGCTTAGTTCGATATCGGGTTATGACCGTATCGGACAACTCGGATGGGTCATCCACACCTACGAGGACACGAGCACGACTCACATGTATGGATTATCCCCATATGCCCCGTGTCCGACTCGCGGTCGGGTAACGACTTGGCTAACTATTTCTATGACTGTGCTTGTGGCTTGGATATAACTGTGGGTCCGTGATGCGTTCTGCGTGGCAATTCTTGTTTCATGTGTTGGCTTGGCGTCCAGTACGCATCGTAGTGGTGCTGGAGGCCGAGACTTAGTGTTCTCGGCTATGGTTTGATTTCCAGTACGCATTGTAGCGCTGTTGGAGGCTGAGACTTAGTGTTCTCAGCTTGTGATTTTGCGATGGGTTGTGCTGAGTGGATTTAGCCACAATTTGCTAGGTCCCGTCCAGAATACAAAGGAGACTGCTGAATTTTTTCAGAATTCTCGGTCCGAAATTTGGTTCGAAGATTTGGGCAGAACCGTTCCTTTGGTTTATTGAACCAGACTCATGCACGTTTATCGTAGTATAGTATACCTGATTCCATTACCTGCTAGGTAGACTCATGACTAGATTAGTCGCCTAGCTACTTGACATGTATTGTCCGTCGGATAGCGTGAGGAGCGCAGTTCCACTCGGGAGACGGTCTGCAACCCTGGTCCTTGTTTGGTTTAAGGGTTGTGGATCTACTCTAGAGCGGTTCATGCATTCCTTGTCATTTTCGACGACATTAATTAATAGTCTCTTGTCCTCTAACCATCCTTCTAGGAGTTATCCTAGTTTAGCCAGCTAGGTCTATCAGTTGTCCTATGTATCGGGATTTGTGACCTTTGGATATATATGAGGATTGGGTATTATATGGAGTATGATCCCGGGATATTGATTGGGTAGACTCACGTAGATTTTTGGATAGTGTTGCCACTTGTTTTTAGATGATGTTCTAATTTGATCATATATGACTATGTTGATTCCTGGATTTTGTGGATTGTGCGAGTGTTTCGCGAAACGAGAAGAATATCGAGGGTATCATTACATGATTTTTACTCGACTTCCCAAGTGCCCAAAACCTGGTACGATTGCTATATCTTGGTAGTTGAGAGGCTTGTTTCCTGATAGCTTGTGATCATTGATTCAGAGGATTCTTGTGAGCCAGAGGGCCTAGCATTGTTTATAATGATTAGCTTATATCTGGAGATCGTCCTTCTTGGTATGATATTTATTGAATCGCAGATGGAAGACTCCTGATAGATTGATCCGGTGGATAGACCGACTTGATGATTAGAGCTGTAGGCTCCCATGTGTACTTGAGATGCTATTCTAGTAGAGATCTCGACCATGTACTTGATCGAATATCCATGCCACGATGTGGGCAGATGACTTCATGTGACTGATTGATTATCCTTGTTCTTGACATGACCACGTGTATCCGTGCTATGATTCCAGCTTACCCTTTGGGTACTGGCCCTGATTTTGTACTGAGGTGCCCCTGTCTTCTGGCACTTTGAGGTGCTATCTCCCTGATTATATTGCACTTAGTGCAATCCTGTTATTCTAGCTATATGATATGATTACCTGCACGAGTACCTTGGTAGTTGGCATGTAGTCTTAGCGTGGTCAGGATTGATTGCTTGTTGCATAACACTGAGAATGAATCACAACTAGGACTATAGGTGCCGAAGTTGATTCTTACTTAGCGTTTCCGTACTGAGGTACGACATCTAGAAGGATGATCATGTGAGCACGGCATGTGATTCCGGATAACTGTAGGGATAATCTAGGTAACTTAAACTGGTAGAAGCATTGGGAAGGAACGGAATCCCGAGATCGTGCAGTACTAGCCGCTTCCCAGACATTAGTCATGGAGTGCAGGCTGGCCGCTACGGATATTGTTACCGTCCCCATTAGAGGATGGCATTATCCGACTACTTTACTTACTATGTACTACATGCTTGTCTTGCTCGCACGGTGGCCTTACGAGGGACCGGTGCTTATCTAGTCTTGTTATATTTGTCCCTGCTATGTTGCTAGATCGGCACGATCTGAGGATTTCTATATTTTTGCATTGCTAGGGTAACCCAACCTTCACATAGAAAGTCATAGGCATTTGAGTGGCCGCTTATTTTCCTAAATTGTTTGGCTTGTTGCTTGCAAAGTTGGCTGATATTAACTTCCAGTTGACGATGTAGGTATTATTGGATGTTAGGGAGATTGTGATGATTGTTGGTTATTTAGCTGCATTAGTTGTGGATTGTTATCGTGCGTTGGTACCGTACGATTCTTACCCTCATTTACTGTTATATGCTTTTCTTGTTATATATTTTATCCTGCTAGCTTTTCTTCGCCCGTCCTTGAGCCTTCATTTCTGGTACTTGCTGCGGTTGGCCTGATCAACACTGGATTGTTCCCAAATTACTAGTGACCGACCTTGTGGATCTTTCAGACTTGACTTGGAGGATGTGCTTCAGTTCCAAATCATGCTAGGAACTGTGGGAAGGTATACTTGTCTACATTTTTACTGTAGACTTCATGATTATCATATGAGTATTCATGTTTTTTTATATTATTCTCTCTCTTGCTTATTATTTCTTTGTTATTGTCTGTGGATATGAGATCGAATTTAGGCCATAAATTGATTGCATGCTAGGATACCCAACAAGATTGGCAGCCGTAATCGTCGTATGACGTATTCGTACCTTATACGGTGTAGCTGGCCTACGTCCGTCCTTGTATTTCGGTACTGGGGCGTGGCAAATACCCTATAGCTTAGCCTACATTTAGTATTTGAATTTGGTTTGTAATAAATAGTTAACATTCATTTTGTTGGATTTGTATCAAGTTACTCTTGCTTTGAAAATGTAACTAATATGACATTTTGGACTTATTCTAGTTTATCTCGATATAGATGTTGTGATTATTATGATTCAATATAATATAATTTTGAAGATAATTGAAGGTTTAGAACAGCTTACTACACGGTGTCTCATAGCGTAGGCTGGATGTGTCCGACTCGTATCCGAATATTCGAAAGCGGGTCGTGACAGTCGGGAACACGAAAGATAACATTGCCCTCATGGCAGTCCGTCATCTAGTGTTAGACACTTAACCAATCCATGCCTAAGACGATATCATAATAATCCGTATGGAATTCTATCAACCTCGCGGAAAGCTCCCTCTCGCATACTACAACCTGATACGAGATATACACTCTATCTACTCCTATGAGAACATTACTAGTAAATATGTCCAACCTTGCTGGTAACAACTCACACTCTTATACCACTTGTCTCATAAATCATGCAACTATGAACGAATAATAAGTACCGAAATGGTATATGTGACAATTTCGCCCGATACCGAAATGGTATATGTGAAATGGTATATACCGAAATGGTATATGTGACCCTCGACTGTCCTACATTGCTGCATACACTTCTCTGGTATATGTCCGTCCCTATACCAGAGTTGGTCCTTCCATTTGCCGTGCCCAGCTCTCTGGTCTGACTGATCATGAACAATGCCTCTGAAAGAAGGACACGAAATCATCAATAACGGTCAAGATAGAACAACAATTATTAAATCAATTTTACACTTGAGAAAATTGTGATTCACAATCATGTTAAGAGGACATCAAGAGGCAATTAAAATCATGCTAGAGGAAATCAAGAGACAATTTTAGGGATTGAGACACCTAAACTCGTATAACCCCTTATGTCGAAAACTAGACCTGTAAGAACCATCACTAAAACCTTGTCACCCCCAGAACTAGAATACATTGAGAGAGAGATGGCGATACTAAGCCAACTACGTATTGCAGAGTACGCCAATAACCTACAATACAATCACAACTATGAAAGACATGAGAGTAACTCTACAATTCAGTAATCAATACTAGATCACACAATCCTGTGTCTCAGTCCAAACAAGCTAAGTAAACAGTAAAATATACAATCATTAGTGAAATAACAATAAGTGGTCCCAAACTATATAACATAGATGACCATGAAACTAGTAATATAAAATGAAATACTAACAAAAATGTACAATCATACATGATCACAAACTAGCATATATACAACTATGTTGCGCAAACATAAGATAAAATTGAGGTTATTTAAGTGCCAAAAAAAGACAATAAGGCTCCTTAAAGAAGGGGAAAAAAGAGAGGGATAAGCTTCGAGTACGTCTACTTGTAGAATCAGAGGGAGGGGTTATTTTCACAAATTGCTTTGGCACATCATGCGCTTTTATAATTGTACCCTCTTAATTCCTTTTTTTTTTTAAAAAAATTCCCTCTTATAGCTTTAGGTTTCCGTTGATGCATTTTCAACAACTGATAAGATTCTCAAAACTCTGAAGCCAAACGAAACAAACAGAAAATACGTTAGAAATTTCAAAAGAAATAAGAAGACCAACCATTGAGATATACTTTAGATCAAGAGGACGCTTAAAATTAACTCATTATTATGCTTCTATGCAACACAATAGTGGACAAGGATCAGAGAGCGTGTCCATCCTCACTTTACCTACATCATAAGAAAATTCTATTAACAGAAAATTTCTTCTTCCCTCGGGAAAATATAACATTTCTTTGATATAATCTACATATTTTTATTTGTACAATGAGTCACCAATCAAGGGATGCTTAATTAAACTCGGATACTTGGACAATGATGGGCTCTGCAATAATGCCAACTATATCTGATCCAATTACGTGGGCGTCTGCAAAACTTTACGTGGGCCTCTGCAAAACTTAGCCCTCTGCCTAAATCAATTAAGGATGAAGCCAACACTGGGAGCTAAACAACTTGAACCCACGTTCCCCCACAAATCGGGCAACCATGAGCCCAGCGGCTGATCCACCATGCTTCACGTTCATTTGCAGGGTTCGGTGCACCAGGCTGTGCAAATGCGCAGGTCTGCCGCAAGCATCGAATGCACTGCATGGGAAGAAAAGAGAGCGGTTTTAATTAATCACATCAAAGTGCACACCCAAAATACATAAACAACAACTTACATGTTCAATCATTTTAGGATGCAACGGAAAATAATAATTTTAGCCGATGTGAAGACCTTTCATTAGTTTTCTATTTTACACTAAATCAGGCCGAGACTTTGGTGAAGGTCTACAGATCAGATTGGGCTAAAAGTGGGTCAATCAAATAACATGAATAACAAATTGATTATACACAACATTTGTCATAATCTACCATATTTGAACTACCTGTAATATATATATATATATATATATATATATATATATATCGAGCCCCCCTATGGCATGGTTACGGTTCTATTTACCAGTAGAGACTTTGTGCCCACTTATATATATATATATATATATATATATATATATATATATATATATATAGTTCTAAAGGTAAGATATATACCTGGAGCACGACAATTGTTAAATAGAACTTTGTTTTTGTGAGGCTTGCCAAATTACCAAGGCCTGCCGTAGACTTCTATCTAAAACAATCAGCTTTGAACAAAAAGACCTGATATGCATGCATGTGCAAGCAAATCCTGAGAGCCAAAAATGTGCTTCGCTTGAGCTACACTTACTAGGTTCTGAGGTGATAGAATGACTAAAAATCCAAGATTATGGAAACTTTTGACATTTTCACATCATATGATCAGTCGAGGTCCTAAAAGATATTTGGAAAGGTTACACCAGTAACATACATTTGAGTTATCCTTCGCTGATGAATAAGGGAGATTTTGAAACCTACCACCAACTACCCATGTGGGTTTGAACACATCCCCTTCTTTTCCATATTCTTTGCTTAGGAACCCACTATATGACCATCTCAGCTTGAAGCCCGATAATAAATGGTAACTCTCTTAGATGGGAACAAAAACTGCAGATAGTAATAACTGTTGTGTGCATAATATTATCTCCACACACATCTAATCAAATTGCTAAAAAAAATTAACTTCCATACATAATCACCCAAAAATAGGTTAAGATCCTCGAGCACCTTCAAAACATAATGGTATTGATTTAACCATGCACACCATGAGCTGAGGAATGTAATGTTATTTAAGTTATAGGAGAACCTAAGTTTTTGGAGAATGCATATTAAGTTGCAGATAGACCATTGATGGTGATTAAACAGTCCTCAACTTAATTACAACTGCTCGCTCCCCCCTCCCTTCCTTCCACGCTCAATTTTCACATGCAGGAGTATACACACATTCACTGAATGTCCATAATAAGCATGTGGGTGCATACATACATATCCATGCAATACTACCTTTCCTATTCGGTCCATAGTTGTCGGGATCGGATTAGATCGTAGGTGTCCAAATCAGATCGGGATCCAGATCGTGAATTGCAAGATCAACAATTAAATCCTTAAAAAAATGGAAAATATAGAGAATATATGTGTTATATTATGCATACTTGAGGTATGTGTTATGTTAAGTGTTATATTAGAAATATTAGTTAGTGAACTTTAGTCCCACATTGCTTAGAACAATAGGAGAAGGGGCTAGCCTCTCATATATATATCTCTCTCAATATCAATAAAATTAATCCATTATTCAATTCTACATGGTATCAGAGCTATAACCCATCCACCCCTCTCCCTCTCCACAAAGAAAAAAAACCTAACCCTAACCCACAGCCCCACATCCCCCCCCCCCGCGCCACCCCCATCCCCCCTCCTTGCTGCCACCATCCTTCCTACTGTTGCTGCCGCCTCTACTGCTGCTGCCGCCCCTGTGAGCTGCCACCCCCCCTTACTGCACAACACCTCCACCCCCCCCCCCCCCCCCACACCTGTCAGCCCCCCCAACCGCCACAGCACCTCACACTCCTGCTGCTGTCACAGCAACCCCCCCCTCCCGTCCCCCACCCCTTACCCGACGACCCCCCCCCCCCCCCCCCAACCTCTCTAGTTTTAAAAAAAAATGTTAGGATTCTCCGAGGGTAAACATTTTATTGTTTGCTTGGAACCTCGGACTCTCAAACAATTTACTTGTGATTCTCAAAGGTTAACATATGGTTGTTTGCTGAAACCTTTGACTCTCAATGTTATATTCGAAAATTTAACAAAAAGCAAACATATGGTTGTTTTGCATGAATCTTTGTTTCTTTCCTTGATCTTCACATCAGGATCTAACAGAGGGTAACTTGGGTTCTCTCTCTGTCATGGCTTGTGTGATCCACATTCTCTACTTCCTATGCGCGTGCCGGTTCTGGCTACGTTTCTAACGCATTGGCAGAGTTGATGTGATTATCAAGTTGGAAAGATCAAATCGATGGTCGAATCAGGAATCATGAAGGATGACAGACACTACGACGAATAGCAGTACTACAGACATTAATGTTGGCAACGCAATCGCGGGAAGAACAAGAACTAGCACGATGATTTCCTCAGTTCGACTTGTTGATCGACGGTTGGAAGGACCAGAGGGCTGCTCGACATGGAGAAAGAATGTCGAGAAGACGCTTCGAGAAATACGGTTGTCCAAACATCTGACTGACAACCCTCTAGCAGAGAATGATCCCATATTTGAGCAATGAGAGACAGATGATAGTCGACTGTTACACAGTTGATAATTCCTGAAGGATAACAGACACTATGACGAATAGCAGTGCTACAAACATTAATGTTGGCAACGCAATCGCAGGAACAAGCACTAACACGACGATTTTCTCAATTCGACTTGTTGATCGACGGTTGGAAGGACCAGGGGCTACTCAACATAGAGGAAGAAGGTCGAGAATACGCTTCGAGGAATGCGGTTGTTCAAACATCTGATTGACGACCCTCCAGCAGAGAATGATCCCATATTTGAGCAATGGAAGACAGATGATAGTCAACTGTTGACACAGTTGATAAATTCAATGGAACCATTGTTGGAAGACACGATTTAAAATACGGACTCCGTGAAAGAATTATGGGAGGTCCTAACGACGGCGTTTGATGGAAAACACGATTGGTCTCGAATCTACGACTCGGTCGTTGGTGTATACCGAGCTAATCAGAAGACAAATCTCATAAGGACCATTTTCGGACCTTTAAGGCTATGTCTGATGAGATCGACCGTGTATTACATCTTACGACGGACATTAATGAAGCAAGTGCTCAACATGAGCAGCTTCATGTCATGGCTTATCTTGCCTCTCTACGTCCTGATTGGGACTCTGTTCGCTCTCAGATTATTGCTGGATCTGAAGTTCCGTCTCTGCAGGAAGCACACTATCGTGTCTTTCGGGCAGCAACTACTCAAGATGATACTCCTGCCGATCGATCTACTCTTGGTGTTGTTCGTACAAGATTTCGTAGTGGCCGAAATGCCGGTCGCGATGGAGGACGTGGCAATGGCGGCCGTAATGGAGGAAGACTGCGCACATGCTTTAATTGTGGCCAACTTGGCCATTTCTGCTGGCAATGCACTAAATCACCTGCTGCTAATATCATAACTGATATTCCTAATGATGGTGTCCGATCTATTCAGATGACTTCGGACTCTAGGGGTGCAACTCGGACGGGTTGGGTCGGATTTGAGGTCAACCCGAGCCCAACCCGATAGATCATAAGCCTAGCCCAAGCCCAAGCCCAACCCGACTTCGGGTTCAACATATGAAGCCCAAGACCAAGTCCGGAGGATCGGGTTGGGCTCGGGTTGGGTCGGGTCCATCGGGTTTATCGGACTCTAATATGATATTTGAAATAATTTTAAACAAAAGTAATATTAAATGCATAATCAAATAGCAATCATGCCTCAATCATTACAAAATAAAACTGAAATGAGATTTAGGACAAGAAATTGAAGTGTTCGGGTGAAAAAAATTATAGTTTAAACTTTTTATTTAAGTAGTATGAAACAATATATATATAAATTATATGTATGTCGGGTTTCGGGTTCTTCGGGTTACCCAACACATGAACCCAAGCCCAACCCGATTTTTGATCGGGTTCAAATATTTTAACCCGAGCCCAAGCCCGAACCCGAATATCTTCAACCCTAACCCAACCCATTAACGGGTTTATCCGATCGGGTTCGGGTTTAGCCCGCCCGAGTTGCACCCCTATCGGACTCATATACAGAGTTCCATGATTTTCAGGCTCAACGTCGTGGTAAAGCTTCTATGTCTGGATCCACAGTCAGATACTCAACAACACGCATAGTAAAGCCAAAGCAGTGGTTAATTGACTCTGGTGCGTCTGCTCACATGACTGGTGACGCATGTATGATACCTAATTATGTCCATGTTCGTCGTGTTTCTGGCATTACTGTTACCAATGGAGGTTCCTTGACAGTCCGAGGACGTAGAAATGCCAATCTTTCTTTCGTACTGTCGCTCAATTCTGTATTGCTTACACCTGGAAACTCGTTCAATTTAATTTCAATTAGTCAAATTACTCGTGAAATGCATTGCTCGGTAACATTTTTTCTGATAGTTGTGTTTTTCAGGACCTGAAAACTGGAAAGACTGTCGATAAGGGGCATGTGGCTGGAGACTTGTACCTGTTTGATGCCCCTTCTTCGGTTGTCTGTGCTGACGTGAAACTCGATCCTTTCGAGTTACATTGTCAGTTAGGCATCCATCAACCCAAGCTCTCCAGAAAATGTACCCTTCTTTAGATATTCCTGCTTCCTTTCATTGTGAGTCATGTAGTTTGGCTAAGCATCATCGGTTCCCTATCCGGTTAGTCAAAATAAAATTGTATCCGCTCCTTTTGAGTTGGTGCATTATGATATATGGGGACCATATCCGGTTGAATCAATAAAGGGTTTTAAGCACTTTGTTACATTTGTTGATGATTAGTTACATGTCACTTTTGTTTATCTGATGAAAAATCGTTCTGAATTATTTAACATTTGGTGCAATTTGTATGCTGAAATAAAAACACAATTTGGTGTTCCAATTAAAAAATTTCGGAGTGACAAAAGTCGTAAGTATTTATCTCGTGAGCTCGATAGTCATCTGGTCCGCAATGGCATCCACCAAACTTCTTGTGCGTATACACCACAATAGAATGGTGTGACCGAGCGCAAGAATTGCCTCCTCTTGGAACAACACGCGCTCTTATGTTTCAAGCACGTACTCCCAAAAGAATTTGGTCGGATGCGGTTCTTACCGCTTGTCACCTTATTAACCTCATGCCATCATCAGTTTTCAATGGTAGTACTCCCTTTTCTAGGCTCTTTTCCGGACGAGAGCCATTTCCTCTACCTCTCAAAATCTTTGGTTGCTTATGCTATGTTCGGGATACCCAACCGACTCTTTCAAAATTAGATCCCAAGGCAATACAATGTATTTTTCTTGGATATCCTAAAGATCAGAGAGGATATCAGTGTTTTTTCCCTGCCTTGAAGAGAATTTTTTTCACTCAGAATGTTACCTTTGTCGAAACCGAATTTCCTCCACTCCCACAATCAACGGGTCAGTTCCCCAAGTTTATCAAAAAGAGGTTTTTTTGATATTTCCTAAAATCACAACAGCCCGCCTTACGGGTGCCCTCCCTTATCGAGCAAGTCAACCGATCTGATGGTCCACATACACCGATTCAGTCAGTGCCGACGTCACCAGCACAAACATCGCCATTGATGCCTACAGAGTCATCCTCCTCTGGCTCTACTAATTCGCCACCGCCTATTCCACCAACAGACCCCCCTTCTCCACCGGCAGTTCGTCCTCATCGTGCATGTCGTGATCATCCCTTGTATGTTGACAGCTACAAAGGACTTACAAGTCACACTCAGTCTCTGGCGGCTACTATTGATAGATTCAGATTCCCAAAAATGCTGAGGAGGGTCTCAAACATCTCGGCTGACGTGCTTCTATGAACGAGGAGATGAAAGCTCTCGGGGAGAATCATACTTGGGACTTAGTCGACTTACCTACTGGTAAATAGGTAGTAGGTTGCAAATGGGTGTTCAAGATCAAGATGAAACCGGATGGCACTCTTGATCGACTAAAGGTTCGTCTAGTAGCCAAAGGATATTCTCAGACATATGTGAGGATTACTTCAAGACCTCTCATGTTGCCAAAATGACATCCGTTCGTGTCGTAATGGCCTTGGTTGTTTGCTATGACTGGCCGTTGCTTCAGCTAGATATCAAGAATGCTTTCCTCTATGGGGATCTTGATGAAGAGGTATATGTGTTGTAACCTCCAGGATTCGTTGCAAGGGAGGGTAAAGTGTGTCATTTGTGAAAGGCCCTCTATGGTCTAAAACAATCGCCTCATGCGTGGTTTGGTCGATTTACACAAGTTAATCAGTTTGGCATGTGTCAATCAAAGAAAGACCATTCGATATTCCATCGACAGACATCTGCTGGAAGGATACTACTTGGTGTCTATGTTGATGATATTATAATCACGGAAGACGACGGTCAGGGTATTACAGGCCTCAAGAAGTTTCTGGAAGAACAATTTCAAACCAAGGATACGGGATCCTTGAACTATTTCTTGGGCATTGAGGTCACACGAAGTAAGTGGGACATTGCAATGTCTCAGACAAAGTATGTGTTCGACACACTAAATGATGCAGGCATGATGCAAGCCAAGGGGACAATCTCACCTATGGATTCAAGGGCAAAGTTACCTGATGACCAATCTAGATCAGTATCGTCTAGTAGTTGAAAAACTCTACTACTTGATGGTCATGACTCATCCGGACATTTCTTTTGCAGTAAGTGTTGCAAGTAGATTTATGACTTTTCCAAGAGTTCCACACTGACAAGCAGTTCTCAGAATCTTGTGTTATCTAGTCAAGAATCCGGGAGAAGAAATTCGGATGAAAAATCATGGACACACTCGTATTAAGTGTTTTACTGATGCTGACTGGGGAGCAAGCCTGACAGATAGACGATCTACATCTGGCTACTCAGTATTTATTGACGGGAATCTAGTGTCATGGAAGAGCAAGAAACAAAGTGTGATAGCATGCTCAAGCTCAGAAGCAGAATATCGAGTCATTGCTCATGGCACATCAGAGGTATTATATATGAAGCATCTTTTACAAGAACTGGAAGAAGAAGCAGGATCTCAAGCGACAGATCTATGGTGTGACAACCAATCTACTATCCATATTGCCACCAATCTCGTATTTCATGAAAGAACGAAGCATATTGAAATTGATATCCATTTTGTTCGTAATGAGTATACAAAGGGAGTGATAAAATTTCAACATGTGAGGACCGTTGACCAGATAGCTTAAATCTTCACAAAGTCTCTTTTGGGTCCTCGGGTTCAATATCTATGTAACAAGCTAGACATGATTAATATTTATGCTCCAGTTTAATGAAGGGTGTTAAGTATTATATTAGAACTATAAGTTAGTGGACTTTAGTCCCACATTGATTGGAACAATAGGAGAAGGGGCTAGCCTCTCCTATATATATATATATATATATATATATATATATATATATATATATATATATGTGTGTGTGTGTGTGTGTGTGTGTGTGTGTGTGTGTGTGTGTGTCTCTCAATATCTATAAAATTAACTATAAAATTATCTATAAAATTAACTATAAAAAAAATAATAAAATATATATATATATATATATATATATATATATATATATATATATATATATATATATATGTGTGTGTGTCTCTCAATATCTATAAAATTAACCCATTATTCAACTCTACATGTTATATTATGCATATTTGAGGTATAGAACATAAAAGCAAGAAGGTTAGCACATTATATCACAAAATGTACACATTTTCTCCAAAATGATAATCAAACTTATATTAATGTCCTCTCCAAAGAGTAGCAAATAGCAAGCAAGAAGAAAATAGACAAAAAAAAAAAAGTTAAATGACATCAAAGTTTCATCCATTGGTGTCACTTTCACCTGACTAGAGAGAATCTTTGTCAGAATCATCCATATTATTATTCCTCACTTCTTCATCATCTTCCTCCTCATCCAAAGACACAATCATCTACATTGGTTCAATGTGAGGGCCTCAAATTTTGTGCTTCTCATCTTGGTTGTAGAAGTCCAACATAAGAAACGGAAATGAATTAGTGAGCGGAGAGGGAGAGATTGAGATTTGTATATTCCTAGGATTTTGAAAGAGGCGAGAAAAGAAGTTTAGATCTAAGAAAGAGACAATGAAATGGTTTAATATAATAGGAAGCCCGGAAGCCCCATTACCACCCCCCCCCCCCCCCCCCCCCCCCCCCCTACCCCCATAAAAGTAATTTAAAAAAAAAAAAAAAAAAAAACCGAAACATAACCTGGTCCGCGCTGCTCGGGATCGCACGATCCAGGTTGGATCCCAATCCACGATCCGGGCGATCGCGGGTCCTAGCCCATCCAGGGCTGCAACTTGTTACTTGAATCGGATGGGCAGCGATCCGACTGGATCATACGAATCACAATCCGGATCGTGCGATTCTGACAACAGAGACTCCGTCACAAAATGTCACTTCTCACCATTATATAGAAGGAAATAGAGTTTTAGTTATTCTGCAAGTTAAAGAAATTCTTTATGTTATGATTTTATTGACTTACTCCAGCATGTGTGCAAGGTTGTAAGTATAACTTTGTGATTTTTATATTGTGTTAGTCTGTCAAGTTATTTGTGACTTACAGAGGACCTTTATTCGCTGTGAATTATATCATTTTCAAGTCTAGGAGTGTGGCCGGTTACTCCATTGCACATGGAGGTCACAGCTAAAATGACCAAACAAGGAGGCTTTCCTTGCTGCCAATGACACTACTAGGTTTTTCATAAATGAGGGTTGTATCATGTTGAGAGAATCAGAAAATGTGAGAGAATCAATATTTCTGTGGAACCTTCTGAATTTTGATGAGGTGTAAGCTAAAGATAAATGAATTCAAGTATTTTAATAAGGAAAAGAAAAAACAGAGATGGACCTAACCTTGTACCAAACACCTTCTAGGCCTGTTTTCCAAACAGCTGTGACAACATCCCTACGGGATCCCATAATACCAAGATATGATCCAAGTCCAACAGAAGTTTTCAATCCAAATGCTGCGTCCCTCTCGGACAATCTGCGTTTTCTTGGCCAAAGGGTCCTTGAACAATCATTGCAACTTTCTTCCAGGGTAGAGGGGTCAGAGGAACCACCCAGCTTTGACTTCGTAATTGTATCCAAAGGACCAAGATCTTCGGGATTTGACCACGGTCCACCAAACATATTACGTCTGTGCCATTCTTCAGCTGGAGGGTGGAGTTCCAACTCACGGAGTAAAAGGCCAGCAGCATCAGCACCTCGAGGACGAGGCATGTTCTGCACAGTTGTATGCATGATTAAAAATAAGACACAATATTAATAGCCCATTGAAAACACAGAATTGAAAGGACAAAAGGATACTTTGACATTAAACCCCACATCAAACTTAGTCAAACAAAAACACATAAAAGTTGCAGATTTAAAGATCGGTGTTGCAAGGATGAATTTTATGAATGGAGATTGGGTCTAACCTTCAAACATCTATCTAAAATATTTCAGAAAGAATCATAACTTGAGAACAAACTTGCTCAAAAATACTATCATTGACAACATAAACACAACAAAAGTGCAATGCATGATAAACCTGCATGTGGGGCCCAAGCGATGCTTCTACAATTTCAGGTGCCACAGTGTTGTTCCCATCAATATAGTGCAAACGAATTATTATTTGATTGGCCCCAACCTGAGAGGCAGGCAATGGGTGTGGGTGAGCAGATGTTCTCCGACAGAGATCCACTAATATGAGGAAGAGGACTTTCACCTGTAGGGGAGAGCACACATTGATGCAATATCATGATCAGTACATTCAAAAGTTTCTGAGTACGAGGCAAACGAAAAGTTTAACAACCTTGTCCTGCCAAGCCTTTACTCGTACCATAAAAGAAGTGTCTAACTAATTATTATTATTATGTATTACATCTCACAGTATAAAAATCCACAAATGAAACAAAACTAAGACAATACACTCGGATCCAACAGCAGCTAATGGACTAAAACTTTCTAATGTAAAGATATGTAGGAACTCGTGTATACATCACTATAATCATTTTTATGCATGTAATGTAAGGCCAACTCTCACTCATTTTCCTTGTAAGACCTCATAAGGAGTATCTTTCATATAAATTCTTATATAGGTTAAAGAACCAATAAAAACCAACTTCACTTTTCTAAGTCTACCATGTCTTGCTCCAACCTAACGTTTGCAAGGAAAATACATGTACATATTAGAAAACGAAGGTGGGGTGAATTGACTTAAATTTATTTGACTATAGCCCAAGGAGCAATGTTTGGATACAATTTATGTTGTACTAGGCGCTAGGAGAGGCGACAACCCACCCGCCTCGCCTAGGCGCCCACACAAGGTCTGGCTGCTCTTTTGTAAAAAAAAATCTACAAATATATATATATACAGTAAATATGTCGTATAACTAATTAGCAATAAGCATTAAGCAAGGCGAAGCTTAACTAATATTTATTGTATACAATAATTATGTATACAATAAATATGTAGTATAACTAATAAGCAGTAAGCATTAAGCAATATGTATTAAGCTAGGCGTTTTTTCCCCCCTGGTCGACCCAAGGCGGGCACCTAGGCGAGCATCGCCCCACACAAGGAAGTTTTTCCCAGGTCGAGGCGAGCCCTCTCCGACCTGCACGCCTAGGCCACCTAGGCACGCATAGGCCGCCTAGACGTCGCATGTGACAACATAGGGTACAATAGATTTCCACTGTGTTGGGACACGAGCACAATATGACACTGTGTAAGTGTGTTATTTTGGTGTCTGCCTCGGGTGCAGTACACGTTTGACATGGACACAACATGGTCATTGCTTCAATTTCTCATACTTGTTCTGCCACCAGATTGGCTATATTAATTAATGGCTTGGATCAAAACTACCCAGGTAAAACCAAATGAATTAACATGAATTTAAAGGATAATTACAAGCATTATACCAGATATAGGCTTTTGAAATGAATGTATTAACCATGGTAGGCGCGCCTCGGAGCAAGGCACAGCATCTGCGCCTCACACTTCACTAGACGAGGCGCATTTTTCCGGGCGTGGCGTGCCTTAGGTGCGCCTTTCAGCAAGGCGCAACCAAGAAAAGGAGCACCTAGGTGCACCTTATGTGTTTTTTGTTTTTTACAACAAAAAAATTGAGGCATGAATATGGTTTTACCTCATACAAGTGGGAGGGAGGTAACATTTTCCATGGTTGTCAAAGTTGGCTACAGTCGAACTTGAAGAACTAAAATTTACTAAAAGTGTGGTAGAAAAATACAAATTCGTGTTAGTTTTGTTATGTTCTATTGTTGCTCTGCTAGTTCACTTGGTTATGCTAACATGTTTTTGTTGGTTAATATGTTATTTGGTTTTATTTCTTACGTTACTAATTTATTTATGTATATTTTTATTATTTTTTATTTCGTGCCTCACTTCATTCGGACGCGCACCTTAAGTGCGCCTTGCGCCTCGGGCCATATAGACCCTTTGCTCCTCGAGTGCGCCTTGCGCCTTTGACTACCTTGGTATTAACTATTAAGCCATTTGAATGTTTCAGATACTTTAGTTGTTGAAAGTGTTTATATGCCCTTCAATTACACCATCTTGAACAATAAATCCTCTAATATAAGCTCTATCAGCGATACTAGTAGGCTGGGAAGACCATGGCCAGCAAAGAACGACCTGATTTGAATCCAATACATACCCTACATCAAGACTTAATGCTTAAGGGGGTTGAAAATCCTACGAAACTCCAATCGGTACGCATGGATCTATCTTTTCTGATCCAACCTGAAGAAACGCAAATGGACCTGATTAACCTGAGAAAATAGTTCGAATATCAAGTTTAACCTACAACGGAAATGATCATTTTGGACCCAACCTCAATGACAAGTAAATGACCCGGACCAAACCACGACAGGGAATAACCTGCTATGCATCAGATCATTCCACCACCACCAACCACCACCCACCCCCAAAAAAGAAAAAGGAAACGGAAAAAGAAGTAGATCTAAAAAATGATTCATTTCTCTGCATAAACAGACTTCTAACAGCACAAATACACTCAAAGTTACACTAATGATTAAAATATATGAATGTCTCTAATATGCATTCGTGTAATTATTATTTCCTAAGTACATGTTTAGATCAAAGTTCAGAATATCGGTATCAGAATTGGTTGAAGACTTGTAGACGCTTCTTATGAGTGTCGGTGTTGGCAGTTTCTACAGTTTCATATGGGAGTTCCAGCTTTCTTCGTTACGGAAAGCCAAAATTTTATTATTATTATTGTTAAAAATATTTGATACATATATGCATAATTATATTTATTAGTTGTTTCTCTCATTAGTATTGAAGGAGAGACTATTAGATGGGAGTTTCAGATTTGTTCATTACTTAAAGCCAAAATTTTATTATTATTATTGCTATTATTATTAGACAGATAGAAAAATATTTAATAAATATATTCATAATTCTATTTATTATTTGTTTCTCTCGTTAGCATTGAAGTAGATACTATTAGGATGGACCAATGTAGTGAATTTATAGATATAAAAAAAACCTTCGATAAATGGTAATAATTACAAACTTACAGTCTGTTGATAAGAAATATTATCGACATGATGTACCATGTAGATCTTTTGCACAACCGAATCACTAAGTCGATGATTCTCATATTTATATTATTTTCTAAACCTTTTCTTCGCTGAACTGATCGGAAAGTCCTGATACCTGTGGGTGTCGGTATCGGATCGGACAGGCCAAAATGATAATACTATATCGTCAATAGTTCAAACCATACTTTTATATTAGGACCTCTATATATTCAAATGGATGGGTTGCAATATCATAGTGCTCCAGTTATTTTTTAGCTCCTGTTTGAAGACATGGTACTTAGATGTTGGTCTTATTCTTACATTCACATGCTACCACACTTTAATATAAAGAGCTTCTACCAAATAAAATTGCTCGTGGTAGCCCCCATTTGTAATCACAAGCAATTGCACTTTGATCTAGAGGCCAACTACCAATGTTCTAAATGGCGGTCGAGGCGGCCGCTATCCGCACCGTTTTGCCGTTGGTGGTGGAGTAGGTGGCCAACGGAGGTTTGACGGCATTTGCGGAGGTGAGACGGCATATGCAGGCATCTAGGCGGAGCAATACCTAATTAGTTGTTTTGGCAAATAGTTTTGCAAACATTATGGACCTATGGTTCACTTCTACAAGACTGAAACTTCATAAATCTTTGTTCTACAACTTAGTTATACACAAAACACCCTTAAAATATGCATATTACACAATAAAAAACATTGGTAAAATAGTAAAAATGTCCAAAGTGTATCAAGCGCCTAGGCAGACCCTCTCCGCCGTGCACCCGCCTACCGTCATTTAGAACATTGCCAACTAGTATATTAAACTTAGCAGGCCACTGGCTTTCTGTCCCCTGCATTCATCCTCTTTATTTCACATGAGTTTCATCACTAGAACGAATTCTCAAAGAGGTCCTCGTATTACAGTACATTCCTTTAATGGAGTAAATAGTATAAGGTGATTCCATTTATTTGCACATTCAAGGAAAACGGAACTAGCTTCCTAAGCTACCACAATATTAGACGGGGTAAGGGAAAGCTCCACCAAATTATACAAATCATAAAAGGTTAGAAACATCATAAATAGAATTACCATATAAATTGAAACTGCAATACTTTTAAAGAGATTTTTGCATGTACATGCTTTCAAATGCTCATTTTTGCTTGTATACCCCTATAAATTTGTAATTTCATGTATAACCTCACAAAATTATTTCTTTTGCATGGATACCCTTTCTGGAGTAAGTTGTATTTATCATAGGTTTATGATCATTTAGCTTAGCTAGAATACTACCATGAGTTTTTTTATGAATATCACATCAAGGACAAATTAAAATAGTAAGAAAACTAAGCAGAAACGTCATAATATCACCATTAATAATTAATTTTGGTTACATAATCATATAAATAATATTGAAAATATCAAAATCTTATATAGTTAGCTCCAATTTTAGATATTTTATCATGCGTATTTCGTCTTAAACTTCATTTAATCAAAATAAACATAGGGAAGTTAACAGATAGTCAAAAAAGGGCATCCATGCAAAATAGAAATTTTGTAAGGGTATATATGCAATTTGAAGTTTTATACAGGCATCTATGTTGTATTGGGCGCTAGGCGAGGCAAGGCGACAGGCCACCCACCCCGCATAGGCGCGCCTAGCCGGCTCGGCACCCGCCCCGCATAGGCGCGCCTAGCCGGCTCGGCACCCGCCCAGATCCTGCTGCTCTGGAATCAAAAAAAAATCTGTAGTTTTGAACATAAAAAATATGTAAGAAGAATTAGAGGAAACATCAGCAGAATTTGAGGAAACAACAACAGAATTAGAGGAAGCAGAATTAGAAGAAGAAGAATCGAAGAAAGAAGCCACTTTTCTATTCCCCTGCGCGACCCTAGGCGGTCGCCTAGGCGCGCCTAGGTGAGAATCGACTCACCCAGAGGTCGAGACAAGTCCTCTCCAACCTGCACGCCTAGGCGCGCCTATGACAACATAGACAGGCATACACGAAAATGCAACATTTTAGAGGGTATACATGCAAAAAAAAAAAAAACTAAAATAAATACTGCATTGAAAGTTCTTAAGACAAAGATGATATATAATTGTTTTCAGATACAAAAAAAAAAAAAAGTACACACAGCATACTAAATTATTTACCTCTTCTGATGTATACCCTTGACCAGCATTGCCAGAGCCTAATCTTACTGACTTGCCTGAAGAACCTTCTTCAAGACCTTTTGCACCAGGAAGTACTTGGCCTGTCCGAACTGCCTGGCCTTCTTCCAGTTTCATAGCTCCTAAGGTAGATTCTGTTAGTATGCTGCTATCCTCCAATTTGACAATGGCAGTAGGCTGAGACTTTTGCAAATTTGAGTCAGAACTTTCATACCTCCAATAAAACGAGGTGATTGTCTTCGTCGAAAAAGTAGACAAAAAAGTAGCAATTGACATAATCTATGAAGAAAATGACAGTCTCCAATAAGCCTGACAGCAGGTGTTCCAGGAAAAGTTCCAGTATTAATACTAATAGGCATAAATGGAGCGGGCCCACCGATGGGATTTGGTGTCGTAGACGAACCTCCATCAGCATTATTACTGATCTTAGCAATGGCACCTTGAACCCATGCTTGCATCTGAGAGCTCCCAGTGGTACTTGTCACACCACTTTGATTGCCTGAAATATAGAATAGAAAAAAATGCCTTGAAATGTATGATAGAAAAGCAGGAAAGGAAATTCAATGCCACAATGTTTGTGTTGACTAAAGTGACACAAACGAAAACACATGAATTAATGACTAAAAAGTAAAGTAAAATATCTCCCAAAAAACCACTTCAAAATACTCGTTTTATAGATATGTTCAGTTTGAATTCGTAACTTATGAATCGGCTAGTAATACCCTTCGAATGGATGTGATAGAAAGCCAATGCTGAACATACCAAGAGGAAGAAGCCCAGACACCACTCCAACTTTCTTATAAGCAATATAACTTCATGGGTTAAACAAATAGATTTGATTATATGCGATTAATACTATAAGATGAATATACATCAGTCATGCATATCTAAATCAAAAGCAACCAAAATACATTTACTGGATCTTCTTTCTCCCGTTTTAAATAGGGATAAAATGGATACTCCTAACTGAGGGTTCTGAACCCCAAGACTCGCAAACCATCATCACTATGTGCAACGAGGAAAAGAGACCTCAACGAGACTGATCAAAGAAGGCAAACCTACCATAAAAGGCGAGAAGACAGAAGGTTGAGGCTTTCAAAAGGTTTCTGAGAGAACCATCATGAAAATACACCTTTACTATGAAGTTATGGATCGAGAGGTGTTACCCACAAGAATGAAGGCCAGCTAGTCCAATCACGACACAATCAACCACTTCCTGTCACTTATGTTTATACTAAGACTCTCAAGGAGAGGAAAGGGTATCCTATATAAAAAAAATGGGGGAGTTGGAATACCATTTTTAGTAGAAGATGAGCTGGAGATGGAGAAAAGGTGGATTAACACATTGGTGGAATATGTCCTGGGAGAGTAACTCTATTTTCATCATTTTGACCATCAAAAGATGGAAATATTCACAAGATTCAGATAGATTCCTCCTTATCAAGTTTGGACTGTCTGCAGACTAAGAGCAACCAACTTCTTGAAGCCAGAGGGTTAGTGGTATATGAGGTACAAGGCTTGCAAGGGACCGACTCTCTATTCCAATGTTGGTAAGATTCTTTATCTGCTTATGAACTTGTGGCCTCAGAGGTGAATCAGAAAGGTGGTGGGTTTGGTTGGCCATCATTATTCCATGGATGATGCCACTGGCTCGGGAAAAGAGACTCATCTTTGCAACATGTTGTGTGGTAATCCCGAGAAAGTTCTCAATGTATCTCCAACAAAGGAGAGCTTGGGGTCCAACGGAACTTGTTATCCCACAGATGCACCAAATGCATCTCTTTTAGACACTTAAAGATATCCTGCCTGACAAGAGAGTAATGCCCAAAGATGGGAGTAACAACAGAAGGGAGAAAAAAAAAAAGATAACGAGGGTAACACATATACTCCTCAGATTAAGAAGGGGGGAGCACACCACCTAAGGAAGAGGTGGAAATTGAGACAAGAAGTACTAGAAAATAAACATACTTCAAACTGAGACTGTTGACTGATCATAGCAGAATTGTCTAGAGGGTCTTCGTCCTCAGAATCTCTTTGGCAAATGCATGCCACAGCTCAATGAGAAGGTAATCACAATTTTATTCAGACATATTGCTGTATGTATACAGTTTTCTCTATGCATGTTTTAAGAGTGACGTCGTGATCTATTAGAAACATAAAGCATGGACTGTTACCAGTATCGGTTGATTGTCAAATGGAATGCCTATAATTCAAGAAAAAAGAAACAAGATTTCATCATCTACGCTACAAAATAAAATATAAAAGAATCAGATAATCTCTATATTAAAAAATGTCTTAAATGTGGAATAAAACAAGTTTCACTCAATGAAACGTGCAAGGTGAGTAATATCCTTCACTAAAAATGTAAGCGCACATATAATTATGGACTGACCCTGGCTTGTCGATGGAGATGCAGAACTGTTTGTTGGACTAGCTACAATATTGCGGGCATTGCTTGCACCAGAAGACGCCCCAACAGCATGACTTGCCAAAGTACGACAAAAACTTGCATAACGCCGCAACCTTGTAATGAAGTGTGAAGCCAGATCAAGAACGGCATCAACATATGCCTGCAATACACAACACCATGAATATATCTCGTGAAAAAAGTAGAAAGGATAAATCTCTAATTCATATGCCGGGATGAGAACAAAACCCTAAAAACACTAAAGATGTCATTTTGAAGGGAGTTTTCAAAACCTTAAAAACACCAAACATGTCAATTTGAAGGGAGTTTTTGACATATGTCCCTTAAATCTTTCATATTTAGATTTAGGTAAGTCAAATCATGATAATTGCAAAAAAGTCCCCCAACTCCGAAATAATGTTAGTCATCCATGTTAACTCATCTGAAAAGGGAATATTATGTTAACTTCAACAAAATTAGTTTATTTGACCATTTTGTTATCGTCTTTCTACTCCCTTCTCCTTACCCCAAACAATGTTGAGTTCAAGATAGGCAATGGGTTCACCGATTCTTCTTGAGCTCATAGTAGGCAACATGTTCATGGTTCATCGTGGTTGGGCTCATGGTAGGCATTTAGGATTCATGGATAGCTCATGTTTTCTGCTTTCATCCATAAGTTCCTCTTGAGCTAATGGACAATGAGGTCATGGATTCTACTTGAGCCCATGGTAGCAACAGGTTCATGTGTAAGCAATGAGTTCTTCCTGGGACGATAGGTTCCTCTTAAACTTATGGTAGGCAACGAAGTTTCAAGGGTTCTTCTTGAGCTCATGGTAGAGGAAGGGCAATTGGAGTGAGGATGAAGAGCAAAATAGTTTCACATTGTCAATATGGTTGGGATATTTGTTTTGTTCATGGAGACGAAGGGGGGCTTCTAACTCACATGGTCTAAAAGTTGGGGGAATTTTGTGTAATTATTCAGATTTGTGGTATCCAACTCTGAATATAAAAGATTTACGGGACTTATATTGAAAGAAGGGAAAATTTATGAAATGCCCCAAAAAAAAAAAGTTTTATGAAAAACCCACCGCGCAATAACATCTCATCGCGTGCCCAGAATTAGGAAAAAATATATAAAGAGGGTTCCGAATGACCGTTTTGTCCTTCCTTCTAATTTATTGAAAACACCCACGAAACTACTCTTAAAAAAACGTTTCGATACTTCATCTTCTTCCATACGCTGCTCACTTTCGAATCTAGGTTTTCTCCTCAAAAATCTTTAAAAACTCGTCGAAAAATTTCAGAAAGACCGAGACAAACGGCAAAAGTGCTAAAACGGAGGTCCAAACATCATTTTTTTTGCGATTCTAAAATATCGAAAGGCCGTCTAACGAAGAAGCTGTTAATCTCAGACTCCTCGACGATACGCTCATTTTCCGACAAATGGGACCTCGTTTCGATCTCCCAGTCAAAAGTTATGGCCCTCCAAAGTTTCAACTGACCATAAAATGCAGGAGAATGACCATTCTCCGTATTAGAACACGAAAAATGTTAATTTCGCATGAGGGTGGCCATTCTCCGTCTTAATTTACACGGAGAATGGCCATTCTATGTGTTAGTAACACGGAGAATGACCATTCTCCTTGTTAGTAACACGGAGAATGACATTCTCCGTCTTAATTTACACGGAGAATGGCCATTCTCCGTGCTAAATTATACGAAGAATGGCCATTCTTCGTCATAATTTACACGGAGAATGGCCATTCTACGTGTAATTTAGCACGGAGAATGGTCATTCCAGTGTTAAAACGCAGGAGAATGGCCATTCTCCGTGTTAGAACACGGAGAATTCCATTCTCCGTGTTAAATAAAACGGAGAATGCCATTCTCCGTGTTAAGTAAAACGGAGAATGGTCATTCTCCGTGTAATTTAGCACGGAGAATGGTCATTCCAGTGTTAAAACGCAGGAGAATGGCCATTCTCCGTGTTAAATAAAACGGAGAATGGCCATTCTCCGTATAATTTAGCACGGAGAATGGTCATTCCATTGTTAAAACGCAGGAGAATGTCCATTCTCCGTGTTAGAAACACGGAGAATGTCATTCTCCGTGTTAAATAAAACGGAGAATGACATTCTTCGTGTTAATTTATACGTTGTTCTAAATTACACGGAGAATGGCCATTCTCCGTGCTAAATTACACGAAAAATGGTCATTCAAATGTTAAAACACGAGAGAATGGCCATTCTCCGTGTTAGAAACACGGAGAATGTCACACGAAGATTTTTGCGATGATGATGATGATGATGATGGTGATGATGACGACGAGCGATGATCTGAGTTCGACTGAAGAAAAGCACACCGAACTACGAACGATCTTTGCGATCTCTGCTGAAGATGAGAGCAATGGAATTCAAATTTACTGTGAAGAAGAAGAAGACAAAAATCGCAATCCAGATCTGAGTTTTTTGAATTCAAATACATATAGATGACCAATTCGCGCAGAGGGGTAGTTTCGATATTATAAAAATAGCAGTTTCCAGCGGATGGCATCTAAAAGGGAATCTTGGAATATTTAACGTAAAAATACATAATTCTGGGTATTTCATAAAACTCATCCAGCGGGTGGGCATTTCATAAAAGCCCACCCCAAAATTGGGTTTCTCAGCAATTTTCAGTTGAAAGAAACCCTTTAATAAATAGGCAAGATTATTCACTAACTAGAGACGAACGAGTGACTAATATCCATGAACAAATATTACCTAAATTAAGTAAATATGTTTGTCTAGGTTACTAAGGTTTATGTTTGTACCTAAACTAGCATATTCAAAGGATATTTCAATGGCTGTAATGTCACATGGCATCACCTGCATTTATATGGCACAACAACAAGTTTTGTAATCTTCCAAAGTAATTACATATGAACATCTGGAAGATATATTTCTTACCATGCATTCATTCATATTCTAACCTGAAACACACTACGAAGAACTAAAACTAGGTCAAAAATGACAGGCCTAGGTTAGAAAGGAAGAATCCTGCATATGATAGGTGTCTAAGCAAACTTAGCTAAGCTGCATTAAACTTCCAGCTTTGCTTGAAAGCTATGTTGCACGAATATGTATACGGGTACAGGATATAGACATTGAAAAAAAACTAGGATATGGGCGAACGAACCCACCGGGAATCGATCTCCGGACCACTCGGGCCGCATGCCTCACCACTACCACTAAGCTAGAGGGTCATTGGCGGTGTATATATATATATATATATATATATATATATATATATATATGTATATATATATATATATATGGAATATAAATAGAAGATGCGATCGGGCGATCACCGAGCGAGCGAACCTAGGGTTCCCCTCGCGTGTCCAGCGGTGGGGCGGCCAGGGTCGGAGCGGCAGGGGCCGGGTCGACCGAGGGCGACGCATGGGGTGGCAAGCTGGCGGCGGCGGCGCCGGTGATAGGGGTGCTAGGGCAGACCCTTAGGCGCACAAGACGGCCATAGTCGGAGTAGGGGGTGGCAGCGCGGGCAACGGAGGCGCCGGCGGGGGCGGCAAGGCCACTGGTGTAGTGCCCCGCTCCGCGAAGGCACTAGATAGACAGAAAGATCGGATTGCTGGCTTTGCAACAGAAGACGATTGATCTGGGTGAGTGGACGAAGTCTCATTGCACCTAATAAGAATCTGAGCTTTTGAATGAATGTATGCTAATAACAAGATAGTAATCTTGAGTATGCTTATAAGAGAATCCGCACATTGTCTGCTAAGAAAGAGAACGGTTTCCTGCTTGAAAAGAAGATGGAATTGTTTATGAATTGCTCGATTGATGCATGATGGTTTCATTTGATATTGCATGTGCATTGGGGTATCCACTTAGTGACGAGCTGAACTCTAGAGAGTCACAGCGGCTAGCGACGAGCTGAACCCATGCGAGTCACAGCGGTTAGCGACGAGCTGAACCCAAGAGAGTCACAGCGGCTAGCGACGAGCTGAACCCATGCGAGTCACAGCGGTTAGCGACGAGCTGAACCCGTAGGAGGCACAGCGGCTAAGATGGAAATGATATGTTAGTTTTTCAAAGATGTTTTAAAAAAGAGATGTAAACTGACTCTGTATGCATGGAATGAACATAGGTAAAAAGTAGCAAGATCACATCATAAGAAACGTTTTCTCACTAAATGAACAGTGATCGTTTCAGACAAATGTAGCTCTTTGTTCACAATCATCAGTATGCTGATATACTGACCCACCATCAGTCTGCATGCAGGTGCACTATGCATCGAGAAGGATAGTCCGAAGCGATAGCCCGAGCCTCATCCTCAGGAGCCAGAAATCAGAAGAGATGCCAAGAGATGGACATCTGTTGCAAGAGTTGGTTTTGTATATAAAGGGATGTAATGTATTGGAACGGGATCATTGTAATCTGTAAAGTTCTGAGAGAATGTAACATTGTATCATAGAGAATCGAGAGCTTGTAATTTGTTCAAATGAAATCAATAAAGATAATTGTTTTTGTTACCATTGTGTTCAATGCATGTATTCTGAAATATGTCCGCTGCTGCTTCAATTATCTGCGATACGTTCCGCTGCGTATTGTCAAACTTGTATATCTTGTCTTGTTCCAAATCTTGGCCTTGTGCAAGCACAACTTAGGCTTGCACGGCATCACGCCTTAGCGAGGACGATCGGTCCCAAAGAGCCCGAAGCGAGGACGAAAAGGACTCTGCGGGATCGGGGCGTGACAGAATGGTATCAGAGCAACACGATCCTCTGGCCAATTGATTCGATTGAATTCAAAGATGTTCTTCTGATCGAAATTTACTTGCCTGCTTGATATCATCAATGAGATGAACGTTCCATACAATAAGTCCGTAAATATTTTTATGATGTCGGTTTTATCGATTTGATTGATGGAGATTGAAATACTTTATTGAACAAGAGTTTTGATATGATCTGAATTGTGATTTCATGGATTGATGATGGCAAAGGATGAGGACTATTGCTGCTAAGGATATCGTGAGTTTCTCCTTAAGTTTCGAGGACGAAACTTCTTTTCAGTGGGTAATTATGTAGTGCCCCGCTCCGCGAAGGCACTAGATAGACAGAAATATCGGATTGCTGGCTTTGCAACAGAAGACGATTGATCTGGGTGAGTGGACGAAGTCTCATTTTATGATTCGCTTGCGCCTAATAAGAATCTGAGCTTTTGAATGAATGTATGCTAATAACAAGACAGTAATCTTGAGTATGCTTATAAGAGAATCCGCACATTGTCTGCTAAGAAAGAGAACGGTTTCCTGCTTGAAAAGAAGATGTAATTGTTTATGAATTGCTCGATTGATGCATGATGGTTTCATTTGATATTGCATGTGCATTGGGGTATCCACTTAGTGACGAGCTGAATCCTGGAGAGTCACAGCGGCTAGCGACGAGCTGAACCCATGCGAGTCACAGCGGTTAGCGACGAGCTGAACCCAAGAGAGTCACAGCGGCTAGCGACGAGCTGAACTCATGCGAGTCACAGCGGTTAGCGACGAGCTGAACCCGTGGGAGGCACAGCGGCTAAGATGGAAATGATATGTTAGTTTTTCAAAGATATTTTCAAAAAGAGATGTAAACTGACTCTGTATGCATGGAATGAACATAGGTAAAAAGTAGCAAGATCACATCATAAGAAACGTTTTCTCACTAAATGAACAGTGATCGTTTCAGACAAATGTAGCTCTTTGTTCACAATCACCAGTATGCTGATATACTGACCCACCATCAGTCTGCATGCAGGTGCACTATGCATCGAGAAGGATAGTCCGAAGCGATAGCCCGAGCCTCATCCTCAGGAGCCAGAAATCAGAAGAGATGCCAAGAGATGGACATCTGTTGCAAGAGTTGGTTTTGTATATAAAGAGATGTAATGTATTGGAACGGGATCATTGTAATCTGTAAAGTTCTGAGAGAATGTAACATTGTATCAGAGAGAATCGAGAGCTTGTAATCTGTTCAAATGAAATCAATAAAGATAATTGTTTCTTGTTACCATTGTGTTCAATGCATGTATTCTGAAATATGTCCGCTGCTGCTTCAATTATCTGCGATACGTTCCGCTGCGTATTGTCAAACTTGTATATCTTGTCTTGTTCCAGGTCTTGGCCTTGTGCAAGCGCAACTTAGGCTTGTACGGCATCACGCCTTAGCGAGGACGATCGGACCCAAAGAGCCCGAAGCGAGGACGAAAAGGACTCCGCAGGATCGGGACGTGACAACGGGCGGCGCCGGCAAGGCTGTTGGCGCCGGCAAGGCTGTTGGCGCCGGCAAGGCTGTTGGCGGTGGTGGCAGAAAGACCCCTGGTGGCACCGGCGGCGGCGGAAATGGCGCTGGCAGTGCCGCGGGTGATGGGTCGACAGCGACAACGGCGGTAACCGGGACGGATCGATGGGTTCCAGATCTGACAGAAACTCCGAATTTTTAACATGGATCCGGTTATGGATCTCACGATGGACAGATGGAGGGTGGTGGCTGGACGATGGTTACAAGACGTCGGGTGGCAAGACTGGGGGCAAGGAGGGCGGCGTGCAGACTCACCTAAAGACACGCTACACTTCTGAAAGGAGAATGGGTGAGGATTCGAGGTTGCAGAAGATGTCCTATGGTCCTGCGGTCCCTCCCCGAGCGGGAAATAGTACTGCTGGGAGATCGGTTGGGTGGCGCCCCAAGGTGACTGCGGCGATAAAGGGAAGGAAAAAGTGATTGACTTGGGAGGTCAGGGAACAGGGTCATCTCCTCCTGGGGTCGTTCCTCGTTCTCAGGGGACGGCTCCCCGCCCTGTGGGAAAGTCCTGGGCTGACATATGCAAGCCTGTGGGTCCCAAAAGCCCTACATCCATGAAGTTCGTGCCACCGAAGAAGGTAGGGAGTTGATTTCGAGCCTCGTTCCCTACAGAGGAAATTGAGAAGGTGACTGCTTTCTGGGAAAACATGTTGGTTATGTACGTCCTGGAGAACAAGCCCTTCTATGGACAGATCCGTACTTATGCGGCTCGTGTCTGGCAGTCTAAAGGAAGCATGGAGATATTTGCTAGGGAGAATGGCTTCTATTATGTGAAGTTTGGGCTAGCGGACGATGTCACCAGGATCCTTCGAGGAGAGCCGTGGACGTTTGATGGCAGGCTGATCATTCTGAAAGAGTGGACACCGGATTTGCGTTGTGAGAAGGAAGTCCTAAATGACATCTATGTTTGGATACGCTTTCCGGAGTTCCCAGTACGGTTTTGGAGCATTCCATTGCTTATGAGGCTCACCAGCCTAGTGGGCAAACCGATCAAGGTTGATGATGCTACAGCCTTTCGATCGAGGCTGATGTATGCTCGGATGTTCGTTGAAATCAGGGCTGGTGGGGAGCTACCGAGTATATTGGAGTATAAAGTTCCTTCTGGAGAGGTCATAACCCAGAAGGTGGAGTACGTATGGGTTCCCCCAGCCTATTCACACTACGTTTGCTTCGGGCACCTTGACAGTACATGCCCGACAGGAGGACCGAAGTCGGTGCCGCCTTCAAAATATGGAGACTACCTCCAGGGACGAGAGAGCTGAGGACATCATGCAGGAGGGGGACCGGCCGATGGAGAAGGCTAGTGGCCGGAGTCTGACTATCTCACCCTAGGCGGTACACACTAGCGGGGCTATGGTCACCTTCTAGGCACAGAGGAGCATGGGTACCAGAGGCATGTTGGCTTCGGGACGAGAGCATCGAGGAGATGGAAGATCATCCGAGGAGAGAGTTTACAACAGGAAGAGACGTGTTGGCCCTCTGCGCGACGGACCCCTAAGGGAGAGGGGACACTCCCCTGTTCTTGGTGAGGCGTTATGTGTGGACAATCCGGCTTGGACTCTGATGCTCTCACAGGCAACAAACCAGCATTCCCCTACTCCTGGGGTAGAGGAGGACATGACAACGACGAACGTGGTACCACCCCCGGGTACCGGTCCAGGAGAAGTTCAGGGGAACCTCACTCTCAATAATTAATGGCGGTTATCGTCTGGAACGTGAGGGGTGTGTGCTCCTTAGGGAGATGGAGGAAGATTTGTGGGATCTTACGCAGAGAGCAGTGTGACATCTCTGTTTTGCTGGAGACCAAGATTAAAGAAAAAAAGACTCTTGTTCGACAGACCCCCGCTCATTGGGTTCAACTCCACAATCTAGCACTTCGCGACATGGCGAGGATCTGGGTTAGATGGAATACCAACAGTTGGGGAGGAAATTTGGTCCTGATGTCGGAGCAGCTGATTGCCATCGCCTTCACGAATAAAGATGGTTTTCGGTTCTTGCTGGTAATGGTGTACGATCACAACGACAGGCGACGTCGGGAGACCCTGTGGAGTGACATATCCAGAGTAGCTTCTGTTGTTGACTCCTTGCATCTTTCGCTTCTCCTGATGGACGACTTCAACGCCCTTCTTCACAGAGGGGAGAAGGTGGGTGGCAGATCGGTTTTAGATCAGATTTTGTATGACTTCCAGAGATGTCTTCTCCAGGCGGGGCTTCAGGGATTGGCGCGTTCGGAACATATCTGGACCTGGCATAACAAAGTTGTTCGTAACAGGGTTGTTTGCCAGTTGGACAGAGCTCTGGACAACGGGGAGTGGTTTCACCGCTTCCCTAATTCTTTGGCTGAGGGTCTGGCAGCTGTGACGAGCGATCACTCCTCCATCAGGGTTGGCTTCACAAAGCGACCTGCTTGGAAGTCGTGCCCTTTTCGGTTCAACAACAGCTGGTTTCTTTCAGGTGGATACTTGGAGGCTGTTACGTAGGGTCTTCTTAGCCAACAGGAGGGTACGGCTCAATACCGAATGGTGCATATGTTCAAGCACACGAAGAAGGCTATCCGGAGTTGGATGAAGAGATTGCCAAAGTCCTCACTAGAAGATAAGGAGACAGAGCTCAGGGCCATCCAAAATTCCATGCAATCTGACATGCTGAACGGGAACTTAGCGGCTAGAGAGAAGGAGCTGATCGGGGAAGTCAACATTCTACGTCTGCAGATGGAGATTAGTGCGGCCCAGCGCGCTAAATGCTTATGGCTCAAGGAAGGCGACCGCTGCTCTAAGTTCTTTTATGATGTTATCCGGACCAGACAATATAGGAACAACCTTTCTCAGTTGCTCGATGGAAAGGGCAATCTGGTGGGGGAGCCATCGAAGATCCAAGGAGAGGCTGTCGGGTATTACTCAGAGTTGTATTTTCAGACTGACTATCTATCTGTGTTTCCGGATATCGTTACGAAGAGGTTGGTGACTCCCTATGGGAATAGCCAACTACATGCGCCGGTCACTATGGAGGAGGTGGAGGCTATCATCATGAAGACGGATCCCAACAAAACCCCAGGGCCGGACGGATTTAGCAGTGAGTTTTACAAACGCCACTAGAATATTCTGAAGTTCCCGGTTCTCGAGGCGGTCCAGAAGTTCTTCACTAAGGGGAAGCTGCTGAAGGAACTGAATCATACCTTCCTAACTCATGTGCCAAAGAAAGAAGGTACGACATCGCTGACGGACTTTAGGCATATAACGTGCTGTAATTATCTTTACAAAACAATTTCACACCTCATGTGCCGGCGTATGGAGGGAATCATGCAGGACTTAGTCTCTCCGAACCAGACGGCTTCCATAAAGGGGAGATCAATTGCTGAGCACAGTCTCCTTGCATATGAGATGGTAAGGGGCTTCAATAAACCAGGAGGGGAGAAGGCGTGCGTGAAGCTGGACCTGAGGAAGGCCTATGACATGGTCAATAGAGACTTCCTCTACAACCTGATGATTGCCATGGGATTAGATGATCGGTGGGTTGCGAAGCTTCGGGAGTGCTTCACGGCCCCCACCTTCTCTGTCCTCATCCAGAGTACCCCATATCGGTTCTTCTGCAGCAATCGTGGACTCCGGCAAGGTGACCCATTGTCTCCTTGTTCACGCTTGTCATGGAGTACTTCACTTGTTTGATGGATATGGCGGTGCATAGTGGGAGGCTTGTCCCACTGTTCAGGAGGATCGAGCCACATGTTACTCATCTTATTTATGCAAACGACCTCCTGGTATTCCTCCAGCCTTCTATAGAAGGTATGAACACAATCTCGGAGATTATGGAAGATCTGGAAGCTCTTACAGGGCTTCAAATGAATCGAGAGAAGAGCCAGGTCTACTTCAGTTTCCTTTGCCCCTGGAAGGAGGAACGAGCCGTAGCTTTGGGTGTGGAGAGAAATGATCTTCCGGTGAAATATCTAGGAGTCCCTCTGACAGTCAATTATGCTTGAGACCAGGATTGCCATAGTCTGATGGAGTATGCCCATAGGAGGGTTGAAGGATGGCAGGCTGCTGGACTATCATTTGGGAGACGCATTGAGTTGGTTAGATCGGTTATCTCGGCCCTGGCTCAGTTCTGACTCCAGTCTATTCTGATTCATGCCGCTACCATCCGGAAAGTAGAGAGGATTTGTGCCGATTTCATCTGGAGGGGAGGTATACATGCGATCTCTTGGAAGCAGCTCTGCCGTCCGAGAAAGGAGGGAGGAGTGGGACTTAGACCCTTGCTGGAGATCAGGGAGGCCTCGGCTCTGAAGATGGCATGGAGGTTCATTAAAAGGGGGTCTCTATGGGCTGACTGGATACACAGTAGATATGTGAAGCAAGACAACTTCTGGACCTGCTCCATCGACAACAATAACTTTGTTACTTTCAAGCATATCTTGCGACACGGAGCTGTACTCAAATCCTCCATCCGGAGGACCATGAGAGATAGAGCTGGAACGGACCTCTGGCGGGACCCATGGCTAGAGCGGCAATCTCTGTTAGAGATCCTGGGAAACCGGTCGCACAGGGAGGCTGATAGGGGGCTGTCTTGCCAGCGCATTATCAGGAATAGAGTTTGGAGTCCTAAGTCCTACTGCCATACTGAGGAACTTGGAGAGCTTATTCGCACGGTCGGGATTGATCCGACGCAGCCAGCTGATTGTTGGATCTGGGATCCGCCGGGTGAGTGATACTGGGGTTCCGGAGAGTTCAGGTTCCACAGCTGTTTCAATCTTGTGCGTCGTTCTTTTCCTACTAGTGCGGATTTTGAATTCATATGGTGCAAGGATCTGGCCAGGAAGATGCAGCTTTGTGTCTACCGTTTACTTCTGGGTCGACTTCTGACGAGGGATAGACTTATCTCATTTGGGATCCAGGTGCCCAACCCAAAGTGTGTGTTGTGTGACCTGGATAATGAATCTATGCGTCACTTATTCTTTGAGTGTGAGGCAGCCTGGTACATCTGGAATGAACAATGCCGTGCGTTAGACGGATGTGACACTGGCAGGGCGAGCGGAGATATCATCAATGGAATCCGGAAGCGAAGAGAGAGAGAGAGGACAGGTCTGGTTCTTGGATGGATGCTGTTGTCTGGCATGTATGGAGGGAACGGAATCGTCGCATCTTCGAGGGACTTACCACCCCTCTTGTAGGCATCCTCCATAACATTGATTTTGATGTAAAAGCTATGGAAACCTGATGATCTGATTGTATGGTTGTGTGTTGAGTTTGGAATAAAATTTACCATGTAACAGAAACAGGCCAATTAAGTTTTCCATTAATTTACTACTAATATTCCACCAATCACAGCCCAGCCAACTCAGTCACAAATACTAAAAAGGTCTGATCTCAACCACACTAAACAGGCATAACCACCGAACCCACTTTAACATTAATAAAGGTAGGGTTAGGGTTTTCCTCTTCTTCTCTCACACTTTTTGTATGGTGGCTGGCAAGCACCACATCTTAGTATCTGGTGCATGTATAAGCACCAAATCTCAACATCGCTAACATGGAACGCCGACAAGCAGTGCACACAAGGTTGTAAAAGGCGCTAGGTGCTAGTCGGGCGGGCGCCTATCCCACCTAGACGGATGCGGTTCAAAATTAAAAATTAAAAACCCTAAAAAAACTACTGAAAATGCAGAAGAAGTCCATAAAACCCAAAAACATGCATAGTCGGGGATTGGTGGGCCTAGGAGGGCGCATAGGCGGGCATCGGCGGGCACCGGGAGCCTAGCGCCTACGCTGCCTAGGCAGCCGCCTAGGCCGATTTTTAGAACAGTGGGTGCACGACGAGTCACCCTCAAAAAGTTAAGTATTTAGTTTCCTCAAGTGTTGTTATCTCTTCTGATTTCTGTTTTCGTTTTGTTACTGAAATGCAACAAAACTGTGTCCAGGCCATGTCTATTAAATCTGGCCATGTCCAGATCGAATCCTTAGCACATGTGGATACAGACATGGCCTCTGTTTTGGTGTGTCCATGCAACATAC
This sequence comes from Iris pallida, assembly GCA_029216955.1. Lineage (NCBI taxonomy): Eukaryota > Viridiplantae > Streptophyta > Magnoliopsida > Asparagales > Iridaceae > Iris > Iris pallida. Next base: position 764,646 of record JANAVB010037220.1, on the reverse strand, counting down.
TTGAAAGCTTGCATGTTGAGCTAGGTTTTGTAAGCTATTAATTTAGAACGCATCGTCTAAGCATCCCATGTGCAGATAAGCCAAATGTAAGCTTCAAGTGAAGATAGTCGCACTTTAAATTTATCTGTGCACTGTTTCAATTAAAGCTTGGAATCAAGCAAACTTCATAAAAAAAATTCTAAAACATGTTCACAGGTCTTCAAATATCAACCGGTAAGAATCATCCACAACTATTTACTATTTAGCAAGGTTTAAACTCTGAAACTATTGAGTATAAATTTAAGATAGAAGTTTTACTTGGAACAGCAACCATAACTGCATATAATCTAGGTAAGAAAAGTGAGATGAAAGAAAAAAAACTTCAAGAAATTAGACTTCTACAGTTTTATGTATTCTGAAAAGCTGCAAAAATCGGTTGATTACATTTTATGTACCCAAAACAAGCAACGAGGAAAGTTTTCTTCCTTGTCCTCACTGCACAATCGAGTGTTTGGCAGACTTTAAGTCCTCCTGTGCCATGCTAGATGTGACTCCATACACAACCAGTTTGCACAAAATCTATCTTGGTTTCCAGCTTAATCAATTCAGTTTCCAGCTTAATCAATTCAACTCCATGTGCATACTGAATTAGGATCCATCATAACCTAACAAAACCCACCTACTAGTAGTTGTAGTTAGAAGATGAATAAATTTGACATAACTAATTGCACTACTACCGCAACCAGGCCATTGACACAGAATATATGTTTAAACACCAATCCAACCTAAAGAACAATTATTATATTAAAGATAGAAGCCAACTACCAAATCACTTCTATCCTAAACAAAATGTGCTTTGGGGGTTAAGATTTGGCGGCGGGGGAGGAGTGTTGGGGGTTGTGGATAGAGGGAGGGACCAGAAGACGTTGGAATTTGGCATCAGGAGCAAAATAATTCTCCTGTATGGCAGTAAAGGTCGCAGTCTCCGTCCATCCTATCAGAATATACCATTCTTTACCTATTAGGACCAATGAAAACATGAGCCAAAACTAGCCATAATACAAACCTTTCATTAAATATTTGACCCACACTTGTTAAAGGCGCGCCGAGGCACGCCTAGGCGTGGAGCGCCTCAAATGCTATGATGGGGCGATTTTAAGGCGAGGCGATTTTCAATAGGCACTCATGTGGCGCGCGCCTTTAGAGTTTGGGTATAAGCGCAAGGCGCAGAAAAGGCACGTCATTTGGTTCTCCTCCGACTTTCTTTTTTTAAAAGATTTATTCGTTGTTCTGGAGGTTTGTTTGAATTTTTTTTGCATTTGAATTTCTTTCAAATGTATGATTTGGCAGTGACAAGTTGGAAAAAATATATATCAGAGGATTTCTTCTTGAACAATAAAAGAAAAATGTTACACTTGGAATGACAATTGCAACTCGTGAACTTCGCATCAAAATTGTCATATAGATTCGTTATTAATATCTTTTTCTAAGCTTATGTTCAGAACCCGAGGAAATCAAATAATATCTTGTTCTTGCCATATAAATAGAAATGATTAGGGAAAATAGAAGCTTAATAATGTTATCAATATCAAGAATAAGATCTGAAAGGGTGAACTATTGGAAAATCTTGCAAATGGAAGAAAAAATCAAAGAACTTCCAAAGTCACATGACTCTAATTATCATAAAATCATGATTAAGTTTGGCAAGGATCTCCTTGGGCTTAGTTTCGGATTATTGTAGCTTTTCAAAAAGGAGTAGAAGCAGTTTTCGAGAGAGACCTATATTTGCTTTCAAAAATCAAAATTTGTTCCAAGATTTAATCAAGGTTTCAAAACAAAAATAAAATGGAAACTGATTTAACTTTTGATAATGTCAAAAAGGAGAAATTTTGCACACGCCTTCCATTTTTTGGAGCTACAGTGGATGTCCCTTCTCAACTTTTAATTTCTTCCCAACACTTTATTTCCAAATACAATCATATAATCTTTTATTTTGTACATATAATATGCACAATTATACATCCTTCCCAACTTTTAATTTCTTTCCAACAGTTATTTTCAAATGTAACCATATAACCTCCTATTTTATATATACAATATGCACAATCATATTAAATTGTTAGTAAAAGACATCAATGTCTTTTATATGGTTTTTTTTTTAATCCAGCTTCCTTTTAAAAGTGAAAATTAATTTATCTATTGAAACCATAAATTTTCCTTTTATTTTGATTCAAGCATATATTGTTCTTTGTTCATTCAGTTTGACTATTTTGTTATGTATAATGTAGAATAAATGATTTGTTTTCCTTCACAACACTTATTTTCCAATACAACCATATAATCTCCTATTTTATATATACAATATGCACAATCGTATTAAATTGTTAGTAATAGACATTAATGTCTTTCATATGGGATTTTTTTGAATCCAGCTTCCTTATAAAAGTGAAAATTAACTCAATCTATTGAAACCCTAAAATTTCCTTTTATTTTGATTCAAGCGTATATTATTCTATGTTAATTCAGTTTGATTATGTTGTTATGTATAATGTAGAATAAATGATTTTTTCCCTTTTTTTCAAAATGTGTCTTTCCAAAACAGTGGGCGTCTTGCGCCGAGGCACTATGAAGCCTTGTGCCGAGGCGCTATCAAGCCTTTGTGCTTTTGTGTGCCTTGCGCCATTAACAACTATGATATGACCAATCAGATAAGGTATCCACATATACACAGAGGACATCAACGCACAAATATAAACATATCAGGCATTTCTACATCAAATCAACAATATACCAAAAAAAAGTGTAAACAAACCCATATATACATGTGGGTCAAGGCACAATGGGAGTTGGGGGTGTGGAAGGAGGTTAAGGGTAGAGGCAGGTCGGAGAATCAGTGCACAAGAGAAACTGGTAGCAGATTACCAGTGAAAACCTTATTATTGGACAATTGAACTAATAAACACTCCTCTAATCTTGATCAAGAACATCTGAATTTCCAAAAAAAATCAAAGAACTTGAGATTTCTTGCATTTATGTCCAGGACTATCATCAGTCAACTTACGTGATCCTCAATCACCTGAGCAGCTGTCAGGCGCCTAGACGGCCCCTTCGATTTGTTTCCCCACTAAGAACTTTGTACTTTGAAATTAGCTACTGTGAGATTGAGCCACGTTGTGCATGGATAACTTCACTAAATTTAAAATCACAGAAAATACCATCTTTACCATGCAAAATAAGTTTAGAGGCACAAAAACAAGTCAAATACGCCAGGATATTCACCTAATAACATATTGGGTAATTTGACAGGGAAGAAATGATAGAAGCCATTATGCTAAATGCATAAATCTATAGAACAGAAAGGTCACTAGTTTATTAATGTTCAATAAAATTGTAAACTGCACCTGGACACTTGGAACCAAAGCTTGCTCTACTACCATTTTCTCAGCATCAATGGCAGATAATGTCTCCGGTGAAGCCTGCCAAGGCTCCGGAAGCAATGTTGCAGGATTTACAAGAGCAGACTCGATGCCTTTCCCCAACATATCAAGCAACAATCTTGCTTGCATATCCAGAACAAGTGCTCTCACATCTTGTGCATTTGTGCCTTCCAAAAGTCTGCACTTTATCCTGTCAAGGCTCTGCAAAAAATTCCAAGGATGTGTTGATCATATATCGAGGAATAATAGTTCAGAATCTAGAGAAGTTGCTGATTAATGAATTTTTGTACACATTGTAATGCTCCGTTAATGAATTGGTCGTAGATTATAAGTATCATGTTTCCAGTAATTACACTAGTGCTATGAAATATGATAGAACATGTTTCCAACAAAAATAGAACCAATGATGGAAAACCAAGAGCCTTTATATCACCCAAGGTTTACCGAAGCATAATCAGAATGTTGAAGTATATTATTACAAAAAACCAATTTGAACACAAAGAAAAATAAAACATATGATAGAAGGGTCGTTACATGTCATTGAGACATCTTATTATTCTCATAAGGCATCAGAGACAGTTTGATATAAGGTTCATTATCATATCATTATGACATCTCATCAGACAACCAATTCCACTGAGGCAAACTATCAAGGCTGTAATGTAAACATCAGGGGTTTAACTAACAATGACACAAGCTAGACTAGAAAAACTGGGAAATCAGAAATATCAAACATCAATTGAAGAATAGAAAACAATACAATGTAGCACGTAAATAACTTCTTTGCAAATTATTGAAGGCAGAAATGAAAACATACAGGGCCATGTTGTTGTCTGTGTTCAATAGATGGCAAAGAATGGAAATCAGCATCCAGCACAGCAATCACACTGTTCAATGACACTGACAAAAGGTGGATTTAATCAGATTAGTCAAAGAGGCAGTTTTCATATACAGTCTAATGGCTCCTGTCTATCAATCACAAATATGCAGTCCATACTAATCAGCATCATACTCACAAGAAGTGAACGTAAAGCAGAGAAAAGAATGCCCCGTATTAAGTGTATATTCACATATTATAGTAAACCATGGTAAAGAAAACCAACCAATATAGAGATGGAACTGAACGGAATGTACATGTATCACCAAAGAATGCCACAAAAGAAAGGTATATACATCAATGTCCCACAATAATAGAAGTAAATGAAATTTGGAACATCGTTTACAACATCAATATAGTTCCATGCCGAAATGAGTACTTTTGTACATTACATCTACAGCTCATCAAGTACTGCAAATAAGCAAACTTTACATAACACTTCTCAATTGACAAAGGAGTGGTGTCATATGGTTGGTTACAAATGTGTACACAGGTAGATTGAATCGTATTAATGCATTCAAAGTAACTGCAATGTAGAACCTCTTTGTTAGTATCAGATGATATGGGACATGCATTAATGCATAGACTGATACAGTGCAATCCATGGTTGAGCAATAATAGTCACACTTTGACTGTATCTAGGGTAAAGGCCCTGGTCGTGTGGGTTATGGGATGACACCCAGGATGAGCCTCATGTTTGAGTTTGGGCATGATAAATGAACATTTGCTCTGTTTGAGCTTAATCTTATCAAAAAAAAATATTCTAGACCTAAATGTAATTTGTAGATTCTTGGCCAGGCAATTTTGTTTATCAAACAAATTAATCCAAAAAGTTACGCAAGGTTATATTAAGAATACTAAGTTGCATTAAATAATATGAGGATTTTCATGCATATTCAAGATAAGATTGGGCTAGTACTGGGTTGAGGTTCCCGCAGCCGGAGGGGCCATTAAACCTGATCGAAACAACAACAACAACAAAGCCTTTATCCCAATTCTTGGGAGTGGCTGTTTGAACCATTTTCCACCATTTAGCTCTGTTAAAGGCCAGGTTCTTTGTAACACTAACAAAAAGTGTATCATTTTTTAAAACATCAATCCATGTTCATTTAAGCCTACCTCTAGTCCCAGAAGTTATTTAACAACTATCCTATCACTCCTACATACCGAATAGGGGTGAGTATTCGGTTCCAACCGAACCGAATAACCGAAAACCGAATTGGACCGAAACCGAATAAGCAAAACCGAAACCGAACCGAATTGGTCAATAACCTAACCGAATTAAATAGGTTCGGTTTTCGGTTTATTCGGTTTTTGGATTTATTTGTGTTTTTTTTGTTAATATATATAATAACTAAATATACCTAGATATATTTATTATATACCTATAGTATATATATATATATATATATATATATATATATATATATATATAAACTAAATTTTCTTATTCGGTTTTCGGTTTTGGACCGAAACCGAAACCCAAAACCGAAACCGAATAAAAAAATTTAGTATTTTCAAAACCGAAACCGAACCGATTTTTTTAAAAACCGAACCGAATCTCTTATTCGGTTCGGTTCGGTTTTCGGTTCAAAACCGAATAATGCTCACCCCTAATACCGAAGCATCTATTGGTATGTATTTCACATGACAAAACTAAGGAGATTTTCTCTCATCTTGTCCTCAATTGGTGTCACATCTAACTTTCCAATAATACACATTTTTTATTCCATCTTTTAATGTATTACCAATCATCCATCTCAGAATTCTCATTTGGGCTACACTAATGTTCCCGTTATGTCGTTTCTTAATTGCCCAATAGTCTAATCAATAAAGCATTCATGTTCTTTCTTAATTCTCCAATACTTTGTCCATAAAACATTGGACTTATGGTCGTCTTCTAGAATTTTTCTTTCGACTTCAAAGGTGTCTTGTGATCACAACTCACAAATCACTCCAAAAGCACTTCATAAAGCATTGTTGGTCTATTAGTCGTCTTATAGAATTTTTTTTCGACTTCAAAGATGTCTATACATGAAATCCTTCTTAATCTTTCCATTTTTTTTAATTATATGCATGACATTATTTTTTATCTTTCCATCAATTTTTAAACTCTATGCATGACATCCTAATATTCCCATCATGATTAATGATAGATCCTAAAAAATAAAAACTAACTCTTATGTATCTTTTGTCAATCTATCCATCTATATGCCCCCCTCCCCTCTCATTTTTCTTTGACTTCTAGTTTAAGTTACATTTCATATACTCTATTTCCGTCCTAATTTTGAAGTCCTTAGTTTCCAAATCATCTATCCACGTGTCTATTTTAGAATTTAACCCTTCTCTACTCTCATCTCATCCTACCAATTTTAGAACCCTTAGATTCTAAAGTTTCACTCCACATATCAATTTTAGCATTTAACCCTTGTCTACACTCTCATCGACCAACACAATATCCTCATCAAAATTATATGCCATGGAACCTCCTCCTGGTTATGCCTAGTAATTTCATCCATAACTAGCACAAATGGGTAAGACATTTATGTTGATCCTTGATGTAAGCTAACATTATTAGAAAATAGCTTCTCTCCCCTCCGATGGTAGTAGTCTCAATATAGCTAGTACCCTACTAGGAACTTGTTTATTCTCCAAATTCCACCACATTATCTGCACAGAAACTTTACCATAAGTTTTCTCTAAGTCAATAAAAATCATGTGTAAATCCCTCTTTTCATGTTTAGGCTCCAAAACGCTCAAAGAACTAGAGTCTGGACGCTACTTTTTTGGACCTTCACATAAATGGAATTTGGTAGAAGAAAAATATATCGTCGGTTATGAGTTGTGTTTCATTTTATTCGATATCCTACATGATACGGTATGAGATATTATGATATTGAGCTTGATGATTTAATTTATCACAATCTAGGTAAGAATGTGGAACTTGAATGCTCCCAAGAAAGCTTCTAGCGAAGGAAAAAAAATAAGGTAAGAGGAAGATTTACATGGACCCCACCTGGAATCATGTTAATATATCGTTAAGGTAAGGTGGAGGAAGAAGCAAATCCTTCTCTTTACCCAAACCTTTTTCCATATAAATGGAATGGCTCTGGTTGTGGAGAATGGTCAGCATCAAGCATCTCCACAACTAAAATCAAAATCAAAATGACCAAGGTTTTATGTCCACACAACCACCTACGAGTTGATGCATAACAAATTCGTAGCCAAGACGGCTATGAGCAACAATGAGCATTGTCGTGCAACCGCACAAGCTACCATGTTGATCAGGAAGACCTACCTCTTTGAGCCATGCATCCAAACATTCTGCCATATAAATGGCTCTAGTTGTGGAGAATGGTCCACATCAACAATCTCCACAATTAAAATATGGTTGGTCCGTTTATATATATATATATACTAGTATATTCTAGTTTAATATATGTGTACATAAAAGTACTTCCTGTGTATATATATATATATATATATATATATAACCTTATAAATAATAATCGTATATATATATATATATATATATATATATATATATATATATATATATATATATATATTCCTGCCGGTCAGGATGAACATAGCATTAGTTTCCGTCTCGATGGAAAAGTCTTAAACAATCCGTCTTCACCAATCTTTCTTTTTTTCAGGGAAAATTTTTTTTTTGAAAAATGACCAAGCTGTTATAAATATGGATAATTCACCATAATGATTTGGCTTGCATAACCTATATCTTTTGGTTATTTTTAAGATGTCTTTTGGTTATCAATAACCTATGTCTTTTGGCATTTCTTCTTTTAATTGTCATCATGATGTTAACCTCCATTATGAGCCTATATAAGGGGCTCTTCACAAGTTGATTGAGACCAGTGAATAAAGAAACAATCTCCTCCATTTTTCTATCTCCATCTCTTTACTTTATAATACGTTATCAGCACCATTGCTCTAGGAAATAGAAGGAGGAAGAAATATTTTACATAAGGGAAAAATAATTCTCTTTCGAAAAGAATGTATTGAAAAGGTAAGTCTAATCTTGTATACTTAGATACATGCATGTTTTAGTAAAATTAAATACATGTTTGATTTATGTGTTTATAGATCGATTAGAACGTAATTTTTCTAGATCTACTTTCTCTTTTAGTTCTAAATCTAAATTTGTGTTAACATGTTCACAATTTCATTCAATATAGAAAAATTTTATGTATAAATCTCATTTCTATTTTTTTCTCTTATGAATTATGAAATTAATCTAGAATATCTTGAATTTTCTTCACTTATTTAGAATTAGTTAATTACATTAAATTAGTTTATGTGAATTTGCTATTTCCATTATTTTATTTATTTAAATTCTACAAGGTACTACTTCACATTGTTGTATATGTGAATCAAATTATATAAAAAAGTACCCAGAGTATATTATTATATAATGATCACATTGTTTTATATGCGATAGACATAAGACATAATATTCTTCGATAGTGTTTTATCACATTGTTGTATATGTGATACACATGAGACATAACATCCTTTGATAACGTTCTACCACATTGTCGTATATGTGATACACATAATACATAATATTTTTTGATAGTGTTTCATCAGATTGTGGTATATGTCAAATTTTGTAATCTTGAAAGCGCTCATCAATTTTATTATTTAAATTAATTTACATCTACTATAATTATTTTCTGCCATATAGATGTCGAGTCTTGTAAAGCTTGAATTCAAAGCTCTTGATGTGAGCAGAGACAATTATTTATCATGGAAATTGGATGCAAAGTTGCAATTGAAGTCCAACAAGCTTGATGGTACTATTAAGAAGAAAAATAAAGAATCTTCTGAAGCCAAGGCTTTGATTTTCCTACGACATCATATCCATGATGATCTAAAGACAAAATATCGATGTGAGGATTATCCATTGAATTTGTGGACATCTCTAAAGGATAGATTTGACCACCAAAGGATGGTAATCCTTCTGACTGCTAAAAGTGAATAAAGAAACAATTTCCTCTATTTTTCTATCTCCATCCCTCTACTTTATAATACAAGCTTTCATGTTTGGACACAACCACCTACGAGTTACGCAGGACAAATTCATAGCCAAGACAGCTATGAGCAACAATGAGCATGCAACCCCACAAGCTACCATGTTTGTCAGGAAGACCTACCTCTTTCAGCCATGCATTCAAGTACATACAAACAAGGAGAAACCTTTTAGTTCCCCCAAAATTGGGGTCAGACATCCTCTAAGCCTTATTCCATCAAAATTGAGGTCAGCTATAGGACATAAAAAAGCTCCATAAAATAATTGACGAAGTATTTAGGCATGGTTGTAAACCTTACGTCAACCAACTAAGTTTGTGTCAAATTACCAATGCTTGTTCACATCACATCACTTTGACATATTTTGTACTTACAAATGCATGCCCACACTTCGCAAAACTATGTGCCGATGAGAAAGAAGTGAAGAACATATCACTCATGACTGATGATCCTCCAAGCCTAATCCCATCAAAATTGAGGTCAGCTATGGAACATAAAAAAGCTCCATAAAATAATTGATGAAGTATTTAGGCATGTTTGTAAACCTAACGTCAACCAAGTTTGTGATAAATTACCAATGCTCATTCACATCACTTTGACATATTTTGTACTTACAAATGTGTGCCCACACTTCGCAGAACTATGCGCCTATGAGAAAGAAGTGAAGAACATATCACTCCTAACTGATGATCAGCAGCTTCCGAATTGACATAATAATATCTAAAGTGATTTATGAAGTGACCTTCACATTATTCGCAAATAGTGCACCAAATAAATAATGTTGACTTATATCAGTGCACCAAAATTAAAATCATTATGTTATAACTTATAAGTGACATTATTTATTTGATCAACTCTCCGCAAATGATTAAAGAAAAAGTATGCACATTGTTATTTATTCATGTGAAGGTCACACTTCATAAATCACTGCAAATAGTATGGAATCTATTCAGAAGATGAGAATTATCAGTTCGAAGTGATATGTTGTTGTTGACTTCCTTCTCATTGGCACAATGTTCAGTCAAGTGTGTGCATGCATTTATAAGTACGAAACATTGGAGCTTGGAGGAGAAATGAGCGAGCATTGATAAGACAACGTGACATGGATACTGTTAGCACCATTTACAATTTTAAATTTTTCCAAAAGCTTCACATGAGATTCCTACTGCTCTAAATTGAAACAAGTGTTAGACACGATTTATAGAGACGACTTTGAAAACTTTGAGATGCCTTGATCATGATGGTTGTGATTCTTAGTCAATGCACGACGTCAGTGACCCAGTGAAAAAAGAACCATGTAATATAATTTCTTGCTGGAAGTTTTTGCCTGGAAGAATATTAATCCAGTGCAAGCGGACTAATTGGAAATAAAGATGAGAAGCTTAGGACATGAGTGATATTGCATAAGGAGCAAAATTAAAGGAGGGATATAACAAGTGTTAAAGTCACTATTGAAGTTGGAATCTAGAGACGGCTTTTTAAAGAAATTAGTAGATAGAACATAATTTAATGACTAGAGAGTCATGTTGCAGGGATATGAAAGTTGGCATTTGAACATAATGTACGATGATTGCAGCAAGACCGAATCAAGAATGATTTATTGCTAGAATTTCGTTTTTGCTAACGCTTTTGTTAATGCAGTTGCTAAAATGAATACGATCTACAACAAGTGGATTTGCTTTTCACTGGTGTATGTGAAATCAAGAGTCGATGGATTATTGTGTTCTATAAATTGGAAGACATAATATTGAAGAAAATCTGAAAAAGAAAGGGCAGTACCGATAAAAATTGTTTTAATACCAGCCTGGGAAAAAATTTAACTAAATGGAAGGGTCTTGGCATAGCCCAGGACAAAGACGGGGTCTTATCTCAAAATAAATATATATACATATACGGAAATTAATGCTTGCCAGACTGCAATTCAAAATTAGAGTTTGCTTACCAATACCATCCTCTGCAGCGCTCTGTGTACAACCAACCGCATCCCACCAATCAACTCCAGCCAAAAGACTCCACCAAAACCTGGATTACCATCACAAAAAGTAGACAATTTGTCGACATTATATCATATGTATTTAGTTTAGATGTACCAAAGGTTGGACAACCAAGTGGTAAGGTCTTTGACTCTTTGGTATTGGGAGGGGAGAAGAGGGGAGGAGGGCCTGGGATCAAATCCAAAGGGGAGACGGTAAACAACTGGCCCTTATTACCAAACGAAACTTAGATGAGCTGCAAACCTGTCAGCAATAGCACGTTCCCATGTTGCTGAGTTTACTTTCACTTGAGTGCTGGATATAGCAGGAGGAAGCACACGGATTATCTTTAACGTGGTTCGGTCCTTGCTGCTATCGTGCCAAACAGAGGCCAAGCAGCATCCAGAAGATGAGAAAGCAGGTGCAGCAATGGCTGAAGCGACATTGATGTAATAACTATCTACAGGATTGAAGTTTGCACCAGAAAATATGTGGACTCCACCACGAAGAAATGCAACTGCAACCTCACTACCATGAGCAGAATACTCTATCTGAGCCAGCTGTCTGACATCACTTGGCAAATCATACGGATCAAAGCTGAGCCTTTTTGCTCTGTCAACACTACAATCAGATGAATTTCGATCGTCAGATACTGTTGCTACTTTTGCATCTGTTTGGGGGTTTCTCAATTCATCAGTTGGTGGAATGGTTTTGTCTACTCTAGTTACCCAAACTGTTTGCATGGGTGGCTGCCCACCAAAACTAGAAGCAGGATTTCCAAATATCGGATGAAGAACAACAGGTTTTAGAGAAGACTCCCAACATTGAACTCTCCATCCTGTTATTGAAGGCCCCTCATCAGGATCATATGGAGACATGTATTGTCCTGTATTGAGAAAATAGAATTCATCATCAACATCCAAGCCTTCTCCCATCAGAATGGGGTCGGCTATGGAGCATAAGAAAGCTCCTTACATAATATGATGAAGTTTTATGGCCGGTTGTCGACTTGATGTCAACCCACTAAATTGGTGCCAAATTCTTGGCCAAGGTAACTATGAGAATGTAAGGACATGCCATAAAACCTAGATAGCTAGTTGCCAGGTAAGTAGAGCTACCTTTTGGATTGTAGTTCAGCTCATGCAACCAAGGAGCACCCTCCAAATTTCCCTAGACTATAAAGAGTCTAGATGAAGAGGTAAGACGATACAATTTGCTATAAGGGAATAACATTCATCTCTATGACACACCACGCCAAAGAGTGAAGGAAAGACGAACCCATTGAGAAAATAGAATTAAATCAATAAACTCACAGCATGTTTTCAGAAACATTTCACCACTCATTATCATGAAATCAGACCACCATCATAAGAAAGATAATTACTGCGCCACAATAAGAAGAAAAGGAAAACATTGTATAACCAAGGACATGAATCAACTTTACATCAACGTAAAGTTATAACCCTTTACACAGTAACGGAGAAAAAGATGCCGACATAGGAAATTGGCCACAGAGAACAACCTGAATATCAATGGTATATGAAAAGACAACTTGTGTTGATGTGTATATATGAATGATGTAAAAGGTTAGCACCATAGTGAGCAGTCCAACTGCGTTTCTCAGATCCGCGTGTATTAACAGTGTGGTTCCGTTCATCACAGAATCAAAAATATAGAAAATAAGAGACAACTAGGAGGTGACTATTGGCATAAAGGTCAACCACACAGATTCAAGGGAACAGCCCAGTTCATCTGGTAAGAGGCAAGAATAAGAGTTAAGGTAGTAGTAGCCTTGTTCCAAAGCTCTCATCACTATTCCAAGTTGCTATTGCGTTGCAGAAAATTTTAAAGCAATGTTCCATACCGAGGTTGATGCGACCAAGTACTCAAAATCAGCCCAAGACCGTTAAAGTTCACATATAAGTGAATGCTTTACCATAAACCAGCAACTAAACAGTTAAGGGATTGGGTTACAGAATTGGGTTTGCATCCATACCCGTTAACCGGCCAGGACGAGTTAAGCATATAACTAAAATTTTAACCTATCCCCCCCCCCCCCTCCATGTCCCAATCTCCTTTCCCCTCCCTCTCACATTGGCTCCCTTCTCATTGCAGACCTCTCGGTAGCACTTCGGCCTAACGACCAATTGCAGAGACGACCGAGTGCCAACAAACAGTCATGAGGGTGTGATTTGACTGGTAAGTTTGATAAAGAAATTATTGCAAGACATAATACATATTTACTCTTTTTTTATTAAACTCTACAAGGCTGCTTTATATTTAACTAGAAGTCATGTGAAAGTGCGTGCACGTCTTTTGTCTATGTTTTTTTCCTCACTTATTAAATGTATACTTGCATGACAAACCGATTTTGAAATAGTATAAAATATTTTGAAGTAAATTTATTTTTGAGATGGTGGAACATTTATTGTAGTTTGAAGTGTTTAATTATTAGTGTTAGTAATTATGTTAGTTGTGAGGTGTGTAATTTAAATGTTTACCCCTAGTTAATTTAAGCATATATATATATATATATATATATATATATATATATATATATATATATATATATAAGGTTGGAGGACACTTTTGGAAACATGAAAGTTCCACGGTTAAGCATAGAACTTTCATATTATATATAAGATATAAAAAAATTGAAGTAAAATTATTTTTGAGATGGTGGAACATTTATTGTAGTTGGAAGTGTTTAATTATTAGTGGAGGTGTGTAATTTACATGTTTATCCCTAGTTAATTTAAGCATTATATATATATATATATATATATATATATATATATATATATAAGGTTGGAGAAGGACACTTTTGGAACATGAAAGTTCCACGGTGAAGCCTAGAACTTTTCGTATTATATATAAGATAAGATATAGTACTGAGTTTTTATTTCTGTTGATTTTATTAATATACGATCATCTGTCTGTATTCATTTGTATCTCTTTATAAACTCTTGGATTGTGGATTAATTTACTTTTATTCTGTGACTACATGATTTTTGAATCTATGTTTATGTAATTCATCATAATTATTTTGTGAGAAAATAGACGTGTACCGTGTAATAAAATTAATTGTTGCATAACCCAATTAATCATGCTACGGTCCAAGATCACATGCAAAATGAAACCTTGGAACATAACCTTGTTAAAGCATACAATCAAGTTCAATTTCAAACTAAACAAACATCCCCTAGGATAAGACCAACTCACAGCTTACTGTTAATTCAACAACCAACTTCCTTTCCCCAAACTTCAGGCACCATTAGGATGTGAAATTGGGGAAAGCATGAATTGCGGAATCACTAATTCCTAGAAGGAATTGTGCCCAGTTCCCGAATTCCAAAAGTCCTCAACTCGTTCCTACCACGATCTAACTTAATATCAGAAATTATAGGTCAAATTAAAATGCCTCCCTTGTATCTCAGACATTTATGAGATAGCCCCCATCTCACCTAATACTTGCTACTAAGAGCATCATTAATAGTTGGGACTCTCAAATGTAATTTGGAGCCCAAAATTTCAAAAAAAATGTAAATGTAGAATGGGTTGGATTTGTATGAGAATAGTAGGAAATGATAAAGTGAGCCCCGGTCCCAAAGATTGTCTGATCAAAAATTGATGTAGGAAAAAAATAATATAAAGTCTAGAATCTAGAATGTTGGGCTCCAAATTGGGACTTACTATTCTACAAAACGAGTTCCTACAATCTAGAATCTAGAAACTGGGAGGCCTAACCCTTAGCACCTATGGGTGGGATGGGACCGAAATTGTAGAAATTGGGACTAGGAATGAGGCTTACTATTCTACAAAATGAGCTCCTACATTCTAAATCTAGAATCTAGAAAATGGGATGGGCCTTACTAATGATGCTCTAAGGATTGGAAGTAGCACGATCGGCTATAGAGTACAACTCTCGATCCTACAATAGATGCAAACAAGCACCTTCAGAAGCAAGTAGCTAGCTTCCACCTTGCTTAAGAAAGAGCAAGGTTCTGAAAGAAAGCCTTAGCCTATAGCTTCTATCTCTAATTAGCAGCCCAAATAAAGTACCTCTGTAACACACAAGCTCACGCTAGTACAAAAGTAAGCAACCCGATCTGCTCCTTTGACTGTTGTTCGCATCTCGTTTTCACCCTTTAGTTGGCATGAAAGCTTTGTAACAGCAGCTAGACCGTCTTCCATCTTGCTCGAAACTCTAGATTCGCATTGTTCACACCTCATTTTCTCCCTTTAGGTGGCACGAAATCATGGTTTAAAGTATCGGCCGATACCAATCCGATACGGCCGATACCGATACGATTTGGCATGTCCCGTTCCGATACCGACCGATACCCGATACCCGATACTGACCGATACCGACATTGGGGGTCTCTTTTTCGGTCAATTCGGCAAAGAAAATTAAACGAAAAAGTCAAATCAATAAGGGTTTGAAGCATAATAAGGTTGTAAAAGCATGTAAAAGAAGAAAATCAATCTATTGTACGTAAACCAATTGGTAAGGGTGACAATTATTTCATTTAATTTCAAAACTATTAAGAAATAACACTGAAAATACTTAAAATTATGCCTAAACATATAAAATATAAGTTTTAAAATATAAATAATTTATTAATACTTATTTGTTTTCCGATACCAAAAAATCCGATACCCCGATCTGAAACCACTGATACTACCGATACCACCGATACCAATACTCATAGGAATAGTCCGATACCGATTCCGATATTGTGAACCTTGCACGAAAGCTTTGTAATAGTAGCTAGACCACCTTGCTCAAAACTCTAGTTTCCCAATTCCACCTTTCCCATGACATACCAATAGCAAAAAGTAGAATAAATGATGAACCATGAATGTTTGAACAAAACTAAGGAGTTATAATTATTTGTGGCCAAAACAACATTTCTCATGAATCTGACCATAGTTCCTCAGTTTGTAACCAAATTTTGGGTTAAAATCCAAAATAGGTTTTATACTTTGGATGAGCTGCAAAACAGAGGGAGGAAGAACCGAGGTGTGCCCATGGCAAATGTTGATATTCCTAAACGTACATATCTAATCCCTTTACTATTTTACTAAGTTAGAAATTATAAATTTGAGTGGTTTAGTCTTTCTTCCTTGGCCTAACGAGAAAATTCAAAGCCGACAATGGAACCAGAAAAAGCAAATATGAGTCACCTATGTTGCACAAACACAACATGATACAGACACATGGGCATGGGCAATGTTGTTAAAAGTGTCGTCCAGGCGCACCATTCGTTTCACCGCCTAATCCAAAGGCATGTGAGGTATCTTCTCTAGCTGACGCCTAGGTGAGAAAGGCGAGATTAGGCGAATAGGTAATTAGACGAGCCTAGGCACACGCCTAGGTCCGTTGGGTGTTTTATGCACTTTTTTGGACTTTGTTTGGATTTTATTATAAGTTTTATGGGCTTGTTTGGTTTTATTGGTTTAAAAATTGCATGTTTAAGCCCAACTAGAGTCCTTTTTAACACAATGAGTTATTGACTAAATATAAATAAATAAAAGAGAGGAGATTGAGTAAAATAAAGATTTCCTTTTTGATGATAATGTTCAAGATGATCTATTAGTCTTAGACTAAGATGATAAAGATGGTTGATAGATGATTGAGTAGCAAGAATAAGGATTCAGTTAAGTCACTTTTTTTTGTTTTCCACTTGAAGGCATTAGGAATATTGAATATTAATTCGTTAATTATCTTATGTTTGTTTTTTTCATTTGATCAATATCTTCTCATAATGACTTATGTGTGATATTGTTTTTAAACTTAATTATGTCTTTCATAGGCCATTTGGTTATTGGTTAAGTTACTTTATTGTTTTCTATTGTTAATTTGGTTTTTTTAATCTTTTCTTTAATTTATTGTCTTAAAACTCAAGTTCGATGAGTTTTTAGGGATATAGAACATATTTGGATAGCCTAACATGAGCTACAAAAGTTACAAAAGGTATTATGATAAGGGAATTTGAGAAGCTGTGTATGTGGCACTTTTCTTCTCAGGACGAGGCTAGGCCCGCCTAGCCGCTCCTACATGATGAGGCAAGGTAGCTAACATAGGAGCGCCTAGAGCTTTTTAAACCAATGGGCATGGGAATGGACAGGCAGGACAACCATTATGGTTTATATGTATATACTTTATTGCAGTGCTGATATGTGTGCAATGCTTGAAATATATGTATCGAAATCGGTTTCAAACCCTTCCTATTAAGTATCAGTTGTGTCGGTTTCAGCATTTTCAGATAATAGTATTCGGGTATTTGTTTTGGAAAACCATAAATGATAAAAGTCTTTCAAAAAGTTCATATATATATATATATATATATATATATATATATATATAGGGATATGTATATATTTTAAAAAATGCCAGGCGATTCGGGAGCGGGCGCTTCGGCCGTTACGCGTGCGAATCCTAGGGTTTCTGAAGTGCATCCCTTCCCTCCCCCCGACCCCCCGATCCGCTTGTGGGGAGGGGGCCTCGTCGGCAGGGAGGTGCGGGAGGGGGCGGTCAGTGTTCTAAAAATCGGCCTAGACGGCGCCTAGGCGCTAGGCGGCCGCCGGCCGCACCGAAAAGGTCCTAGTCGGCCAGCCTAGGCGCCCCTAGGCGCCCCTAGGCGGCCGCCTATTGTAAAATTTCAAAAAAAAAAAAACTACCTTACCAGAGGAGGTGGTGGTCGTGATGGTGGAGCCGGTGGTGGTGGAGGCGGTGGTGGTGCAGCCGGTGGTGATGTGAAGGCGGTGGCGGTGGCGGTGGAGGCGGTGGTGATGTGGAGGTGGTGGTGGTGGTGGTGGAGGCGGTGGTGGTGCAGCCGGTGGTAATGTGAAGGCGGTGGCGGTGGCGATGGCGGTGGCGGTGGAGGCGGTGGTGATGTGGAGGTGGTGGTGGTGGTGGAGAGAGGGAGGAGAGGAGAGGAGAGAGGAGAGAGGAGAGAGGGAGGAGAGGAGAGAGAGAGGAGAGAGGGAGGAGAGGAGAGGAGAGAGAAACAGCAGGGAGAGGGAAAGGAAAAGGAAAGAGGGGGAAAGGAAAAGGAAAAAGCAAATGAAAATGAAGGAAAGGAAAAGGAAAAGGAAAGGAAAAAAAAAACAGGACAGCCCGCTCGAACTGGCGACCTCCCGTTTCCATTCCACAAATTTAAACACAACAGGCTAACCAACATGTCAAACTATGAACACTTGTTCACTTTTGACATATACATATATATGTTATATACATACATATACATATAAAAAAAAATTCAGATCGGCGCCTAGGCGCCCTAGGCGGGCCTTTGGCGCACCGTCTCCGCGTAGCGAAATTTATAACATTGGGGGCGGTAGACCCCTGGGCGGCCCAGGCGGCAGCAATAGCGGGACCCACCCCCCCACCCCCCGCGGGGGGGGGGGGGGGGGGTCGGGAGGCGGCGGCGGGACCCCCCAGGCGGGGAGGGGGGGTCGGGTGGCAGCGACCCTCGGCCAGTGGGCGGGGGGGGGGGGGGGGGGGGGGGGGGGTCGGGTGGCAGCGGGGGCAGCGGCCCTCCGCCGGGCGGCGGCGGCGGGATCCCCCACGCGGGGGGGGGGGGGGGGGGGGGGGGGGGGGGGGGGGGGGACGGGTGGCAGCGGCGGCTCTCCAGGCGGGGGGGGGGGGAGGGGGGGGAGGGTCGGGCGGAGGCACCTCCGGAGGAGAGGCTCCCGTTTTCGAGTTCGGCTCCGGAGGGAACAACACCGGGGATGCCGGCTGGCAGACCGTGACGAGACGACGGACTGGAGGTCGGAGAGGGGCACTGTCCCAAGTTTCGGGAAGGACGGGACCAGGAAATCATGGGAATCGACCCTTGATCGGCGATATGGATTCCCGGCGCCGTGGGGGAGGCATGGTGCGATCTGTTTCGGGTTGGAGGCCAAAGGCGACGGCGGCCGCTAAGGGTATTGCGACTGATACCGGCAGGACAGGCCAGAGTCCTGTGAATCCCCCGACCAGGAGGCACGTTGAGGAGCAGAGGCCTCGGTCATGGAAAGAGGTTTGCACGCCGGTGGTGGCGAAAAGCCCGATGTCGATGGAGTTTGTCCCACCGATGTCAGTTGGAGGAGGGCTCCGGGCGTACTTTTCCGCTGAAGAAATAGCGGTGGTGTCCGAATTCTGGAAGAACACTCTGGTGCTTTATGTGTTAGGGAACAAGCCGTTCTACGGCCAAATTCGGGGCTATGCGGAGCGGGTCTGGAGACCCAAAGGTAGCATGGAATTCTTCTCTCGGGAGAACGGGTTCTATTATGTCAAATTTGGGTTAGCGGAGGATGTGTCCAGGATCTTACAGGGAGGGCCTTGGTCATTTGATGGACGGCTAATCATCCTGAAGGAGTGGACGCCGGAGCTACGGTGTGAGAAGGTGCTGAACGCCATTCCCATCTGGGTCAGATTCCCTGAGTTTCCTGTACAGTATTGGAGTATCCCGCTGCTCATGAGACTTGCCAGTCTTGTGGGGAAGCCGATCAAAGCAGACGAGGCCACCACTTTTCGCACCAGACTGATGTATGCTAGGGTCTTCGTGGAGATCAAGGAGGACTCGGAGCTGCCGAGTATGCTTGAGTATCAGGTACCATCAGGAGAGGTACTGACACAAGCGGGGGAGTATGATTGGGTCCCCCCCATGTGTTCTTGCTGTGAGTGCTTTGGGCACACTACCAGTATGTGCAAATACAAGGGGAAGGAGACTGCCAGGCCACAGGTGGCTCGGACGGAAGCACCTGGGACGGCGTCGGCACCCAGTCACTTGCCTGGGGAGACGGAGCCAGTCAGACATATGGAGGAGGACACAGGGATGGAGGTTGATAGGAGGCTGGAGTCAGGATCACCGATGAGACAGGAGAGCACGCAGGGGACGTTGGTCCCGTTCAGGCCACAGAGGACCATCGTGACCAGGGGTATGAGCGAGGCTGGTAGCGGTCAGAGGGTGACGGAGACATCCCAGGCGATCCAGGTTTACAGCAGCAGGAAAAGACACGCCCCGGCTACACGAGAGGATATATCCCTCAGGCGAGGGATATGGACGACCAGTCTGAAGACAATCCTGACTGGACTCTTACTCTTAGCAGGATCCAGGCTCATCTTGCCCCTTCCTCCATGGTAGATGCAGTCATTGATAAGACGGATGAGACACTTCCCTCGAGTGTCGATCCAGACGAGTTCCAGAGGGACCCCTCCTCTATTAATTAGATGTCGGTCCTAGCATGGAACATTAGGGGGGGTGTTCCATTGGGCGATGGAGGGAGATTGTAGGGGTTCTGAGAAGAGAGTCGTGTGACATTGCTATCCTGCTGGAGACGAAGATTAGAGGGGCCGCTATGCTCTCGCGTAGGACTCCGGCAGACTGGGATCATATTCATAACTTAGATCTTTGTGATATGGCAAGGATCTAGGTTAGGTGGAACAAAGGTAGCTGGGAGGGGGTGCAGATCCACAAATCAGAACAACTCATCGGCACCACCTTCGAGAACAAAGGAGGGTTTCGTTTCATCCTGGGTGTTGTGTATGGGCACAATGATCGGAGACTCCGGAGGCTTTATGGGAGGATATTGTGCATCTGGGTCTTCTGGCGGACAACATGCATCTTCCCCTGCTCATCATGGGGGACTTCAACGCTATGCTGCTCCGTCAAGAGAAGGTGGGTGGTCGACCTGTTCCGGGTCCGATCTTATATGACTTCCAGAGGTGTCTGCTTAGGTCAGGGATGCGAGGGCTGGAGCGAGCTGGACATATATGGACCTGGCACAACAAGGCTACTCATAACCGGATTGCTTGTCAGCTGGATCGGGCCTTGGGCAATAGTGAGTGGTTCAGGTGCTTCCCGAACTCGGTGGCGGAAGGCCTTGCGGCGGGTACTAGCGATCATTCTCCTATCCGGGTTGGCCTCTGTGAGAGATCCATTCAGAGGGCGAGGCTATTTCGGTATAACAACAGCTGGTACTAGTCGGCGGGATATGAGGAGGCGGTTATGGGAGAGATGCAACACTTCCCGGAAGGCACGGCTCAGTTCCGCATGGTACACAAACTAAAGCAGCTCAAGCGGGCCATCAGGGGATGGGTGAAGACAAGACCGCGGACCTCTCTGGCGGATAAGGAAGCCGAGCTTCGGGACATCCAGATGGCACTCCAAGCTGACATTATGAACGGGGAGCTGGCGGCTAAGGAGAAGACCTTGATCGAGGAGGTCAGCACCATGAGACTGCAGGAGGAGACCTGGCACTCCAAGCTGACATTATGAACGGGGAGCTGGCGGCTAAGGAGAAGACCTTGATCGAGGAGGTCAGCACCATGAGACTGCAGGAGGAGATTAGTGCGGCTCAGAGGGCCAAATGTACCTGGCTCAAAGATGGAGATCGTTGCACCAAATTCTTCTACGATGTGATCCGCACCCGTCAGCACCGGAACAGTATCCCCAGACTTCTGAATGCTGAGGGTCGCCTTGTTGGGGATCCGGTGGAGATTCAGGAGGAGGCCGTCAGATTTTACACTGACTTATATCAGCAGACGGACTATACTAGCACGTTCCCAGCCCTTGTCACGAAGAGACTGGTGACCCGTCATGGGAATAGTCTGCTCTTGGCGCCTGTGAGGATGGAGGTGGAAGACATTGTGATGAAGGCTAATCCCAATAAAGCTCCCGGGCCTGATGGCTTCTCTTCAGGGTTCTTTAAGAGACACTGGGGGGTGCTTAAGGCCCCGGTTCTGGCGGCGGTTCAGGAGTTCTTTGTGACGGGCAAACTCCTGAAGGAGATGAACCACACATTCTTGACGCTGGTTCCTAAGAAGGAAGGAGCGACCTCACTTGCCGATTTTCGACCCATTGCTTGCTGTAATTTTCTTTACAAGATTATCACTCACCTTATGTGCAGACGTATGGAGGTGATTATGCAGGGATTGGTGTCCCGGAATCAAGCAGCGTTCATCAAGGGCCGGTCGATAGCGGAGCACAGCCTACTAGCTCATGAGATGGTGAGGGAGTTCAGCAAACTTGGGGGATGAAGGCTTGTGTGAAACTTGACCTTCGGAAAGCCTATGATACCGTCAACCGGGACTTCCTGTGTCACTTGATGCTTGCTATGGGGTTCGACGAGAGGTGGGTTGAGAGGGTGAGGGAGTGCATCTGCTCCCCTACATTCTCAGTCCTCATCCAGGGCACGCCGCATGGCTACTTCAGGAGCAACAGGGGGTTGAGACAGGGTGATCCACTCTCCCCACTTGATCTATGCTGACGACTTCTTGGTGCTTCTCCAGCCTACCATGCGGGGAATGAGAGCGCTCTCTGACATCATAGAGGAGTTCGGGCGGTTATCTGGGCTCCAGTTGAACAGGGAGAAAAGCAGAGTCTATTTCAGCTCCCGGTGTACACAGCAGGAGAAGAGGGCCTTCGCCTTGGGCGTGGACAGAGGCGAGCTCCCAGTGAAATATCTGGGGGTCCCACTGACAGTCAACTATGCCAGAGAGCAGGATTGCCACAGCTTGGTGGATTTTGCTCAGAGGAGAGTGGAAGGCGGGCAAGCTGCGGGTCTATCGTTTGGCGGACGGATTGAGTAGGTGCGGTCAGTTATTGCGGGTATCACGATGTTCTGGTTCCAGTCTATCCAGATCCCTACGGCTACTATTCGAAAAGTGGAGACCATTTGTGCTGACTTCATCTGGAGGGGAGGGATGCATGCGATCTCCTGGGACCAGTTATGCCGCCCTCGGGAGGAAGGTGGAGTGGGGTTGAGGACTCTTCATGCGGTCAGGAAGGCAGCCTGTGTGAAGATGGCCTGGAGATTCATCAAGGGGGGTCACTCTGGGCGGAATGGATGGCGAATAGATACCTAAGAAGGAATAACTTCTGGGCCTGCAGGATAGACAACAATTTCTCAGTCACATTTAAGGCCATTCTGAGATGTCGACCGGTGCTTCAGACCGCTATCTGCAGGAACATGAAGGATGGGACGACGACTGACCTATGGCTTGATCCTTGGGTGGGTTCCAGATCCTTACTCGAGATATTGGGAGGTCAGCTAGACAGAGAAGCGGGCAGGGGACTCACTTGCAGTCGGATCATCAGAGATGGAGTTTGGAGGCCAGAAGGATATCCTTATACTACTCAGCTTGCCGAGGAGATCCGACTAGTTACTATTGACGAGAGCCAGCAGGCGGATTCTTGGAGCTGGGCCGGCCCAGGTACGGGAGGCGGATCAGGCCTATTCTGCTTCCGTAGCTGCTACGACCTGGTTCGGTCCCACCATGACCGGGCTGAAGAGGTGGACTTCATTTGGGGCAAGGGGGTTGCACGAAAAATGCAATTATGTGCTTACCGACTCCTTCGAGGTAGACTGATGACGAGAGACAGACTCCTCAGGTTTGGGATGCAGATTCCGGACGCCAAATGTGTGCTATGTAATGAGGAGGATGAATCTATGGGGTATATCTTCTTTGTATGCCCGGTGTCCTGGCACATTTGGACCGAGCAGTGTTCGCAGCTGAGAGGAGGAGTTGGGACGGATAGAGACATCCGGAGCATCCTCAGCTGGATCCGAGACCACTGTGAGGCCCGCCTCACTGTATCAGTATTTTATACGGATACATATTTATTTGAGCTGTATTTCGTATTTCCTGAATTTTGAGAATATTTAAAGTTGCTGAATTGTCATTGTACGGAATTCTGACAATTGTCGGGTGACCCGTATACTGGCTTGTTTCATTTATTTTGGTATGAATCATGACTTGGTTTTAATTTGATTTGACTTGGTTTTATTGGTTTGGTTTAACATGGTTTGGTTTGGCTTGGACTTGGTTTGGTTTAGTTGGTTCCTTATGAGAGAGGTGTATGGTTTAGATTGAGTGGAGAGGAATGAATGGTGGAGATTGCTTGGGCTTGTTATATAAGCCACCTACCACTCTCTCTCCTCCATTATTCATTTTCATTTTCCATCCTCATCTTCTTCTTTCCTTCTTCACCAAGGAGGAGAGGCAAGTATACCTTGCCGAACCTTGAACAAATTTACTTTTGATTGTTCCATCTTCTTCCTTGCATGATTCTAAGCATGTTTAGAATTTGGAGTTTTTGATTTTACCGGATGGATTCTTGTAGATCTAAGTTTATATTATTTTCGACTTTCTTGGGTTTTGATCTACCAAACTTACTTGTTTACGAAAACTAGTGGTTCCATGTTGTAGAGAATTTAATTTCATGCAGTTTTGGCTTTTATTTCGCTTGATCTCGACTCCGGATGAGGAAGTTTTGGCCATTACAAGTTTTCGGAACTTTCATGGCTGAACTTGCTGTTTGGGGATGATGAACCTCATGCGCCCGGGAGGCCATGCGTCGTGAAGTCCCGGCAACGCATCCCTTAACTCCGAGCGTGTCATGCGCGTAGGTTCCCTACGCGCATGTACTGAAGACGCAACGTGAGTTTCTCATGCGCCGTCCCATGCGCCGATTCGTGCAGGAATCTCATGCGCCGATCCGTGCAGGAATCTCATGCGCCGATTCGTGCAGGAATCTCATGCGCCGATCCGTGCAGGAATCTCATGCGCCGATTCGTGCAGGAATCTCATGCGCCGATTCGTGCAGGAATCCCATGCGCCGATCCGTGCAGGAATCCCATGCGCCGATTCGTGCAGGAATCTCATGCGCCGATTTGTGCAGAAATTGCTCTATTTCACTGTTTTTGCCTGTTTAAGTTGTTTTGTAGCTAGAACCTTGAAAAACTCAAAACATGAAAGTTGTAGATCTTTTCCTTGGCTTCAAGAATATGTCACTAGTTATTTTATGCAAGTTTCTCTCATTCATGATAATGTAAGGATAGAACACGATAGTGGCATGTTAAGGCGCACTCTTGACAAGTACCAAGTGGACATGATAATGCATGATAGTGGCCCGCCGTGGCGCACTCCTGACAAGAAAACCTGACATGATATACCCTGATATGCTGTTGCGACGGCTAACATGACATGACATGACTTGACAAGTATGAATAACTTGGACACCGTGGACGATTGTGCTTGTACAAATGAACCCGTCTTGTCTTGCATCATGTCTAGGACGGGGACCTCTGAGTACCACTGTCAGGGGTACCCACTGAAATCGACTAAGGTTAACAACTAGAATAATCCAGTAGTCATGAAGAGATTTCCCAGCTACAGACAATCCCGTTACCTGGACGCGCTTGTGGATTTGTAGCCTGCCGACGAGTAGGGCACACTTCCAGCACACGGTTATGTGTTGCACCCTTATTGTACTAATATTCGTCTAGATAACCTGGATGGTCTGCAGGGCTTGTGGCTGTGGAATAATCTCACTGCATCTTGCTAGTAATTAGGCCTGTGATAACCCTAGTTAGTTAAAGTATCAAGCCGTACTTATTACTTGGCCGTGAATGTTGGATGAAGTTCGATCAGTCTAGTCTTGTCTTGATCTTGTACTTGGTTGTTACATGTCCTGATTTCTTACTTTATCTTGCCGATAAATGGTGGGAGAAACCAAGTTCTGTTCAGACGAAGGGTTACAACCCCGGTCCTTGTTTGGTTTACGGGTTGTAACCTGGTTATCTGAATAGTCTCATGGTTATCTCATCGTATATCACCTTCCCAGTCTAAGTCTTGTTTAGATCCAGTTCCTAATTGTTTCCAGGATAATGATTGCAATGATTGTCACTCTAATATATTGTACTCTGTATTGTCACTCCCTGTTTGTCACTCTCTGAGTGTCACTTAATGATTGTCACCTTTAGCAATAAATGATCAGAGACCAAGTTCTGTTCAGGCGAAGGGTTACAACCTCGGTCCTTGTTTGGTTTAAGGGTTGTAACCTGGCTTCCGGAATAGTACTTTCGTCCTCTCTTTGTATATTGCCTAGCTCTAGTTATTTAATATGTTCTCTAGTTACTTTATCTCACCTGTTCATATGACTACTTGCTTTGCATAACTCTTAAAAGATCGTTTGCTTAACAAGTCTACTTTTAATTGTGTTTACTAAATGCTTTACTTACTGCCTTCTTATGTTCGGGTTAAGTGCATTGGTACTGCACGAATCTCGATCCTCCCTTATTTATTGCTTTCTCTCTCTGTTGATTGCCTATGATTGCTGGTTTTAAGTTCATTGTTCGGCCTCCTTTGTGGTACTTGCTATTTGGGGTCTGACCCCACTGGTTTTGCATGGCCAGGTTCTGATAGAAGAGCCAGAAGGATCTACCGTACCATTCACTCGACGGTGA
This sequence comes from Iris pallida, assembly GCA_029216955.1. Classification (NCBI taxonomy): domain Eukaryota; kingdom Viridiplantae; phylum Streptophyta; class Magnoliopsida; order Asparagales; family Iridaceae; genus Iris; species Iris pallida. The sequence goes on along the minus strand of JANAVB010037220.1, from coordinate 738,088 downwards.
CCAGCCGGAGCACCAGAGTGCCTCAGTGGGCTCTTCTTCATTCTCCCACTGATATGTAAATTCTCTTCTTGTAACGTTTAGCCCCGAGCACGTGTTTAGCTCGTGTTTTGGTATTTTCCTTGATATTGTAGCCTACGGGCATAAACATGATATGTGTATTCTAGACTATAGCTAGTCCTTATCATGTACGACTAATATTCTAGCTAGTCATCAGTTCTGTGGTACTGGTTTCATGATCAGTCATGTATATATGGTTTGGGACGCCTTACTATTGTATGTATGATGATCGTACTCTTGCTCTTGTATAATTGCCTGTGATTGAGATACCTAGGATTGTTAAACCATAGGATTGACTGATGGCATGTAGAGTAACCCCCATGTCTTGACAGCTTATACGTGATTTCAGAGTATTAACGTACTTTGGAATTGCGTAGCTGGCTATGTCTGCCCCCGCTCTCCGGTATTCTGGTTCTGGGGCGTGACATGGTTTTAGTGGTGGCCCATGCAGGTCTGAATCTCGATTTTCAGATTTGTGGGGGTTACCATGTTTAGATATCTCAATCACGATTATCTTTATTGATCTCCTTCGGATTATTCTCTATCTCTGATACTTGACTTGATATCTGTTTTGATCGTTGGTCATTTCTGTTCCCATGATTTGATCTTGTGTCCTTCAACTTTCAAGGGCACTGTTCTTGATCCCTCTGATTATTTTGTTCGTGTTTTGCCGAGGGCAGCTCAGCATTCTTTAGCCAAGCCAGTTATGGAGGATCAGTCTCAGCATGCAGGCAGAGATATCAGTCCATCTCGATCAGCCAGTCTCTTCTGTCTTCGTATCTTGAGACAAGTGATAAGTTCATGCATCTGTTTCAACTACGATGATACGTCCTGGGTAGAGTCATGTCTTGAACTAAGTTATTGGTTCCGACTTACCTTGAGACTTGACTTTTATCCATTTTTGGGAGTCAGCTTTGGCCAGCAAGTATGTTGGTTCCAACACAACTGTCTCAGGAGACATATTGATCCATATGCCTCCAGCCCTTCTTGATCATGATTGTATTTGTTCTTGTGCATTTATTTACCGCTTACGCATTTAATTACATTACTGATTGTTTTACTTTACTTATATGCCGTGCTTGATTTATTGAGATTGTTGAGTTCCTGGAGCTTTTGTTTTGTTATCTTGCTCGACTAGTCTCAGGAAATTCCGAGGACGAAATTTTTCTAAGGGGTGGAGAGTTGTGAGGCCCGCCTCACTGTATCAGTATTTTATACGGATACATATTTATTTGAGCTGTATTTCGTATTTCCTGAATTTTGAGAATATTTAAAGTTGCTGAATTGTCATTGTACGGATTTCTGACAATTGTCGGGTGACCCGTATACTGGCTTGTTTCATTTATTTTGGTATGAATCATGACTTGGTTTTAATTTGATTTGACTTGGTTTTATTGGTTTGGTTTAACATGGTTTGGTTTGGCTTGGACTTGGTTTGGTTTAGTTGGTTCCTTATGAGAGAGGTGTATGGTTTAGATTGAGTGGAGAGGAATGAATGGTGGAGATTGCTTGGGCTTGTTATATAAGCCACCTACCACTCTCTCTCCTCCATTATTCATTTTCATTTTCCATCCTCATCTTCTTCTTCTTTCCTTCTTCACCAAGGAGGAGAGGCAAGTACACCTTGCCGAACCTTGAACAAATTTACTTTTGATTGTTCCATCTTCTTCCTTGCATGATTCTAAGCATGTTTAGAACTTGGAATTTTTGATTTTACCGGGTGGATTCTTGTAGATCTAAGTTTATATTATTTTCGATTTTCTTGGGTTTTGATCTACCAAACTTACTTGTTTACGAAAACTAGTGGTTCCATGTTGTAGAGAATTTAATTTCATGCAGTTTTGGCTTTTGTTTCGCTTGATCTCGACTCCAGATGAGGAAGTTTTGGCCATTACAAGTTTTAGGAACTTTCATGGCTGAACTTGCTGTTTGGGGACGATGAACCTCATGCGCCCGGGAGGCCATGCGCCGTGAAGTCCCGGCAACGCATCCCTTAACTCCGAGCGTGCGCATGTACTGAAGACGCAACGTGAGTTTCTCATGCGCCGATTCGTGCAGGAATCTCATGCGCCGATTCGTGCAGGAATCTCATGCGCCGATCCGTGCAGGAATCTCATGCGCCGATCCGTGCAAGAATCTCATGCGCCGATCCGTGCAGGAATCTCATGCGCCGATTCGTGCAGGAATCCCATGCGCCGATCCGTGCAGGAATCCCATGCGCCGATTCGTGCAGGAATCTCATGCGCCGATTTGTGCAGGAATTGCTCTATTTCACTGTTTTTGCCTGTTTAAGTTGTTTTGTAGCTAGAACCTTGAAAAACTCAAAACATGAAAGTTGTAGATCTTTTCCTTGGCTTCAAGAATATGTCACTAGTTATTTTATGCAAGTTTCTCTCATTCATGATAATGTAAGGATAGAACACGATAGTGGCCTGTTAAGGCGCACTCTTGACAAGTACCAAGTGGACATGATAATGCATGATAGTGGCCCGCCGTGGCGCACTCCTGACAAGAAAACCTGACATGATATACCCTGATATGCTGTTGCGACGGCTAACATGACATGACATTACTTGACAAGTATGAATAACTTGGACACCGTGGACGATTGTGCTTGTACAAATGAACCCGTCTTGTCTTGCATCATGTCTAGGACGGGGACCTCTGAGTACCACGGTCAGGGGTACCCACTGAAATCGACTAAGGTTAACAACTAGAATAATCCAGTAGTCATGAAGAGATTTTCCAGCTACAGGCAATCCCGTTACCTGGGCGCGCTTGTGGATTTGTAGCCTGCCAACGAGTAGGGCACACTTCCAGCACACGGTTATGTGTTGCACCCTTATTGTACTAATATTCGCCTGGATAACCTGGATGGTCTGCAGGGCTTGTGGCTGTGGAATAATCTCACTGCATCTTGCTAGTAATTAGGCCTGTGATAACCCTAGTTAGTTAAAGTATCAAGCCGTACTTATTGCTTGGACGTGAATGTTGGATGAAGTTCGATCAGTCTAGTCTTGTCTTGATCTTGTACTTGGTTGTTACATGTCCTGATTTCTTACTTTATCTTGCCGATAAATGGTGGGAGAAACCAAGTTCTGTTCAGACGAAGGGTTACAACCCCGGTCCTTGTTTGGTTTACGGGTTGTAACCCGGTTATCTGAATAGTCCCATGGTTATCTCATCGTATATCACCTTCCCAGTCTAAGTCTTGTTTAGATCCAGTTCCTAATTGTTTCCAGGATAATGATTGCAATGATTGTCACTCTAATGTATTGTACTCTGTATTGTCACTCCCTGTTTGTCACTCTCTGAGTGTCACTTAATGATTGTCACCTTTAGCAATAAATGATCAGAGACCAAGTTCTGTTCAGGCGAAGGGTTACAACCTCGGTCCTTGTTTGGTTTAAGGGTTGTAACCTGGCTTCCGGAATAGTACTTTCGTCCTCTCTTTGTATATTGCCTACCTCTAGTTATTTAATATGTTCTCTAGTTACTTTATCTCACCTGTTCATATGACTACTTGCTTTGCATAACTCTTAAAAGATCGTTTGCTTAACAAGTCTACTTTTAATTGTGTTTACTAAATGCTTTACTTACTGCCTTCTTATGTTCGGGTTAAGTGCATTGGTACTGCACGAATCTCGATCCTCCCCTATTTATTGCTTTCTCTCTCTGTTGATTTCCTATGATTGCTGGTTTTAAGTTCATTGTTCGGCCTCCTTTGTGGTACTTGCTATTTGGGGTCTGACCCCACTGGTTTTGCATGGTCAGGTTCTGATAGAAGAGCCCGAAGGATCTACCGTACCATTCACTCGACGGTGACCAGCCGGAGCACCAGAGTGCCTCAGTGGGCTCTTCTTCATTCTCCCACTGATATGTAAATTCTCTTCTTGTAACGTTTAGCCCCGAGCACGTGTTTAGCTCGTGTTTTGGTATTTTCCTTGATATTGTAGCCTACGGACATAAACATGATATGTGTATTCTAGACTATAGCTAGTCCTTATCATGTACGACTAATATTCTAGCTAGTCATCAGTTCTGTGGTACTGGTTTCATGATCAGTCATGTATATATGGTTCGGGACGCCTTACTATTGTATGTATGATGATCGTACTCTTGCTCTTGTATAATTGCCTGTGATTGAGATACCTAGGATTGTTAAACCATAGGATTGACTGATGGCATGTAGAGTAACCCCCATGTCTTGACAGCTTATACGTGATTTCAGAGTATTAACGTACTTTGGAATTGCGTAGCTGGCTATGTCTGCCCCCGCTCTCCGGTATTCTGGTTCTGGGGCGTGACAACCACAGCGGCAGGGATCCGGGGTGGGCTAGAAGAGCCAGAGTTCGTCTCGCCGTGTCTGTTTGGCACATCTGGAAGGAGCGGAACAGACGTATTTTCGAGGGCTTGACTACCCCCCTATTGGAATTCTACATAGCATAGAATTCGATGTATCAGTAATGGCCCCCTAATACTATAGTTTGGGGGTTCGGAAAGTTGTGATATTATGTATTGTAATACCTTTTCCGCTATATACGAGGAATAAATTCACCCTTATTCCAAATATATATATATATATATATATATATATATATATATATATATAGGGCGCGGATCAAAAGTCCCGCCCGCGGATACCCGCCAAAGCCCCCCCCTGCACCATCAGATCGGGGGCCCGCGTGCGCGTCCGCTCGATCCAACGGTCGAGGGCAAAAGGGCTTCGGATCCGGACCCATATATATATATATATATATATATATATATATATATATATATAATCTTTAAACTTTTTTTAATATATATATATATATGTGTGTGTATATAACAATAAAAAAACAAAAACAAAGAATATATATATATATATATATATATATATATATATATATATATATATATATATATATATAACCATAATTTATATGTTGTTTCTCGTTACTTTCTAATGAAATAACATTCAACACAATAGATGTTAGTTACTTATTTGCCTTTAGACATACATCACAATAAATAGTTTTGAATAAAAAAATATTAATGGATGAGCGTTGTGAATTTATAAATATATAACTTCGACAAATAGTAATGGTTACAGTTTATCAATAAGGAATCACATCTATACAGTAACATCTTTATGGTTCAATTTTTCTGTGGCAAATTTACTGGGAAAGAGCCCCCCCCCCCCCCCCCCCCCCAAAAAAAAAACGTCGTAAATCAGTAGCCGTAGTGGTCAGTATCGAATTAGGACATACAAAATCGTATCATTATCAACTATACCATATCGGTATCAACCGGTACCGCAAACTATGTATGCGTGTTACAAGTGTGACCATAGTATCAAATTAGGACATACAAAATCGTATCATTATCGACTATACCATATCGGTATCAACCGGTACCGCGAACTATGTATGCGTGTTACAAGTGTGACCATGGTTCTTAGAACATGGAATGCTCCACAATGTGAAAGAAAAGGGAACAAGGAACATGATACACTAGTTAAACTACAAAACTGCATTTAAACAGGAACAAGCTTATGGAACACAGAGTGAAAACGTGCATTCAGTGACGTCATTCACTGCATAGATCTTGAATTATGGTAACAATGGATGTGAAAAGGATACATAGAAAGCTCTTTGTGATTCCAGAAAATTACATTGTTGGTCCAATGACCGGTTTATCTTTACAATATTGGTATATTCCATGTCGCATAACATTCAACGTGAGTGATAGAAAATATCCACAAAATAAAATCAATAGGGTGGTTGGATGAAAATAGATAATAAATGCACTAGGATGTTCACAAGTGCTGGAAAGAAGCATTATTACCTTCCACAATTACAACAGATATGACCGAACCACCTCGAGCAGGATCAAAAGCAACTGCAGTAACACCAGAACCCCATGTTGTGGTTGCAGCAGATTGTGCAGCAGCTTCAGGACTCACATAAGCAGAAAAGTTTGAAACAGGCGAACAATGAAGAGACGCGGCATCACTATACTCTTGATCCTTTTGCTTCTTTCCTTGCTTTTCTTCAGAAATTATATAATCTTGTAAACTAAATAAATATGCGGCTAAAGGAGCAAAGCCTGTCCAGCAAGGGGGGTTCAAAACTGGAGGAACAGAAATACTTGTATTTATTTTGGCTGTTGCCTGGAAACCATTCCCAGGGCCTGGGGTCACCTCCCACACAACAACAGTAGAAGGGTTCACAAGAGGCACACCAGCAACATGCATAGCCCCTGCTTCCGTAATGATAGCATCAGCTGCCATTATACCACTCGGACCTACTCCTAGCAGAACTTTGCTTGTGGAAAACCATTTTGGCTGGCGACCGGTTTGAGGAGGCCACTGGGCCCAGTGAAGCTGGAGTGAACCCGATGAGAAAACTGAGCAAACACACAGAAAATGTGGCCATCGTGCTGCAATAGGGATATTCTGTCAGGTACCAGAGCAAAAAATGATCTAGCGTTTATGCACCAGTCAGGTTTAGAAATGCTAACCAGCAGTTTGGAACTGATGTGAAAGGAACTTTTCCTCAAATGTTAACTTCTGGTTAGCAGAGCTGCTAGAATTTGTAGGAAGCCCCCGGTACTAGAGATAAAAGAAAGCATGGTTGAGTTAGACAAACAACCTAATTAAGAAAAAAATTAACACAGAAACAAGATGAAGTCAAACAGAAAAAAGGCCGTTATCCAGACTTTTGTTGTTGGTAAACAATAAGTTGAATAAAAGAAATCATCAGTGACAAGGTGTTTACAAAACAAATTAATGGAAAAATAAAAATTAGTATCAAATCTTTAAGGATGTAGAAAAAAGTTCATCGTAATCTGGGTAGACAGTGGCACAAAGATAATAGACATGGTATGATGTGAAAGGATGTTTAACTTCGCATACCAAGCCATCAAAATGTGTGTACATTTCCACTGCCAAAAGTATGCAACTGTGGATACTGGACAGGTCAAATGAACCAAAAACTCTTTAAGGCATTACTAAAACAACCTTGGCTGAGGATCGGAGGATAGAGGCATCTCTTCAGGAAATATTTGTTTTTTCATTCTTAAATAGGAACATTTTTCTCATCTTAATCAACATAGTAAAAGTGTAGTTGCGTCAAATTTTGTTGAAAGCTGGCAAGCAGTTATTAATGATTTAGAGAGGATTTCACTTTTTCAGCACACTAGATTGGTGAGCTTCCCTTCAAAGATCTAAACCTCCATTTATTTCCATTACTAAACTCAGTGGAAGAAGCGAAGGATAACAAACATAATCATCTAAAAAAAGAAATCATATAAAGATCTGCAACTTGTGGATACACTTAGTTGCATGAATACAGCTTAAGCAAACAGGTGAAGACCACGAAAGTTAAAAATAATGAACACGCCATTGTGCAAACACCATATTTTCATTTCTAAAATTAGAAAAAGAGAACGATAAATAAATATTAAACAAATGTTTCGCTATTCTTCACAGAATCTTTTGGTGGACTCCTCAGTTTTAGTGAAAAAGGTACAAGTATAGTGTTCTCAATAGCAGTCATGTCCGTCTACTTGACGGATTCGGTATGTGGCCACCACCAAACAAAGAAGATCTCATATATCTCACATGCCACTCATATAGGGCTATGACACGGACACAAGAGGAACAACAAGAATACTACTAGGCCTCACCTGCATGTGCTACCTTTCAAGGAAGTACGCTCAATATAAACATAAAAGTGGGATCTGGTAATCAAGAGAACTAATATTTAATTATATAGTTATTAATGGCTACACGAGGTCACAAGTTCCACAAAATTCTAACATCGAATGTTAATAGTGGTGAAGAAATCCACATCGAACCATCACCATTTTAGTTAGTTAATAAAGTAACTCTCCAATAACGGTGAGTTTCACTACTCCAAGAAATTACTGTCTTGATGTGTGTGTGTCGATGCAAAGTATGACTCGTACAGAACAATTCATCAAGTTGAATTCTTTGATTAATCTTGAACATACATGCAATCATAAGGCTTGAGGTTTTTGAGAAACCAGGATAACAACTTTGGTACCTTCCCAGGTTTCTCTGATCTATAGAGTATAGTCCCAGTCTCTTTGGGGGCGTTTGGTACACAATAATTTAGTTTATTCCTGGGGAAATTTAGAGTGGGAAATTTATTCCCATGTTTGTTTAGGTTATAAAAAATTATTCCTGGGATTACGAATATCCGAGTAAATAATTTATCCACGAAACATGGGAATCATATCCCTTACAAATAGGTGGGTATAATTTTTTTTCTCGGGCAAATTTTTTTTGTAGCTTATTATGTTTTTTTCAGTTTATTTTGTTCTTTTTCATTTTTTACGAAATTTTTATTTATTTTTCAGTTTTTTAATCTTTTTTTAAAGACTATTTTTCAGTTTTTTAAGAATGATTTTTTTCATTTTTTTTCAGGATTATTCTGTTGTTTTTTGGTTTTTCACTTTTTTTATCCTTTTTTATTTTTAGTTTCAGTTTTTTATCCTCTTTTTTTCCCGGAATATTTATATATTCACCAAACATGGGAACATAATTTTCTATGGAAATTAATTACCGGAAATTTGATTCCCGGACTAGAGAATTCTCGGCTATATAGTATTCCGCGTACCAAACTCACCCTTAGGGTTTTCTGCTCAAGCTAGAGACCTCGGTTTCTCCCATAAGAACTGAGTTCCTCCTAAAGTTACAGCTAAAGAAAGGTGCCACCTCAGCATCTTCATAAAACATGACCTCTTTAAATTATCAAATTATAAACTGGCATCTCCTTAAGTTCTCCCATAATAACGGAGCAACTCCATGAGTTCTACAATAAAACTGGCAGCCTCTCAACACAAGATGCGACATAACATCTTGCTCTCAATTAATTGGTGAAATCATATATCAAAAATAAAAAATCAATAGTATCATATAAAAGCTCTACCAAAATCAGCGGTATCATGTGAACTCTACCTCAACATCTATAAGAATAAGCACATAGATAGGTACCAGGTACAACTAAATCCTCCATAGAACCACGTTCCGGTAAACATTTCCAATCCGGATTGTAATGGTACTCGATCTCAATCGCTAAATTTGGCAAATCTGAATCGATAGTTGAAATCTTACTAAAAACTTTATTTTATGGTGTATTTACATGTTTAGATTTGACACCATTCTACTGTTTTGTTTTGAAATGTTGGGTTCAATTTATAACTATGAAAAGTTGAGTTTCACATTTTACATCTTATTGAACGAAGTAGAAGTTTGAATTTTCTTACGTTCTACATAAGTTTTTCTTTTCGTACATTACATAATGACTGAATCAAATTTGAACTAGTAATGACCCATTAGTATTTTAAAACGCACTGCAGACTGGACTTCGCGAACCAACTCATCCTACCCCCTTTGTACCAAAATAAAGACAAGTAGCACACCTTATACCATGAACCAGGAAGTATCATTTTCCAGGTAACTACGGGCACATAACAAGATTAACTTGTAGAAGAAGTAATAATGCATGTTCATTTCAAGTATGTCACGAATTTATTGTTTGTGTCCACATCCATGGTCAATAGGAATTTGCATATAACTTTCTTATTTAGTGTTATTGAGGACATTGTTGGCTGTAATTGGTGCCACTAGCTGTAGATCTAATCAATCATCACTGATTATACTTAATGATGCTATTCTCCTTAATGGTATCCTAAGGATTTGTTCAATGGCTAAGCCTTCATTAACCTATCATTAACATGACAAATACCATCAAGCAAGGTTTGTGTGAAAATCGCTAGTCGGCCGCTAGTCTCGGTTCGCGGGGAATAGAGATTTAATTGTTTTGAGTTTTTATATATGTGTGTGTGAAAAATAATATATATGTAATATATGCCATATGTCATCAAAGTATTAACTTAAGTACCCAAAGTGTCAAAGTCTTATACCTAATTCAAAATTCACAAAAACAAAAGGAGATATATTAAAGTCGTCCTCAACCATCAAAGATATCATCATGCTCATCCACTAAGGACAATTCTCTTTCTTCATCGAACTCAAAGTCATTATCTCCATCATCTTCTTCGGCCTCCGAGATAAACTCTTCCTCATCAAGTTCTCTTGTGATCCTAGTGCTCCTCCTAGGTTCAAGAATTTCATTCGCTCTCACCGCTTGGTCAAGTACCTCTCATCTAGCCCCGGTCACGGGATCAACATCACTCTCATCATCGACCCCGTCAACCAACCAATGTTGAGCTTGAGCACACTCATCGTCTTGAAGAAGATCTTTATCATAACTCACTATTTTCTTCTTATTGTAAATTTTGGAATTGAAATGGACATACACCAACTTGTTTAATCTTTCCGAATCAAGTCTATTTCTCTTTTTAATATGCGCCTACAAGATAAAATTAGAATAAACTAATTAGTATTTAGTAATTAGTTAGATGAAGAATACCAAAAATAATGTCATAAAATAAAATCAAAGTGTCATACCCCTTCAAAGGTACTCCAATTTCCCTCACAACCCGATGAACTTGTGGTAAATGAGAAAATTTTAATTGTCATCTACTTCAAGTTTGATGCATTGGTACCATAATTACTCTACCACCCGGCTAGCATTCATTACCATAGAAAGCACGTAACTAACTACTAGTCAATGAAGTAATCAAGTAAATAAGTAATGAACTAGGAGTTTAGGAGTTAGGACTTACCGGGATTAAATTCGTTCACACCTTTAGTTTGATAAGAAAGTTCGTGTTGTTTTCTTCCAAACATCCCCACAAAATTTTTATACATAATCAATTCCAAAAGTACGAAGGGAAAAGTGGGGCATATGCGACAGTTGTTAGCATCTCTTTTTTGAAATCAGTGAACTCATGCTTGGTTGTTTTTCGGCCATTGGTGAGACTCCTTCGCCTTGTTGACAGGGATATGACATCTATGTCATGGTTGTATGGAGAGTTTGAAGTGGCAAAAAAATAGATCAATAATGGAGTTGAAAAGAATTATAACCCGATAATTGACATTATCGAAACTAGATCCAAAGGTAGGCTTGATTTCAATTTGCACTTGGCGGAATATTTGCTTAATCCTTACTACTTTGCAAAGAATAGCGTGGAGATAGAAGAAGATTTAGCTTGTATGGAAGCTATCCTCAATTGTGTGGAAAAAATTTCCCCAACACGACTTCATCACTCAAGTAAAAGTGAGTGATGAAGAACTGATCATGTATAAGAATTTGGTGGGGATGTTTGGAAGAAAACAAACTGAATTTTTTATCAAACTAAATGTGTGAATGAATTTAATCTCGGTAAGTCCTAACTCTAAACTCCTTCCTAGTTTATTAATTATTTCATTGACTAGCAGTTATTTATGTGCTTTCTACGATAATGAATGTTAGCCGGATAGTGGAGTAATTATGGTGGCAATGCATCAAACTTGAAGAAAATGACAATTAGAGTCCTCTCCTTGACCACAAGTTCATCGGATTGTGGAAGGAATTGGAGTACTTTTGAAGGGTGATGTGAATCGACCAGATCGATTCACAAATAATTTATAGAAAAATAGAAATAGAAGGAAAAGAACGATCTTTATTAGAGAAAAGAACAAACTCCCAACTTTGATGGACGGACAAAGTCTAAATCCCTCTGAATGACGCTTGAGAGTTTCTTCTCAATACAAGCAACAGCCATAAAAGACGGCTAGACCTAATATATAAAGAAAAAGCAAAGAGGAGGGTTATTTGTGGTGAAAGACCAAAATAACCCACCATGACTAAAATTAAATAAAATAAATAAAATGTATAAACGGCTCCTCCGCGTCTCCTGCGACGTGCGTACGTGATGACGCCTCCACCACCCGAGGAAGGTGCGGCGCCAGGTGCGCTCGCATCAATACCCCCCCTAAAAGAGCCACCTTGTCCTCAAGGTGGAAATCCGAAAACTGTGTCTGGAATCTTGCATAGTCCTCCCAAGTCGCGTCGCAGTCTGGTAGTCCCATCCAGTGAATCAGAACCTCCCTCGTCTGTCCTGGTCTCTGCCGAACTGCCCGTACCTCCACAGGCTCCTACTGCACCTCCATATCCTCCGTGAGTGTAGGAGGAAGAGTAGGCGACACCGCATGATCCCCGACCGCCTTCCTCAGCTGAGATACGTGGAAAACGGGATGAATCGCTGGAGTGACCGGTAGCCTCAACCTATATGCCACATGTCCAATCCTGGCCTCCACCTGATATAGACCAAAGTAACGAGCCGCCAGCTTCTCGTTCTGCTTCCTCGCCATCGGCCTCTGCCTGTAGGGACGTAGCTTGTGATAAACCATATCTCCCACCTGGAAGCTTACGTCCCGTCTATGCATGTCCGCCTGAGCCCGCATCACCTGCTGTGCTCGCAACAAATGCTTCCTCAACTCCTCTAATATCCCATCCCTCGCCTCTATGTACTCCTCCACCTGCCCCACTAGTGTCTGAGTGTCTCCAAAGCGGACTAAAGGAGGAGGGTCTCGTCCGTACAACACCCTGAAAGGGGTCGTTCCCGCCCTCGAGTGGTACGAAGTGTTGTACCAGTACTCTGCCCATGCCAACCATCTGTGCCACTGCCGGGAGGAATCAGAGGCGAAGCACCGCAAATAAGTCTCCACGCTGCGGTTGACGCCCTCCGTCTGGCCATCCGTCTGGGGATGGTAAGCGGTACTCCTCTTCAGGACCGTACCCTGTACCCTAAACAGCTCCCTCCAAAAGAGACTCATGAATACCTTGTCCCTGTCGGAAACAATGGAAGCTGGTACCACATGTAGCCGTATAACCTCCCTCAGGAAAGTCGTCGCTACTGTAACAGCTGTGTAAGGATGCTTCAAAGGAATGAAGTGAGCATACTTACTCAGCCTGTCCACCACCACCATGATCACCGTGTACTCCTCTGAACGTGGTAGCCCGTCGATGAAGTCCATGGTGATGTCCTCCCAAACTCTCTCTGATAGAGTCAGCGGCTGCAATAATCCTGCTAGTGCCATAGCCATGTACTTGTGACGTTGGCAGACGTCACACGCGGCAGCCAGTCGTGCGATGCATCTCTGCATCCCCGGCCAAAATACCTCTCTGGCCATCCTCTGATAGGTCTGCTGAACTCCCGAGTGTCCTCCCATCGCGAAGCTATGGAACTCCTGGAACAATACTGGAATGAATGTCGAAGTCCTCGGTAGCACCATCCTCCCCTGATAGAGCAGTCGACGACCCTCCACAGTATAGCCCGCTGGCCCGTCATTGCCGCTCTCTATCTGCTGCCGTATGTGCTGCAACCCTGCGTCATGCTCAGCCTCCTGCAACATCGGCTCCCAGTCCCGCCATATAGGTCGTGACAGCGCCCTCAAGTCCACCACCTCCTCCCGTCGCGACAAGGCATCAGCAGCCTTGTTCTCTAACCCCGGCCGGTACTCGATCGTGAACAGGTATCCCACCAACTTGGACAACCAATGCTGGTGCTCCTCTGTAACGAGCCGCTGCTCGAGGAGGTACTTGAGGCTCTTCTAGTCGGTCCTGACCACAAACTCCCGCCCCAACAAATAGGGCCTCCACTTCAGTACTGCCAGTACGATGGCCATCAGCTCCCTCTCATAGACCGACTTTAGCCGGGCTCTAGCAGAAAGCACTGACTAAAGTAGGCTATGGGCTTCCCCTCCTGCATGAGTACCGTCCCGAGGCCATACCCTAACGCGTCCGTCTCTACCACGAACGCCTTGCTGAAATCGGGTAAGGCCAGCACCGGTGCCGTCGTCATAGCCACCTTCAAGGCCTCAAAGGCCTTGGTGGCTTCCTCTCCCCAGTGGAACCCTTCCTTCTTTAGCTGCTCCGTGAGGGCCCATGCGATGGTGCCGTATCCCTTGACGAACTTCCTGTAGTAGCCCGTCAACCCCAAGAAGCCTCGCAGTGCTCGTAGTGTAGTGGACATCGGCCAATCCAGCATAGCCGCTATCTTCATCCTGTCCGCCGCCACCCCCCTCAGCTGACACCACGTGCCCCAGATACTCCACCTGCGCCAAACCGAAACTGCACTTCTTTCGGTTGGCATATAGCTGATGCGCCATTAGCTCCCTAAACACCACCTCCAAGTGGTCCATGTGCTCCCCCATGCTCCTGCTCTAGACGAGGATGTTGTCGAAAAAAAACCAGGATGAACCTCCGAAGGTAAGGCTGGAATACCTTGTTCATCAAGGCCTGGAAGGTCGACGGAGCGTTGGTCAGGCCAAAAGGCATGACCAAAAACTCGTAGTGTCCTTCGTGGGTCCGGAAGGCAGTCTTTGGCACGTCCTTTGGCCGCATCCGGATCTGGTGGTACCCCGCCCTGAGGTCGATCTTCGAAAAGACCGCCGCTTCATGCAGCTCGTCTAGCAGCTCGTCGATCACCGGAATAGGAAACTTGTCAGCGACCGTCTCCTTGTTCAGCGCCCGGTAATCGACGCAGAATCTCCAACTCCCGTCCTTCTTCACCAAAAGCACCGGTGACGAAAAAGGACTCACACTTGGCTGGATCACCCCAGCCTGCAGCATCTCCCGCACCATCCGCTCTATCTCGTCCTTCTGCAGATGCGGATACCTATAGGGACGCACGCTCACCGGTGCTCCCTCTCCACGTAGTACTATCGCGTGCTCGTGCCCTCTGATCGGAGGTAGCCCTTGCGGGCTCTAGAATATCTCAGAGTACTGCTCCAACACCGCCTTCACCTCCACAGGGGTCTCCTCCTGTGTCTCACCCTCAACCGAAAACCCCTAGAACTCTACTAGGTACCCCTTTTCTCCTGTCCGTAACGCTCGCGTAATGGCCTTGAGGGCCACTACCGAGAAACAGAGAGTCGGGTCCCCCCTCAGCACCACCGTCTCGCCTCCCTCCAGGAACTCCATCCGTAGAAGCTTCCAGTTCACCTTCATCTCCCCGAGCTTCTTCAGCCACTGGACCCCAATAAGATGTCGACGTTGCCCAGCTCCAATGGTAAGAAGTCCTCCGCCAGCTGATATCCCTGCAGTGAGAGAGACACCCCCTTGCATAGGCCCTTGCTCTCCTCCATCTTCTCGGTGCCCAGCAACACCGTGAACTTCTCCGCCGTACTCAACTCTAGGCCAAGCCGTTCGACCAGTCTCTGAGAGATGAAGTTGTGGGTTGTCCCACTGTCGATCAGCACCGTCACCGTCTGCTCTCCCAACGTTCCCGCCAACTTCATGGTGTGGTTCGGAGTGAACCCAACCACGGAGTTGAGGGTCACCTCCGCAACATCCATGTGCACATGATCCTGCTCCTCCCCAGCATCTGCTGCTATAGCGGCCTCTTCCTCCGTCGGATCCTCCTCGTCGAGCAAGATCACGATCTGCAGCAACTTGCTCGCACATCGATGACCGGGAGTGAACCTCTCGTCGCATCTGAAGCACAAACCAGCTGCTCTTCTCGCCTTCATGTCAGCATCCGACAGGCGCCTCCCCGGTACTATGGAGCCCCCTGTGCCGCCTGCGGGTCTAGGTGGTACTGGTGCCTGAGCCCCCGCTGCTGGTCGTGGAAGTACTGGGCCCGTCTGACTGCGCTGCCCCAATGCTCCCCAAGCGCCCTTAAGACGTCTCTCCTCTGTCAATTTCTCCTCTGCCTTATGAGCCAGGCGAAGCAGATCCTCTAAGCACTGCGGATTCTGCAACCGAAGCTCCGCTCGTATGGAGGGCTTCAAACCCTTCATAAACATCCCGATCTGCAGCTCATCCGACACCCCTCTGACACGTCCGGATAACAGTTCGAACCTCGCTACGAAGTCCCGAACCGTTCCCTCCTGTCGCAGAGAAGATCACTGCTCGTAGAAGTCTCCCCCGGCCGTCTCCTGGAATCGGTCCAAAAGGTATGCAGTCAACTCCTCCCAACTGCAGAATGGGGTCCTCGCCGACCTCTACCGGTACCACGCCAGGGCCTGGCCCTCGAAGTAGATCCCGATGCATCTGAGTACCTCCGCCTCAGTCAACTCCATGACCTCGAAGTAGCGCTCCGCCCGAAAGATCCATTCGTCCGGTTCCGCACCCTCAAACGTAGGTAGCTTCAGCTTCTTAAGCCGGCGGTCAGCGCTAAGGTCTCCCTGCTGTATGTCATCTCTGGCTCGACCTCCTCCCCACCGGCCTGTGTCTCGCCGGTGGGCCACGTACGGAACTCCGTCACCTCCTCCATACCGCTCCTGGAAGTGAACGGGAGCTGCCGTTCCCCCACAGAAATTGCTGCCTCCGAAAGCGCCTCCCACGGTCCCTGCCCCTCCTGGGGGCTCTGTTCCCCCTGTCCGACCCCCGTGGAGGGTTGGCTGCCATAGGGCACCCCCCGGAGGGGGTGCTGTGCCGCTGGGCTCCCCCCACTCGTCGGCGGCCGGTCCTAGGACACTCCCCGCAGGAGGCGGGGGTCCGCCGTGGCCCGGGTAATCAGCGACAACCGGCCAGCGGCCCTGGCGGTCGGCAGCGACCGGCCAGCGGTCCTGGCAGTCGGTCGTGACCGGCCAGCGGCCCTGGTGGTTGGCGGCGATCGGCCAGCTTCCCTGGCTCGCGTCCGCGGCCGGCCAGCGGCCTCCTCCCGCCGGCGCCGACCCGCCTGGGCTTCGGGTGGCGTCGGTCGTGACCGGCCAGCGGCCCTGGCTCGCGTCCGCGGCCGGCCAGCGGCCTCCTCCCGCCGGCACCGGCCCGCCTGGGTCCTGGTGATCGACTGCGGTCGTGATGCTGGGATCCTCGGTTTCGCCGAGGTTTGTCGGAGCAAACCCTAGGCGGCTGCCTAGGGTTTGGGCTGCTGCCTCCTCCGGTTGGCTCGTCGATTCGGCGCCGGTCATCTTCTTGGAGATGTCTTGCAATATTGTCATCATTGCCGGAATCGTAGTCATCTCCTTCCGCATGCTCCGCACCTCGGTTTGAAGTTCCTCCTGCGTGGACGCTTGATCTTTGGTTGCCGCCTTCAAACCCTCGATCTCGAGATTGAGATCCTCACGAAGACGTTGGATCTTCTCCTCGATCGTGTTCCTCGTCCCGTGCGCCATGGATTCGTAGAGAGCTTTGATACCAATTGATGTGAATCGACCAGATCGATTCACAAATAATTTATAGAAAAATAGAAATAGAAGGAAAAGAACGATCTTTATTAGAGAAAAGAACAAACTCCCAACTTTGATGGACGGACAAAGTCTAAATCCCCTCTGAATGACGCTTGAGAGTTTCTTCTCAATACAAGCATCAGCCATAAAAGACGGCTAGACCTAATATATATAGAAAAAGCAAAGAGGAGGATTATTTGCGGTGAAAGATCAAAATAACCCTCCATGACTAAAATTAAATAAAATAAATAAAATGCCTAAACGGCTCTTCCGCGTCTCCTGCGACGTGCGTACGTGATGACGCCTCCACCACCCGAGGAAGGTGCGGCGTCAGGTGCGCTCGCATCAAAGGGGTATGCCACTTTGATTTTATTTTATGACATTGTTTTTGGTATTTTTCATCTAACTAATTACTAAATACTAATTAGGATGTTCTAATTTTATCTTGTAGGTGCATATAAAAAAGAAAAAAAAAAGTCTTGATTCGGAAAGATTGAACAAGTTGGTGTATATCTAATTCAATTCCAAAATTCACAATAAGAAGAAAAGAGTGAATTATGATAAAGATATTCCTCAAGCGGATGAGTGTACTCAAGCTCAACATTGGTTGGCTGATGGGGTCGATGATGAGAGTGATGTTGATCCCTAGATGGGAGGTACTTGACCAAGCGGTGGGAGCGAATAAAATACTTGAACCTAGGAGGAGCTCTAGGATCACGAGAGATCGTGATGAGGAAGAATTTATCTCGGAGGCCGAAGAAGATAATGGAGATGATGATGACTTTGAATCCGACGAAGAAAAAGAATTGTCCTTAGTGGATGAGCACGATGATATCTTTGATGATTGAGTAGCACTTGGCGGGATAAAAACACGTCGACGTTGATCCCGCATACGAGCATGGGAGACAAATGACAGTCTACTGTTTACACAGTTAAAGAATTTGATAGAACCATCGGTTGAGGACATGGTTCAGAACACGGATCGGTGAAGGAAATATGGAAGGTTCTAGCAACTGCGTTTGATGAAAAACGTGATTTATCTCGTATCTATGACTCAGTTGATGGCGTCTACCGAGCGGATCAGGGAGACAAATCATATAAAGACCACTTCCGGTCCTTTAAAGCCATGACTGATAAAGTTGATCGTGTGCTACCTCTAACGACGGACATCAATGAGACGAGAACTCAACGTCAACAACTCTATGTCATGGCGTATCTTGCATCTCTCCGTCTTGATACGAACTCTGCTCGATCTCAAATTATTGTTGGAGCCGAAATTCCTCTTTCATGGTAGCCCACTTTCGTGTCTTAACGGTAGCAAAAGTCACTAAGACCACTACGGGTGACGCCCCTGCTGATTGATCCGTCTTAGGGGTTGCTCGTTGGGGATTCCATGGAGGTCGTAGGGGTCAACGTGGTGGCAAGAATATTAGCTGCGATGGTGGACGAGACAATGGCGGTCATGATGGAGGAAGACCGCGTATATACTTCAACTGTGGACAACAAGGCCATTTTCAGTAGCAGTGCCATAAAGAACCTGTCGCCAACGTTGTATCAGATACTCATGATAACGACGGAATCTCGGTGCAGATGACGGCAGCAACCTATGCCGACTTCACCGACTTCCAAACTCAGCGTCGTGGTGAAGCCTCTAGTTCTTGGTCCACAACCGGACGGCGTGTGTGGTCAAGCCGAAGGAGTGGATGATTGACTCTCTGGTGCGTCTACTTAGATAACAGGTGATGCAGGTAAGTTGTGCAACTATGTATCAATAGATAGTATGACCGATATTACTGTTGCGAATGGTAGTTCATTGACGGTCTGTGAAAAAGGACGTACCCGTCTTTCTTTCGGACTGCCACTCACTTCAGTATTACATACACCTAGCACTCCGTTCAGCTCACTATCAATTAGTCGGATTACTTGTGACTTGCAATGCTCGGTGACATTTTCTTGATGGTTGTGTTTTTCAGAACCTAAAGACTGAAAAAATTGTCAGTAGCAGCATGAGGCTTGTACCTGTTTGACATGAATTCCTCTGGAGGCTTGTACCTGTTTGACATGAATTCTTCTGTTGCATGTACCAGCGGGGCACTCGATCCTTTTGAGTTGCATTATCGGTTAGGTCACCCATCTTTCCAAGCTTTCCAGAAGATGTATCAATTTTTAAATATTCAAGTTCCATTTCATTGTGAGTCGTATAGTTTGGACAAGCATCACCGTGTTCCCTATCCGGTGAGTCTAAAGAAAGCTGGATCATCTCCTTTTGAGTTAGTGCGTTCTGATGTATAGGAACCTTGTCCTTTTGAATCTATGATAGATTTTAAGTAATTTGTTTCATTTGTTGTTGACTACTCACGTGTCATATTTGTCTACTTAATGAAAAATCGCTCTAAATTATTTGATATTTGGTACAATTTTTATGCGAAAATCACGACGCAATTTGTTGTTCCGATTAAATATTTTCGGAGTGATAATGGTCGTGAGTACATGTCTCATGAGTTCAATTCTCATCTTCTCGACATGACATCATCCACCAAACTTCATGCCCTTACACACCACAAGAAAATAGTGTAGCTGGATGTAAGAATCGTCATTTTCTAGAAACAGCGCATGTTTTTATGTTTCAAGCACGTACTTCCAGAAAATTTTGGTTGAATGCAGTACTTACTGTTTGTTATCTGACCAATCGCATGCCCTCTTCTGTTCTCAATAGGAATACTCTATTTTTTCGTTATATTTTAAACGAGAGTCGTTTCCTCTGCCTCTCAAAACCTTTGGTTGCTTGTGTTATGTTCGGGATACTCGACCGACTCTTTCAAAATTGGATCCGAAGGCAATCAAGTATATTTTTAATTCTTATCCAAAAGATCATAAAGGGTATCGTTGTTTTTTTCCCTACCTTGAAAAGGTATTTTACGTCTTGGGATGTTACATTTGTTAAAACTGAAATCCCTTCTCTCCCACCAACTACAGGTTTTGTTCCAAAGGTTTACTCGAGGATTTCTTGTTATATCCAGGTCACACACAGCAGCCTCCCGTAAGGTTGTCCTCCCCTGTTGAGCTAGTCTTCCAGTCCGACAGTCCACAAACATCGGCTCAGTCAGACCTAGCATCGCCAGTCTCACCAGCTCCGACAGCATAAGCATCAGCACCTGGTGCCCACAGCCGTAGAGCCATCGTCCTCCTCCA
Organism: Iris pallida; assembly: GCA_029216955.1. Classification (NCBI taxonomy): domain Eukaryota; kingdom Viridiplantae; phylum Streptophyta; class Magnoliopsida; order Asparagales; family Iridaceae; genus Iris; species Iris pallida. Next base: position 717,762 of record JANAVB010037220.1, on the reverse strand, counting down.
GCTCCATTGATTCACCACAAGATACATCGACTCGTCCTCGTCATACTTGTCGCGACCATCCTTTGTATATTGACAACTACAAAGGGCTCACATGCCATACTCAATCCTTGGTAGTTACTATCAATAGAATTCAGATTCTCAATACTGAGACTCAAACATTCTGATTGGCGAGCTGCGATAGAAGAGATAAAAGCGCTTTGGGAGAACCATACATGGAACTTGGTAGATTTGTCCACCGGTAAGAAGACGGTAGGTTGCAAGTAGATGTTCACAATAAAAGTGAAACCGGATGGCACTCTTGATCGTCTGAAAGTTCGTCTTGTGGTGAAAGGGTATTCTTAAACTTACTGTAAAGAATTTGAAACCTTCTCCCATGTTGCCAGGATGACCTCCGTGCACATGCTTCTAGCCTCGGCAGTCCGCTATGATTGGTGACTACTTCAGCTGGATGTGAAGAATGAATTTCTACATATGGATCTTGAAGAGAGTTTATGTGATGCAACCTCCTAGGTTCGTTGCAAGGGAGGGTAAAGTGTGTCATCTATGCAAAGCACTATACGGTATCATACAGTCACCCCATGCTTGGTTTGGACGGTTTACCCATGTTATTACGCAGTTTGGACTATGTTAATCGAAGAGAGATCATTCGGTCTTTTACAGACAGACATCAGCCAGACGAAAATGTTGATGATATTGTGATTACGGGGGATAAGAGTCGGGAAATTTCATAACTGAAAAAGTTTGATATCGAAGCATTGAATTAATTCTTGGGCATTGAAGTCACACGGGATAAGAAGCACATCGTAATGTCAGAGGAAGTATGTGCTGGATATCTTAAGTGATGCCGAAATGATGCAAACTAAGGGAGCAACCTCACTTATAGATTCAAGGGAGAAGTTACTTCTTGATGACGAAATATTGATGAACAATCCTGATCAGTATCGTCGGACAGTTGGAAAACTCAACTACTTGGCAGTAATGACTCGTCTAGACATTTCTTTTATCGTAAGTGTCGCGAGTTGATTTATGGCTTCCCCATGAGGCTTCCCCATGAGTTCTACATTGGCAGACAGTTCTCAGAATCTTGCGTTATCTAGCTCAGAATCCGAGGAAAGAAATTCTGATGGAGAAGCATGGACATACTCATCTTAAGTGCTTTACAGATGTTGACTGGGTGCTAGTCTTACAGATAGAAGTTCTACATCTGGCTATTCGGTATTCATTAGCGGGAACTCCGTGTCGTGGAAGAGTAAGAAGCAGAGTGTGGCCTCACGATCAAGTTCAGAAGCAGAATATCGAGTCATTGCTCACAGCACAACATAGGTGTTATATCTGCAACAACTTCTACAAGAGCTAGGAGAAGATGCAGGAACTAAAACATAAGATATGTAGTGTGATAACCAATATGATATCCAGAGTGCTACCAATCACATATTCCATGAAAGGACAAAGCACATCGGGATCGACATTCATTTGTCTGTGATGAGTATCAAAAGGGGGTGAGAAAGTTTTATTACGTGAGGACCGACGATCGGATAGCTGATATCTTTACGAAGTCTCTTTTAGGTCCTCTGGTTGACTGGTTCAGTTTCTTTATAGCAAGTTGCGCATGATTGACATCTATGCTTCAACTTAAGGGAAGGTGTTGAGTATTGAGTTGTGTTATGTTGTTTAGTCCCACATCGGGTAGAGAATAAGGAGGAGGCTAGTCCTCTCCTATATATATGTAATCCCTTCCTATTAATAAATCATCTAATTATTTCATCTTACATTATTTCACACACACGCATATATATATATATATATATATATATAAAACTCAAAACGATTAATCCGACTAGTCCCCGATTAATCCAATTAAATCCTAGTTTCTGCAAACCGACTAGCGGCCGACTGGCGAGTTTTACAACCTTGGTTGCAGCTCACATACCGGAGTCATCCCTGACAACCATTTGGTCACAACTGCAAGATCCTGGCGCCATTCATACTCAGATTGCCAGCAGCTAGCATCTCTTACAAGGTTAACAGGGCCCTGAAAAACACCGGTAAGAACATTAAGTTAGAAGAATTAAGATGTCTGACGAATAACAAGATCAAACCATAAAACTTGGTTCAAGCAAGTTTAGAAGTTATAAAATGGAAGAATAGACAAATAACAAAGACATGTCACTTGGATGAAAATGAAATCATCAAAAATGTCCTTATTGAATGCAAACAAGACTACTGAACAAAAAGGTTACAACATATATATATATATATATATATATATATATATATGGCCGTCCAGAGCCACTAGCATGCACGATGGATGATCAACACCATTCATAATTGTCTTTAAACATATATAAATAAAAACTTTGATTCTTTAAAATCCCTAACAAATTCATCAGATCATCAGATTAGAAAGAAGAAAATAAATCAATAAAAGCGCTAAAGAAACCAATTGATGTATGTGCTAGAATCTTCAAAGCTTGAGCTTTTTCATTAGGAAGTGTTTCAAAAACTCAGGAACCGTTTGGATAACACATGTATCCTTGATATTCCATCGTTTTTGGTGAAGTTTGAATCCCAAGTAAAACAAACTTATTTCGGTATCTGAGTAAAAGATTCATACCTAGATCTTTCATATTCGATTTTTTTAGAACGTTATATAGAGACTAGAATTTTTTTTTTTAATTCTGATTTGGCTGATTATAAAATTAGAAAGATTGGGGGCATCCCTGACCAGTGCATAAGAAAAAACAAAATGGGATAAGACTGTAATTTGATTTCTTTTCTTGCAATACTTTTTTAACCTTTCTTACTCAGCATTTGATCCTGCCACTTGATATCTATCTATTTATCTTCTTTGTATGTATGAACATATAACTTCTTTATTTAGTATTTCATTAGCTTTCAATTCAACAATATTGGATAATAAATACCAACCATCTTTCATCTCCAAAGAACACATATGGCACCTTTTGCTTTTTCACTTGATTCCCCTAAAATTCTACTTACAACCTGTCCTACGGATTTTGTCAATCTTGGTATTAAAATGAAACACCAACTTCTATTAAAGTAATTCATTAGCCAAATGCAATAGAAGGAAAAAAAAAATAGTGAAAGAAAACTCACCTGTCCTACGGATTTTGTCAATCTTGGTATTAAAATGAAACACCAACTTCTATTAAAGTAATTCATTAGCCAAATGCAATAGAAGGAAAAAAATAGTGAAAGAAAACTCCTAAGTTATGAAACAAGACCACATACTCCAACCTCACATATTTATGACGACAAGAAAGCTTTCATTGAAAAAAATTTGTGATCGGCTAACTTCATGTATTTATTAAATGTTAAAAAAAAAATAGAAGAGAGTAAAATATCAAATATCGTGATCCTACTTTTCAACAGCCAAGCGGATGATTATGATTGATGAGTCTTGATCCTATTTGAATGATCTAGCATGCACTTTGTGTATGTCGGAACAAACTAATTGAGAGATATCGTGTATAGAGTTGCCTGATTATCGTATAGTGTACTTTAACATACATTGCCCCATAGTGAACTTGACTGGATATTAATATAACCCTACATATATGATATATGGGTAAATTTAACACATTGATTAATAAAAAGGAGCATTGTTAATCAGTAAATAAGAATAAGTCAATAATTAGGAGCAAAAATAGTAACATAAGCATTAATCTACTGTATTATTGATTAAAAGAAAGGGTGATTTGCACTTAAATACCCTAAATTATTACCCTGTTTGCACTTAAGTACCCTGAACTATTACCATGTTTGCACTTAAATGCCTTGTACTATTTTTATAGGCACTTAAATACCCTCAACTATCACATTCTTGCAAGTTGCTACCCTCTCTTACTGTCCCATGAGACTTTAGGACGCGTGCAAAAGACATTATCATGTTGGACTTTTCAACCCTAAAGAAGAAGGAAAATATTTTTCTTTGGAGTGAAAATGTACCTGGCCAGACCAGGGTCTGCACCAACAAGCAAAAAGGGGTAGCTCAGTCGAGCTCAAGTGACCACTGATGCTAAGTCGAGCTCGATGACAAGGGAGCCTCTCAGTGAGCTTGAGGAAATAAGCACGGGGATTCTAAGAACAAATTAGCAACATAACTATGAAACTGAAGGAGATCAGGAGTACAGCAACTAAACTTAGAAGAAAAAATGGATTCATTTATGCAACAGTGATGGGGATTGCTCTAGGTGATCCCAAGCTGCATTCCTCCTTTACATAGGAGCCTTGCATTCTAGTGGCCCTTGATATGTTGTTTTGCTCTACTTAAGGCAAGGGTAGGCTGCTCAGGCGAGCTCAAAGGTCAGAGGTTGCTAATGCAATGTAGAGCAGCTAGGTTGTGGATGATGACAATTAGTATCAGGAATGATGAAAAGTAGGAATAAATATACAGGGGTAATATTGTATTTTTCCTACTTATACTTGATCACATTAGGGACTAACTCTCAAAATTTTGATTAGTTCAAGGTATTTAAGTGCAACTATCATAATTCAGGGTATTCAAGTCCCTATAAAAATTGTACAGGGTATTTAAGTACAAAAGCACAATAGGTCAGGGTATTTAAGTGAAATTGGCCTAAAAGAACCATTGCAGCAATAAAAACTTAACTCTAAAATCAATGTGCCAGCATTAAAATAACTCGCAATTCTAATATCAAACAATTTATAACTTATAAAATCTAGAAAAGAGAGATAAAATCCCTCTAAGAAAAACCAAACAAAACATAGAGAAAGGTTCAATAATATAAACGACAATTATTAAAAAAATAAAATGTTTGCTTTTCAGAAAATCAATGGCTTGAATTGTTGAACAATTGAAGTCTCCATGATGCTAGATGTCATTCTTAAAGATGATACATGACAGCATTGGCAACAAGTATAGAATTCCATAACAGCCAAACTCGACCAATTTAAAAGCGCCGATATTGATACGAGCTTTTGAACTTTGTAATGTATGTCACTTTAATGTAATCTTGGATACTTATAGACTTTCTGAAATTTGTCAATATATTTTTGTTGTCAGTATATATGTGTGTGTGTGTGTGTGTGTGTGTGTGTCATTATACTCAATATATTTTTTGGATAATCAATATAATTTTTTGTCATTATATATATATATATATATATATATATATATATATATATATATATATATTGGATAGTCAATATAATTTTTTGTCATTATATATATATATATATATATATATATATATATATATATATATATATATTGTGTGTGTGTGTGAAAACAACATAAGATGATGCAATGTTTTTTTGACTTTTTCAATGTTCAATGAGTTCTATGAGTATGTAACTGTAGAATATAGATGCATAACACTTAAAACCCTCATGACTATTCTAGAGCTTTGGTGCAGTGGCAACACTGTACTAGAGCAACCCAGGTTCAATCTCCCAGCAAGCATTTAAGCGGATTTTGCAAAAAGTTATACCACTCGGTAATCCAGCTCTCAACCCATGAAATGAGTCTTATAATGTGGAGCCTGTTGAGTAACAGAAATATATATAACCCTCACTAAACTCTAGAGTTTTGGTGCATTTGCAGGGACTTTATTAATGATAAATCTGTTTACGATCAGTTTGTATGTTATGTTCTCCACCACGATATGTTGTTTCCCTGTTTTCAGGGTCATATCATGATGTTAAAAATAAGTAGTCTTAAACAATCTCACATGTAACAAATGCTTAAACCATTCATTCTATAAGTCCAAGTTACATAAGTAAACTAGAAGCATACTTTTGGTTCTAAGCATTCTAGATGTTGAAGATCAAACTTGACAGAGATGGAGATAATTTTAAAATTGGATGGACTATCATCAATTCTGCATAGGTAGGATAAAATTTGAAGTCCTACAGATAACTTCTAAATGAGTGTCTGTGAGAGCGTTGCAGATGCAATAGTATTGGATACATACTATATAGACAATCAACCATTTTAAAAACTACAACCAAGGAAAGAGAAGGCATAATCAGAAGAAAAAAATATTGCAAAAAGGACTCACTTGAGAAGGCTGAGTCCAAATAGAGATACACCCATGAAAATTAGCTATAAGTAGTGCACGAGGGCAAGACCTTGGAGACCATTGAATAAACTGAACTGAATCTCGCGGAGAATCTGTCGAAAAGACATGTAATGAACATGAACTAAGTCGCACAACACACAAACATATATGAGAGGCAATTCGTTGAGCATGGAGTTCTGTTGAGCACGAAACACGGGTCCGTCTAATCAGTGACCGACATATTTCATCGGGATCTACACATCCAAGACTATTTATAATTAACACTCAAGTGAATTTGTTAGTCCTAACCAATGCATTGAGTCATGAGTCATTGAGTGAAATCATAACATAACTGCACTGTCTACTTTTGCATGCGTGAGTTGGGATTTTTCAATCCACTTACTTTATTGATTGACATACAATCAATAATCATCAATTGGATGGTTGAGATGGACCATGTATTGTGCTCAATAACAATCATTGTCAGCAAACACACACACGAGTGTGTAACTACGTCTACCTTTGCGTGCGTGAGTTGGGATTTTTCAATCCACTTACTTTATTGATTGGCATACAATCAATATTCATCAATTGGATGGTTGAGATGGACCATGTATTGTGCTCAATAAGTGGTTCCCCTGATGCCAATATCTCATAATGCACCATAACGCCAATACGAATAGGGTAACGCCAATACAAATTGGGGGACAGCAGAAGATGCTGAGATGTATATAGGACATATTGGCCACGAGAAATTGCCAATATCTCATGCAGCACCACCCCACCCCATTTGCTCTGGCATTACAGGACATTTCTATATATTGGGGATCCAAATCCATATATGTACACTGCCCGTTAAGCTGCAATATACAGCATGAATAATGCATGTTCATATTGACTTTTGCATGTAAGTCATGATTGATACCTAGCATGACTAGGCAGCATCAATGTTGATATACTAATTATACAGAGAAGTAAATTTTGAGAAGAAGAAAAAATGTTGTAAGTATTAATATTAACATATAATCATATATTCACTATTAACAAATTGATTTTGCCTTGGCCCTTTGAAGTACTTAAAACACGTAAAATGCTTGCATTAGCTCAAAATATGTTGAAGTCGTAGTAAATCCGTACATGAACTTGAATGCTACATTGTCTTGCAAAACACTCATCATTACTATATGTTGTCAAGGTGTAAACAATAATAGCATATAAACAATTAAATAAATAATTAGGGTAGGCATGATATATCAATCAATAATGCTAAGTCTACTACCAAATCCTTACAACCCTCTTACAACCACTCATCCATTTGTTGACATGGGTGAAGGTTGTAAAAGGGTTGTAAGTATTTGGTTGTAACTGTAGCATTACTCTATATCAATTAGCACACCAGGCAACATTTCACTTTACTTAGCCAGAGTTGTGACCAATTTCAATCACAAACATAGAAATTAGAAACTACTTTTTATCTTACGCTCTTACATATTACGCAGGTTAGTCTAACATGTTGGCCCATTCCATGGTCACACCTGATTTCGATAATCAACATGCACTTAAGTCAATACACAAAATATACAAACTGCTGCTAATCATTTCAGGGGATATGAAATCAATATCAACGGGCGTTGTACTGTATCAACAAAGCATAGACATCATCAATCTGAAGTTGACTCAGTTTATATTTTATTCTGTATTTTTACATTTTATTGAGTCTAGGATTTATTTTGTAAAATCAACTTGGTAATACTGGCTTAGGATTATCCCAGTCCACATTTCTGAAAAGCCTACCCATTTTCATTTATACATCTTTTACAAATATTCCAAAGTATTTTCTTACAAATTGTTTTGATAAATATTTCGAAAACTCCTTGACAGAACTCAAAACCGAGTTCGGCCCGAGTTCGGCCCGAACTCTGCCCGAGTTCGGTCAATTTGAATTCAAATGTCAGTTGCCTCCAAATCTGCGAACAACGTCTCTATGCGAAATATTTGCATCAGAACTCTGCCCGAACTCTGTCCGAGTTCGGTCCCAGAAAATATCTATAAATAGAAGAGAATTTTTCATTTCAAATCATTCATTCATTCTTCATCTTCTCTTCTCTATTCTCCAAGTGTTTTCAAAACGTTCCAAAGCTTTCAAATCACACCTATACATCTCTTAGCCAAAAGCCAGTAATATCTAAGTTGATTTAGAGTCTTTTGGTGTCCAAGAGTTGTAAAGAGGTCGTTCCAAGTTCAGCTACTATTCTTGTTGTGGAGCCGGTCGTGCGCTCGTCACCAAGCACGGTGTTGTGAAGTCGGTCGTGCACTTGTCATCAAGCACGGTATTGTAAGAGTTGCAAGCGCTCAGTTAAAGCTTGTGCCATAGTGGATTAACATCGAGCAAGAGTACTCGAGACTGGATTAGTCCTCTCAGAGGGATACCAGTATACATCGCTGTGTCAACTGAGTTTGATCTCTCTAACTTTTGCTACTCTTATTTGTTATTAACTGCCATAGTTATATCTTTAATCTTTAATTGGTGATAATTTCCGCTGCACACGCACATACTCTATTCACCCCCTCCCTCTAAAGGTGCTCAAACGGTCCTACAATTGGTATCAGAGCAGGTTATATTCTAATATAACAAACCTCAGAGAGTATATATGGCAGCCGTGAAATCAATATTCAACGGTGAAGGACAATCCACAAATAGACCCTCACTATTTGATGGTACAAACTATACCTACTGGAAAACACGTATGACTTTCTTCTTAAAGTCTCTTAACTTTGATCTTTGGTCTATAGTAATTGACGGTTATAAGAAACCGGCACCAACAGTAGTTGATGGTCTGCTTGTAGAAAAGCCTCACGATAAATACACTGAAGCTGAAAAAGCTAAGGCTAGTCTAGATGCTCGTGCCATCAACGCACTGTTCTGTGCAATTGACAAAACGGAGTTCAACAGAGTTTCAACCTGTAAAACGTCTCACGAAATTTGGAAACTTCTTGAGGTAACTCATGAAGGTACTTCCCAAGTGAAGGAATCCAAAATTAGTAGACTAACACAGGAATATGAATCTTTTAAGATGAAACCCGGTGAGTCAATTACACAGATGTTTACACGTTTCCTTGATATAACTAATCCTTTGCAATCTCTTGGTAAGGATTACAGCAATCATGAAAAGATCAGAAAAGTTCTGCGGGCTCTAACCAAAAACTGGAACCCGAAGGCTACAGCAATTATTGAAGGAAACGATCTCACCACTGTCCCTGGAAACACTTATGGGCAAGCTCATGACCCATGAACTTGATTTGCAAGACTTTGAAGAAGCAACACCAAAGGAAAAATCAATTGCCTTCAAAGCACAAGCAAGAAGATCGACATGCAGTGATACAGATGAAGAGTCATCAAGTGGTGATGAACAAGCCCTACTTGTGAAGAACTTCAGAAAGTTCCTAAAGCTTGAGAAATCAAACAGAAGGAAGAGAGATATCCAAGAGAGCAATGAAGATGAAACCATTTGCTTTGGATGCAAGAAGACAGGGCACATGAAGAAGGACTGCCCAACTTCAAAGAAAAGCAGTCCATATGACAGATCAAGATCAAGCAGAAAAGCAACAACAAGTCGAAAGTATGCAAACACCAGCATCTGGTATGAAAGCGATGCAGTAATACAGAGGAAGAAGACAGACCCTGCAGAAATGCAAATGTTTGTCTTATGGCTTTTGAGAAGGTATCCTCTAACCCTCTATATGATGATTTTACTTTTGATGAATTAGAAAATGCCTTTAGCGAATTACTTGAAGATCACAAAACTGTGCTCGACAAGTATAAGCAATCTCGAAAAGAGATTAAGGCATGCACAACCGAGATAGCTAGACTGTCCAATCTTATTGAAGATATTAAAGAGACATCTACTACCGGTAACACGGAAGAGATAGCCAAACTCAAAGTAGACTATCATGAGGCTATCCTCAAAATTGAAAAGAAAGAAAGAGACTATGTCAAGATACAAGAGCTATATGACATAGAGAAGAAGATGCACTTAGTCACAGAACAAAGACTTTCAGATATGACTGCTAGATATGAAGAGTCTATTGCGGTTTCTAAAAAGTTAGAAATCAAGTTAGGCAAACAGGCAATACCTGTAACACTGCCTAAGTTTAGTCTTAATGCTAAGCATACACCTAAGAGGACTAAAAATAAGAAAGCACAGAAGAAACACGACTATCATCATGCTTTCACTTACAGGTTCTCCAAGAAACCAAACAAGCATGTAAACACAGTTTTAACCACATCTGGTTCTAAACTAACTTGCACTTATTGTGGTACACACGGACACATATCACAGTACTGCTTGGCAAGGAAACTTGTTGACAATCACACTTTATATTGGAGACCTAAAACTAATCAAAATGGACCCTTCAGTAAATTGGTACCAAAGGATTCATCTACTTGTATTGTAGGTGGACCCTCAACCCTCTCATGCTAAAAGCAAATGGATCCTCGATAGCGGATGTTCGCGGCACATGACTGGTGATGCATCTTTGTTCGCTACGCTATCGATGAAGAAAGAAGGATACGTCTCCTTCGGAAACAATTTAAGAGGTGATATTATTGGTAATGGTACTGTAGGTATTTCTTCTTATCCAGTAATAAAGGATGTTTGTCTAGTAACAGAATTGAAACATAACCTACTAAGCATAAGTCATTTGGCTGATAATGGTTATGGTGTCAATTTTGTGAAAGATAAATGTACCATATATGATATGTCATCTGGTGATCCCATATATAAAGGGATTAGAGAAGACAATATTTATGTTTTCTTTTTGGAGAGTACTAATAATGCAGGTAGATGCCTAGTAGCTAATCTAGATGAAAGCTGGCTATGGCACATGAGACTAGGACATGCAAATATGGCTATCTCACAACTCAGTACTAAGAAGTTAGTAAAAGGACTCCCCGAGATTCCATTCAAGAGAGATATGGTATGTGCTGACTGTGAAAAGAACAAAGCACATAGATCTACATTTAAATCCATCAACGCTGTAAGTACTTCTAGACCTTTGCAATTGATTCATATGGATTTGTTTGGTCCTAGTAGAGTCGTTAGTCTTGGCGGTAAGCTCTACGCCTTTGTTATTGTTGATGATTTCTCTCGTTTTACTTGGGTGTTCTTTTTATCAAACAAAAGTGATACTATTTTTGAATTCCAGACTTTTTGCAAAAAGGTACAAAACGAAAAAGGCTTCATGATTACTCGTATCCGAAGTGATCATGGTGGCGAATTCGTAAATTCTGATTTCAAAAAGTTTTGTGATGATAGTGGGTATTACCACGAATTTTCTTGTCCTAGAACTCCCCAACAGAATGGTGTTGTGGAGCGGAAGAATCGAACTCTAAGCGAAATGGATAGAGTCATGCTAAATCAGCATAATCTTCCTAAATATTTTTGGACAGAAGCTGTTAGTACATCCTGTCATGTTTTGAATAGGGTGTTAACTCGACCAATCTCGAAGAAAACACCATATGAGCTTTGGTTTGGAAGAATTCCAAACATTTCTTATTTTAAAGTTTTTGGATGTCGATGCTTTATCCTGAACACCAAGGATAACTTGGGAAAGTTCGACTCTAAGGCAGATGAAGGGATATTTCTCGAATATGCTGCTAAGAGTAAGGGATATAGAATTTTTAATAAAAGATCTATGACTGTTGAAGAATCTATTAATGTTACTTTTGATGAGCTAAATAGTCACAGATCTAGCGACAGTGATGATGAAGATACAAATGCAGAAACTAAGAAAAGTCCTGTGGAAGATCTGACTCAAAAGTTCGACTCATTAAAATTCTTACCAGATCATCCAGAGACACTCATTATAGGTGATGTATCAAAAGGTGTTAGTACACGTTCCTTTCTTAGGAATTCTGATATAGCAGCAAATGTAGCATTTATTTCTAATATAGAACCTAAAAATATAGATGATGCATTTTCTGAAGAGTTTTGGATTGAAGCCATGCAAGAGGAACTAAATCAATTTGAGAGAAACCAAGTTTGGGAACTTGTTCCTAAACCTATTGGTCAATCAATAATTGGTACCAAATGGGTGTTCCGAAATAAACTTAGTGAAGATGGACAAGTTCTACGCAACAAAGCACGTCTAGTGGCACAAGGTTATAATCAAGAAGAAGGAATTGATTATGATGAGACTTATGCTCCTGTTGCTAGACTAGAAGCCATCCGCATGTTTTGTGCATTTGCATGTTTTAATGATTTTAAATTATTTCAAATGGACGTGAAAAGCGCATTTTTTAACGATTTTTTAAAAGAGGAAGTTTATGTGAAACAGCCCCCTGGTTTTGAAGATTTTCAAAAACCTGATCACGTCTTCAAGCTTAAGAAAGCACTCTATGGACTCAAACAAGCACCTCGTGCTTGGTATGAACGCCTAAGTGCATTCTTACTTGATAATAGTTTTTCAAAAGGAAAAGTTGATACTACCCTGTTTATCAAATCTTTGAATAATGATATTCTCCTTGTGCAAATTTATGTAGATGACATAATATTCGGTTCTACTAACGAAAAACTCTGTCAAGGTTTTGCTAAGTGTATGCAGAGTGAATTTGAAATGAGTATGATAGGAGAGCTAAACTTCTTCCTAGGACTTCAGATCAAATAGCACTCAAAAGGAACATTCATCAACCAAGCTAAGTACACGAAGGACATACTGAAAAAGTATGAATTCGAAAATGTAAAGCCAATTGGGACTCCAATGGCTACATCCACTAAGCTTGATTCTGATGAAAGTGGCAAACCTGTCGACCAGCGTAAGTATCGAGGTATGATTGGTAGTTTATTATATTTAACTGCTAGTCGCCCTGATATAATATTCAGTGTTTGCATTTGTGCACGTTATCAGGCTAATCCTAAGGAATCACACCTAAGTGCCGTTAAGCGTATCTTCCGATACCTTAAAGGAACTTCTACAGTCGGCTTATAGTATCCAAAAACCAAATCCTTTGACCTGATAGGTTACTCGGATGCGGATTTTGCAGGATGCAAAGTAGATCATAAAAATACCAGTGGGACGTGTCATTTCCTAGGAAAAGCCTTAGTCTCCTGGTTTAGTAAAAAGCAAAATTATGTAGCATTATCAACTACTGACGCTGAGTATATCGCCGCAGGTCGTTGCTGTGCTCAAATTTTGTGGATGAAACAAACCTTAGAAGACTATAATCTGCATTACACTAAGATTCCTATATATTGTGACAACACTAGCACTATTAATCTGACTAAGAACCCTATTTGTCACTCACGTACAAAGCACATAGAGATACGACATCATTTTCTACGTGATCATCAACAACACGGGAATATCTGTTTAGAGTTTGTTGACACAGATCATCAACTAGCAGACATATTCACAAAACCATTGGCTGAAGATCAGTTTAACATAATGAGGCGTGAGCTCGGTATACTTGAATTTTCAGACTCATAATGTAATATGGTAATTAATTTTAATTTTATAACTTGAAACTTTGACATTTACTTAACGGAAATTACTTTTGGGTACAAGCCTAAAAAGGGTCTGTCTGTCACCACGACTACGGTCGAAGCGAAGCGGTACTTAAGAGTTCCCCGGTAAACCTCCGTTAGCTGGGACAGAACCCCTACAGTTAACCCATAAATAATGTACGTTACTAAATACAAAGTCAAAAGTCATAAAACTTAATTTTAACCACCAGAACTGCATTTATTGTCTCGGGAATGCAAGTAACCGAACTCGGGCCGAACTCTAACCGAGTTCGGGCCGAATTCGGGCCGAGTTCGGTCAGCGCTGTTATGTTTCCAGAAACGAACAGCCGGGTGTAAACATCTGTGTAATTGACTCACCGGGTTTCATCTTAAAAGATTCATATTCCTGTATTAGTCTACTAATTTTGAATTCCTTCACTTGGGAAGTACCTTCATGAGTTACCTCAAGAAGTTTCCAAATTTCGTGAGACGTTTTACAGATTGAAATTCTGTTGAACTTCGTTTTGTCAATTGCACAGAACAGTGCGTTGATGGCACGAGCATCTAGACTAGCCTTAGCTTTTTCAGCTTCAGTGTATTTATCGTGAGGCTTTTCTACAAGCAGACCATCAACTACTGTTGGTGTCGGTTTCTTATAACCGTCAATTACTATAGACCAAAGATCAAAGTCAAGAGACTTTAAGAAGAAAGTCATACGTGTTTTCCAGCAGGTATAGTTTGTACCATCAAATAGTGGGGGTCTATTTGTGGATTGCCCTTCACCGTTGAATATTGATTTCACGGTTGCCATATATAGTCTCTGAGGTTTGTTATATTAGAATATAACTTGCTCTGATACCAATTGTAGGACCGTTTGAGCACCTCTAGAGGGGGGTGAATAGAGTGTGTGTGTGTGCAGCGGAAATTATCACCAATTAAAGATTAAAGATATAACTATGGCAGTTAATAACAAATAAGAGTAGCAAAAGTTAGAGAGATCAAACTCAGTTGACACAGCGATGTATACTGGTATCCCTCTGAGAGGACTAATCCAGTCTCGAGTACTCTTGCTCGATGTTAATCCACTATGGCACAAGCTTTAACTGAGCGCTTGCAACTCTTACAACACCGTGCTTGATGACAAGTGCACGACCGACTTCACAACACCGTGCTTGGTGACGAGCGCACGACCGGCTCCACAACAAGAATAGTAGCTGAACTTGGAACGACCTCTTTACAACTCTTAGACACCAAAAGACTCTAAATCAACTTAGATATTACTGGCTTTTTGCTAAGAGATGTATAGGTGTGATTTGAAAGCTTTGGAACGTTTTGAAAACACTTGGAGAATAGAGAAGATAAGATAAAGAATGAATGATTTGAAATGAAAATTTCTCTTCTATTTATAGGTGTTTTCTGGGACCGAACTCGGGCAGAGTTCGGGCAGAGTTCTGATGCAAATATTTCGCATAGAGACGTTGCTCGCAGATTTGGAGGCAACTAACATTTGAATTCAAATTGACCGAACTCGGGCAGAGTTCGGGCCGAACTCGGTTTTGAGTTCTGTCAAGGAGTTTTCGAAATATTTATCAAAACAGTTTGTAAGAAAATACTTTGGAATATTTTGTAAAAGATGTATAAATGAAAATGGGTAGGCTTTTCAGAAATGTGGACTGGGATAACCCTAAGCCAGTATTACCAAGTTGATTTTACAAAATAAATCCTAGACTCAATAAAATGTAAAAATACAAAATAAAATATAAACTGAGTCAACTTCAGATTGATGATGTCTATGCTTGGTTGATGCAGTACAACGCCCGTTGATATTGATTTCATATCCCCTGAAATGATTAGCAGCAGTTTGTATATTTTGTGTATTGACTTAAGTGCATGTTGATTATCGAAATCGGGTGTGACCATGGAATGGGCCAACAATCTCCCTCATTTTGATAATTGACAAACTTGAGTCTATACCAAAATATATCTTTAAAATAGAACAAAATAACAAGTACCTGAGCAAAGGATGGTTTGATTTTGTTTGGATTGAATGCTATTGATTTGTAAAATTGTTTTGGTGTTTTGGTATGGTACTCATTCTCCCCCTTTGTCAATATAAAAATTGAGCTTGGCTCCCCCGTAATGTGTGAAGCCAACAAAAAACAGACAAAGTGAACTGATAAAATACCATAAACACAACAGAGACAGATAACTAGTACTGAAATGGAAGTGCTGAAATATAAAAATGTCTCACTACAAAGTGCAAAGTACAATCATGAAATAAAAATGTCTAACTAAGAAGTTTAGACAAGAGAAAACTACATCATAGCATAAAATCATCAACTAACTCCTATCCATCACCATCAGCTGAATCCTCGTCACATAGTAGCGTCATCACCACCAGGAGCATCAGGTGGAAAATAAGCAGCAGTAGGATCGAAGTAAGGAAAGGATGCCTCATCTCCGAGCCTAGGACCAGTGAAGCCTGGGTGAGGTAGTATGGTGACAGGATGAGCTGGATCATGAGCCAGACTCCAATGGAGATCAGCAATCCCGTTTCGCAACACCTGACCCTGATAGATGTGGCGAAACTCCGAGTCAATATAAGATTGATGACGCTGTGCAGAAAGAGCAACAAAGTCATCAAATCTCTGATAGAAGCCTGGATTAAATCCCGGAGCAGGGGCTGGAGCAGGAGCAGCATCAGGAGGAGGAGCCTCGGCACCGATATCTGGAGCATGCTGAGCACCAGGTGGCAGAGGTGGAGCAGGGTATCTGCGAGATCTGGTGAGCTCAATGGGAGTGGAGGAGTATGCACAGGTTTGAAGGTCAATATCAAACCTGCGGAAGATGGCTGCCAAGTGCATAGGATACACTAAGTTGCGTCCTGCATTTCTGCAGTTCAGCATCCAGTTCATCATAGTCTTTGGAATAGAAAAAGGAATTCCAAAGTGAATGTGATACATGGCGGAGAGTTCTAAGAAAGTGATCTCGTCAGTAGATCCTTTCTTAGGAAGGAGAACAGAGAAAATAAAGCGATGGAGTTCATAAAAGTTCTGGTTTAGATTCTTAGAAAATACTCTCCGAGGAACGGGGTTAGGATGACAAATAAGTTCCTTGAAAGAGGCAAGGGTGACATCCTCTAGAAATTGGACATGGTTAATGTCCATCAAGACGGCACCAACATCAGGAACATGAAAGAATTCACTAATGTCAGTAGCGCTGAACTCTAATTCTTGCCCAGCAACGCAAGAATAAAAGTTGCCATTGGGTTTTACTTGCAAGTTGCAGTAAAACATCCTGACAGCATTGTCAAAAATATTTTCGGCCACTTCGAAAAAATCTCGGTAGCCTAGGTTGTCGAAAGTAGGAGCATATTCAGAGAAGATTGTGAAATTAACATAAGCTCCATAACAAATTCTACGTCCGGAAAAAGAGTCGAACCATAGGTCAGAGAATTCTTTGTCGGGAAATAGGGTTGAGTCATAATCCTCTGATCCTAATGGTCGTGCTGGACTGAACAGACTAGCCGGAGTATAATCAGAAGAGGAGGATCCGGCTTGGGAAGTAGATCCCCTCTGACGCTTAGGAGCCATTTGAAAAAGATAGAAGGAAAGGAAGTGTATTACCTTTAGAGAGAAGGAAGAAAAAGACAGTTGGGTAGCCCACCAGATCACCTAGAACGCTTGCTAAGGAGTAGGAAAGTGTTTTTAGGTGGAAGGAGAAGATTTCTCGAGTTGGTGAGTGAAAAAGAGGAGAGGAAGAGGGGTATATATAGGGGTTAGGGCCGGCTGTTCGTTTCTGGAAACATAACAGCGCCGACCGAACTCGGCCCGAATTCGGCTACCCAACTTTCCTACTCAAAGTAGACTATCATGAGGCTATCCTCAAAATTGAAAAGAAAGAAAGAGACTATGTCAAGATACAAGAGCTATATGACATAGAGAAGAAGATGCACTTAGTCACATAACAAAGACTCTCAGATATGACTGCTAGATATGAAGAGTCAATTGCGGTTTCTAAAAAGTTCGAAATCAAGTTAGGCAAACAGGCAATACCTGTAACACAGCCTAAGTTTGGTCCTAATGCTAAGCATACACCTAAGAGGACTAAAAATAAGAAAGCACAGAAGAAACACGACTATCATCATGCTTTCACTTACAGGTTCTCCAAGAAACCAAACAAGCATGTAAACACAGTTTTAACCACATCTGGTTCTAAACACTTTCCTACTCCTCCTTAGCAAGCGTTCTAGGTGATCTGGTGGGCTACCCAACTGTCTTTTTCTTCCTCCTCTCTAAAGGTAATACACTTCCTTTCCTTCTATCTTTTTCAAATGGCTCCTAAGCGTCAGAGGGGATCTACTTCCCAAGCCGGATCCTCCTCTTCTGATTATACTCCGGCTAGTATGTTCAGTCCAGCACGACCATTAGGATCAGAGGATTATGACTCAACCCTATTTCCCGACAAAGAATTCTCTGACCTATGGTTCGACTCTTTTTTTCCGGACGTAGAATTTGTTATGGAGCTTATGTTAATTTCACAATCTTCTCTGAATATGCTCCTACTTTCGACAATCTAGGCTACTGAGATTTTTTCGAAGTGACCGAACATATTTTTGACAATGCTGTCAGGATATTTTACTGCAACTTGCAAGTAAAACCCAATGGCAACTTTTATTCTTGCGTTACTGGACAAGAATTAGAGTTCAGCGCTACTGACATTAGTGAATTCTTTCATGTTCCTGATGTTGGTGCTGCCTTGGTGGACATTAACCATGTCCAATTTCTAGAGGATGTCACCCTTGCCTCTTTCAAGAAACTTATTTGTCATCCTAACCCCGTTCCTCGGAGAGTATTTTCTAAGAATCTAAACCAGAACTTTTATGAACTCCATCGCTTCATTTTCTCTGTTCTCCTTCCTAAGAAAGGATCTACTGACGAGATCACTTTCTTAGAACTCTCCGCCATGTATCACATTCACTTTGGAATTCCTTTTTCTATTCCAAAGACTATGATGAACTGGATGCTGAACTGCAGAAATGCAGGACGCAACCTAGTGTATCCTATGCACTTGGCAGCCATCTTCCGCAGGTTTGATATTGACCTTCAAACCTGTGCATACTCCTCCACTCCCATTGAGCTCACCAGATCTCGCAGATACCCTGCTCCACCTCTGCCACCTGGTGCTCAGCATGCTCCAGATATCGGTGCCGAGGCTCCTCCTCCTTATGCTGCTCCTGCTCCAGCCCCTGCTCCGGGATTTGATCCAGGCTTCTATCAGAGATTTGATGACTTTGTTGCTCTTTCTGCACAGCGTCATCAATCTTATATTGACTCGGAGTTTCACCACATCTATCAGGGTCAGGTGTTGCAAAACGGGATTGCTGATCTCCATTGGAGTCTGGCTCATGATCCAGCTCATCCTGTCACCACTACCTCACCCAGGCTTCACTGGTCCTAGGTTCGGAGATGAGGCATCCTTTCCTTACTTCGATCCTACTGCTGCTTATTTTCCACCTAATGCTCCTGGCGGTGATGACGCTATTATGTGACGAGGATTCAGCTGATGGTGATGGATAGGAGTTAGTTGATGATTTTCTGCTATGATGTAGTTTTCTCCTGTCTAAACTTCTTAGTTAGACATTTTTATTTCATGATTGTACTTTGCACTTTGTAGTGAGACATTTTTATATTTCAGCACTTCCATTTCAGTACTAGTTATCTGTCTCTGCTGTGTTTATGGTATTTTATCAGTTCACTTTGTCTGTTTTTTGTTGGCTTCACACATTACGGGGGAGCCAAGCTCAATTTTTATATTGACAAATGGGGAGAATGAGTACCATACCAAAACACCAAAACAATTTTACAAATCAATAGCATTCAATCCAAACAAAATCAAACCATCCTTTGCTCAGGTACTTGTTATTTTGTTCTATTTTAAAGATATATTTTGGTATAGACTCAAGTTTGTCAATTATCAAAATGGGAGAGATTGTTGGCCCATTCCATGGTCACACCCGATTTCGATAATCAACATGCACTTAAGTCAATACACAAAATATACAAACTGCTGCTAATCATTTCAGGGGATATGAAATCAATATCAACGGACATTGTACTGCATCGACAAAGCATAGACATCATCAATCTGAAGTTGACTCAGCTTATATTTTATTCTGTATTTTTACATTTTATTGAGTCTAGGATTTATTTTGTAAAATCAACTTGGTAATATTGGCTTAGGGTTATCCCAGTCCACATTTCTGAAAAGCCTACCCATTTTCATTTATACATCTTTTACAAAATATTCCAAAGTATTTTCTTACAAACTGTTTTGATAAATATTTCGAAAACTCCTTGACAGAACTCAAAATCGAGTTCGGCCCGAGCTCGGTCAATTTGAATTCAAATGTTAGTTGCCTCCAAATCTGCGAGCAACGTCTCTATGCGAAATATTTGCATCAGAACTCTGCCCGAACTCTGCCTGAGTTCGGTCCCAGAAAACACATATAAATAGAAGAGAAATTTTCATTTCAAATCATTCATTCATTCTTCATCTTCTCTATTCTCCAAGTGTTTTCAAAACGTTCCAAAGCTTTCAAATCACACATATACATCTCTTAGCCAAAAGCCAGTAATATCTAAGTTGATTTAGAGTTTTTTGGTGTCCAAGAGTTGTAAAGAGGTCGTTCCAAGTTCAGCTACTATTCTTGTTGTGGAGCCGGTCGTGCGCTCGTCACCAAGCACGGTGTTGTGAAGTCGGTCGTGCACTTGTCATCAAGCACGGTGTTGTAAGAGTTGCAAGCGCTCAATTAAAGTTTGTGCCATAGTGGATTAACATCGAGCAAGAGTACTCGAGACTGGATTAGTCCTCTCAGAGGGATACCAGTATACATCGCTGTGTCAACTGAGTTTGATCTCTCTAACTTTTGCTACTCTTATTTGTTATTAACTGCCATAGTTATATCTTTAATTGGTGATAATTTCCGCTGCACACGCACACACTCTATTCACCCCCCCCCCCCCCCCTCTAGAGGTGCTCAAACGGTCCTACATAACACACAAGCCAATGTACAACTAGGGGTGTGCAAACCACAAAACCACAGGTTGGATTGGATCGAGTTTTATGCTCACGGTCCGGTCCTCTGTTACTATTTAATTTTTCAGTCCAGCTCGAGGTTGAGAAACTAGAAAAGCAGTTTGGAACCGAACCGGACAGTGTACTAAAATAACTTTGTGGATTAAAAATTATGAATGGACTTTGACGAATGATCATAAAATTTGTAATTCAATCAATAGTGGAGTAGGATTGGGTTGGTGTAGTTCCATAGATTCGGAAAGTCATGTGCAGTTCAATTTTAGAGAACGGAAGGATGTCTATTCAATTCGGGGGTTGGCCGAAAAAAGGTACCAAACCTGACCGGGATCACCCGTAAGTACAACATTCAAAGATTTGCAAGTGAAGTTTCAAC
Source organism: Iris pallida (assembly GCA_029216955.1). Classification (NCBI taxonomy): domain Eukaryota; kingdom Viridiplantae; phylum Streptophyta; class Magnoliopsida; order Asparagales; family Iridaceae; genus Iris; species Iris pallida. The sequence goes on along the minus strand of JANAVB010037220.1, from coordinate 696,745 downwards.
TAAAATCAAACCCTTCAAAAACAGTCACCTCATGAACAAGTGTTAATTACTATCTGCATTCTTCAGCTAATCACGAGAAGGGATCGAATTCCTGGTCTTGGAGGTATATTGTTAAGGTAATGTATATCGGTGATCGAGTATCTCCTAAAAGAAAGTATTAATCCATTTTTTGAATGATATTGATGCCTTTGATAGATAGAGAGTGATGTCCAACTTTAAATAAAATTGGAGGTCCATCAAAAAATGTTAAATGTTGTAGCGGGATTGAATAATTCATTTTCCAAGTTCTAATTGCATATTTTAAAACACACATATAATAATATTTTATTCCATGAATAATGACCCAATAGCCAGTAAAGGGATTCATGCATATCTTAATCACCATTTTGTGTCTACCAAGATCCTATTCTCTTAAGCTATGCCTTCCGAGAAAATTAAAACACAAACAACATAAAAAATGAAATGATAATATCAAGGTTCAATGTAGCTGTATCGGAATCAGTATCGGACCATTCCTATAAGTATTGGGATCGGCAGTATCGGCAGTATCGGAGGTTTCGGATCGGAGTATCGGATTTTTTGCATCAGAAAGCGAAAACATTTTAAAATATATATTTTATACATAAACAACAAGAGTGTTGTTTCTTAGTAGTTTTGAAATTGAATGAAATAATAGTCACCCTTACTGATTGATTTACATGCGATAGATAAGTTTTCTTCTTTTACATGCTTTTATAAGCTTTCTATACTTTTACACTCTTGTTGATTGGTCTTTTTCGTTCAATTTTTTTTGCCGAATTGACCGGAAAAGAGACCCCCAATGTCGGTATCGGTCAGTATCGGGTATCGGTTGGTATCGTCGTGACATGCCAAACCGTATCAGTATATCGGATCGGTATCGGCCGATTTGTGAACTATGGATAATATATGGATCGGTATCTCCCTCAATGTTTTGCAAGTTCTAATTGTGCATTCTTTGATAAAAATAACAAAATATTGCATGAATATTGACATTTTGGTTTTGGTTTTGGTATGGCTTTATGCCTCAGCACTTAAGAATGTGCATTTGAAAATGCATATAACAGGTTATGTGGCTCAAATTACATTTTTGTGGCAACTTGTTCTGAGCTATATAACTTATATTCAACTTCTATTAATTTCCCAATTTTTTATAAAATGGATACTCCATTCTTAAGAAATTAAATATACAAAAGTAGTGAGATGTCACCCTAAGGGTTTCAAGTCTGCTCTCTCCATTTTCATTTCATTTCATTTGCAAACAAAAAAAAAATTCCCTTTCTTTTCATGTTCATTTGCTTTCCGCTTTTTTACTCAAACCGACCACAGCCTGAATAAACTGAAGTTGCCAAGGGAAAATGAAGAACGAAAACCAAACTGCAACCCGAGAGAATCGGATCCCATATGCGAAGGTAGAAGATAGAAAACATTGGAAGACAGGGACAGAGAAAGAAAGCAAGATGGAAATAAAGAAAATGGAAAATGTCATAAAGAATATGAAAAGTGAAGAGTCAACACTTGTCATAATATGTCAGAGAAAAACAAAAAACAAAATTCTAAATGAAAAAATGCACTTGCATGCCATGAAATTTTCTGTCTTCATGTCGATTAAATGAACATTAACATATCATGTACATCCAAATCACCATGTAACAGTATGACATACCTGCTTTAACATTAAACACAGCACATTCTGTTGGTCTCTCAGGGTTCAAAATGTGTATAGGGATCCAAAATGGAGTAGTTGCATGTGAGCTGAGAAGGACAGGCAGTAAAATAGTCACAAAAAGAGGGATAAGAACATGAACCAAGAAATGCAGTGCAAGTGTCATGTTAATTTAGTGTATAGTCAATTTCCTTCTGTCCCTAACTAATTCTATAGTTGGAATTACAGGGAAAAAAACATAAGTACAACCAGATACACTATAGAAGTTTGAAGAATTATCCAGTAGAGGAGACAAGACAAATCAGAGAGCCCCTGATGGTTTTAGAGCATCCTCAGTTGCCAAATAAAGAATAGGATCCTGAAGTGGAGGATACAAGGGGGAGGAGTCCAGGAGTCCAGACATCTCAAATCTTTCATGAAATAATAGAATGGCTTCACCAGATAACGAAGGTCATTCTGGCCAGGGATGATGAATGGACTACAGAGGAAACAAGTATCTTCCAACGTGCCTAAGCCAACTCTTGGTGGAAGGCCAGGATGGTGAAGTGAAAGATAAAGCACAACAAAGTACCAAGAGAGCAAAGTTCTTCATCTGCCAATGACATGTCTATTCACCACTATCATTAACCTCTCCCATCAAAGTGGGGTCATGGAGCTGATAAAGAAATACAAAAGAACTGATAAAGTTTTCATGACCAGCACAACATCAATCTTCAGTCTTGGTGCCAAATTTTCTAGCCAAGGCAGGTTATGAGCAAACGAATATCACAGAGTAAAATCTTAAAGGCCAATTAGCATATCATGTAGTTTATGGCCGTCCAAAGAGGAGCGCCCTCCAAGTTCTCTATACTATAAAAGAATATACAAGAAAAGGTAAGACGATGAAACTTGCTCTAGGTAAGACGAGGTACATGAGCAAATCAACATAAAGTGAACAGCGTCAGCCCTCTCTTGCTCATATCTATTATTGGCTTGGAATTTGGCACATCATCTTCAGGTTGAAAGTAAGGTTCGCCATTTCAGTATCAATTTGAGAACCGTCCTACAAATACTGGTTTAGGCAGGTATCAGTTTTGGCTGATACCTATAACCTTGATTGATTGGCAGTCATAAAACTTCCGTCGATTATTTTTATGAAGCTGTTTTCCTCCATAGCCGACGTGATTCTGATGGGAGAAAGCTAGGAAATAGTTGACATTTTTACAATCTGTGATCCACTTGGAATCCGAAGTCTTTTATAGCACGCATATGGTAGTAATAGTTAACTGATGTAATTTTGGGCAAAAGATATAATTACAATCCGACAAGAAAAGAAAAGAAAAAAATGCAAACCTCGGTATCCTTGCACAGGTCTCCGACGCGCAAGCAATGGCGTTCAACTTCCCACACCAAGCAACAGCACTGTGCCAACAAAAGAGAACAAACTAAAATGTAACCTCAAACTTCTTTACCATCATAAATTCTATAAAGAAATTGAAAATTCCCATCAACGAATAACCTTTCATGCTATAAAGGTTTCAACTAAGTTTCCACATATTCCCTAACCTCTAGAAAGTTCAAATTCTTACATTTCCGGATTCCCCCTAACGTCTAGAAAGTTCCAAATTTCTTACAATTTGGGGGTTTGCTCTAAAGGAGTTTAAGATCTCCATTAATTGCTGGCTAAATTATTCTACTTGCACCCTAACTATAGCATTTAGGCGTTTTTTGACACCTTAACTTTCTCCTGCTCGATTTTGGCACCCCAACTTCATAAATTGATCCTTTGAAAACTTTCACCAATTTTTGGGTCCTTAATAGCTGTCTTTGTTGTTGGGTGATGTGTTGATTTGTGTAACTAGATAAACAACAATAAGATTTTGTTCACGATGAACTCTTATTTGCAATTAGATTTGGACGGAAGATGCTTCATAAGAGCAATTTATGAAGTTGGGGTGCCAAAGTTGAACAGTGGAAACTTAAGGTGCCAAAAATGCTCAAACGCTAAAGTTGGGGTGCCACTAGGATCATTTAGCCTTAATTGCCACCAAAAACTCAAACTGGTCAATTTTAAGGGGAACTTGTTCCCTTTTATGGTCCAGAGCGAATCGAGCTGAGAATATTTAATTGTGATCCTAACTCCGCTAAAAGTAAACATTTCCGCTGTAATTTTCACTGAAGATCAAGAAATGGACCTAAAATTGCGGCAGAGCTCGGGGACGCTCATCTTGTGCCGCAGATCTGACGGCGGCTGCTTGAGCCGTATCCGGAACACCGTCGCCGGAGGAGGCGGCGGCGCCCAGTCTCCGCCGTTGTCCATCTCCCGGTCCCCTCCTCCCTCCTCCTCTCCCGTCTCCGACTCTACCGCCACTAATTCACCGCCACCTCCCCCTCCTCCTCCTCCGCCACCATCCGCCTCTACCGCCGCGCCGTCCGGAACCCTAGCGGCGGCGGCGGCGGTTTCGGCGGCGGATGATGGGTACACGTGGGTGGCGGCAGAAGTGGCGGCGCCTTCTTCTTTTGGGGATGAGGGTTTTGATGGGTTAGGGCTAGGGTTTGGGGGGTTCATATGACGGGAAAGGGGGAGGAGAGGGATGGGCTGAGGTCATATGTAGTGTTGGATGACGACGGCTGTGGAATTGCGATTGGGATTGTTGGAAAGTCGCAGCTTGAGGGAGACAGGAATGACCGGCTGCTTTTGTTGTTTTCCTGTGCGGGTGTACTGTGGGGCTTCCTTTCCCCCCTGCTGCACTGGAAAAGGAAAAGGACGGTGTGGAGTGGAAAATGGTTAACATATTATTAAAGTAGAGGGAAGCAAAAAAGAAAACCGAAAAAAAGAAGCATTAATTACACTCGGCTACAAATATGTTAATAAAACAATTATTTCATTATTATTAATATAACTAAATTAGAGGGAGAGCAAAGAAAGAAACAGAAAAAAATATTAATTACACTCGTCTGCAAATAATGGTTAACATATTTACATTCTTTCTTTCCTTTTTTATTTTTTCTTTTTTTTAATTTTTGTGTTACTTTCTATTTGTCGATTAACAAAAAAAAAAATCGTTTAACAAAAAAAAATATAGGGGCCTAAGGGCGTTTTCTATTTTTTATTATTTTTTTTAACGTCGTTAACAGAAAAAAAAAAAAAACGAAAGATAAAAAAAATATTAAAAAATGGAAAACGCCCTTCCTAAGGACGTTTTGGTGCTTTTTTTAGAATTTGTTAAAATTTGATGCTTTCTTGGAATTTACAAAAGTTTAGATGCTCTGAGTGAAAATTTCTGTTTTTTTTTTCCTTTTTCCCTTTCTTTAGTCTCTCTTTAAAAATACATATATGGCTAATTCTAAGTGCATCTTACTTTTCAGGGACTAGCCCAAAAATTTTCCAAATAAATTATAAGTTTGTCATTCAATTTTTTTTGCTTGGGGCTATCCCACAAAAAAAAGTATAAATACCAATTTTTCTTTTCTTTTCTTTTCTCCCTCTACTCTTTTCTTCTCTACCAACATTTCTAGGTCATAGAATTAACGGAAATTTTCACTCAGAGCATCTAAACTTTTATAAATTCCAAGAAAAGCATCAAATTTTACTAAATTCTAAAAAAAACACCAAAACGCCCTTAGGAAGGACGTTTTCAATTTTTTTAATATTTTTTATTTCTCTGTTAACGCCGTTAAACCGAAAAAATAATAAAATAATAAAAAATAGAAAACGTCCTTCCTCCCTTACGAAAATTTCTATTTTTTATTATTTTTTTATTTTTTCGGTTTAAACGAAGGAAATTAAAAGTAAAAAAAAAAAAAGCAAAAAGGAAAGAAGCAATGTAAAGAAGGAAACTGAAAGTAAAAAAAAAAACCAAAAAAGAAAGAAGAAATGCAAAGAAGGAAACTGAAAGTAAAAAAAAGCAAAAAGGAAAGAAGGAATGCAAAGAAGGAAACTGAAAGTAAAAAAAAAGCAAAAAGGAAAGAAGGAATGCAAAGAAAGAAGGAAAAAAAAGGAAGCATTAATTACACTTGACTGCAAATATATCAATAATTCAACAATTTTATTATTAGTAATATAATTAAAGTAGAGGGAGAGCAAAAAAGGAAACAGAAAAAAGGAAGCATTAATTACACTCGGCTGCAAATATGTTAATAAAACAATCATTCCATTATTATTAATATAACCAAAATAAGAGGGAGAGGAAAGAAAGAAACAGAAAAAAAAAATATTAATTACACTCGTCTGCAAATAATGGTTAACATATTTGCATTCTTTCTTTCCTTTTTTATTTTTCCTTTTTTTAAAATTTTTGTGTTACTTTCTATTTGTCGATTAACAAAAAAAAAATCGTTTAACAAAAAAAAATTCTAAAGGAAAACGCCCTTCCTAAGGGCGTTTTCTATTTTTTATTATTTTTTTCGTTTTAACGTCGTTAACAGACAGAAAAAAAAACGGAAGATAAAAAAAATATTAAAAAATGGAAAACGCCCTTCCTAAGGGCGTTTTGGTGCTTTTTTTAGAATTTGGTAAAATTTGATGCTTTTTTTGGAATTTACAGAAGTTTGGATGCTCTGAGTGAAAATTTCCGTAGAATTAAACCTTAGCCCAAATTTTTTTCCAACCTATATTTTGTGAAGATTGTGGGTGAAAATTCTAGTAGTAGTTTCATCGACTTCTACCATCATTAGATAGGTCGAAGTTTGTCGGATTTGATCCCGAGGTTTGCGGGTGTGTACATCGACATACACTGGGCCTCCTTGTGCACATGAGATTAATGAATATTGTCGTCAATCCATTCATATTCAAGTAGGTGTTGTCGATGAACGTTGGAGGCAGTTGTCTATAATGTCCATGGTGAAGAGGGACGATGATTTCTTCTCTTTGCCACAAGTAAAACTTCTCCACGCAAGATGGTACGCCTCAGTAGGAGCGGAACGGGAGTGCATTGAGCTTAAAATTCAAGAAATTGCTTGCCCGGTGACTACTAGAATGCATGAGCCGTCCGTTGTTTCCAATCCTAAGGGCAGGTCTCAAACAAGAATGAGTAGTTCACATAAGAGAAGGTTGGAGTCAACTAAGAGAGATCCATCGTCCTTTGAGCATGTTGAACGAAGCTTAGAGCAAGCTCCGCTTGCACGGAAGGGCAAGCTTGTTATTCGCAGAAAAAAGAAAAAAATGGACATGCCAAGCGAAGATACCGTGGATAGACAAACACTGGGTTTGTATATTGACAAATTTCAACTTGAGATTCGCAGTTACATTTGGTCTATTGTTGATGTCTCGGGGGATGGGCATTACAGATTTCATGTGCTTGCAAGACATCTTGGTTATTCTGACAAAGACGGATGGAGACATGTGAGGGGCAAGAGCTGTATGAGGAGTTAAAGACTCGTCTTCCATTCTACTCCCGCATCCTAAGCGAAGATACAGTTGGAAGTTTGTTGACAAGTATTCCTTGCACTGACAGTGTTATCGAGCCAGACCACTACATGTCTGTCCCGTCTATCGATTATTTATTTGTTAATAGGTACATGATACATGTTGTACTTATTTCGTCGGGTATTAATAATACATTTTTTCTGATGTATGCTCCTCCAACGGAGCACAAACAATCTAACCTATGTACTATAGGTTAAATCGGAAACTACTTCGTCATACTAAGGATGATCGGTCATTCTTCGATTCCTCCACCTTCAACAATTTGGTACAAATATGCACCGGTCGAAGCAATCGCCTGGACCACACCTTTTATTGATCAAATCAATCATTGTAAAAAGTTGTTGAAGAATGAGGAGCCAAGTTGTTGGCTACTACGACGTCAAAATTGACTGATACGTAAACGACTGAATATGGAGTAATTTATACTTTGATATTTTGTATATCGAGGACCACTTTTGTATACAGTAAATTATATCATTTTGAAATATGAAGTCCAATATATGTTTTTCGTTTTACACTTTTACCTGTGTGCTATATGTGTCTATCTGTGTGCAAAATGTATCAAAGTATCAGTGTGCAATTTATGTTTACATGTGTGTTATATGTGTATACATGTGTGCAAAAAGTATCAAAGTAACAGTAGCAAAATGTATCAAAGTAACAGAGTATCAGAGCTTGGTTAGGACTGCCAAGAAGCTGGCATTCCTACTTGAAACTCCCTGTACAGAGAGTTTTAAGTAGGACTGTCGGCTTCTTGGCAGTCCTTCATCACACTAGGACTACCAGGAAGCTGGCAGTCCTAATTCAAACTCTCTGTGAAGAGAGTTTGGTTAGGACACTCTCTTCACAGAGAGTTTGGATTAGGATACTCTCTTCACAGAGAGTTTGGATTAGGACTGCCAGCTTCCTGGCAGTCCTAATGTGAAGAATGACTGCCAAGAAGCTGGCAGTCCTAATTAAAACTCTCTGTGTACAGAGAGTTAGAATTAGGACTGCCATCTTCTTCGCAGTCCTTTCTTCATGCAAGACTGCCAAGTAGCTGGTAGTCCTACTCCAAACTCTCTGTACAGAGAGTTTGGTTAGGATACTCTCTTCACAGAGAGTTTGGATTAGGACTTCCAGCTACTAGGTAGTCCTAATGTGATGAAGGACTGCGAGAAAGCTGACTGTCCTACTTAAAACTCTTCGTACATAGCGTTTCAAGTAGGACTGTCGGCTTCTTGGCAGTCCTTGCTTCATATAGGATTGCCAAGTAGCTGGCAGTCCTAATCCACTCTCTCTGTGAAGATAGTTTGGTTAGGACACTCTCACACAGAGAGTTTGGATTAGGACTGCCAGCTTCTTGGCAGTCCTAATGTAATCAAGGACTGCCTAGAAGCTGGTAGTCCTACTTGAAACTCTCTGTGAATAGAGTTTCAAGTAGGACTGCCAGCTTCTTGGTAGTCCATGCTTCATGCAGGACTGCCAAGTAGCTGGCAGTCCTACTTGAAACTCTCTGTACAGAGAGTTTCACATAAAAGAAGCAACCCAAACATGTCCAAATAACACCAAACATACCCAAACATATCCAAATAACACCAAACATATCCAAATAACATCCGAATATAAAACAACCAAACGTATCCAAACATGTCCACATCCAAACATATCCAAACATGTCCACATCCAAATATCCGAACATGTCCACATCCAAACATATCCAAATATAAACATCCAAATATCCAAACGTATCCAAAAAGTTAAACATCCAAATATAAACATCCACATATCCAAACTAGTTATCATGTCGGGCCTTCGTGCGCGCTTCCCCGATTTTGCATAAAGGGAAAATCGATAGTGTCATCGATGCGCTCCATCTTGTTGGCGATTGCGACACAGATCTCGCCCTGGCACTGACGGAGGGATTTGGCCAAATGCTTCACCTTGTAGCCGGTAAATGACACGACATACATTAAGTCTACAAGCTTGGAAATCTTTAAAGACTACCAATTCGAAACTCGCCATATTCACCAATGAAGCATACAAGACATTTTTGGAAGGAATAGGTCACAGAGCTCCCACAACAACGGGCCCGGGCTTGTTAGGGTTCAACAACTTAGGATGTCTGACTGCCAAGAAGTACGGCATGTAGTCATCGCTGCAGTCGGCCATCTCATTCACCGGTTATCTTTCTGCTTCCCCAAGCACATGTTGTTGCCACTCGGAGTAGAAGTCCGTAACCCAGTCGAATTTGGCCGATTTGTAATTCAAAGGTTGGGTCCCGCACGAAGGCTCTAGTAACTTTAATGTGCACTTCGGTACAGTTTGAATGAAGCCAAACTGACAAAGTACTCGATCAGGCATGTAAGGCTCCGTGATTTCATAGCATGTGATAATACCATGAAATAAAGCTACTGGTTGCAGATGGCGGCTACTCTCACGTAAATTCCGGTATGGATGCCAAACTATATGTAGGAAAAAAGTTAAAAAAATAGTCAACAAATTAACAGAAAAAAAATAGTCAACAAATTAATAGCAAAAGGAATCTAACAAGTAATATGCTAACTACGCTACCTACTTACCTTTTCTGGCACAAAATTATCAAGTACATTTCGAATGGTTGCCAGTGTTTGATAATTTTTAGTTTCTAGCTGAGTTGGCCTTCATCGACACATTCTAGGAAGGTGGTTGCCATAGTTTGGGTTCTCCTCACCCCGCTTGAGCATCGGAAAGTGCTCATATATCCATGTCTATACAATTTTTAAATGAATAGTCAACAAATTAACAACAAAATTTTGTATATGAGATTAAAAGGTTAGAAATTTCCTTACATGGAGTAGAGTATGGCATCCAGTCATTGTCTTAGTACCAACACGGGTTGCTATATCAAGCTCACGGTAAAAATTGGCTAGTATACCGCTTTTCCCGGATATGTCTTTTACGTTATCCGCATCAGATAAGTTCAGAATATACCTAGCATGTATCGAGGTTCCGGACTTGTCCGGAATGCCGACGGATCCGAGTATGAAGAGGATGTACGCACGGGGCACCATGTCAACGGTTTCATCATCATCGACCTCCGTCTCTATGAAATTCTCTACCAAATATGACAGAGGAATTCCGTAGGACTTCTTGAAGCCTTGCAGGGTTGTAAAACTAGTATCCTCAACCCCAAGGTTCTCTGAGACAAAATCTACGATCTTGTCGTACCATTTAAAGGATTTCTCATCATTGAACATTTCCTTGGTCATGACCCGCCCTGTGACATTCAGGTATAGTATCTAATGGACGTCGTCAAGTGTAATCGTCAACTCCCCTGCTTGGAGATAAAATATGTTGGTCTCTAGATGCCATCTCTCCACGAAGGCGGTTATTGAGAGATTGTCCATCATCCTGTAGGCGTATCGAGCCAAATTCTGTAAGCCGTTCGGAATGATCTTGTTCTGGATGGCCTCCGCTAAACTGTCAAACTGTCAGCCCTCGGACTTCTTTCCGTGGCTCACGACCCTAAGCATACGAAAGCTCCTTTGTATGTCGAACAACAAGATAAAATTAGAATTATGAAATATATATTGTAAACTAAATGGAAGCTTACAAACATAATGTACATACTGGGTTCTTCCATTTTCATAAGCAATGTGGTTGTCAAAAGACAGTAACATTGAGCAACCGGGTGGACGGACAGGCTCCTGAGAAGGACCGAAACCGTCACGTGTGTGCAGTTGGCCAATAAGTACGTCGTCGTCATCGGAAGAAGATGGAGGACTAGGAGAGCTGGTTGCTTCGATCGAGTAGGGGAAGCCGGTGTCTTCGTCCGAGACCGGCTAGTCGCTCCAGTGACTTCGCTTTCTGGAAGCGGTTCAAAAAATTTTATTGGTCTCTCAAGAGGACGGCCCGTAGTGTGTTCCTTGCGCGCCGACACGGTGGGTCATTTTCTTTTGGGAGCGACAGCAGGACTACAAGACAACATACAGTTAGCAAATAATATTAAAAAAAAGACAGCATGACAACATAAAGTCCTACATTTATAGAGGACTGCATAAAGGCAAGCAGTCCTGCATTATTTCAGGACTGCAAGACCACTGGCAGTCCAGATTTACTGAAGGACTGTCAGCCTACCTGCAGTCCTAATTCATATTAGGACTGTCGGCTGCCTGACAGTCCTCCTTCACATTAGGACTGCCAGTGTGCCTGCAATCCTAATGTGGACGTCCGCGATTGTAGCGCCAGAACGACCAAAACGACACTTTGTCGTGTTCTAGGGTTAGGGTTTCACGGAAAATGAAGGGTTTGTCGTGTTCGAAAAATCTATTCATGAACCCTAAAGTATTCTAACCTATTTTACCAAAACTTTTTAGAAAATTAACAAATATTCTTTAAAATTGAAAAGAAAATATAACATAATTAGGGAAAACACGTACCTAGATTATCATGAGGGTTTGAGCTTGGATGCCATTGATTGAATTTGAAGAAATGTAGAAGAAATTTAGGGTTAGAATTCTTGGAATGGAGTTGTGGAGAAGAGAATATGATTTTAGGGTTTGGAATTTGGAAGAGAGAGAAGAAATGAGGAAATGAAGTGGAAGAAAGGGTTTGGGAGGGGGCTAACCCCGAGTAAAAAGATATGTGCCCTTATATATATATATATGTATATATATATATAGAGAGAGAGAGAGAGAGAGAGAGAATAAGGGAGGTGATGTGTCACCTTATGGGTGGTGGCTATATGTCATCCCCCATGCTATCATCATGCACCAAAAAGTGTGCAAGTACATGATGATAGCATGGAGGTAACATATAGCCACATCACCTCCCTTATTCTCTATAAATAGAGAATAAGGAAGGTGAGGTACCACCTTATGAGTTGGCTATGTGTCACATCACATGCTATCATCATGCACCAAAAAGTGTGCAAGTGCATGATGATAGGTGCATGATGATAGCATGAGGGGTGACACATAGCCACATCACCATGAGGTAGCACTTCACCTCCCTTATTCTCTATAGATAGATGTTGTTATAAGGGGTTTCAAAACCCTCCAAATTAAGTCGTGCGTCAACCATTTCATTTAAAGAAATTACGTAATATAATTTTAAACTTTTTCTTTCCCATAATCGAATACTATTTTTTTATATAACTGGGACACATCTATTAAGTGTTATAAAGCACACCAGTTCCAGATGGGTTTTTTTTTTGAAACTTCACTGTGAATATCATTAAGGAACAGAGTTCATGTCAAGAAGGACATGAGGAATAATACAAGAGGGGATATCTTCAAACGAAGATAGTATAAAGGAACTGTTGGATAACAAAGCATAAGAAGCAAAATGGTGAGCACTCTGGTTAGCGCTCCTGTGAACGAAAGAAAAACGCAGATTAATGTCAGACGTCAAAGCCTTCCTTGCATCTTTAATAGTATGGCGAACTCTCCAGAGAGGGATTGTATCAGTAAAATTGATCGCTTCAATCAAAGGCTTGCAATCTCCTTTAATTGTGACATCTCTTAGAAATTCAGTATTGCATATGTCAAGTGCAAGACTAATTCCCATAGCCTCTGCTTCTACAGGAATACCTCCAACTTCAGTCTTTGTAAGAGTTAGCTTGAAATGACCATGAGAATCACGTAGAAGAGCCCCTGCAGACATTTTCCCGTCCATATAGGCACCATCATAGTTGATCTTCCAGATATTAGGAGAAGGAGGAATCCAAGTGGAGGCATGCTTGTTCATGAGGGAAGTTGATGCCGTATCAGAAATGTTATTGATGCAGATGTCGAACTTCTTCTTTAAGCATATTGCATCTTTAGAGATACGTCTACCATTGATTGGATGATGATCGAATAAAAATTTGTTTCTGGCTTTCCAAATGCTCCAAATTTGATAGAAAAAAACTGAAATTTTATCTTGATCTCCTTCATTTAACAGAGTATTGATAATTGATGAAATAATAGAGCCTTCATTTATGATAGATGATATGTCTGGATGTTGTTGCCACGAGATATCTGTTAATGGGAAATGACTAAAGCAATGTCTAACCTCTAATGGCTCACACGAAAACTGACGGCGCTCCCTCGGCTGGTGATTCGAACAGGTAAGGGTATCTCTCCCTCATGTCCGACTCTCGCTCCCAGGTGGACTCTCCTGGCGAGTGTCTGCTCCATGCTACTCTGACCAAAGGGATAACCTTGTTCCTCAGCCTCTTCTGCCTACGGTCCAATATCTCCACTGGCTGCTCTGCAACTCTAAGGCTCGGTCCGATTTCCAGCTCCGAATGGTCCAGTATGTGTCTGGGGTCGGACACATACCTCCTCAGCTGAGACACATGGAAGACGTCGTGAACTCCTTCCAGGTTGGGTGGTAATGCAACTCTGTAGGCTACCTCTCCAATCCTGCCGAGCACCTCAAACGGGCCAATGTACCTGGGGCTCAACTTGTCCCTGCGGCCAAATCGGATCGTCCCTTTGGTAGGTGAAATCTTCACCAATACCATGTCTCTGACTACGAACTCCAGTAGTCTGCGGCTAGCATCTGCCCAGTGCTTCTGCCTGTCCTGAGCTACTCTGAGTCTATCCCTGATCATCCGGACCTTCTCAGCTGCCTCTATAATCATCTCTGGCCCAAGTATAACTCTGTCTCCTATATTATCCCAGAAGAGCGGTGTGCGGCATCGTCGTCCATACAGGGCCTCGAATGGTGACATACCGATGCTGGCTTGGTAGCTGTTGTTGTAAAAAAACTCTACCAAGTGCAGATGGCTCTTCCAAGATCCTCCAAAGTCTAATACGCAGGTCCTCAGCATATCCTCCAGTATCTGTATCGTCCTCTTTGACTGTCCATCTGTCTGTGGGTGGTACGCCGTACTGAAGTTGAGCCGGCTGCCCAGCTCCTCCTGCAAGCTCCTCCAGTACTGTGACGTGAACCTGCTGTCTCTGTCTGATACGATGCTCACTGGAACACCGTGCAAGCGAACTATCTGCTGCATATACAACTCTGCCAACTTTTCGATGGATAGCCCCACCTTGAAGGGTATGAAGTGAGCACACTTTGTCAGCCTGTCAACGATGACCCAAATGGCATTCTTCTCTCCTTGGGAACGAGGAAGTCATGAGACGAAGTCCATCGTAATATGCTCCCATTTCCACTCGGAAACGGGCAAAGGCTGTAACAGTCCAGCTGGTCTCTGATGCTCTGCCTTCACTGCTGACAAATGAGGCACCTCGAGATGAAATGTGATACATCTCTCTTCATTCCGTGCCACCAGAGATGTTCCCACAAGTCACGGTACATCTTGTTGGCACCGGTGTGAATGGAATACCTCGACTGATGCGCCTCCTGCAGGATCGCCTCTATCAGCTTACCCTTCGGCACGCATAGCCGGCTGCCATGCCTCAAGGATCCGTCCTCTCGAACTATGAAGTCGTCGAGCAGTCCAGCTAATGCTTGGTCTCTGAGTCGTCGAAGGCTCTCATCTGTCATCTGAGTTCCCTTGATCTGACCCATCAAATCTGACTGTATGTCTAGCGCTATCATCTGAATATCGGCTCATGGCAGAATCATCTCTATACCAAGCTTTTCCAGATCCTCTCGCAAATGTCTGTCCAATCTCATATACCATGCCATCGGGTGCCTACTCAGCGCATCTGCCACTACGTTTACCTTTCTGGGGTGGTACTGCAGATCAATGTCGAAGTCCTTCATCAACTCCAACCATCTGTGCTGCCTCATATTTAGCTCCTTTCGTGTAAAAACGTACTTCAAGCTTTTGTGGTCAGAGAAGATCTCCACGCGCTCTCTGTACAGATAATGTTTCTATAATTTCAGAGCAAATATCACTGCAGCTAACTCCAGGTCATGAGTAGGATAGTTCTTCTCATGAGTCCACAACTGCCTAGATGCATAGGCAATCACTTTTCCATGTTGTTGTAGAACACATCCTAGTCCCTTTCCTGAAGCATCGCTGTAGATACTGAAGCCTCCTGGTCCTGAAGGTAATACAAGAATTAGCGCAGTCGTCAGTCTCTTCTTCAGCTCATCAACCGTTGTCTGGAAAGCCTCTATCCAGATATACTCAGCGTCCTTCCGCGTCAGCTTCGTCATGGGCTCGGCTATCCTGGCAAAGTCCTGGACGAACTGTCACCCTCAATTCCCGTATTTCGTAGTTATACTCGTAGTTGGATTTTTAGCATGTATTTTATTTTTCTCGACTTACGAAATTTTGGGTTTTCTCGTATTTTGGGTTTCGCTCGGCTCGATTTTAGTTGGTTTGGTTGATTTGTAAACCCAATGGAACACCTTAGCTAACCTCCACCATCATTCCACCACAACCCACCCTCATTAAAACCCTACCTAACTTTCTCTCTCCTCATAACTTCCATTTATTTCTTCATCTTCTTCTTCCTTCCTCTACACAACACCCAACACCATAGGCAAGTGCACCTTGCCACCAAATAAGCACCCCATTTTATTTGTCCATTAACTAGATTAGGCCATGGTGAACAACATTAGAACTTGGCATTTTGTGATTTGGAGCTTCCATTTTTTTAGATCCAAGTTTTAACCATTTTCGGATTTTATTGGTTTTGATCTATTAAACTTAGATTTTTTTTCCTTGTTTTGAGGTTTCCATGTGGAAGAGAATTCAATTTTACACAAGTTAGAACTTTGAAAATCCAAATTTGGTTTTGTTTTGGCCAAGTTATGAAGATTGGAAGATTTTGGTGTTATTGGATTTCCTTCTCAGCTTGCTGGAGAAGATGATCCTCGGCCTGCGCTCTTTAGCGCAAGGTCGGACTGCACAATCCCCCCTCGGCCAGCGCTCTTTAGCGCTGGGCTGACCCGCGCAGGCGCTCCTTAGCTCTAGCGCAGTTCGACCCTGCGCACTTCGCTCCCTGCGCAACTCACCCCCTGCGCAACCCAACCCTAGCGCAATCTGACCCTAGCGCAGCTCACCCCTGCGCAGCTCGCTCCTAGCGTGCTTGAACCCTGCGCGCTTGACCCCCTGCGCAACTCAACCCCTGCGCAACCCGACCCCCTGCGCAACCTAATTACCCAGGGTAGGTTTGGTTTGTTTCCTTGGGCTTGGCTTCCCTTTTGTGAATTGGAATTTTAAGATCTTGTTCCACACAACACGACTATCTTGACCCAACACGACCTGGCACAATTTTTGGTGTTTTGCTTATGACTAGTACAGTTTTCGTGATTTCTGTGATTTATGATCCTAGTGCTTTTTGATCTTCTTGGTAGTGACCCGATGGGGTGCGCTCTTAACTTGTAACCTATGATTCCTAATTTAATCCTTGTAACTGGATAACTTGATAGTGGCCCGTGGCGGCACACTCCTGACTTGTAACTTGACTCGACTTGATGCTGTTGTGATAGCTAACTTGACTTGTATAATCCACTTTGACACCGTGGTTGTTCATTCTTGCTGCCTTGTGCAATCCACTTGTCTTGTCTTGCATCATGTCTAGGACGTGACTCCCTGGTTACCACGGTCAGGGATTCGCACTGAATATGAATTAGGCTAATGACTAGATCTAACTGTAGTTCATGGAGAATTTCCAGTCACAGGCAATCTCGTTATCTGGGCGCTTTAATAGACTTGTAGCTTGCCGACGAGTAGAGCACATTTCCAGCACACTGTCATGTGTTGCACCTCTAAGTCACCTAAGGGTATATCGTCTCCAGGGCGATGTACCCAACCATACTTCAACCCGCGGAAGGATAACTGGATAGTCTGCAGGGCTTGGGACTGCGAATTTCTCGTTTGAATCTTGTTAGTAACTAGGCTTGTGATAACCCTAGTTAGTTAAGTAGTAAGCCGTAGTAACTGCTTGGCCGTTGGTGAATGGATGGTGTCCAGCATTGTCTAAGTCTCGTCTGGTCCCAGTACCTGGTACTCCTGAGCATGATTGTTTTACTTATCCTTAACAATAAATGGGTAGAGACAAGGTGCTATTCAGGCGAAGGGTTACGACCACGGTCCTTGTTTGGTTCACGGGTTGTAACCTGGCTTCCAGAATGGTTCCACGTCCCTAGTCGTTTGTTGTCCTGTTTTACTCTTTATTACTTGTACTTTTCTTCTATTTCTCATGTTCTGATATGCTGGCTTTTGTTCTTATTTCGTGGCCTCCTTTGTGGCACTTGCTCTTTCTGGGGTTTTACTCAGCTGGTTTTGTGTGGCCAGATTTCAGAGCAGCTCCCGAAGATCTACCGAACCTCCAGTCTGATGGTGGCGACTAGAAGGAATCCGGGCTACGAGTGGGTTTTCCATTTTATTTCGCTCACTACATTGTAAAATTATTCTTTTGAGGCGTTTAGCCGACGAGCACTTGTTAGCTCGATGCACTTACTGTCTGCCTACGGGCTGTAACATGATTAACAAATCCTAGGGTTGATCATGTATAACTGAACTCTTGCTAGTCTTGACATTTTGTATGACTAATTTCATGATCATCCAATATGTAATATTTGGGACGCCTTTATTGTATATTTGGAGGTCTAACATCTTGTAACTATATTACTTGCTTGAGATTGAGACAATAGGCTTGTCCTTAAGAGACTGTTGGCTTGTAGTAAACCCTCATATCTAGACAGCCGTGATCATATAGTAAGATGAATCCCATTTCAATATGCGTAGCTGGCTATGTACGCCCCCGCTCTCCAGTATTCTGGTTCTGGGGCGTCACATGGTTTAAGTGGTGGCCCATACAGGTCTTGGCATTCAAGAATGTGAGGGTTTACCAAATAGATCACTACAAAAAATATCCTATAAGGCCACGAATTTTTTAGCAACGCAACAGTTTTCGTTGCTAATAAACAATTTCTGCAACGCATAATATGTTCGTTGCTAGAAACAAAATCTGGCAACGAACACTTTTACCGTTGCCATTTTTCGTTGCCAAAAATCGAAAATGAATAGACAACGATGTGGTCGTTGCTAAATCACCTATATTTTCTAATACTAAAATTAACAACGAATAATATCGTTGCTAATACGTTTTTATGTATAACCCATTTCTACGTTTTCGATTTTATACTAAAATTAACAAATTAATAGCTCACAGCTGGTTTATACGTTTTTATGTATAGTCAAAGAATAGAAAGTAAGGTTTTATTTTGGCCAAATTCTTGGCGGGTTTTGGAGGCAAACGTTGGCGGTTTTGGAGGCAAACGAAAAGTTGGGGGGAAACAAGTTCTTTTCGTTAGTATGTATAGCCAAAAAATTAATTTTGAGGCAAACGAAAAATTGGGGGGAACAAACCCTCTTCCGGCCATTGTCCCCCGACCCCGAGCCCTTCTTCCAGTTCTCACCCATCTCTTCCAGGCAGCGCACCATCTCTCCCATCTCTTCCCCGACCCCGAATCTCCTCTCCCTTCTCAAAGTTGCTGGCGGCGCACCTCCTGTCGACGGCGCATCTCCCAGTCGACGGTGCATCTCCCTATCTCTCTCAAGCAGGTGAAACCCTAGCTTTTTTTAAGAAAAAAATTCTAATTTTGGAAATTAGGGTTTGGATTGATTTGGTGGTAGTGGTGGAATTTTGGGAATATTGTAAGTTGTTGTTTCTTTGTTGGTGTAGGCTTAGAAGTAAACCCGTATGCAGGCCTCTTTGAATTTATGTAGACCTGAAGTAGTGTCTGATACTCATACTGCGTCATACTCCCCACATAGTCACACTGAAAGACAAACTGAAAGAGTTATCCAAGGCTAAATATATGGTGTTTCCAGAGCTGAGCTTGTTTCTATTTTACTTTGCCATAAATATTTGTATCTAATTTTGTATTTTGTTTTTCTATTGATGTATGATTTATTGACAACAAATCGATTCATGTAGTATAATTTTGGCAATTTTTTTCTTCTACATGAGTCATGACCCTCTCTCAACGAGATCTCCGGCGTGGTCTCTGTATTTACTTTGAAGACTCCTTTAATGGTGTCCACCCTAAGAAAACTGCTTTTTTGCTCACAAACTCTCTCAAGCCCATAGTACTTCAAGTCGACACAATCCTTTGCTAAATAAAATTAGGACATAAGAAGAGCCTTATAGATCTGGATCAATATCGGCTATTCTTTTTTGTTCAAGCCTTACTTCTGAATGACTCCCTTAATTGTCTCCATTTTTGTTCAAGACTTCTCTCATGCACTCAAAGACGACTTCAAGCCACAAGTCTTTGCCAACTGAAATTAGGGCACGAAGAGAGTCTCCGGAAACCCCCCAGCCATAAGCAATCTGGATCATCGACCGTTCTTTTTATACAGCCAACTCCGAGTCAACGTCGTATCAAAAAATTTATATTAAACCGAGGAACTAAACTTTGCCCCAAAAATATAACAAATATAACAAACACCGGCGTGTGGAAGATCTTCTCAGCATTGTGAACATCCCCCCTCTCCGCGTACTTCTCCATCATAGTTCAGTAGTGTTTGGATCATGCCATGAAGATAGTAGACATATTATGTATACTCATCTCAATTTTCTTAATCATTCTTACAGTTGTTTTATACTTGTTTGCATGTAACACTTGTTTTGTCTCTCAGTTCTGTTTTCTTCATACCTCATACAACTATAATACATGATTGTGAGACATATTGCATGTATAGAAATGTATGTATGACTGATTTATGTATTAACTGACTCGATACAAGAAGAATATAAACGGTATGCGTTAGGGTTTGCTATGCCTACAACCGGTTTACCTATTTCTCAGCTGACCTTGCCACATTAATTCTTCTATCGGATTATAGTTAGGACTTTGTTATGCCTACAACTGGTTTACAGCCGATTGATTTACAACCGCCATATGTCAGCTGTCCATTGAAAAAGGAGGAGACGGAGAGAGGCGGGGTCCGATGGGACCTTTGTAGCAGGAGAGGAGTGTTGGTTGTAAACTTAACATTATTGTTATAGTTACCTCAGTTAGAAATCTAACAGGATGGGACCAGACCCTGACTTGACTGATTGTGGCTGTCAATTACTACAATCAAATCACATGCCCCGTCCTTGCTAATGATAGGTACCATCCCCATCAAGAAAGCGTTGCAATGGTGCGGGTCTGGTCTTGGTCTCCTGATCATCTGGGTCAAGTCCCCACCATCGGCGTATCTCAATTTCAGATCAATCCAGTTCATGTAAAAGTTTATTTAGAGGACCACCCCCACACAATGTCTTCTTATTAAATATTTCTTAGACTTCTGATCCCCGCATGAAGCAGTGGTGCAAGTGGGTTTAAGTAGACCTGGTTTTTGGTTGGTCAGTAAGTTTTGACCATTGTCAAAAAAAAAACTTGGGTCTCCTTCCACAGCAAGAGCTCATTCCTCCATTATTAGGTAGTAGGTAGGTAGAACATGATTTCTTCTGCAAAATTTATCCTAATTAGTTTTGGAGTTTTTTGAATGTCCAACTTATTTACTCTATTTTTATTTATTTATTTATTTTTGAATTTATATTTGTACTTATTGTCTTAATTAGCCTCTTAAACTACTGATAAGTTGATATGTCATCTTGTAATGTTACTATTTTCTATTTGTGCTTATAATTGTTATCATATAGAGGGCTCACCCGGGCTGTAGCCCGGGCTTAAATACATATGAAAAGCTACTACTCTATATCATAGAAAAGCCATGGCTCAAGCGGTTAAGGGACTGTGTCTTAGTAAAAATGGGCCCTGGTTCAAATCTGATTGTGGTTGAGATTTTGTATCAGAGATGAAACTGAAGGGAGAGCCTGCTGAAAGTTGCCTATCTAATCTGTACTGTTTTGCTTAATATCTTCCTTAATTGTAGTGAACAATACGATAATGTACAAAAGATGACCACACAAAAAGAAAGAAAGATACGATGAACAACAATATTCTGCCTGCGCTATGCTGGGAATGCACATGCGAAAGAAATCTGATTATATTTCCTTCTTCTAACTGTAAAATTGTTGGATTCCACTTCGCTAATTATCAGAGTAATATTGCTACACACATTGTTAACTGTGCCACAATTATCAAATAAACCATGTTATATTTGGGTTGCAGACTCTTTTCATCACAATGACATGCAAGGGTGACAACAATCATGTTTGTGAAATAGATAATGCAATTGTTCCATCAATTTTATTCATTTGGACAAGCGTACAAACATATAGTGTTGTATGCATGTTTTTGTTTTTTCTGAGCAAATGTTAAAGGGTTTCAGGTGTGCTGCCTTAAAATATGACATAAGTTTCTTCTACATCATACTTGGTAATGCGTCTTCCTGGAGTATCGGAGGCTTCAACTTATGCTTGTTCTTTTCTGTTGTATACTCTAGTTCTTTAGTAATTTTTTTATGCATCATTTTAAATGTCATTCATGTATTTCACCATATGCTTTTTATTGTATTTAGGATCCAATAGCGTTCCTAAACGCAAGCGCGGCCCCTCACGTGGGCTTGCTTTAGCGAAGGCGATTGAGATTGGGAAGGGAGCTGTGCCAGTCGTTTGGACAGAAGAGGCGAACACACCAGTTGGAGCTGGCTCTAGTTTATGGAGTGGGGGGGTAAGTAAAATCCAGCGCCAGGTCGCACCTAAGACTGCAGCAAGTTGGAAAGAAATCAGTGAGGCTGATAAGATGCACATGCGATCACTCGTACTGGTAAAATATTTGTTTTATGCATCATTTTAAATGTCATTCATGTAGTTCACCATCAACACTTCATCGTGGCATGCTTGATTGGATCCCTTGGAGAGGTTACTTAATTTAAGGTTTGTTGACACCATAATATTTGTACTCTTTTTCAGGATACGTTTAAACTACCAGAAGATGACCCTCGTGTTGTTGATGCAATAGATACAGTACTTATGAATTCACACAGGCTATGGAGGCACAAGTATCACCGTCACTACTTGAAGTACAAAGATCAAGACGTGCTTAATCATCCTCATGAAGATGTCAGTTCAGATGAGTGGAAAATTCTATGTGAGAGGTATAGTGATCAAAATTGGCAGGTAAGAAATATTAATATCCTTGTAAATCGTGCATATAACAAATCTTTTTACTTAACTATTTGGTATACTATTAATTGGTCTTTAAATGCAGAAAATTAGTACTATCAATACTCAAAACAAGGCTAAATCAGCAATCAATCATGTCTCAGGTCCCAAATCATTTGCTCGGCGTCGCTATGAGTTGGTATATAGTGTTTGTAAATTTAATATCTTAAGATGTATCTTATAAATGTAATTATTGATAATTTTTTATCTTACCACCATGATTATTTTTTAAATGTAGCGTGACCATGAGACGGAGGAGCTTCCTGGAAGGGTGGACTTTTACAAGGACACTCATTTTTGTGAGAAGACTCAAACATGGGTTACTCCTCAGACACAAGAAAATTATGTAAGCAAGTTTGCTCAACTAAAGACTTTATATATTTAGATATAGTTTTGTAAATTATACAACTGCACCATCTATCTAGACTCTCAGTAAGTTGATGCTTTGTTTAGTAGAAGAAGATAAATTGAGATCGTTTCACTATTCAACATTATGTTATGAGGTCAAGAGTTAGAACTCAAGACAATAGACAAGTGTTTAAATAAGGAGTTGAGATTTTTGGGAAGCTTAAATTGACCTGCACATCCGATTTAGGAGGACAGGTGCTAATTGTGAAGTTGGTTACCAGACCTAAAATTTAAATTATGCCAGATTGTGTTTCGATTGAGCTCAGTAACAAATATGTCAGAAGGGGATTATATACGTTCAAAACCATTGCAAGCTTTTATGAGGTGGAATGAGTGGTCCTTCTTATTTGGTAGGAGTAGCATAAACTAATAAACTGACTAGTATTAGTTTTTTTGTTCTTTCTTCCTAACCCCGAGTTCTGTCGAATAGCATATGTTTATTAAGGGTTTCATATCATTAGTATAACCTTCTTCTCTTTATTTTAATCTGGTGATCTCGAGTTGGTAAAATTGATTTACACTGGTTAGAATTTGTCATGATCTAGATTAAGCTGAATGTATAGAAGCTACCATCATTGCAAATTACTTGTAATTAGCATTTTGAATATTCATAACATGATGCGACACGAGATTTACATGGTGAGACAGATACGATACTAGTTTGTGCGTATCTGTGTATATATATTTTGGGGTGTTCATATTGGCTTCACACATGACCAACATGGCCACAATATATATGGAGAAGGCAAGTGTATTCCCTAATTCCTAGATTCAGACCTGCACCAACAAGTCCCACCACCAACGCATTAAAAGTTGAAGAAGAATCATAAACTTGTGCATATCCTTGTTATCCAATACTTGGATACATTTAGATGTTCTGGGTATCTCATCAAAGGGATATCTTATGAGCTTCAACGTCGTAAATTATAATCCGTTGTCATTCGCCGAGTAATTATCTATTATAATCATCCCTGCAAGCACCCATGAGGTCTAGATGTCGATTTAGTTGTTATACCAGCATTCCTACACAATTTTCTAGTGTAGTTTAATCCTTGTCAGTAACTTCTATCTTAAATTATTTCCATGTATTAGTTCTCATACTGATACTAGTGTTTATGCATATAGAGATCCTAATCCCAGACAGTGTTGATTGCTTACTGATTCAAAAATATGTATGTTTGATTGCAAGTTGGAAAATATGTGAAAAATAAATTATTTCCACGAAATTGTTTTCCTAGGACAAAAATTCCATGAAATTTTGTCAGAAAAACTTGATTTGGTGATTGGTTATCATTAATTTTCACGAAAAATGTTATTTTTCATGAAAAATGATATTTTTCTATGGGTTGGACAAATTTAATTTTCCATCATTTTGAAGGAAAACATTAAAAAAAAGATTATTGGAAAATAACTTCATGGAAAATATAAACTATCTATCACTACAATTGGTGAAAAATATGTGATGAAATTATTTTCCATAGAAAAATTTTCCAATCAAACACAGGTAATAGCATTAGAAAAAGCAAAATAAATAAATAAATAAACTTTGATAAATCTAGAAGAGGTTTCTTTAGTTTTACCAAAAATGTTCCATCTGAATAACCATACCTGATTAATTAGTGAATCTATCAGTAACAGTCCTATTTCGTATGCCTCAGGGCTACGGTCTTTCATAAATTATTTATGCAGGTTTCTATGTTGATTATGGTATGCAATGACGCATGGTTTCTATAAAAATTATAACATAATGATTGCATATTTAATAGATAAGTTACCATATATGTGCTCAAAAAATTTCCTTAGAACATGAAATGAAAGAACCAAATCAAGATTAAATTCCAGCAGTTACGGTAATCTTTAGAAAGTGTATGCTTGCTTTGAGAATTTTTGACTAATTTCAAGAATCTTCGCAAAGTTTTGGGCCTTTCAGCATGAATTGAGTACTTTGGCCAGTTCTTGCCAACTTAAGCCAATTTTTTTGTTTTGGGCTGTAAGGGAAACATAACTTCCCAATAGTAGCTCGGCTGCTCGAGAAGTCATTGGTCAATACAAGTTGTATACATACTTTTTGTTGTTGGAATGTTTCATGTTTGTGTGCATATTTTAATTTCAGGAAAAGATGGTGGCAATTCAAGAGGAGGCAGGAACACAAGGCGCGACATTGACACAGGACGAAGTTGTTGAGAAAGTCTTAAAGCATCGATCAGGCTATGTCCAGGGTCTTGGTGCATATGCTTTGCCAACAACTACCTCTCGTTCCACTGCAACATCCAGAACATTGGAGACAGAGACTAGGCTAAGGGCCGAGATGATAGAGATGAAAGAAAGTTTTGATGCAGAACGAGTAGAGATGAAAAAGAAATTAGAGGAGTCCCTAGCTGCTACGGCGCGTATAGAGAAAATGTTTCAGATGTTTATGGAGCAAAGTTCTTATAGAGAAAACAATATCCCATCAGAGTGATTTCTTTTGGAGTTTGTAGAGATGTTTCATATTTTGTGGACCATGTTATAACATTTTATTATAACTTTTTGATCTAATTTGGAGATGAATGTGATCGTTGAGCTATTACATTTTGTTACTAAATTTTTTATGCATTTTATGTTTCAAATAGAATTTTGAATAAATGCATGAGTAAATTGATTCAAAACTATTATATGCATAAAACGATAGGTAAATTTTTGGCAACGACAATGAATCGTTACCATATATATTTGGCAACATGTTAGTACCGTTGCTAAGTCCAGTATATAACAACGACAACTGTGCGTCGTAAAAGACATATTTGGCAACGCATTTATATCGTTGCTAAATCTAGCATATAACAACGTACTTTTATTCGTTGCAAAAGAATTTCATTTGGCAACGGATTAACGTCGTTGCTAATATCTGCATATAACAACGACTTTTGCGCGTTGCAAAAGATATATTTGGCAACGCATTAATGTCGTTGCTAAACGTAGTTTTTAACAACGACAGATAAGCGTTGCAAAAGAAACCAACCTTTAGCAACGATAACTTTGTCCGAGAAGTTAGCAACGAGAAAATTAACCACGTTGCTAAATGTTACAGCTTTAGCAACGACTTGAGAAGTTCGTTGCTAATACTTTAGGTCACGAGCCTAAAACAACGGGTCGAACAACGACCACATTTCGTTGCTAAAAGGTTTAGCAACGATTTTTTCACTTTTAGCAACGATATTTTTCGCTGCTAAAAACCTGATTTCTTGTAGTGGATGTCTCAATCAGTACTCGTCCTTGATCTCCATTCATATCCTCTGAATCTCTGGATTCTTGCCCTAATCATGTGCTTGTATCGTTGATCTGTCCTGGTCCTTCCTTATTGTTTTTCTGTGTCGTTTTCTTCAGCGGCACTGTACCTGACCCCGCCGATCAGCTAGGTGGAGCACTTCCCGTAGACCAGCAGCAACCCGGAGATCAAGCCCAGCATTCTAGAGTAGCCTCCAGAGTTGTACCTACTGGAGGGGAGCCCCCAATTCAGCCCGTTCGACCTGCCGAGCCTGATGATGGCACCTTAGTAGGTCTCATCAGGACCTTGATAGCTTCTCAGGATCGTAGAGGAGACGCCTTGCACCAGGTAGTGGCAGATGCTTTGACCAGAGGTGGTCATCCAGGGAACAACACGGCCAACAGCTTCAAGCGCTTGAATCCCCCATTCTTCGACGGCAGCTAAGATGCGATTGCCGTGGACGCTTGGCTTCAGGATACCGAGGTGATTCTGGAAGCAGCTAGGACACCAGAGAATGAGAAGGTGGTGGTGGTACGCCTACAGTTGCTGGACTTGGCTCATAGTTGGTGGGCGGTGCAGGCCATGGGATTAGCGGCACCAGTCACTTGGGCGGTGTTTAGAGAAAGATTCCAGATGAAGTATTTTGATGTTGTAGCTCGGTACGACCTGCAGACGAGATTTACCAACTTGAAGTAAGGAGGCAGATCGGTCGACGGTTATGCATCTGAGTTTTCTAGACTCAGTAGGTTTGCCCCCACCTTGGTGACAACCAAGTTTGATAGGGCCCAGCGGTTCCAGCAGGGACTGTATTTGGAGATCTTGTTGGCAGTTGAGCAGTTCGAGCACCAGACGTTCGATGCAGTATTGAGAGCAGCTAGGAGGCACGAGTACACCTCCCAGAGGATCGTGGATAGGACCGATGGTAGGAAGCGATCCCACAATCAGATGCACCAATCATCAGCTCCAGCCCCGACAGCTAGGAGTTTGACCATTGGAACTCCGAGGCGGACGGCCTCGGTGACGTCAGTTTAGCATTCGACCCCGACGTACCCGCAGCAGCCGAAGCAGAAGCAGACTTCCGCGATGGGGTGTTCTTATTGCGGGAAGCCAGGGCACGTGGTGGCAGATTGTCGCCGGATGCAGGGATTGTGCCTGGCTTGTAGAGCGGCAGATCACAAGATAGGAGCCTGCCCGAATAGGGATAGTTAGTCCTCTTCCAACCTAACCAGTCCATCGGTTAGGGGACCAGCACCTATGCAGCAGCAGCAGTACCCGAGGCCATTGTTGCCCCAGGCCCAGGCATTTTATCAGCAGAACCAGCAGCAGTATACCCAAGCCCAAGTGCAGAACAGACAGAGAGGTTTCCAGCAGAGGGGACCTGCAGCCAGAGGACAAGGTCAGGCAATGATGATGGCTATGGAAGAAGAAGTTGCACCAGGTGAGGTAGTGGCAGGTACTATTCTCGTCAACTCCTCCCCAGCATTGGTATTATTTGATTCTGGTGCATCGCATTCATTCATGTCTGCACGATTCGCGACACGGATATGATTGGAGCCTGAGTCATTATCAGTGAGGCTCAATATACTTACTGGTAATGGTCTTGTGGGAGTAGATCGAGTGTTTTCCTCGTGTCGGATCGTAGTTAGCGATAGAGAGTTCCTCGCAAGATTTATAGAGTTCCCCATGGCAGACTATAATGTAGTCTTAGGCATGGATTGGTTGAGGAACTAGTATGCTAGGATAGACTGCCATATTGGCAGGGTTATCTTTAGTATTCCAGGAGAGCCAGAGTTTTCATTTTCCAGAGGCGCAGTGGAGCCATCTTCCCCGGTATTGCGGATGGCAGTGGCAGCAGTGCAGTTATTCCGGATAGTTGAAGAGTTTCCAGATGTCTTCCCAGAGGAACTTCCAGGGATGCCGCCAGAGCGGGAGATCGAGTTCACTATAGACTTGATCCCCGGAACAGCACCAGTATCAGAGCGAGTCTACAGGATGGCGCCTTCAGAGTTGGAGATTTTCTACAAGATGATTGAAGAACTCAGGACCAAGGGATTCATTCCTGCAAGTGGATCGCCTTGGGGAGCCCCGATGCTTCTTGTGAAAAAGAAGGATGGTACGTCCAGGTTATGTGTAGATTATCGTACCTTGAACTCAGTGACAATCAAGAACATATACCCTCTCCCAAGTATTGATGACTTGTTTGATCAACTCAAGGGGCTTCAGTGTTTTCGAAGATAGACTTGCGGTCAGGATACCACCAGATCAGAGTCAGAGAGCATGACATTCCAAAGATAGCGTTTAGATCGAGTTATGGGCATTGGGAGTTCCTTGTTATGCCCTTTGGAGCGACCAATGCGCCGACCGTCTTCATGGACCTCATGAATCGCATTTTCATGTCTTACTTGGATCAGTTCGTGGTCGTGTTCCTAGATGATATCCTGGTCTACAGCAAGAGCGAAGCAGAGCATGAGCAGCATCTCAGAATCGTCCTTTAGACGCTTAGAGAGCACCAGTTGTATTTCAAGTTCAGTAAATTCGAGTTCTGGCTCGATCGCATTTCGTACTTGGGTCACATCATTACCCGAGGAGGAGTGGAAGTAGATCCCCAGAAGATTGTGGCTATCGAGACATGGCCAGTACCTAGCTCAGTGGCAGAGGTTCGCAGCTTTCTTGGATTAGCCGGCTACTACCGACGATTTATTTCAGATTTTGCAAGGATTTCGGCGCCGATGACCCAGTTGACCCGCAAGGATGTGCAGTTTGCTTGGACAGCAGAGTGTGAGGAGTCATTTGAGAAGTTGAAGCGAGGTTTGATAACGGCTCCCATTCTCGCACTTTCAGATGGGACTGGAGGATTCACAGTTTATTACGACGCTTCAGGCAGAGGATTGGGGTGTGTCTTGATGCAGCATGGGAAGGTAATATCTTATGCATCACGTCAACTTTGTGATCATGAGAAGAATTATCCGACCCACGACTTGGAGCTGGCAGCAGTAGTGTTTGTACTTAAGCTTTGGCGGCACTACTTGTACGGAGATAGAGTGGAGATATTTACTGATCATAAGAGCCTGAAGTATATTTTCACCCAGAATGACCTTAATATGCGGCAGAGAAGATGGCTCGAGCTACTGGTAGACTACGATGTGGATTTGCAGTATCATCCAGGGAATGCCAATGTTGTAGCAGATGTATTGAGCAGGAGAGCCGGAGTTTATTTCCTAACAGCACAACCAGAGTTATTGGCAGATCTTCAGAAAATAGGAGTCGAAGTGGTTCTTCCTACCAACGTGGCATTGATGGCCAGTCTACAGGATCAGTCCAGCATAGTTGAGAGGATCCGGAGAGCGCAGTCAGCAGATTCCAAGCTTCAGTGACTTAGAGTAGAGTGTGAGGCAGGAAGAAGGCCAGAGTTATGTATCCATGAAGATGGTACACTTCGATATGGCACTCGTCTTTGTGTATCCAGTGGAGATATCAGACAAGAGGTCATGGCATAAGCTCACAGTTCACAGTATTCTATTCATCCCGGTAGCACGAAGATGTACCGTAATATTCGTCAGCATTTCTGGTAGAATGGCATGAAGAGGGAGATAGCCCGGTTTGTCTCTCGGTGTTTGGTTTGCCAGCAGGTTAAAGCTGAACATCAGAGGCCCGCTGGACTTCTTCAGCCCTTGCCGATTCCAGAATGGAAGTGGGAGCATGTGACCATGGATTTTGTGACTGGATTTCCTAGATCCCCAGCTGGTCGAGATGCTATTTGGGTTATAGTTGACAGGCTCACGAAGGTGGCTCATTTTCTCCCATTCAGAGTTGGGCAGTCTATGGCTCAGCTAGCAGAGATGTACCTCAGACAGATTGTCAGGCTTTACGGTGTGCCCGTCAGTATCACCTCGTACAGAGATTCAAGGTTTACGTCACACTTTTGGCGCAGCTTGTAAGAGAGTTTGGGAACTCACCTTCAGTTTAGCTCAGCTTGTCACCCGCAGACAGATGGTCAGTCAGAGCGCACGATCCAGACCCTTGAAGATATATTGAGATCTTGTACCCTTGACTTCGGTGGTTCGTGGGAGGATCAACTGCACCTGGTAGAATTCTCGTACAATAATAGTTTTCAAGCCAGTATTCAGATGGCTCCGTTCGACGCACTGTATGGTAGGAAGTGCAGATCCCCGCTAGCATGGGATGATGTTGGGGAGAGACAGATGCTTGGTCCAGAGATGATTGCCCAGACAGTGGAAGTGGTCAGAAGGATCAGAGATCGTCTTCGGGTGGCCCAAGATCGCCAGCGGCATTGGGCCGATGCTTATCGACGTCCCTTAGAGTTTGCTGTCGGCGACCATGTATTCCTTAGGATCTCGCCTAACCGCGGCGTCATTCGCTCTGGCGTACGGGGAAAACTTAGTCCTAGGTATATAGGGTCGTTCGATATCCTGGAGCGAGTAGGAGATGTATCCTATCGTCTCGCTCTTCCACCGTCGCTAAGTGAGGTGCATGATATATTCTATGTGTCCCATTTACGATGGTACATCCCGGACCCGAGCCATATCCTAGACCATTCGGAACTGGTTGTTGGTACCAACCTTTCGTATGAGGAGAGGCCCGTGTCTATATTGGATCGGAGGGAGAAGACGCTCAAGAACAAGATTATTAGCTTAGTCCGTGTTGCTTGGGGTCATCACTCTCTAGGTGAGTCAACGTGGGAGCGTGAGGACGACATCCGATCGCGATATCCCTACTTGTTTGACTCGTAAGGTAAAATGTCTTCCTTATGCCTTATGTTTTTCATTCCTTGATTGCATGTATGATTGTATGATTGAACTGCTTAGTGTAGTTGTTGGTGCTTAGTGTAGCTTGCCGTGGCAATCTCTAGCTCCTTAATTAAATTCCGAGGACGGAATTCTTTTAAGGTGGGTAGAGTTGTCACCCTCATTTTTTGTATTTCGTAGTTATACTCGTAGTTGGATTTTTGGCATGTATTTTATTTTTCTCGACTTACGAAATTTTGGGTTTTCTCATATTTTGGGTTTCGGCTCGGCTCGATTTTAGTTGGTTTGGTTGGTTTGGTTAATTTTTAAACCCAATGGAACACCTTAGCTAACCTCCACCATCATTCCACCACAACCCACCCTCATTAAAACTCCACCTAACTTTCTCTCTCCTCATAACTTCCATTTATTTCTTCATCTTTTTCTTCCTTCCTCCACACAACACCCAACACCATAGGCAAGTGCAGCTTGCCACCAAATAATCACCCCATTTTATTTGTCTATTAGCTAGATTAGGCCATGGTGAACAACATTAGAACTTGGCATTTTATGATTTGGAGCTTCCATTTTTCTAGATCTAAGTTTTAACCATTTTTAGATTTTATTGGTTTTGATCTATTAAACTTAGATTTTTTCTTGTTTTGAGGTTTCCATGTGGAAGAGAATTCAATTTTACACAAGTTAGAACTTTAAAAATCCAAATTAGGTTTTGTTTTGGCCAAGTTATGAAGATTGGAAGATTTTGGTGTTCTTGGATTTCCTTTTCAACTTGCTGGAGAAGATGATCCTCGGCCTGCGCTCTTCAGCGCAAGGCCGGATTGCGCAACCCCCCTCGGCCAGCGCTCTTTAGCGCTGGGCTGACCCGTGCAGGCGCTCCTTAGCTCTAGCGCACTTCGCTCCCAGCTTAGTTCGACCCTGCGCACTTCGCTCCCTGCGCAGCTCACCCCCTGCGCAACCCAACCCTAGCGCAATCTGACCCTAGCGCGGCTCGCTCCTAGCGCGCTTGACCCCCTGCGCAACTCAACCCCTGCGCAACCCGACCCCCTGTGCAACCTAATTCCCCAGGGTAGGTTTGGTTTGTTTTCTTGGGCTTGGCTTCCCTTTTGTGAATTGGAATTTTGAGATCATGTTCCACACAACACGACTATCTTGACCCAACACGACCTGGCACAGTTTTTGGTGTTTTGCTTATGACTAGTACGATTTTCGTGATTTCTGTGATTTATGATCCTAGTGCTTTCTGATCTTCTTGGTAGTGACCCGATGGGGTGCGCTCTTAACTTGTAACCTGTGATTCCTAATTTAATCCTTGTAACTGGATAACTTGATAGTGGCCCGTGGCGGCGCACTCCTGACTTGTAACTTGACTCGACTTGATGCTGTTGTGATGGCTAACTTGACTTGTATAATCCACTTTGACACCGTGGTTGTTCATTCTTACTGCCTTGTGCAATCCACTTGTCTTATCTTGCATCATGTCTAGGACGTGACTCCCTGGTTACCACGGTCAGGGATTCGCACTGAATATGAATTAGGCTAATGACTAGATCTAACTGTAGTTCATGGAGAATTTCCAGTCACAGGCAATCTCGTTATCTGGGCGCTTTAATGGACTTGTAACTTGCCGACGAGTAGAGCACATTTCCAGCACACTGTCATGTGTTGCACCTCTAAGTCACCTAAGGGTATATCGTCTCCAGGGCGATGTACCCAACCATACTTCAACCCGCGGAAGGATAACTGGATAGTCTGCAAGGCTTGGGACTACGAATTTCTCGTTTGAATCTTGTTAGTAACTAGGCTTGTGATAACCCTAGTTAGTTAAGTAGTAAGCCGTAGTAACTGCTTGGCCGTTGGTGAATGGATGGTGTCCAGCATTGTCTAAGTCTCGTCTGGTCCCAGTACCTGGTACTCCTGAGCATGATTGTTTTACTTATCCTTAACAATAAATGGGTAGAGACAAGGTGCTATTCAGGCGAAGGGTTACGACCACGGTCCTTGTTTGGTTCACGGATTGTAACCTGGCTTCCAGAATGGTTCCACGTCCCTAGTCGTTTATTGTCCTGTTTTACTCTTTATTACTTGTACTTTTCTTCTATTTCTCATGTTCTGATATGCTGGCTTTTGTTCTTATTTCGTGGCCTCCTTTGTGGCACTTGCTCTTTCTGGGGTTTGACCCAGCTGATTTTGTGTGGCCTGAAACAAGACAAGATAGACAAGTTTGACAATACGCAGCGGAACGTATCGCAGATAATTGAAGCAGCAGCGGACATATTTCAGAATACAAGTATTGAACACAATGGTAACAAGAACATTTCTCTTTATTGATTTCATTTGAACAGATTACAATGCTCTCGATTCTCTCTGATACAATATTACATTCTCTCAGAACATTACAGATTACAATGATCCCGTTCCCATACATTACATCCTTTTATATACAAAACCAAACTCTTGCACAGATGTCATCTCTTGGCATCTCTTCTGATTTCTGGCTCCTGAGGATGAGGCACAGGCTATCGCTTCGGGCTATCCTTTTCGATGCAAGGTGCACCTGCATGCAGACTGATGATGGGTCAGTATATCAGCATACTGGTGAATGATGTGAACAAAGGAGCTACATTTTTCTGAAACGATCACTGTTCATTTAGTGAGAAAACATTTTCTTGTGATGTGATCTTGCTACTCTTTACCTAGATTTATTTCATGAATGCATTAGTCAGTTTACATTCTTTTGAAAACACATCTTTGAAAAGCCACAATCATTTCCATCTTAGCCGCTGTGCCTCCCACGGGTTCAGCTCGTCGCTAACCGCTGTGACTCGCATGGGTTCAGCTCGTCGCTAGCCGCTGTGACGCTCTTGGGTTCAGCTCGTCGCTAACCGCTGTGACTCTCATGGGTTCAGCTTGTCGCTAGCCGCTGTGACTCTCTAGGGTTCAGCTCGTCACTAAGTGGATTCCCCAATGCGCATGCGATATCAAATGAATCATGCATAAATCGAGCAAGTCATAAACAATTCCATCTTCTTTTCAGGCAGGATACAGATCTCTTTTCTTAGCAGACAAGGGCAGGTTCTCTTTTAAGCATACTCAAGATTACAGTCTTGTTATTAACAAAAGCACTCAATCAAAAACTCAGATTCTTAAGGCGTAAGCGAATCATAAAATGAGTCTTTGTCCACTCACCCAGATTAATCGTCTTCTGTTGCAGAGCCAGCAATCCGATCTTTCTGTTTATCTAGTGCCTTCGCGGAGCGGGGCACTACATAATTACCCACCGAAAAGAAGTTTCGTCCTCGAAACTTAAGGAGAAACTTACGATATCCTTAGCAGCGATAGTCCTCATCCTTCACCATCATAAAATATTTACGGACTTTTTGTATGGAACGTTCATCTCATTATTGATATCGAGTAGGCAACAGAATTTCAATCAGAAGACATGTACAAATTCAATTGAATCAAAATGGGCCAGAGGATCGTGTTGCTTTGATACCATTCTGTCACGCCCCGATCCCGCAGAGTCCTTTTCGTCCTCGCTTCGGGCTCTTTGGGACCGTTCGTCCTCGCTAAGGCGTGATGCCGTGCAAGCCTAAGTTGCGCTTGCACAAGGCCAAGACCTGAAACAAGACAAGATAGACAAGTTTGACAATACGCAGCGGAACGTATCGCAGATAATTGAAGCAGCAGCGGACATATTTCAGAATACAAGTATTGAACACAATGGTAACAAGAACATTTCTCTTTATTGATTTCATTTGAACAGATTACAATGCTCTCAATTCTCTCTGATACAATATTACATTCTCTCAGAACATTACAGATTACAATGATCCCGTTCCCATACATTACATCCTTTTATATACAAAACCAAACTCTTGCACAGATGTCATCTCTTGGCATCTCTTCTGATTTCTGGCTCCTGAGGATGAGGCACAGGCTATCGCTTCGGGCTATCCTTTTCGATGCAAGGTGCACCTGCATGCAGACTGATGATGGGTCAGTATATCAGCATACTGGTGAATGATGTGAACAAAGGAGCTACATTTTTCTGAAACGATCACTGTTCATTTAGTGAGAAAACATTTTCTTGTGATGTGATCTTGCTACTCTTTACCTAGATTCATTTCATGAATGCATTAGTCAGTTTACATTCTTTTGAAAACACATCTTTGAAAAGCCACAATCATTTCCATCTTAGTCGCTGTGCCTCCCACGGGTTCAGCTCGTCGCTAACCGCTGTGACTCGCATGGGTTCAGCTCGTCGCTAGCCGCTGTGACGCTCTTGGGTTCAGCTCGTCGCTAACCGCTGTGACTCTCATGGGTTCAGCTTGTCGCTAGCCGCTGTGACTCTCTAGGGTTCAGCTCGTCACTAAGTGGATTCCCCAATGCGCATGCGATATCAAATGAATCATGCATAAATCGAGCAAGTCATAAACAATTCCATCTTCTTTTCAGGCAGGATACAGATCTCTTTTCTAAGCAGACAAGGGCAGGTTCTCTTTTAAGCATACTCAAGATTACAGTCTTGTTATTAACAAAAGCACTCAATCAAAAACTCAGATTCTTAAGGCGTAAGCGAATCATAAAATGAGTCTTTGTCCACTCACCCAGATTAATCGTCTTCTGTTGCAGAGCCAGCAATCCGATCTTTCTGTTTATCTAGTGCCTTCGCGGAGCGGGGCACTACAGCCGCGCCACCCATGGATCCCAGGCGACCCTGCCCCGACCCCGTGCGGTGCCACAGCCATCGCCGGCCGGCGGCCGGAGGCCGCGCGTGTGCGGCCAGCGCGCACAATGCGCGGTGTTGACAGACAGCAGCAGCGGCAGAAATCGGAAACTTTCGAGGTAAATTTCTTCCACCTCGTTAAACTATTTTTCGACCTACAAAGTCCTACGTGTAGACAACATATACGGCTATCAATCCCTTCAAATAGTTTCCCTTAAATCGTACGATGTGCGACGATAATCGAGTTCAAAAACTGAAAAAAGATTAGTTTTATGAAATATTGAAACAGGGGACTAAACAGTTTTCACACCTATTTGGAAGGCCGTTCTTGGTCGAACCATTGAGAAATCTAGGAAACCAATTAACAACAGTCCTAGACAACCTATAGGGCACTGAAACCCAGTTTACGAAAATCGAAATCATCTACTAATCGTCGAGAAACCGAATCCCGAACTTTGACGAAAACCTGTTTTAAAAACATGAAAATTCATCCATACGACGTGCGTTCCGCCAATTCGTTCGACGTGGTCGCGCATGTAAGCATCGAAAGCTGCGTAACAGCTTCATGGTCGTGTGGGCTTTGACGGAATTTAAATTGGTCGTGTGTGCGCGACGAATTTGATACGTATCCATCAAAATTCTCCGTATCGGCCACTTTACAAATTTTCCAATTACTTTGTGCACGCTCGTCAGATGGAGACGAAACTTGCGCCAACAGGACCGTATCATTTTTCTGGTACTGTATGCCAAGTTTGGTCCAATTCTGAGACAGTCGAATCGGACGCCGTTTTGCGGGCCCCACGGTCCGACTCAACGGGCAATTTTGTGCACGGCCCGTCGGAATCCAACTCTGGACATACGGTTGGGTTCGTATCAGAAAACCAGATCCGTAGACATGTAGTTTGACAACTTTAGAGGCCATTGACTCTGGCACTCTTTTCGGTGCAAAGCGAGTCCAACGGCGGACATCGTTTTTGCCCGAAATTACCGTTTTGCCCCTGTGTCCAGAATTGGACTTAAGGACAGGCAATCCTAGCTAATTTGACTATTCTGAAAACATTGGTACTGTTTATTTCAGCATCTGGAGACTTCTGCATGTGTTGACTGATTGTGGCTCTTGAGTGGTATAGTATTATTGGTTTCTCCAGCTAAGGACCTCAGGCAAGTGCACTTTTTGATTATTTTTCGATTCATAGTAGTCTTCTTATTTCATGTCTATACATATATCTTGCTGCTTGTTGACACGCTCGTCACACGGAGTAGTCGGGAGGGGAAATATCTTAGTAAACATATGAACTACCCAGAACTATCCCATTGTCTATTCGTGAATAATAGCACCTGTACACGACACGTGCAGGTGCCAGATTTACCCCCTAGCCGTTCACATGTCGAAACGGATATTTCACACCACATAGGGAGATGTCTTTTTATTTTTCCTTTATTTCTCTATCGTGCTATGTCATCAGTTATCTTCCAGTTTGATATCTCATATGTCATTTTCATGTCTTGTTAATTCTATTGTGTTTTGCATTGCCGTCAGTTTGTGTACTTGTTTAATTCCTGACTGGAAACCAACATTTTTCAGGTTTAGCCATGATCACTCTTAGCACTGGGAAGATTTGGGTATGCTAAGGACAACCTAGAAATAGATAGCAGTTGTGCTCAATCTTATTAATTGTAAAACGTTGTATTTTCTTTTAAATATAAATGTTGTAACTGTTGTAATAAATTTAGAAATGTCAATGAGCAGCAAATGTTATTTTCTTGAACATTTATTTCTTGCGGGCTTGACAACGTTCTACCGTCGACTCTGCGGCGTAGGCTGGCTTGGACACGTCTCGTATCCGAAAAGCGGGTGCGGGTCGTGACAAGTTTTTGTGGTGGCCCATACAGGTCAGTTTTCGTAAAAGATTGTGAACTCGTGGTAGTACCATATTAGTCGTACTACTGCGAGCCTGCGACTAAGAAATATTCATTCACAATTAGGATTAAAATGATTTAAGATAATGACTAGGACTAGGAGTCCCTTGTTCAAATTGACCGTTGGGTAGTTAAGGTTATTAGATAGGCCATGCAATTTAGATAACTTGCTAGATCCCTATAGGTACACTATTACTTTTGATATGACATTATGATCCAATGTGGATCCACTATTCACTGGTAGGTTAGGCTTATCTATAATTAAGGCTTTAATCTTGATAAAGTGTTCGATTTTCTTTTGCTCTATTTAGATGCAAACCTTATATCATAAATTAGAATTGCCTATTTAAACTCTATTTTGATGTAAAGAATTAGTTTGTAATTTCTGAATTTGTTATTTATACACGAATTTTGAGGTAGATTGATTCGAGAT
Source organism: Iris pallida (assembly GCA_029216955.1). Taxonomy (NCBI): domain Eukaryota; kingdom Viridiplantae; phylum Streptophyta; class Magnoliopsida; order Asparagales; family Iridaceae; genus Iris; species Iris pallida. The sequence goes on along the minus strand of JANAVB010037220.1, from coordinate 659,158 downwards.
TTTCCCTCAACCATTGAAATGTATGTGAGATAGATACTAGAATGTTTGTATTGCTTTCGTCTTTAGTTATTTTCTCCATGTTTTATTTTAAGTTTTGTGACTGATAGGACAAGTACCTACACTTTATTTTTAGTCAACTTTTTGAATCTCTAAAAACTCATGAATTCTTACGGATATAGTTAAAGGAATGGTAGTTAACTAATAATGGTTAGACAGCAGTGCACTGTCGTCAATTATTTGAGAGTGGAGAATGTGGGTTCACTGCAGCCAGCAGCGCACTGCGAGGCACAACCCACAGAATAAAAATCATTTCGAAGAATCATAATCTATGGAATATTGCTAAAACTATGTTCTCGATGACCTCTTTAGACCTTAGATACCCTTGTGTCAATATAGGGAAGAGAACCTGATAGCTTATCACACCTGAATCAAGGAACCAAGGGTTGCCACAGCCATAGTACACAGGTAAGGCAAAATTCTCGGTGAAATGACTTCAGACGTGATTACGAGTTTAGGATACCATAGAGAATAGAAAGATGTCCGGTGTGACCCTAAGATCCAAAACCAATACTAAGGTAAGTTCTGTAAGTTGAGTAGCATGTCTCCCAACCTAGCATTATGTGGTCCTTGTGATCTATTGACAAGGTAATTGACCGACACTAATAAGTTACCTAGAATATAGAATCTAGAGTCCTATAACCCATTAGTCGACCAAGGTCTTATGGATAAAGAAGATTGTAGGAAGACTGTATAAATAATAACACCCAGGTAAGATTTTGATTCTCTCAAAACTCGAACTTCTTATTTTCCTTCTTCCAAAATCTCGTATAATCGTATTTTGACTATCTTGACCAACGCTGCTATTACAGCCTAGTTTTTGCAAGCTTACTCATTTATCGAGCTTGACTCAAGACATATGTTTATTGGGGACGCCCGCTAACATATTGTCTAATCAGAATCATTGTATTACGGTCTGATCAACCATGATGCATTTGGTTCGCTCTCCCTCAGATTAACCTACGTGGATTGAGATGTAGATGTCTCCAGGATCTCATCCGCGACTGCTTTGACAATTCCTCTTGAATTATACATCCGCCTTTGAATCACGTAATTGTGTTCAGTGATATCTCCCTTGAACCCTATTGTGTGGTCTTTCACTGATTTGGAAAGACGCAAGCTTATAATTGGTAGAGGGATATAGGGTATCCCCATGGCTATGATGGTTGTATACGCAAGTGTAGCTACCATCAGCCAGCCCTGTGACAGGAACCTTGCCTTGAGTTACTCGTTCTCCTCTCGACCCTCAAGCTACTATCAAAATCCTTCTAACCTCATTATTCATAAAACCATGTCCTAACTTCTAAGGTGGGTAGACCATAAGCCTTCTAAAATTTTGGGGTATACAAGGATTACCGATTGATTAGAATAATTTTCCACTAGGATGATAATTAGTGCCCCATGGACTCCCGCTTTTCATTTAAATCATTTTGTGTCCCCGGCCGTGCCATTAGTATTCGGAGAACGAGATCAGCTGTTACCTTCCAACAAATTTCACATATAAAATCTAGACGAGTCCACCTTCATCTAGGTATATCATGTCCCACTCAGACCCATCTCCTTGTACTCTATGTTTACGGTACGACTTTCAGGTAAAAAGGACTAGCTATAACCCTTACCATAGTACCGGTAAACTTCCCGATTTCCACTAGAGCCTCAACTTTGACTCAATTCCTGCGACCCAATATATGGTTGTGACATACTCAAAGCCCACTAAGCACATGCCACTAGTGTGACACCCAATTGAGATCTCATGTGCTACTTAAACACAAAAGTCACGGAAGTCATATTTTGAGCTGTAGGGACCTAGCTAACCAACCTGACTAGCAACTAGCTCAACCCCTTGGGTAGAAACCTATTCTAGGGTACCCTAACCTAGTAGAAATGGTTTTATCATTGGGATTTTGTCCAGCCAATATAGATTAAAATTCAAGGTTCATCCAACCAACGGGTGGTGTCCAAATAGAGAACCCATCAAGACCACAAACTTGATTTCTCAAATTCTGTTCCATTATGGAACCTTGTTTCAACTAGAACTTCGAGAACGAGACTTCTGTATTGCACGGATCACAGGCCACTCTAAGTAACGAGGGGCTCTTCGACGTAGCAAGTGACTGAACTAGAGTAGCCAATCTAGCGAATAAGACTATAGGTTCATAAATACTCTTTTCTATCTGTATTATTGTATATTCTCTACCGTTCTTGAAACTTCATTTTGCTCTTAATTATTCTTCCTTATTTTTTTTCCTGTCCTTCCCATTTCGGGGTGACGAATGATCGTGTTGTCTAGAATTCATCAGAGATTCTTAAGTTATATTAGAATATTGTTTGATTTTGAATACTTGGTTGTTTGATAGATATGTGGGAATATAGATGTCATATGTCTTAGATATCTAAGGATAATGACTCTAGCAACTTGATGGAAGGTTATAAAGTTTTTTTTAGTGACATACCCTTGAAGGAGTAGCGTGACCAAAGGTGGATAGAAACCCTCGAGGTTTCATAATTACAAATGGCTAGAGAGGGCTATAAAATATTTTTAGAGAAGTTAAATTTGAGAAGATTAAGGTAATAGTCGATTTTGATTTTTTAAGGAATAGTTATGAATTAGAATTTCGAAGACGAAGTTATTTTAAGGTGGGTAGATTTGTAGCTCCCGTTCCCGGAATTTTGAAATATATTTTTATTTATTTATCTGATTTAAATGGTAATTTTAGAATTTTATAAATAATTAAATAGTTAATTATTACGGTAGATGACTTTAGCCATGGTTGAGTTTTGAAGTACCAAACGACTAGGAATCATGGCACGGATAGTGCAGTGGCGTGCTTTGACTAGTGTTTAGCCATGGTAGGGGAATACCGAGCCATAGGAGTGTCCTAACTAGGAAAACCAGGCCAAGTTGCGACTTAACCCGTACAGAAGTTTTATTTATTATTTAATTATATTATTGAGTTTTCGGGAACCCGGTTGTACCGAACCTGTCCAGATTGGACCCAAGTCAAATCCAAGCCAATGTAGGCATGTAGTGAGACCCAATACGGCCATGTAGACATATTTTATATGTGTACAATTATTTCCTAAATTATTCTAGGTATTGATGTGCATTTTTAGTTATTTAAATTAATTGTACAAAAGTTGGTATTTTTATTATTAAATATTGTTTTTCAATATTGGTATAATTTCTGGACCCGGATAAGGGTGAGTAGTATGGATTCACCAACCCACCAGTTAAGTATTATTTTATTATTTGTGGTGATTAGATAAATATAATTATTACTATTAGATATTATTATTATTGGTTAATTAAGTATTTATTGATATATATATATATATATATATATATATATATATATATATATATATATATATATATATATATATATATATATATATATATTTTTATATATATATATATATATACGAGGTATATATAAACGAAGGGGTGTATTATATATAAATATATATTATAAATATATGTATATGAGTGTATATATATTATTGTATATGTGTGTATACAGATATAAATATTATATGTGTGTAAATATGTGCATATATGTATATATATATATATATATATATATATATATATATATATATATATATATATATATATATATATATATATATATATATATATATATTTTGTACATATATGTGCATATATGTATATATATATATATATATATATATATATATATATATATATATATATATATATATAAATATTATATGTGTGTAAATATGTGCATATATGTATATATATATATATATATATATATATATATATATATATATATATATATATATATATATATATATATATATATATATATATATATATATATATATATTTTGTACATATATGTGCATATATGTATATATATATATATATATATATATATATATATATATATATATATATATATATATATATATATATATATAATATATATATATATATATATATATATATATATATATATATATATATATATATATATATATATATATATACATATATGCACATATATGTACAAAATATATATATATATATATATATATATATATATATATATATATATATATATATATATGCTAATATAGAAATAGAAAAAAAAAAAGAATAAATACATGTGTGTATGTGTAATTATATATAAATATATATTATAAATAATATGTAAATATGTGAAGGTATGTATGTATATAAAAGAATATATACATAGATATGTATATATCTATTTAGTTTTATATATATATATATATATATATATATATATATATATATATATATATAAAGAGAAATAGAAAAAAAAAGAGCAGTTCCAGCCCAAAGACCCGAGCCCCACAGCCCGGCCCAGCTGCTCCACAGCCCGAGCTCCTAAGTCGAACGATTAACAGGACCCCCCTGTTCTGTTGATAGCCGATTGAGTATTTAAACGCGGGAGGAGATTATTAGCAAAACCCAAAACCCTAGCCTCGTCTAACCCCAGGACACCGCCGCGCCACCCATGGATCCCAGGCGACCCTGCCCCGACCCCGTGCGGCGCCACAGCCACCGGGCCGGCGGCCGGAGGCCGCGCGCGCGCGGCCAGCGCGCACAATACGTGGTGTTGACAGACAGCAGCAGCGGCAAAAATTGGAAACTTTCGAGGTAAATTTCTTCCACCTCGTTCAACTATTTTTCGACCTACAAAGTCCTACGTGTAGACAACATATACGGCTATCAATCCCTTCAAATAGTTTCCCTTAAATCGTACTATGTGTGACGATAATCGAGTTCAAAAATCGGAAAAAGATTAGTTTTATGAAATATTGAAACAGGGGACTAAACAGTTTTCACACCTATTTGGAAGGTCGTTCTTGGTCGAACCATTGAGAAATCTAGGAAATAAATTAACAACAGTCCTAGACAACCTATAGGGCACTGAAACCCAGTTTACGGAAATCAAAATCATCGACTAATCGTCGAGAAACCGAATCCCGAACTTTGACGAAAACCTGTTTTAAAAACATAAAAATTCATCCACACGACGTGCGTCCTGCCAATCCGGGCGACGTGGTCGTGCACCGTAAGCATCGAAAGCTGTGTAACAGCTTCGTGGTCATGTGGACTTTGACGGAATTCAAATTGGTCGCGTGTGCGCGACAAATTTGATGCGTATCCGTCAAAATTTCCCGTATCGGCCACTTTGCAAATTTTCTAATTACTTTGTGCACGCTCGTCAGATCGAGACAAAACTTGCACCAACAGGACCGTATCATTTTTTTGGTCCTGTATGCCAAGTTTGGTCCAATTCTGAGACAGTCGAATCGGACACCGTTTTGCGGGCCCCACGGTCCGACTCAACGGACGATTTTGTGCACGGCCCGCCGGAATCCAACTCTGGACATACGGTTATGTTCGTATCGGAAAACCGAATCCGTAGACATGTAGTTTGACAACTTTAGAGACCATTAACTCTGGCACATTTTTCGGTGCAAAGCGAGTCCAACGACGGACATCGTTTTTGTCCGAAATTACCGTTTTACCCCTGTGTCCAGAATTGGACTTAAGGATAGGCAATCCAAGCTAATTTGACTATTCTGAGAACGTTGGTACTGTTTATTTCAGCATCTGGAGACTTCTGCATGTGTTGACTGATTGTGGCTCTTGAGTGGTATAGTATTATTGGTTTCTCCAGCTAAGGACCTCAGGCAAGTGCACTTTCTGATTGTTTTTCGATTCATAGTAGTCATCTCATTTTATGTCTATACATATATCTTGCTACTTGTTGACACGCTCGTCACACGGAGTAGTCGGGAGGAGAAATATCTTAGTAAACATGTGAACTACCCAGAACTATCTCATTGTCTATTCGTGAATAATAGCACCTGTACGCGACACGTGCAGGTGCCGAATTTACCCCCTAGCTGTTCACATGTCGAAACGGATATTTCATACCACATAGGCAGATATCTTTTTATTTTTCCTTTATTTCTCTATCGTGCTATGTCAACTGTTATCTTCCAGTTTGATATCTCATATGTTATTTTCATGTCTTGTTAATTCTATTGTATTTTGCATTGCCGTCGGTTTGTGTACTTGTTCCATTCCTGACTGAAAACCAACATTTTTTAGGTTTAGCCGCAATCACTCTTAGCACTGGAAAGATTTGGGTGTGCTGAGGACAACCTAGAAATAGATAACAGTTGTGCTCAATCTTATTAATTGTAAAACGTCGTATTTTTTTTTAAATATAAATGTTGTAATGTTGTAATAAATTTAGAAATGTGAATGAGCAGCAAATATTATTTTCTTGAACATTTATTTCTTGCAGGCTTGACAGCATTCTACCGCCGACTCTGCGGCGTAGGCTGGTTTGGATACGTCTCGTATCCGAAAAGTGGGTGCGGGTCGTGACAAATAGGCTTGACCTTAAGAGACTGTTGGCTTGTAGTAAACCCTCATATCTAGACAGCCGTAATCGTATAGCGAGATGAATCCCATTTTAATATGCGTAGCTGGCTATGTACGCCCCCGCTCTCCAGTATTCTGGTTCTGGGGCGTCACACAAACTTCCTGTAATAGCCCGCTAATCCCAGAAAACTCCTGATCTTCGCTACTGTCGTCGGAGCCTTCCACGTCTCAATGGCAGCGATCTTCCTGGGTCCTCTGAGATCCTATCTCCCGTGACTACATGATCGAAAAACTCTACTCGGTCGAGAAAGAATTCGCACTTCGACAGCTTTGCGTACAGTCTCTCATTCCTCAGAATTTTGAGAACTATACGCAAATGTTCCTCGTGCTCTTCCGGCGTCTTCGAGTATATCAAGATATCGTCGATGAACACTACGACGAATTTATCAAGATACTGGTGGAATGTCTTATTCATCAAGTTCATAAAGACAGATGGCGCATTCGTAAGACCGAATGGCATCACCAAAAACTGGAACTGCCCATACTTAGTATTGAAAGCAGTATTCTGGATGTCTTCGGCCCTCACTTTCACATGGTGGTACGCCGATCTCAAGTCTATCCTGGAAAACACTTTCGCTCCACTCAACTGGTCGAACAAATCATCTATCCGGGGCAACGGATATTTGTTCTTGATGGTAATAGAATTCAGAGCTCGGTAGTCAATACATAACTGGACTGTACCATCCTTTTTCGGCACAAAGAGCACCGGTGCTCCCCATGGAGAAGCACCAGACCGAATGAAACCCTTTGTCAATAGGTCATCGATCTGCTCCTTCAACTCTATGGCCTCCTTGGGGTTCACTTTATAGCAAGCCCGGAATACTGGTGGTGAACCCGGTACTAAGTCAATAGTGAACTCCACGTCTCTATCGGGCGGAAGTCCTGTAAGATCCTCGGGGAATACGTCCATAAACTCCGCGACGATGGGGTACGGTGATGCTAAGTCCCCAACTGCGGCACAAAGACTCGTCCTCAAGCTAGTCTCTGGCCCTGGCCTCTCGAAACTGAAAGGTGCTATCCCAGGAGGACTAAACAGAATGCTACCCTCATGACAATCTATAACTGCATGAGCATAGCTAAGCCAATCCATTCCCAGGATGATGTCATATCCTGGAAGTGGTATGACAAAGAATCGCCCTCGAAACTCTCTTCCGGATACCATGATGGAACATCTATAGACAGATCTAATAGTCACGGGCCCGCCCCCTGTCATTACTCTACTAACCTCCTCAGTGGGTGAATCCACTAAATGGTGTTTTTGTAGGAACTCTAATGACATGAAGCTATATGATGCACCATAATCAAATAGGCATATGGCAGGAAAAGTATGCAAATGAATCTGACCTGTGATGATGTCGGCCAAGTAATCCGGTTTTGGCTCCGGGCCCTGCTCCGGCTCTGCTGCCTCAATGGCTAGGTTGTAGGCCTTCCCTGGAGGCCCTCTCTACTGCTGTTGCTGGTGCTGCCTGAACTTCTGCTACTGAGTCGGAAGCGGTGGTACTCTGATCGGTGGTCCTCACCTTGTGTCTTCGCCTTCGGGCAATCTCGAAGCTGATGGGTGGAAGACCCACAGGCGAGACACTGGTTCAGCCTCTTCCTGCAGACGGAAGCATCATAGCCTGGTCTCGTGCAGAATGAACATGAGGTGCTCCTCTGCTGATGGTGCTGGCCGGGGGCTCTGGTAGGTGGTGCCTGATGGTGCTGCGATGAGGGACGAGGGGCCTGGTGGTGCTGGTTAGTCGCCTTCGGCTGGAAAGCCTGGCGCTTGGACGGTCCGTCGTGATGTGTGGAAGCTGGCCTCTTGTAAAACAAAAGGCGCTCCTTGATGCCTCGGGCTCTCTCCAGGATCTGATAGTAGTCCGTGATCCCGTTGGCCACCAGCAGTATGTCGATGTCCGGGATGAGACCATGGCAAAACCTGCGAGCCCTCTCCTCGGGGTCTGCTACTAGGCTCGGGGCAAAACGGCTCAGTCTACTAAACTCGCCGGCGTACTCATCTATCGAACGGGTCCCCTGCTGGAGGTTCTGGAACTGCAGTCCCATGGCAACTCTAGCGGTGGTGGAGAAGAACTTTCTCTTGAACTGGGTCTTGAACTGCTCCCAGTCTCCTCTTCCGCCAATAAACGTCGGCTCGTTCCTGAACCAGATCCCTGCTAGGTCTACCAGCAGAAATTCTGCCGTCTCGACTCGGAGGTCATCAGGCAACCTAGCTCCAATAAGCTTCCTCTCCACGGACTCCAGCCAGTCATCAGCTACGACTATGCCTTCCGTCCCGTATAACTCTCTAGGATTCAAGTTCATGAAATCCTTGACATTCCCGGGTCTCGATCGCGGCTCCATAGGCTGTGGAGCTGCGGCACGCTGTATCGTCAGGAACCCCTGGAGCAAAGCTAGCAACTGGGTCCCATCGAGAGTGACAACGGTCTGGGCAGGTAATATAGGTGGTGGGGGTGGTAGCATTTGGGCCTGCTGATGTGGTGTAGGAGGGGGTGGAGGTGTGTGGAGGTAGTGGACCAGCTGATCGAGCTGGGTAGTGCGTGGAGGTGTACAGTCACCTGAGGCGGCGGACTCGGAGGAGTGGGTATGATCCATCTATTTAAAAGACAAAGGATTTATAAGGACATAAAGCAAGCAATCACAAACAAACAAATTTAATTACTTTTACCGGTCCTATGCTGTGATGAGTTTTCCTATGTTACAATCCTAGAATTCCTTTAGGTGTTCTAAATGTTGTTCCTAATGTTATCTAGTTATCTTTAATTTTCTGCAGGCGTGCCTAGTACAGTTACGTAACCAAACAACTTAAGTCGGACCTGCATGGGCCACCACTAAAAATATGTCACGACCCGCTTCCCAAATTGTTGGGCCGGGCCAAGCCATGTCTAGCCTACGCTTGGTTAGAGCGTAGTAAGCTGGTCTATCAGTCAAAAGTAAAGGTAAGTGTGCTAATAATTGTAATATTATGATATTTTAAGATGATCACAACACAACATTTTATAGATGAAAAACTACTAAGTTTGTGATACATAATACACTCCAAAATAAGTAACTGGAGACAAGGTCCAGTTTAGTACAAAAGAAGGTTATCATAACAACCCTAATACTAAGTCTAGCCAAAAGAAACTATAAAGAATTTCCTATAGGAAACTCCTCCTCTGGTGCTCCATAATTGGGATCGCAGAGTATCTCTTCCTCAGAGAGTGTACCTACAACGTTATCCTGTCAGGATGGGAGCAAGTACTGATACTACAAACATGCTATACTGAGTATGAAAGAAATGAGAAGTAATAACTAAGGTCATGATATGGTACAGCCTATCATGGAATATCACAACTATCATGTCAAAATCATAGTCTATCATGTCAAGGGTACATTTGTCATGGCGACACATGTACATGTATTGTTTAAAACTGGAGCAGGTACGTAATCGGTCAATAGGTGTACAAAGTGCGGAGGGCACATGTAAAATAAAATGTACTTTCGTACAAGTCACAAGCGATAGATGCACAAACGCACAAATCCGCGGGATAGGCCTACGACAAGGTATACATGTAAAATGCTACCTTGCTCAGTACAAACGTTACGGTAGAAGGGGCATGATTGTAACCCCTGTTTTCCAAATTTTTTTATTTTATTTTATTTTATTGTGTTTGAAAGTAATTTATTATTGAAACTTTGTAAAAGATATTTACTATTTTTTTGCATTTCAAAATGTAGTTTTAATTAACGGTTTGAAAGTATTATTTAGATTTAATAAATATTTGTTCTTGAAATTTTATTATTGAAATTATAAAGTTATTTATTATTATGTTTGGATTTTCAAAAAAAAATATCGGTTTCGAAAATAGTTTGAAAATCATGATTATTTTTGGAGCAATAAAAAGATTTAGTAACTTATTTTGAATAAGATTTAGATTTATAAAATATATTTTACCTTATTTGATAACATCAAACATTATTTAAAATACTTATGGTGACTAATTGTGGCATTAAGAATTATCTAATCTAAATTTGAAATATTATTTGATTTAACGATTTATCTATTATATAATTTAAATTGCTTTGATAAACATTAAATTTATCTTAAAGTTATTATGTTGAATTTGATTTGGATTTGAATTCATATGATTTGGATTTAAATAATTTATTTGATTTAAATTTATGGCGAGACTTGTCCGTTAGAAATTCTAACCCTATTTGAATCATATCTAGTATTTGATAGATTCTTCTTATTCGAACTAATCATATTCCTATCCAAATTAGTTGGTAATCCTAATCATATCTTTATTGATTGAGTTCTAATCATATCCTAATTCACTAATTGCTTTTCATTATCTATATATATTGAACCTATAAAATAAAATCATCTCTCATACCTTATTTTCCAAAATTTCTCTTTTTTTGGTCATAATTACCCCAAATTCGTCATAAATTCAGCCTTCCTTTTCAAATGTTTTACCAACTTCGAAGGGCCATAACTTTCAATTCCGGACTCCGTTTGACCTCCATTTTTTTGTTGAAACCGTCTCGAGGTATATTTTTTGAATATAAAATTTATTTTCACATAATTTTAACCTAATTTTTAGGAAAAATTATGGAGTGTCGGTTGTCCGAAATTTGACACGTTTCGGTGTTTTCGAGATTCCGGGAGAACCAGGAATCATAATCATGATCCGTTTGAAGTTTTGGAACGCTGATGAAAAAGCACACATCATATATTTTTCAAAATATTTTATTTTTTATTTTTATTTTAGAGGTCCGTGCCATCATCTGAGATCATCTTGCATAGTTTTGACTTCTGAGACTATTTTGTGTCGACATGATCATATCGCTCCAGTCAACTTCGAACAAACCGAGGCAAGTATCACTATGACCTATGTTTCCTTTATTTTATACTGCATGTTTCATGTCGTCTTTTCATTATTACTCCCTCATGGTTCATGATTGTCATTGTTCATGATTACTATTGTGCACGAGAGTTAGAATCGGTTGGATATACATACATGTTCATGCCTTACTCATTGTTTCCTATTGTTTACAGTTTATCGTATTGCTAATGTTTATCGTAGTGGACATGTGTTGTGAGTGAATCGGGCGGGAGAATACAACAAGTAAGCATGTGGTCAACGAATTGAATACAGACCCCCTATACATTGATTGCATAATATCAGCCATGCACCACACGTATGACTGACGGATATTCCAAGCCGTCTACATGCTGAAAGTTGGTATTCTAAAACACACAGTACACGTGACTTAATTATTGTTACTCTATTGTCTATTGTTCTTATTTCGTCAAGTCTATCTTCTTATTGTCATCATGTCTTAGTGGTATGTCAAGTCTACCTTCATAATTGTTATGATGTCTCAAAGGTACTTTCTTATCAAACAATGCCATGCCTATACTTATCTTCAGTTAAATTCCTTTTTATCGTTCCTCCATGATTGTATAATATATTGTGTAATGTAGTGTTATGATGATCTTGTTCCAATCCTGACTGGATAACCATTTTTCAGTTGACAGATTCTTGATGACTATTCTCGATGACTTGCTCTCTTGCTTTGGGTTCCTTCGAGTGGAGTTAGAGCTATCTTGGAGGCCAACCATAGATTCTAGATAGAATATCACATGTACGGGTTTGTATCTGTATGCAAATTTGAATGTATTATTGGAGTTGTAATTAAAATAATTATTGTGAATGAGCAAAATAGAGATATTTGTTGTATTTGAGATTTATATTGAGCCCAGACAGCGTACTACCGCCGATGCTGCGACGTAGGCTGGACTTGGCCACGTACTCGTATCCGAAAAGCGGGAGCAGGTCATGACAATGATCACGTACTCAACTATCAGTTTCCCCATTACCCAAGTCCTAGCATGTGAGAGATACTGAGAGCAGTATAAAGCATGGTATGTACTGAGTGTGATGTAGAGCAAGGTATGATTTGACTTGCTACTCTAAGGATCAGCATTTTAACATGGTATTATTTACAATTCATTTATCATAAGCAGTAAGTAAAGTTTGTAGGGGTACTTGCCTCTAACAAAGCAACGAGAAGACGGTAAAGCTAAAGATGCCCGGTGTCCTAGCACTGTAAAATATATATATATCCCAGTCTCCATAAAGTAAGCTAAATTTACACTAGTGGTGTGACACGGCCTAATTGAACATTAGCTAGGTGAAACTAGCTTAGGGGTCCAATGTGAGGTGACACATCATCTAACAATCATCTAGGTCTCAAACACTAGGGTAGGACAACGTTCTAACTACTAGAAATACCCAAAAGTCACAAGTCATGATTTAACCATAATTATGGGTTAAATAATCATTCCGTGCACTGTGTTCTAATAATTTTAAAAACTGGTATATAGCTCCAATAAATACAAAATAAACTACTAACAGCATCCTTGTTAATTATAGAAATTTATTATATTTTTTCTGGAATTTATCATCCAGTATAAGCATTTTATAAAAATCAGTTTTCATAAGTACTCAGAAAATGAGTTCTGGTTTCATATGTCAAAACAGTGGCAAAACTGTAAATAAGATACTATAAAAATTATACTAAATTAGCTAAATTAACATAGTATTAAATACTATTTTTCCAGAATTTTAACAGCAAGAAAAGTATTTTTTGAAATCCAAAAAACAGTAAGTATACATTCTGAATTTAATTAATTATTTATCTGCATATTTTTGTCCCTGTACATAAATTGAACCAGAGTCCAAGTACACGACCCAAGGCCATGAATCAAGTCCAATATGACTTGTACAGACCTTTAATGTGTGAAAACACATTTGGGCCCAAAAATCCATGCTAGGCTTGGACACCAAATGGTTGCAGTAAATTAAATACACAAAATATATATTTGTAGAAAATATGCAAGTGTGGAAATATAATAATATTTTAGTAAGGCAAAGTATACATATTAGTCATAAGTTTATTTATAAATATCTACATACAATATGTACAACTTTTACATAATTTTGTAAAGGCTAAATTAGCTATGTATATTTTACAAATATATTTATGACTTACATATATATATACAAGGATATATATATATATATATATATATATATATATATATATATATATATATATATATATATATATATATATATATATATATATATATATATATATATATATATATATATATATATATATAAAGAAAATACATATATAATATATATATACATATATAAAATACAAAGGAAAAAAGAAAAGAAAAATAAAAATAAAACACAAAACCCAGAGCTCAGGCTTGAACCCACGCCCTCGGGATGGCAGAGGGGGTGCACCCAAGCGGGCTCGGGCTAACCAGCGGGTCAGTTCGAGTCCGGTGTTAGGATTGGGTTTGGGTTAGTGTTAAGGTGTTTTAGGTTAGTGGGTAGAAAAGTATCCCTGGCCCATTAGTTAATGGGTTTCTGAACCCAATAGCACATTTTAAACCCGTTAACCCATTAATCTAAGTAACAGTTCGGCTTTGTGTCCAGACTGTTAAGGACACGAGCAATGAGATCTGACCCAGTGTCGTGTGTCCGCGCCCAGCACGACACGCACGACATTGCTAACGCGTGTCCAACCCTACTGTTAGGTTCCTCGTGTCCAGGCGAACATCATGCGTGAGTTTGGAACATGCACGACACGATTTAGGGAAGTTACCTTCGTGTCTGGCGTCGAGATTTGAAGTCGAGGGGGCTTCCGGCGGCTAGGGGCGTTGTGGTCGCGGCGCTGGGGTGGCGCTGCACTCACCTTGCTTCGACGAACACTTCGGTGGTGGTCGATGGCGGTGATGGTGGCTGTGGAGGTGGTGCTAGGGGTCGCCGGAGTTAGGGTTTCGGCGAGGTAAAATAGCGTAGAGATGGGGCCGTGGTGGTCATGGGGGTTCGTGAAGGGAAGCTAGGGTTAGGGTTTTGTCCTGGCTTTTGTTTTATAGAGAAAGAAGGCGGTGGGGCTGGCGGAAAAGGCAGAGAGGGGGTGTCGGTCGGCTGGGTCGTCGGGAAGTGATGGAAAGTGGGAACGGGGTAGTTTTAGGTTTAGACCCCTAGGTTTTTGGTAATTACAGCTAGGTCTTTCCCACTGTCTAATGTAAAAACGAATTTGCAAATTCCCTTCCGCTCTGTTTATATGCAAATTAAATTTGCATAGAACATTTGGAAAAATGCAAGCAGCATTTAAGCAATCTAAATAATTGCAAAACTTAATTAAAACATTTTCTAAAATTGTAAACTTATATTTTTAGTAATTAAATCTCATTTAAAATTATTTAAAAATTCTAGAAAAATTCCTAATAATTATAATAAATCATTTTAAAGCTAAATTGGTCATTAATATCTAATTAACACTAATTAAACCAAATTTGAAAAATAGGGGCTGACAGAAGAGTTGACCGTGCAACAAAGTTATGAAATCGAGTCGCATCGGCTCGGCGAAACGACAAGGCGTATCGACTCAAGGTGAGAGGATTGACTCTTCTTTGTACTCCTTCATATCTAAGTCAGAATATATCATTGTATGCTAAATTAACCTATCGGCGCCATGGGCGTGGTCTGATCGGAAGATAAATCGTAGTGTGTGTCGAACACTAGTTAGAACAATTGAAATAAAACGTGTATCAAATGCACGAGTCGCTATGGAACGTTGGATATCGCAAAGGCGAGTGCCTCAGTGCGCAAGCTGCAAGAACATGGGATAACTGTATCCAGCGAGTGCCTTCGTGCACGAGCCATTTCGTGCCTTTGCGCATGAGTTAGAAAGGCTAGCACGTTGAAAGACAATAGGCGAATGCCCTAGCATGCAAGCCACGAATATTGAACACTAAGTCATACAACATGGAAATACGATTTCGATGCGTGCACCAAGTGCACGACGCGAGGGAAAAGATGATAAATGTGTCGAAACGTGCCTACGTCCATGAGATCATAAAAGACGACTTCGTTGCGAAAGAATACAGTTGTGGCATGAATGTGGCAGAACTGTCGGATATGACATGATGCCTCAAAAGGTGGTTGGGACCTTCGGGTCGTTCGGTTGACGAACATTGAGTTGAGGCATGATGCCATTGAACATTGAAACGAAGTATGAAATGTAAGAACATAGAAAGTTAATGGAAGAAATACAAGATGATAAAGTCTGAGTCTCGGACTCAAGACTATGTTTGGTTGTTTGATAAAGTCTGAGTCTCGGACTCAAGACTATGTTTGGTTGTTTGAAAATAGGGCGTTACATGGTCGAATGGACTTGAAATAATTGTGATAATCTTCCGTGCACGGAATGTTCCCTCCGAACGGGCTGCACCGGGGCACCGGGACCGTTCGGTCTAGGAGGGATAAAATCTTTGATAGACGCACATCCGTAAGACGATTAGCAACCGCTTAGCGAGATATGAAAAGCCGCAAATGATGGTATGCACGCGGTAAGCTTCGGTAGTTTGGGATAGCGACCCAACCCGTGAAGCGCCGGGCTACCTGTCAGCCCCTGTTTTTCAAAATTTGATTTAATTAGTGTTAATTGGTTGCTAATGGCATATTTAGTTTTAAAATAATTATTGTGATTTTAGGAAAATTTTTTAGAATTTTACATAATTTTTAAATAGTTTTTAAGTCAAAATATATCATTTTCTAAATTAACTGAATTGTTTTAATATCGTTTTGTAATATTTAAAATTATTTTTATATCAGTTTGCAATTTAATGATTTGTTTTAATTGCGGGTTGCAAATTTTATTTGCATACTAATAGGCGTAGGGCTTATTTGCAATATTCTAAACTCTGGGGGGCTTTCTGCTAAACCTAACCCTAACCCTTACCCGACCACCACCTTTGCGCTGTCGTCGTCTCCACCTAACCCGGCCTGAACCCTAACCCTAATCACTAATTTTCGGCCAAAATCCGACCTTTCCACCGCCTTTTGACCCTATAAAACTATCCCGACCAAAACCATATCCTAGGACACTACCCCGACCACCCCAGCACCAGCCCTGCCCCCTTTCTTCTCCGACCAACCACGCCGGAGATCGCCCCTTGCTAGCCCGACGCACGGCCCACTTCGACCACCCCAACCACCGCCATCTTGTTCGCCCCACCGAGCTGAGTCCAGCGCCACCTAAGCGCCATCGCCAACGCCCCTAGCCATCGTCAGCACACTCGACAACCCCCAACGCCACACGTGAGTAGCAACCTCAAACTGTGTCGTGCGTGTCTCAAATCAACACACGTGGTTCGCCCAGACACGACGACCCCAACCCTGTGCTCGGACACGCATTTTAGGAGTCGTACGTGTCGTGCTTGGCACTGATACAAGACTCGTGTCCCTGACTGTCAGAACACGAGGATACGAGAATAAATTTTGAATTAAATAACGGGTTCGGATTTGTTTATCGGGTTTAAAACCTATCAACTTATACCTAAATAAAATCTAACCCAAGCCCTACCCCTAACACGCAGTGCGGGCTGACCCCCTGGCCAGCCCGACCGAGCCCAAGAACTCGACCCTCCTGGCCGAGTTTGAACCCCCCTGTGTCACCCTCATTTTCCTGTATTTTCCGTATTTTGTATTTATACTCGTATCTGGATTTTGGCATGTATTTTTATTTTGCTCAACTTGTGGAATTTCGGTATTTCTCGTATTTCGATTTTGACATGGCTCGGTTTTAATTGGATTGGTTGGTTTGGTTTGGTTTAATGTGTATTGGAACACCTTAGCCTATGCTCCACCCTCAACACCCATATCCCACCCTCTTTAAAACTCTACCAACTTTTTCTCTCTCCTTATAAACCTCCATTAATTTCTTCTTCTCCTCCTCTACACAACTCTCTTCTCCTTCCTCTCCACAACACCCACCCATAGGCAAGTGCACCTTGCCCACACATGAGAACCCTCTTTTATTTGTCTATTTGCTAGTTTAGGACATGATGATCAACATTAGAACTTAGCATTTTGTGATTTGGAGTCTCCATTGTTCTAGATCTAAGTTTTCCCTATTTTTGGTTTTTTACATGGTTTTGATCTACTTAAGTTAGATTTTTATGGGTTTTGATGCTTCCATGTGGAAGAGAGTTCAATTCCACCATGGTTAGAACTTTGGAAATTTGGATTTGGAGTTCGGATGGCCAAGTTGTGATGCCTTGAAGTTTGGAGCCATTGGAGCTCCTTCTCAGCCATGGAGAAGAGACCCAGACCCTGCGTGCGTGTTTTTACGCGTACGCAGCTCTCTGCTTGCGTGCTTTTGCACATATGCAGCTCTCATGCGTGCGTGACTTTTCGCGTACGCTGCTCTCTGGCGTGCGTGACTTTTCGCGTACGCTGCTCTCTGGCGTGCGTGACTTTTCGCGTACGCTGCTCTGGCGTGCGACTTTTTGCGTACGCTGCTCTCTGGCGTGCGTGACTTTTCGCGTACGCTGCTCTCTGGCGTGCGTGACTTTTCTCGTACGCTGCTCTGCCCCCCCGTGCGTGTTTTGTGCGTACGCAGCTCCCCTGCGTGCGTGCCCTGGTGCGTACGCTGCTCCCCTGACCCTTGCTTAACCCATTGGCTCTTGGAGTTTTGGTCTTGTTTCTTTAAGCTTGGCTCTTCTATAGCCCTGTATATTGATATTTTATTAGATATTTTACGCCCATTTTATATCCTTACGCCTTTTGTCATGAACTTGATTTTGCTTAATATGTTTGGAATGACTATTGTACATGGCATGGTATGACAAGGAACTAGCATAACACGACAGTGACCCGTAGTGGTGCACTCCTGACATGACCAACCTGACATGATAGTGGCCCGTCGTGGCGCACTCCTGACAAGTACCCTGACATGATTTATCTTAATGCTGTTGCGACGGCTAGCTCAACTTGACCTGCCTTGACACCGTGGTAGTTCTTTCTTGCTTGCTTGTTAAATCCACTTGTCTTGTCTTGTATCATGTCTAGGATGGAACTCCTGAGTACCACGGTCAGGAGCACCTACTAAAATGGATTAAGGCTAATAACTAGAATAACTCAGTAGTCATGAAGAGATGACACAGCTACAGCAATCCCGTTACCTGGGCGCTCTTGGGATCTGTAGCCTGCGTCGAGTAGGGCACATTTCCACAACACCGTCGCGTGTTGCACCCTCTAAGTCACCTAAGGGTACATTTGTCTTCTGGGCGATGTACCCACCTGAATTCAACCCCTAATTTTTGACCTGGGTAACCTGGATGGTCTGCAGGGCTTGTGGCTGTGGAACAATCTCACTGCATCTTGTTAGTAATTAGGCCTGTGATAACCCTAGTTAGTTAAAGTAGTAAGCCGTAGTATCTGCTTGGCCGTGATTGATTGTATGAGGTATAACCAGTTAGCCATGTCTTGATCCAGTATAAGATTGCTCCCTGCCTTGATTTCTTGCATTATTATCTTGCCGATAAATGGTGGGAAACCAAGTTCTGTTCAGATGAAGGGTTACAACCCCGGTCCTTGTTTGGTTTACGGGTTGTAACCTGGCTATCAGAATAGCTCCATGGTTATCTCGTCGTATATCATCCGACATGTTTTCGTAAATTCTAGTTTTAATATTAGATTTTCTTGTGCTAATTGCTGGCTTTATTCTTATTTCGTGGCCCCCTTGTGGCACTTGCTCTTTCTGGGGTTGACCCAGCTGGTTTTGTGTGGCCAGATTTCGGAGCAGCTCCCGAGGATCTACCAAGCTTCCAGCCTAATGGTGGCGACTAGAAGGAACCCGGGCTACGAGTGGGTTTTCTATTTGTTTCGCTCACTCTATGTAAAACTATTCTTTTGAGGCGTTTAGCCGACGAGCACCTGTTAGCTCGATGCACTTTACTTACTGTCTGCCTACGGGCTGTAAGCATGATTAACAAATCCTAGGGTTGATCATGTATGACTTAACTCTTGCTAGTCCCCGCATTTTTGTACGACTAGCTTCATGATCAGCTGAATATGTAATTATTGGGACGTCTTATTATTGTATATTTAATGATCATACATCTTGCGACCTTACTTACTTGCTTGTGATTGAGACATTAGGCATGTTCATGACCATAGAGACTGTTGGCATGTAGTAAACCCTCATATTTCTAGACAGCCGTGACCGTATATCGAGTGGTCTCCATTTCAATATACGTAGCTGGCTGTGTCTGCCCCCGCTCTCCAGTATTCTGGTTTTTTTTCTTTTTTTTTTTATTTATATATATTTATGTATATATATATATATATATATATATATATATATATATATATATATATATATATATATATATATATAATATATATATTATTATACATATGTATTATATGTATATATATACTGTATTTGATATAATATTAATATATATATTCTATTTAGTACTTTACTATGTTATAAATGTGTATATATATGTATTTATGTATATTATGTATAATATGTATATTATATTATATATGTATATATATATTATTATTATATATAGATATATATATATATATATATATATATATATATATATATATATATATATATATATATATATATATATATATATATATATATATTGTTGATATATATTATATGTATTTCAAATTCTACCTTATACAAATATTGTTATGTAAAATTTGACAAGCTTATTTTATTATATATTTTGTGACTTGTATATTTTACTACTTAAAAATATTATTATTATTTTAATTCTTGTGTTTTATTTGTTATGGCCAATTGATGTCCAAACCTAGCATGGGTTTTTGGGCCCAATTGTGTCTAATATATTCGAGTCTGTACAAGTCATATTGGACTTGATTCATGGCTCTAGGTCCTGTATCTGGACTGCGGTTCAATTCGAATACATGGACAAAAATAGTAAATAATTAATTAATTATTTTCCAGAAACTGTTGTTTACTGTTTTTGAATTTTTTAAATATTTTAAAAGATGTAAAATCTGGAAAAAATTATATTTAAATCTCTGTTAATTTAGACAATTTATTACAATTTTTCTAGCATTTACTAAGTAATTTTGGTATTTTATAAAATAGGAAAACAGAACTCATTTTCAGCATATTTATGTTTGCTGATTTTTAATAAATATTTATGAGGGTTTATAAATTCTAGAAAAATTAGTATAAATTTCTATAATTAACATGGATCATTTTGGTATTTTATTTTATGTAAAATTGAGCATTTTGTCTATCTCAAAAATTGTTGGAACATAGAGTACAGTTTGATTTAATTATTGCATAGTTACGACTTGCAACTTTTTGTGTTATTTTGAGTTATAGTCGTATTGAACCTCACCCGCGCACCAGTGTAAAGACCTAGAATGTTAGTTTGGGTATTGTGTCACCCCATTTACTCCTATGCTAAAGTCACCATTTGGCTAGGTGTCCAATCAAAAATTCGTGTTGCACCACTAGTGTCTTTGTTTAACTTAGTATAAAAACTAAGTTTTGTATTCATTTCTACAGCGACTGTCATGACCCGATTCCAAATAATTGGGTCGAACCGGATTATGCCCAGCCTGCACCGTTGTCGAGACGACGGCAGTAAGCTGTATCCACTATTGCAGGTAATCACAACAACAACAACTATATATTTGTCACAACTCAATATTCGGGAATTTAAAACTTTATTTAACATTTGAATAAAGACAACTGGAAAGAAAGACTGAAGTAAAATGCTGAAATCGAAATATCAAATTTCTAAAAATAAATCTGGAAACAGAAAATCTAGCTAAGCGTTCGGCTCGTTGGCCTCAGGTCCTGCGTCCTCCAATGGGGACTCTAGCAACACCACAGGGTACAGAACCGGGTCATAATAGCTGTTGTATAACAGCTCAGCATCCTCAAAATCCCCTAAAAATGTTATCTCCAGTCAGGAGCAAAGTATAATTCATGATAATCTAACAATTAAAATGATAATAGAGTTATGTACTTTTAAACAATTTAAAATAAATAGTTCTCCAGCAGTTAAAATATTGTGATGTGAATAGGCAATGAATATGACCGGCTTGGGTTGTACAGTTGTATCCTATTGATACGATATGGCTTATTTCCATGTGTAGAAGGTAAGCTAACACAATCATTATACTACTTTGGATGTGGTCATATTCATTATACTACTCCCCCAGTACCCAACAGTCAATCATACATGCTCTCAGAGAGAGTTCCGTGTTGTATCGTGGTTTAAACTTGCAGTAAAATGATTATTAAGTAATTGTAAACTAACACAAAATGTACTTGCCTTGATTATAACTGGAAACGATGTTGGTTCCGGAAAGATGCTAGGTTCGTCTCCGAGATCCTACAGTTGGAGAACTTGACTTAGAACCATTGTGAAACCAAGCTAGGTATGCTAGTTGCAATCTCTAGTAGCAGGTCCGAGTCAGATTTTAAGTTTATTTATTTAATCTACTGCTAACGGTTTACGACGCGTACTACGTTGGTTCTCATTTGATTGGATAGCCAGTTTATGGTTTTGCTTGGAAAAATTGTCGTTACCGGTTAATTCGCAAAACTTTGTATTTTTAATATTATACGTTAAAACTACATTTTTTTCAATGATAAAACGTAGATTTTGTTAATTATCAATATTTGTTCAAGTTATTCTATCGTGAAAATCCTTATTTAATTTATACAAAATATTTAATAGCCATTTGTTACGAAGCGTCTAATTATGAAATTGATAAAACCATCCAGAAATTAAAGGAAAAATCAACCAAGAAAATAAATAAAAAACCTAGGCTACGCAATACAGGGGCACAGCTGACAAAGAAATATGGGCTTATGCCCTTACAAACTTTACATAAATTAAAATAGAGAAAATTAGTTAGCTCTGACTAATCCCGTATTTTAAATATCGAAAACGAAACTAAAAATAAATAAATAAAATCTTAGGAGTCTCAGACTTGGTCCAATCGTCACTATTTGTTGCTAATGCCTCAACGTCCGGGTAAAACCGGTTTCGTTTGCATTTCGCTAGGGCCTACGGACCGTATGGTCGTCGCCCAAAAATCTAATTAAATAAAATATTTTCAGAAAATCGATTTGAAATTCATTTCTAAAATTTTATAAAAATTTGGGCAGCATTTCCTCTATATTCGGGATAACCCAAAACTGGGAAAATGCGCCGAAACACCCATAATAAAAGTCCCAAACCAGAGAACACCCAGAAATTAATCTTCCAAACCATTTACACCAAACTAAATTCACAGAATAATTCCCGAAGCTTAATCGAAAACCCGAATATAGTTCGGAAATTCTCGAAATGAAATCGGAAACCACAGCGCCCAAAAATCCAGAAACTCATTTCGAGAAATCCGAAATAACCACAGAATGACACAGAACCATCTCCGGAAAATCCGAAGTTACTACGTCGCTCTAAAACCGAATTCCCGGGAGGGAATCGGGGACCAATCTCATCATTGACTACCGAAAATGGGACGGGACAACGGAGTTATACCCTGGGTTGCTCGGCTAGAGCTCTCAGATGATAAAATAGATAAAAAGGAACACGCAGACAGTGGATCGGCTCGGAAAAAGCACTGCGAAACTCGGGACAGTGCTGGGGCAGAGCCGACAGGGCTCGGGGTCTAGCCGGAAAGGTACTGGCCAGCGACATGGGGATCGGGGTCGCCGGAGAGATGCTGGTCGGCGGGACAGCACGAAAGGGGTTTCGCCGGGGCGGATCTGGCCGGTCGGGGTGCTGCGGCCTCGGGACAGCGCCGAGTGGAGCCGCGGGAGGCAGGCGCCGGCTGGGCACGGCGGGAGTTGGGCGCGGCTAGGTCTGGCCGGCGCGGGAGATCGTTGGGGCGGCTGCCGGAGCTAGCAGCCCAGGGGCACGCGGGTCCGGAGGGTTGAACGGGCCGACGACGGGTGGCCCGGAGGTGGGTGGAGCCGTGGGGACGCGCGGCAGGGGTGCAGCGTCGGGAA
Source organism: Iris pallida (assembly GCA_029216955.1). Lineage (NCBI taxonomy): Eukaryota > Viridiplantae > Streptophyta > Magnoliopsida > Asparagales > Iridaceae > Iris > Iris pallida. The sequence goes on along the minus strand of JANAVB010037220.1, from coordinate 635,751 downwards.
TGGTGCCGGAGCTCGAGGGTCCTAGCCGGAGTCGGGCGCGGGTCGGAGCCGGAGGGCGCGGGTTCGTCGAGGAGCGGGGCTCGGGTGGATCGGGGAGTGCTCGGGAGTGGGTTTGAGAGTGAGGGGGAAATGAATAGGGGTGCTAGTGCTAGCTTGTGGGGGAAGTGGTGGTGGAGGTGTTGTGTTTTAATAGAGAAGTGAGGAGAGTGGGGGATGTACGTGTGGTGGAGAGGGAGTGAAGGAGAGAGAAGTGAGGGGGAATGGGGAAGGTGCTGGTCCAGCGGCTGGACCAGCTCGTGCAGGGATAAAATGTTTTATAAATTTTTTAACAAAATATCATCCATAAAACCAAATGCTAAAAAATATTAATATTTAATTAAAAGGCAGATTCGGGACTGGAACGAAAATGGGTTCGGGGAACGGAAACTGGCGTTCGGACTCAGGATCGGAGTCCGAACTGGGATCGGGCGGGCCACAAAAAAAACCAACGATATTTTTAAAATAATGTTTTTCCTAAAACCTACAAAAATATAATAATAATAATAATAATAATAATATATAATACATAATAATAATAATAAATAACTAAACTATTATTGCACTACAAATCATCAATTTGTAAATTCAACATTCTGGGTTTCACAATCTTCCCTCCTTAGAAAATTTCGTCCTCAAAATTAAAGGCAGGGTTAGGGGTTACCTCAAGTCTCAAACAGATACGGATACTGCTCCCGCATTTGGTCTTTTCGCTCCCAGGTCGACTCGCCTGGTGAGTTGTGCCGCCACATGACTCTGACTATCGGCGTCACAGAGTTCCTGGTTCTCTTCTCCCCTCTATCCAATATTGCCACTGGCTTCTCTAGCACTGTAAGGCTGGGTCCAATTTCCAGCTCCGAATGACCCAAGATGTGGCTCGGGTCCGGGATGTAGCGTCTCAGCTGCGAAACGTGGAAGACGTTGTGGACGCCTTCGAGACTCGGGGTAGAGCCACCCGATAAGCCACTTCTCTAATCCTGTTAAGTACTTCAAAAGGACCAATATACCTGAGACTTAACTTTCCTGTTCTGCCGAAACGGATGGTTCCTCTGGTAGGAGAGATCTTCACAAACACACTGTCACCTTTTTCAAACTCCAAAGGCCGTCGGCTGCTATCGGCCTAATGTTTCTGTCTGTCCTGAGCAATCCTGAAATTATCTCTGATCATTCTTACCTTCTCTGCTGCTTCGATCACCATCTCAGGTCCAAGCAACACTCGTTCTCCGACGTCGTCCCAAGCAAGTGGAGTACGGCAACGACGTCCATAGAGTGCCTCGAACGGTGTCATACCGATGCTAGCTTGGTAGCTGTTGTTGTAAGAGAACTCTACCAAGTGCAAATGGTCTTCCCAAGACCCTCTAAATTCCAAGACGCAGGATCTCAGCATGTCTTCTAGCATCTGGATTGTTCTTTCTGATTGTCCGTCAGTCTGGGGATGGTAGGCGGTGCTGAACTTCAGTTGTGTTCACAAACTGTCATGCAAACTCTTCCAAAAGTGAGAGGTAAATCTAGTATCTCTGTCAGATATGATACTTACCGAAACTCCATGAATCCGGTAGATGTGTCGCATGTACAGTGCTGCCAACTTCTCGATGGATAGACCAACCTTGAAGGGGATAAAGTGAGTTGACTTCGTCAGTCGGTCCACGATAACCCAAATGGCATCCTTCCCTCCTTGGGATCGAGGCAGTCCCGACACAAAATCCATTGTTATGTGCTCCCATTTCCACTCCGGGATGTCAAGCGGCTGCAAAAGTCCTGCTGGTCTCTGTCTGCTAGCTTTTTTGTTAACAAATTAAACATCTAGCCATATACCTGGATATGTCCTTCTTGATTCCGTACCACCATATATAGTACGTATATCCCAATATATTTTGTTGGCTCCTGGATGTATGGAATACTGCGACTGGTGCGCTTCTTGCATCAGCTCGTTGCTCAGTTTGCCAGTTGGTACGCACAGCCTCGTACCATTTTTCAGTGTTCCATCACTAGCGATTGAGAATCCTTTAAGTGTTCCTTCTAGCACTTGATCTCTGAGTTTGCAAAGTATCTCGTCTTGGAATTGTGCCTCCTTGACTCTGTCCATTAGACTTGAACGCACTTGCAACTGCATCGTTGTTGAATCAGCTCCTACTACAATGGCTTCTCTTCCCAGTTTCTTTATCTCTTCTTCGGGCAGTACAATCTCCAGTCCAAGCTTTTTCATGTCCTCCAGCAAATGACGGTCCTTGGTCAAGAACATTGCCATCGGGTATCGGCTAAGTGCATCTGCAACAACATTAGCCTTTTCCGGATGATACTGCAGGTTGATGTCAAAATCCTTCATCAGCTCCAGACATCATCTCTGTCGCATGTTCAGCTCCTTCTGAGTGAAAATATTTAAGACTTTTGTGGTCTGTAAATATTTCCACTCTCTCTCCATAAAGGTAGTGCTTCCATAGCTTCAATGCAAATATCACTGCTGCAAGCTCCAAATCATGTGTGGGATAGTTCTTCTCATGAGTCCGTAATTGTCTAGATGCGTAAGCAATTACTTTCCCGTGTTGTTGAAGAACGCAGCCCAATCCTTTACCGGAAGCATCACTTTAAATTGAGAAACCGTCGGTACCTGCGGTTAGCGCAAGTATCGACGCCGTTGTAAGCCTTTTCTTCAGTTCCTCAAAACTGACTAGCAAGCTTCAGACCAAATGAATTCCTCGTTTTTCCTGGTAAGCTTCGTCATTGGTTCAGCAATCTTGGAGAAATCCTTCACGAACTTCCGGTAGTAGCCAGCCAAATCCAAAAAGTTTCTGATCTCTGCAACCGAACTTGGTACAGTCCACTTCTCAATAGCAGCTATCTTCTTTGGATCCACCGAAATTCCTTTTCCTGTGACAACATGGCCCAGAAATTTCACTTTGTCTAAAAATAATTCGCATTTAGATAGCTTACCATAGAGCTTCTCCTTCCTCAAGGTGCTCAGAACTTTCCTCAGGTGCTCTTCATGCTCTTCTTCAGCCTTCGAGTAGATCAATATGTCGTCGATGAAGACAACAACAAACTGATCCAAATATTCATGGAAGACCTTTTCATGAGGTTCATGAATACCGCAGGAGCATTCGTCAGTCCAAACAGCATGACCATGAATTCAAATTGCCCGTACTTGGCGTTGAATGCCGTTTTTGGGATATCCTCCTTCCTGACCTTGATTTGGTGGTAGCCTGATCTGAGATCTATCTTCGAAAATACCTTAGCTCCTCAGTTGATCAAACAGGTTGTCGATCCGGGGCAGAGGATACTTGTTCTTGATGGTGATGTTGTTCAGCGCCCGATAGTCAATGCACATCCGCACGGTTCCATCCTTCTTGGGCACGAACAAAACTGGTGCTCCCGAGGGTGAAGCCCCATCTTTGATAAATCCTTGTGCCTTCAGTTCGTCAATCTGGTCCTTCATCTCCTTTGCCTCCTTAGGGTTGACTCTGTAGCATCCCCAAGAAATAGGGGAAGAGCCGGGTACTAGATCGATGGTGAATTCCATACCTCGATCTGGCGGCAATCCTGGAAGACTATCTGGAAAGACATCCATGAATTCTGCTATGATAGGGTGAGGAGGCCCGGGTTCTTCGGTGATAGAGGAGTAGGTAACACTCTTCATGTCTTCCGGAGCTCGGGAGATTTCAAACTCCGGTTCTCCTGGTGGGCTGAAGGTTACGCATCCTCTATGACAATCTATCAGTGCATGCTGTTCACTTAACCAGTCCATCCCTAGGACTACATCATAGTTGGGCAAGGGCATCACAAGTAAGGATGTTAAGAATTTGTGGCCTGAGATAGTTATGGGACAGTTACAAGCCTCGGTGATGGGTATGGGACCACCACCGGTCATAACTCTACTAATCATCTTGCTAAGTCCCGTATCTAGGTGGTGTGCAGAAATAAACTTTGATGATATAAAAACTATGTGATGCACCCGAATCAAATAATGCTATAGCAGGATGTGAAAACACATAAATGGAACCTGTGATGAACCTGTGATGACATCAGCGGTGGGTTCCTGCTCCTGGTTCCTGCTCATTTGCTGCTAGGGCAAAAGCTCGCCTGGTCTTCTGCTGGTGTTGTCCGAACCGTTGTTGCTGAGTGGGTAGGGGAGCTCTTTGCTGAGTTGCTCCGGTCCAGTGGACTGACGAGGGGCAGTCCTTGCCTGATGGTGCTGCCGTTGATGGTGCGAAGGCTTGTTGTTGTTGTTGTTGGGCTTCTTCTGGTTACCCTGGAAGTTGCTAGTTCCAGGATACTCCCTCTTTGAACGAGAAGGTTGGCTCTTCTCCACGTCCTGAGCTCGTATCAGGATCTTCTCATATGTCTTGGCGCCTCCTGCGATCACAGGGGTGCGAATTTCTTCTCTTAATTCATACCTGAATCTCTCAGCACGATCCTTGGGGTCAGCAACCAAATTCTGGGCAAAGCGGCTAATCGGCCGAACTCTGCCGTATACTCTCCAACCGTCATGTTCTCTTGCTTCAGGTCCTGGAACTGTCTCTCCATCTCTCGCATTTCTGATGTTGGGAAGAACTTCCTGCGGAACAGCCTCTTGAAGGTGTCCCAGTCAAGCTGCTTGTCCTGGAGTCGGGGTTCATTCCGATACCAGGTGCTTGCCACGTCTTGCAGTTGGAGTCCTACCGCTTCGGTCTTGAGGTCCTCTGGGAGTCGAGCGACGCTCAAGAGACGCTCCATGCTGTCTAGCCATTCATCGGCGTAGATGATACCCTCAGTTCCTTTGAAAGGTCGAGGGCCCTGTTTCTTGAAACTCTCTATATCTCCGACCTTCATGTAATAATACACCTCTAATCAAAAGAATGGTCTTAATGATATAAAACTTAACTCCTAAATTTACGTTTACCTTGTCAGGTCGTGGCTCCAATGAAGTTGTTGCTCCTCTCTCGAGGGCAGCCATAGCCTCGTTGTGGGCATTCTTCATGTCTTCTCTCATGATCGCGGTCTGGTCGCGATGGGCTTCAGCTTGGGCTGCAGTCTGTTCTCGATGAGCTTCTGCTTGGGCTCTCTGGGCTTCAAGCACTCCTCGTAGTATGTCCACTAGATCGGTGGGATCCACGGGCACTGGTGGGGCAGCTGGTGCGGGCACTACCGCAGGGGACTGCGGCTCAACCCGGGGAAGTGCAGGTTCTGCCGTTTGTGCTGTAGTAGCGTAAACGGGACGGGGTACTAGTGCAGCATGGGGACGTCAGTCAGCTGCAAAGGAGGTGGGTCCCGGCGTGCTTGAGGAGGTGGGTGTGATCGGTAAATGACACCTCATCATCAGCAGGGTCGGAACGGGTAGTCTTCCCTTTGGCCATAATCTGGAAGGTTTAGGGTACAACATAAGCAAGGTATCCTACCAGTCTATAATCAAACAAAAATATTTATTTATATATAATTCGGACCTATGTTGTGACAAATCAATGTTCTAGTGTTCTAATTGTTTCTAGGTATGTTTTCCTAAGTTGTTGTTAACGACCTGCATGGGCCACCACTAAAAACATGTCACGACCCGATCCCAAATAATTGGGTCGAACCGGATCATGCCCAGCCTGCACCGTTGTTGAGACAGCGGCAGTAAGCTGTATCCACTATTGCAGGTAATCACAACAACAACTATATATTTGTCACAACTCAATATTCGGAAATTTAAAACTTTATTTAACATTGAATAAATACAACTGGAAAGAAAGACTGAAGTAAAATGCTAAAATCGAAAATTCAAATTTTTAAAATAATAATCTAAAAACAGAAAATCTAGCTAAGCGTTCGGCTCGTCGGCCTCAGGTTCTGCGTCCTTCAATGGGGACTATGGCAACACCATAGGGTACAGAACCGGGTCATAATAGCTGTTTATAACAGCTCAGCATCCCAAAATCACCTAAAAATATTATCTCCAGTCAGGAGGGAGCAAAGTACAATTTATGATAATCTAACAATTGAAATGTTAATAGAGTTATGCACTTTTAAACAATTTAAAATAAACAGTTCTCCAGCAGTTAAAATATTGTGATGTGAATAGGCAATGAATATGACCGGCTTGGATTGTACAGTTGTATCCTATTGATACAATATGGCTTATCCCCGTGTGTATGAGGGGTAAGCTAACACAGTCATATACTACTTTGGATGTAGTCATATTCATTACACTACTCCCCCAGTACCCAACAGTCAATCAGTCAATGCTCTCAGAGAGAGTTTCGTGTTGCATCGTAATTTAAACTTGCAGTAAAACGATTATTAAGTAATTGTAAACTAACACAAAATGTACTTGCCTTGATTATAACTGGAAACGATGTTGGTTTCGGGAAGATGCTAGGTTCGTCTCCGAGATCCTACAGTTGGAGAACTTGACTTAGAACCATGTGAAACCAAGCTAGGTGTGCTAGTTGCAATCTCTAGTAGCAGGTCCTAGTCAGATTTTAAGTTTATTTATTAATCTACTGCTAACGGTTTACGACGCGTACTACGTTGGTTCTTCTTTGATTGGATAGCCAGTTTCTGGTTTTGCTTGGAAAAATTGTCGTTACCGGTTAATTCACAAAACTTTGTATTTTTAATATTATACTATAAACTACATTTTCTTTCATGATAAAACGTGGGTTTTGTTAATTATCAATATTTTATTCAAGTTATTCTATCGTGAAAATCCTTATTTAATTTATACAAATATTTATAGCCATTTGTTACGAAGCGCCTAATTATGAAAATGATAAAACCATCCAGAAATTAAAGGAAAAATCAATCAAGAAAATAAATAAAAAACCTAGACTACGCAATACAGGGGCACAGCTGACAAAATAGAAATATGGGCTTATGCCCTTACAAACTTTACATAAATTAAAATAAGAGAAAATTAGTTAGCTCTGACTAATATCCCGTATTTTAAATATCGAAAACGAAACTAAAAATAAAAAAATAAAATCTTAGGAGTCTCAGACTTGGTCCAATCGTCACTATTTGTTGCTAATGCCTCAACGTCCGGGTAAAACCGGTTCGTTTGCATTTCGCTAGGGCCCACGGACCGTATGGTCGTCGTCCAAAAATCCAATTAAATAAAATATTTTCCGAAAACCGATTTGAAATTCATTTCTAAAATTTTATAAAAATTTGGGCAGCATTTCCTCTATATTCGGGATAACCCAAAACTGAAAAATGCGCCGAAACGCCTATAATAAAAGTCCCAACCAGGGAACACCCAGAAATTAATCTTCCAAACCATTTTACACCAAAATTAAATTCACAGAATAATTCCCGAAGCTTAATCGAAAACCCGAAATATAGTTCGGTAATTCCCGAAATGATATCGGAAACCACAGCGCCCAAAAATCCAGAAAACTCATTTGGAAAAATCGGAAATAACCACAGAATAACACAGAACCATCTCCGGAAAATCCGAAGTTACTATGTCGCTCTAAAACCGAATTCCCAGGAGGGAATCAGGGACCAATCTCATCATTGACTAGCGAAAATGGACGGAACAAAGGAGTTATACCTTGGGTTGCTCGGCTAGAGCTCTCAGATGATAAAATAGATAAAAAAGAACACGCAGACAGTGGATCGGCTCGGGAAAAGTGCTGCAGAACTCGGGGCATTGCTGGGGCGGAGCCGACAGGGCTCGGGGTCTAGCCGAAAGGTGCTGGCCAGCGACACGGGGACTCGGGGTCGCCGGAGAGATGCTGGTCGGGGACAGCACGAAGGGGGCTTCGTGGGCAGATCGGCGGTCGGGAGGTGTTGCGGCCTCGGGACAGCGCGAGTGGAGCCGCAGGAGTTGGGCGCCTAGGGCACGGCGGGAGTTGGGCGCGGCTAGTGTCACGACCCGCACCCTGATTAGGGGCACGAGAAGTGGGTATGTCCAGCCTACGTCGCAGTATCGGCGGTAGAACGCTGTATATAAGGTCTGTAAATACTACGACTAACAGTAAAAGGTACCTGTACAGTATATACACTCCGAGTGGAGGTGACGTAGCAATACAGTCTCAATCACAGAATAAACTAAGGTAATAGCACAGAAGGATAATATATGATAGATGAAAGGAAGTCCAGTGTCCAACACAAGCCCAGATATATACAACATCACAGGGTCTCAAAACTAACATAGAAGCTACAATCTGATAAGATAGCTAGCTGGATCGCAGTCCAGTCAAACCTAGCTAACCTACACTACTCTGGAAGTACAAAATCTAGTGGCTCTACTAAAGGTCACGGTCCAAGGCTACTCCATCTAACTCGAGCCCATAATAGGTCGAGCAGTCCGCCTCAGAGTCATCTGTAATATATCATAACGTATCCTGTCAGAAAAAAGGAATACAAGCACTAACAGCAGTTCCATGTGAATTGACAAATTCTATAAGAGACAGTATAAATACAACAAGACAAAGATATATGAAGACTTGGGAACCGTTCGAAAGCTGAGTTACAACCCTTAAACCAACAAGGACCGGGGTTGTAACCCTTCTCCCGAGCAGAACTTAGTCTCCAAATCAAGGTACATCATAGAGGCATGTAAAACATGTGATAACTGAATATATAGCATGGTGAGAAAATACTGAAGTAGAACAGAACAGGATATATGATAAGATAAAGTAAATATAAAATGTGCCTTGAATTATTAGAGCGTTATGTGATCGGCAAGGAAATCATGGTAGGGTTATCCACTTGGCCCGTAATCCGCGGTGACCTCAACGGAAAGTCATGCCGGCCAACCTAATAACATGGACATAGAGGTATCTGCTACCCCTACGGAGATGGGGTGGCGCAAGCAAAATAGTAACATGGGCTTTGATCACATAACCCATAATAATTCCCCATCCCCGAGTAGTATAATGGACCTGGACATGACACGTCATGACACGGATTCCCTGAGAGGATAGCTACTCCTCTTAGGAATCGGTATCTATACAAGTACAGAAAATAAGACAGGGTATGTACATATATACCAAGAAAATCAGGAACAACATCTCATTCAAGATCCAACATATACTAGTCCGTGAACTATCGTGACTGGAATCAAGTAAGACACTACAACTGAATCGGATATAGCAGATATCAAGACAATGAAAACTATC